>CM048820.1:21218790-21854281 GCA_026586065.1 Dioscorea zingiberensis
TAATATGATTCGCGGTGAAATTTTGGGAAAAATCATAAGGTCTAATTAATCCAGATTAATTATGTGCTAATTAATCCAGATTAATTATGTACTATTTAATCCAAATTAATTATTGCGAAAAGAAAATAGACAAATATTCAAATCTCGGGAAAGGTTGATCTGGTCGGGGACTGAGACAGCCTCGTGATGCCGCAGTATGCCCGTGACGAAGAATTTGACTAAAAGCCGATATTCTTGGATCTGGTCTGACGAGAGACAGACCCCGTGACATTACAGTGCACCCGTGCCACTGGGACCATTAACCCGAGATTCAAAAATCTGGGTCGGGCCTGAGGACAAGAGAATCATGACAGTGGACCCTGACAAGAAATAATTTACTCACCCGTGAATGAACAGTAGGCATGTGATAACTTTTGGAATTTTAAAATAAAAAGAATTTGAAGATGAGCTATAATAATTGAGTTATTAATTAAATAGATATATTATATTTAATATCTATAAGAATGAGAAATGAGAGAGAGAGAGAGAGAGAGAGAGAGAGAGAGAGAGAGAGAGAGAGAGAAATATCTCTCACTCTCACATTTCTGATCTGAGATTTACTCAGACCTGACTCTCTCTCTCTCTCGTTCTTTTCTCTCGCCCGCGCCTCCCACTCTCTCTCTCTCTCTCTCTCTTTCTTTCCACATACGTACTGAAGAAGGCTGGCCCGTCGCTGACCACCGGCCTTGCACCCGGTCCCTCTTCCCTCCGGCGACGACCTCTAGGCGCACATCTGCGCGGTCGCGGGCAGCCCTACCCCCCTCCGTTGGCCGAACCCCGGCGGGATTCGAGCGGATCCGAACCCGGACGGTGGCGACCCCGATTCGCGGGTGCCCCTTTGCAGCAGTAGCGGCTCAAGCTACTTGTTGCTAGGGTCGCCCGGCCACGCACCCCGGCGCCACCCCCTTGCTGGCCAACCTCCGCGTTGCAGCTCTGTCCGGCCAGGTCCGGCGCCCATCTTCATCTCCTCCTCTTGGTGAGCTGCAGGCTTTCAACTTGAGGCTAATTAATTAAATTTCTATATATGTTGATGAAGGGGTTGAATGGAGAACTAGAGCTGTGAATGAGAGGGCTTAATGGCTAATTAAGAATGGGATTATGGATGCTAAGGATTATGTGATTGTTGGGCTATGAAGTGTATGTGTTAATTAGATTTAATTGTGGGATAATTGTATTAATTTCGGGGCCCTATAAATAGGGGAGGTGCCGCCGAATTTTCATGAAAATCCCTAAGTAGAAATGGCCATTGATGTTCATGTTAACATGCTTAATTGTGATTTGTTTCCATGAATAACATGCTTAATGATTTCATGCGTTGAACTAGTTAATCTTGGATAATTAAGCATGCTTAGGGGCATCCTAAGAATCTTAAAGGCATGATATTCTTGTTAAATAAGGAAGCATACTTTGAGTGAGTTTTATGTCTTCCAAGTATAATGAATGTAAAGGGACTAAGGTTTGTCACTCTATTTACTAGATCCCGAGTCGGACGCGTGAGACGTGACGAGGATCAGTGATTTGCTTCTAGTCAGGTAGGCTCTCGCACGGGAGGTTTGTGAGTATTCCTTCCTCCTACCTTGCTTGATTTTGTGCTCTTATTTCCTTGAGAGGTTCCCAATATATATTCGAGATGGGTTTCCTCATATGTATCGGCTTTATATCTCGAGGAGATTGTTGCTTTCATGTTTTTCTTATGCGTATTTGAGTAGAGCTTACTCCTTAGATACGTATTGGCTTCCGACCTCGATGAGGTCACTGATTGGTATATATTCAAGATGTTGCTGCCTTGGATATATATATATATATATATATATATATATATATATATATATATATATATATATATATATATATATATACCTGTTGTTAGGTATTTGTACTAGCAATCTCTTACTTTCAGGCATGATACATCGGACAGAGACCCCGGCAGAGGGTGTATAATATCTGGCCACGAGCACTTGATGCTCCATCGGACGGAGACCCCGGCAGAGGGTGTATAATATCTGGCCACTAGGCCTCGGCAGAGGGCGTATAATATATGACCACCTGGCTCAGTCAGAGAGCGGCATTTTCTGGCCGTGTGCACATGATTATTATAGCGCTATCTGGCTTAGGCCGATGACGATACTGATGGTGTCGTTGATGTCGCAGACATCTTAGTATCATATATGCCAGAGATTGAGTACATCTGTGAATTTATTCACATTCCATTTACTTGTTATTTGCTAATGATTTATGATTCACTCGCATGTTGCCTTTGATCTATCTTATTTCTTGCTTATGGCTTTCGCCTCTTTTATTGCTTATGCGACCCTACTGGGTCTATTTCTTTAGGCTCATGCGCTTGACTTGTGTGTTTCTCAGGTTCAGACGAGGAGGAGTAGGGTCGAGCTTAGGCGGGGATATACCGAGTGGTTGACTCGGTTACTTGTATTTATCTCGAGGTCTGCGCACCTCTTTTATCTTGTGTGAGACTTGTATTTTGTACTCCTTTGTTGTATGGATTTCTAGGGGTGACTGGACTAGATCCTAGTCTTGGGTTGTGTAAACCCGGTACTGTGTTTGTATGGAAATGTATAAACTCCTTTCTTCTTTTATCTTATAATTCCGCTGTTATCATTACCTTTGAATAATTATCTTAAAGGAGTCTCTGAGGCCTTGCGCTTGATTGGGGACTAGTCCCTGTTCGGGTGTGGCCGGTTGTCTACGTGCCCGGGCCGTGGTTTGGGGCGTGACAAAACATCTCTAGGGGTCTACCACAACTAAAGACAACGGTGCGACCCCTACCAATAGAAACCCTCAGGCTGTGTGTTGAGTTTCGAAAGTGAAGCTCAAAGATCACTCCCGGTTAGTATATCCAGCTACTTGCTGTAATCACGACCCTCTGGTCGTTCGACCCTCCGGTCGCAAGTCAGTAGTACCACTTCTCATACTTGTTAACACGGTCAGTGTATCATCCTCACTGACGGGTAAGACCACCAGAGAATCGCCTCTCTGGCACGACAAGCAGAAATGCCAGGGGGTCCTGTCCCTGAACATTTCCCTATTGGAGCCCCCACGCTCCATTGAGTCTGGGCAATAGATCTCAACAAATAGGGATACCAACATCCCGAAAACAACATACATGCTCCAAAAAAATTCTAAAATAGATAAGGATGCATGTATGACATCAATGAAGCATAACTCAACAAAACATATTCAAGTCCAAAGAAACTTCGAAGAGTAGGTACTAGGCAAGCGTACTTACCTCTTTCTAGGACAAGGAAACCTTTCGAGTCTCCTCCGGTAACTTCTCTAAGTCTCCTCGAGAGTATCTGATAATAGAGTTTCTATTAGAGCCAAAATTCCAAATAAACCATAGGTCTCTAGATGCTCATGCATCACTCTCGCCTCTGATGGGCCTTGGCCCTCTAAACGGGTCTTATAGACCATCTACCTGATTATCGACCTATTTCCAAGGCCTAAGTTGACTTTCAAACCGCACTTGGTCAACTTTAGTCAACCCAAGTCAACCTTATTCTTGTTTGCCGTGGTAGGATCCCTATCTGGTCATGTCTAGTCTTCCTACCTCTATTTGAATAAAAGGCCACCAACCTTCATCACGTGGCTAGCCATGTCCAAACGGTTAGGGTGTTATAGTGTTGGTTGAGGGGTAGTGGTTTCAAACCCTTTCTCTCCCAATCCCTTTTTTTTTTATTAATAATTTGTTCAACCAAATTAGTTCTTCAGTCCAAATTGATTGGACCCAAACCCTTGGACCCCCAACCACCTTTATTCAACTTGACTTAATCTTCTAAGCCATCTTGACCAACTTAGACCCCTAACCTTGGGTCATTAACCTGAATCCACCGAATTAATTAATTAAACCCAATTAATTAATTATCTTAACCGATTTTTATTAATCTCTCTAATTAAATTCATCAACCGAATTTAATCAACCTTAGTAGTGGTTTTAACAATCTAGATATTATTCATTAAAATACCTAGATGCAAATGTCGATTTACTCGTTTAATCAATTTAATTAACTCCTCTCTCAATCCAATTAAACCGACTAATTTACCATGCTTCCTTTTGATTTTATAGTGTAAATTATTGTCACAATTAAGTTTATTTCTAATTAGTCAACCACTAATCCATGATTAGCTAATTAAATAATTTAACTTAATTATTTATCCCTTTATTATAATTTTCTTTTTATTTATTCATTTTTTTTATTCTATTTCACCGCTGTCTCTCCCTCTCACTTGACTTCTTCTTCTCCAGTACCTATCCCGGCGAACTAGCATCTATTCTAAAATATACAGAGATTAGGAGACTCACCGGAGACTGTGGACGACAACCGGCTCCACCAGAAGGTCTCTTGCCGTCTCCGTGCTCGACTGTCTTCTCCGACGAGCTTAGCCGCGCGCCGTGTGCCACCACTTCAACTTCCGCGAAGCCCTGTCCTCCTTCTCCTCCTGGGAACGACGGCGACGGTGAATGATAGCCTGAGGATCGGGACACTCCTTCCTCTCCTCGAACATCGCTCGTCGGAGTTCCTCACCGAAAAACTCAGGCTCTCAAGCTCAGTGCTCCATCCCAAGCCGAGGCCTCCCCCTTTTATAGACCACGGGAGCTGGGAGGGCAACGCCGGCCGATAAATGATGCCGTTAGCGATGATCGACCTCTACGCGCATAACGGCCGGAGAGATGGCGGGGCTCGCGATGCCGTTGGTGGCGGAAGGAGGGGGAGGGGTGCCTCAGGATCAGGTTTCGCAGATGTGTGGTGAAGATCGCTTGATCAGCTTCAATGGCTCCGATCAGATCAGAAGGTCTTGGATCACACACTCCTTTGGATGAACGATATAGATCTAATCGAATCCAACTGCCTGATTTTTATCCATCGCCTCGGTCTAGGAATAATCGCGAGATGGGTGGTTCACGACCGTCCGCACCGTGAGGTCATCCTCACACAACCTTTTTCCCCTGTTTCGAATCCGAACTGCGATCAGATAGATCTAATATTAGCTCGACACGTGGCCCTCACAGAGACCGTTATAACGCCTCGCGATCAGCCTTTATCTCAGATCATCTAATCCTGGCCGTTAAACCGCTTGTATAAGGATTCTGATCTGGATAATTATCCAGAGGTCCCTGAAATATTTTAGGTCACACTTTAGTCCTCCCCCTGAGCGAGGGGACAATTTATCTTTAGTCCTTGGTACTTACAAAATTACCAAAAGGTCCTCCGGACCCTCCATTAACCCTAATTAGGGTTTTTAGTTTTTTTTTCTTTTTTTTCCTATTTTCCTCCCATAATTCAATCACAAAACAATTGGGGATTTCTAAAATTAGTGCTAAGAAATTTATACACATTTTATTTCAAAAATCCTTGGATTTTATAATTGTGTTCTCCCGGGCGCCGAAGGGACTCCCAACTATTTTGAGATCGGAGATTTTGCACTTATCTATTTTCTTTATATGTTTCCTTTGCTCGAGGACAAGCAAAAGTTCAAGTTTAGGGTATGATAAGTGCACAACTATACATATATTTTTATCATATTTACATACACTTATCCTGTTCTTTTGCATCAATTCTTCTATTTTTGTGCTTCTTTTGGTTGTTTTGTGTTTTGGTAGGTAAAATAGGTACTGAAACGAAAGGAATGAGAAACGAGACAAACTAGGACGAAACAAGCTGAAAGAGCCCCTCACAAAGATGTACATGGCCTCAATAGAGATGTGGACGTCTATGGACACCCCCGTGCACCTCTCTGTCTTCAAAACGCGTGAAGATCGACCATGAGAGTTGGCACGAGTGTGTATTAGATGCACACGCCAGTGATAAATTAAATCAAAATTCTATATAAGCCATCGAGTACACAGATTCCTTGACTTTTGGGCAGATTAGTCTTCGGCGGTTGTTCCGAGCGATGACTAGGGCTCAAAGAAGATCGAAGGCGGGGAAGACATCGAGCAAGGGAGTCCTCATATTTTCAATTATGTCTTGCTCTGGTATCTTTGTTAGTGTTTCTATTAGCATGAGAGGCTAAACCCCTTCGGTGGTGACTCAGACATATGAACCCTAAGATTATTTGTTAATTGAATTCTTTTATTTATCGGCTTTCCTTTATTGATGATTCTGGTGATTCTGTGCTTGATTTATGTGATTGTATTTTGCATGAGCCATGGTCATATACCTCGTAATATTCTGGCGCGACACATATGTGCTTAGGGTTTGACTTGCGTGTCTCTTTATGCATAGATCCGTATCTTTCTTAGTTAGATTATAACTAAGCATAGGTAATGAGTTCGATTTACATATTGAGAGATCGGATGTGGCATCTAGATGGTGGAATTGTCAAACTCCCAATAATTAATCAATGGATAACCAATACTTAGAATTCTATTATTAACAAAGGAATCCTAGGAGGATTGTGATATAAGGTGCCACGTTCATCTCTGACTGCTCACTATCTACCAATTGTTCACATTAGTTTCCTTTTAGGATAATCAATCAATCACAGCTCCTTCCATAGTTTTAGACTAGATAGCAAGGATAATTAGTACTAATATTCCAGTCCCTGTGGACTCGATAACCCTACCTTTGGGTACTTTTTTACTTGATCGACCCTGTACACTTGCGGGTAGTTTGTCGCGCACCCTATGCGTGCATCATTTTCCATAAACTGAACTTGGGCAGAGTGATGAACTACCTTGTAAAAGCATGAAATCCGCCAGTTTTATAGACCATAGCATGTTAGTATATACCAGACTAACATGAAAGGGGAAAATCTGCAATTTATGCTTGAACATTAGGATCAACCACATTTATAACCAAAAATTATAATAGAAATAGGAATAAATAAAGGCACCAGTAGAATGAAAAAAATAAATGCAGGGTAGAAATACCAATAAAACCGTATTTAAACCCAAAAAATTATATTATAAGAAATTAGTCTCTTTTTTATCATGACTATCCCAAAAGATGGGAACTTTCCGTACCAAAAATTAGCTTTCCATCTCTTCTACACCAAAAATGGCACGTAAAATGAAAACTTGAAAACATTTCATAATCCAGTTTAACATTTAGAAGAAGCTCAATCACAAGGTTGAATAGTATAAGGCAGATGGTAATGGAATTTTAAGAAGTTTTGTTTGTTACCCCCTTTGGGAAGGCATCAATGATAGACACACTAATGATATTCACACCAATGATATTCACAGATAAAAGTTTACAAACATGTGAGAAAACAATGATATGCATCAATGATAGTCAAGGTTCTTTAGTCACAAATCAAAGTTTGCAAACAAATTAGTCACAGATCAAATTTTGCAAACAGATGGTCACACATCAATAATGGGCATCAACGATATTCACAAATAAAAGTTTGCAAACATGTGAGAAAATAGAGGAAACTTTTGGGAAAGGTGATTCTTTTCTTAAATGGTGAAGGACACAATTCATTTAAGTTTTCAATGTATAGATTGTTGAATAAACAGGGATTTAATAGAAATAATGGCATCATAAATTGCATCCCAATTTATAATATTTTGTATAATCAAAATATGATAATCAAAGAAATATTGAAGCATCAGGCAAATAGTATGATAAATGAGATTCAACATGCTATATTGGACAATTAAAATATTATGGGCAGTGACTTGCAGATAAGGCAAATAGACAATGTTTGTAGTAATATTGTAAAAGAAATTTGACAGCATGTTCTTTTGCATATTTAAAACATGATAAGAATTAATATATCTAAATATCATACAAGTAAGATATGTGATGATATTATAAATTAAACTTATCAACATACTAATATGCAGATTCAAAACATGATAGATAATGATAAATTTAAATACGATATTGATAAGATAAGAAGTCAAATTATAAATGACTACTAATATCATTCTAATTCCCAGATTGAAATCATGATAAGTAATACATTTAAAGATCAGATCAATTAGATTTATAATAAAATTATGAATTGAATCTAGCAACATACTAATTTGTATATTTAAAACATGGTAATAATCAAAACCTAACATGATAAAATGTCTATAGATAATTAGGAAATCAGTAATCTTACAGATGCTTCACGGAAACAAATTAACGCGGAGAAGCGCGTGAGTACGCTGTCCCAGAAGAACTATCTGCTGCCTCGTGTAAGACTTCACAGGCAATGTTCTATGGAGATACTTCTCCTCCCTCCGGTGGTGCACGTCACAGAAGGGTTCAAGGATAGGCTTTCAGATGCAGCACAGCAAAAAAAACAGGATTGCAGAAAAAGAACAGAGGAAGAGAGAAGAAAGAGATAATTTCTCTAAAAAACTATTTTCCCCAATCGTCCCCTTTTAATCTTATCTCTTTAACGGGTAGCGCCTGCTCGCGCTTTATCAACGGGACGTGACACCGGTTCAGCTGGCGTCGTTACAATTGAGTTTTTATTTGAACACTTCACAAAAGTCCCCCAATATTTGATAAAGTCCAAATTACAAAAGTTTTTCATAATAGTCCCCGTATTTATGAATAATAACTTTCCAAAATAACATAAAGATTTTGCAAAACAAACCCCATAAATTTTGTATTTTTGCATAATGATGGGTGGTTTCCGCAAGTATACGGGTCGCGATCAAGTAATAAAGTGGACTATGGGAAGTCGGATGTCGAACCACAGGGAATAGGGATTGCTAAGTGTAAACCAAGCTTCAATAACCTAGTCTAAATGGCAATTTGGGGGGAGTTTTGGTTTTCAAAACTAAAGAGCTACAAAGGATTGCGAATAAGAACTGAAAATTGAGAGTTGATTGGGGTGAATCAATGGCAAGAGAGGATACTTGGGTATGTATCCCTTTTGGATTTCAATTCTAAAGATGAGCAAAGATGTTTATGAATCAAAGTTGGTACTTCTTGTGCCAATAGTCCCTAAATTATATCCAATCCCTCTTCCAAGGTGATTGGATAACTAGTCTCCTAGGACTTGATATGAAGCTCAAGGGGTAATTCCTAAATTACACCCAACCCCTCTTCCAAGGTAGTTGGATGATTAGTCTCCTAGGACTTGATATGAGGCTCAAGGAAATTTATGTATATTAGAAGAATCATGGGGGTGAATTAGTATGAAAGAGTCGTTCGCCCTTCTAGTACCCGATTCCTCGGTATACTCATGAAACTCTCTAATGAAGCAAGTTCCTAATACAAGGAGGCGCTAGCTCTACCCTTGTATTGCACACAAGTAACTTCTAGTGATGAAATTACAATCAATACATAACATTCATTAGACATTCAAGAAGGTACCAACAAATCATCATAAACATTCAATGCTATTAATGCTCAATCCAAAAGTTCAACATACCCAAGTACCAATAGATTAGTTCCCCATAAATGGGGAACTTAAACCAAAGAAGGAAAGCTTACAAATCAATGCAAAGGTAATAGAGAACACCATCACCTCCAAGATTGTAGCTCCAATGGTTCTCTATTCTCAAGATTTGGGGGTGATGACCCCCAAGCCCTAATCTCTCCTCTATCCTCTCTCCCCAGGCCAACCTCCTCCCTAAACTCTCATACTTAACTATTTATACCCATGAATTAGGGCTCCACTAAAAAATTACAACATTGCCCTTGATTGGGCCAATGAAACTGCAAAAGTTACGATGAACGGCCTCGTGAACGGCACATTCATCGGTCAGATTCAACTCGACCTACTACGAGCTGGCGGGTGAATGGCGGTTCATTAGCCGGTTAACCTCACGGCTTGCTCACAGGCAAGCGGGTGAACGGCCATTCACAAGGCCGTTCACCCTCTCTTTGTGCCTGCCTTTGTGCCCAGGTGTGAACGGCCGTTCACAAGGCCGTTCACCCCCCTGTTTACTTCAAAATATCTTCGTTTGTTCTTCATTTTGTTGATAAATGCTTCCTTTTAGTCGGGGTGGCCTATTTATGCCCTGTTTACAAAATATGAAGCATTTTAAGTACCGGCGGGCTACAAATCATTACATTTGACATGAAAATAAGTATATATATGGTATGTAAATATGCTCATTTGAACGCTTATCACATAACATAGATTACATGCCATAGAAACAAGTCGAATCAGAATAACAATAGTAAATACAAATTTCACATCAAACTGATGAATTTGGGAATTCTGAATCTGAAAAATAGAACATCGAGAAGTAATCCATTTAAATTTACAAGAACAACAAAAAATCACAAGAAAAGCAAAAACCCATAGAAGATCTACAAGTTCTGTTTGAACTGCATCTAGATGACCTTACAATTAAGCAAGTAAATTGCTAGTTTCAATCACATGACTATCACAAAACTCGCAACCATTAATTGCATCCAATTAAATTCATTCTTTTCATTCAGGCTGTGATCTATGATGATTCTTTTGACATGTACAAGCATTAATTCAAATATGTGGAGAAAATTCAACTTCAATATGTGATCCATTAAAATTATGAAATAATAATATGTTGTTCTTTAAACAAACAAATAACAGAAAAAACTCATCTTAATTCAATCAATCGGACAACACTTCATCTCAGTGCTATATAGATTTCAAATTTAGATGCTGTGAAACTCGAGATTTTCTTTTTTTTTTTTTGAATAAATGGGTTTTAATATTTTCATGATTGAATTAATTTTCCCACAAACGTAAATTATTTGAAAAAGGAAAGTTTTATAGTTAAAACCTAGTTGGGTTTAATTATTAAAACCAAGGGCATTTTGGTAATTTGGCATATCTGGAGGACATGAAAAGGGTAAGTAAATAAATATTACTTTGGTTAATTAAATGATTTATTTAATTAAAATGCCTAAATTAGGGAGAATTCTTGGAGTTGATTAAAAAGGAATAAATAATTAAATCATTAATTATTTAGTAATTGATTGATTTAATTAATGGTAAATTCTAAGTTTAGAATTTATTTGAAATAGAATGAGAAAAGAAAGGAATTGGTAAATTCTTAAAGATGGAACAAATTCATAGATTGGTGATTGATTAAATATATAAAAGGGAATTCCCAAGTTCAGAAGTAATTGGGGTTTGTTTTTGAGAGAGAAAAAAAATTAATTTAATTCCTAAATTAAAATTAATGGGCTGCCAAGGACCATATGGTAATTATAGAAAACTAAGGGTCTAAACAGGAAATTGCTTCTCTCTGTGAGAGGAACCTAGATGTAATTCAAAAATGTCTGGGGTCTTGGAGGAAATTTGTTTTCTCTCACGGGCCAGAGGCTTGGTTATAAGCTGGGAAAAAACCAGGGGTTTTATTGCAAAACCTCATGAGAGAGAAGATAGTTATAACGAATCAACGATCGAGATCATAAGATCATGAGATGAAGCGTAAGTTCGAGGCGGGAGAGAACAATCTAGCCATTGAACAATAGCAGGTATCAACCGTTCATTCTATCTGGTTGGCGGATCCGAGGCAATACGGGGGACGACCATCGTTGATCGCCATGCGAGTGATCATAATCGTTCGATGGAGCGGGGCTCGATCGCAAGGCAGCACACGAGCCTCTCTTCTCCGTTACCGCCAACGCACGCCGCCGCGAGAGAATCCCAGTCTCTCCGTTTAAGGAAACATCTGGTTATGATAAGTAGGTGGTTGATATCGCGCGTCGTTCGCGATCAAAGAGACTGCGATCACCTCGTTTACACTCCCAGCTCTCTATAAAAGTAGCTTTGGAGGAACCCCAGGAGGATCATCCGAGCGGCGGCGAGTTCCAATTCCTTGTTTTGAGGCGCACCGTGAAAGTTGATAGCAAGAGAGGAGGGTCGTTAATTGATGAGGCCAGGGAAACAAGAGTTCGGGGACAGTGAGACAGTCTCCTGTGGGTGGTGATCGGAACTAAGGCGACGGCGGTAAAGACCCTCTCACGAAGGACAGCGACAGGCGGAGCACTCCGGTGAGCCCTTCTACTTTGTTTCGTTTTAGTAAACATGCATGCATCAAAGTTAGTAGGTCGGGGAGAACGTGAGAAGAGAGCAAGGACCGCTGCGGATCAGGGACTGCGCCGTCCGACGACGGGTGGGGAGAAATCGGTTATTCTTGGCTCCTGGAGAAGCTCTGGATGAGCAGAGATCTCTGACGGTGAGGACACTAACAGGGGAGGGTGAACCGGCCACCACCGAAGTCGTGGCGACCACTCAAGGAGCTGAGGCGCCACCGGCCACCCGTGAGTCTGTCCAGAGAAGAAGATGAGATAGCAATTAGTTAATTAACTAATTAAGGAATCAGTTAAGATTAGTCAAGCTAGTTAATGGATTATACTTTAATCACTTTAATAAATGATTTGATCAAATCAAGTAATGTGGGCTTGGGTTCGTAATTGAGTTGGATCCGAGTCTGAATAGAGAGTTAAGTTGGTTTGTTCAAGTTGGATTAGAAACTGGTTGGGTTCAGTCAGCTCGGTTTGGGCTTGCCTTGGGTCTGATCTAGTCTCAATTGGTTGAACGAAAACTCTGGATTAGATCAATTAAATCAGATCGGGTTCGAACCTATTTTATTGTTGGCTAGATCAAATCAATTAACAAAAAACAAAAGAAAAAAAAGAAAACGAAAAGAAGGTGTGAGAGGGGATTTGAACCAAGAACCCCTCAAGTAGGCTTGGTGGACTCTAACCACCAAGGCCCTATTCCTCTTGTGATAGAATAACTTGGAATATTTAGTTAAAGGTCAGAAAAGGAAATAAAAGAGGAAATAAGGAAAGTGGAGAGAATTGAACCCGAGACCTCTCCAAAGAGGTTAGTAGGCCTTAACCACCAGACCACTATATTTTATTTATGGAAATAAATAAATTTAGTCGTTTAAGGTAAAATGATATAGGAACACAAGGAAAGGCCTACAAGTTGGACTTGGGCCCGATTAGAGCATCTTGCATGTTCAATTTGATAATTTAATATATTACCAACGTTAATATAGAATTTATTATCAGGATTTGAGATAGAGTCGTAATAGGCAGGATCTTTGCTGTGTAGTCCCAGACGAAATTGTTGAGATAATTACACTGCCTCGTACCCACTCTTCGGAGTATTCTTTTACTTTGCTTATATCATATTCTTGATATCATTGTTTGAAACCATACATGCTTTCTTTATTCATTTGGAATTCTTTTGAGCATGCTTGGTTGTTTCAGGATGTTGGTATCCCTGTTTGTTGTTTGGTCTTCCGCCCGGATTCAGTGGAGCGTGGGGCTCCGTTTGGGAAACGATCAAAGAAGGGACACCTTGGCGTTTCAGCTTGCCATGCCAGAGGGACAATACTCTGGTTGTCCTGCCCGTCAGTGGGGGTGATTCGCTAGCCGTGTCGACACGTACGAGAGGTGGCGCTAACATACGACCTGAGGGACGTACGACCGGAGGGTCGAGTTTGCAGCAAGTTTGCTGATGATGCTGGCCGGGGGAGGTGTTTGCTGAGCTTCCATTGGAACTCTTATCGAAGCTCAAGGGCTTTCATAGTTAGGGGTCGTACGTTGCTTGTTTTTGTGGTAGACTCCTAGGAATTGTTTGAGGGGCGTGGCCCGAAGATTTTGACTTGATTATCATTTTTACTTGATATTATGATTTTCTTGAACCCTCACAGGGGTACTTATTGGGCTTTCCATCCGAAAGCTCACGCACTTGTTTTCTTCTTGTTTTCAGATCCTAAGGAGTAGGAGTCTAGCGTATAGGAGCCGATCGGGTTGATAGCAGAGGTCCGAGGATCTCACTTATCTTTATTTATTTGAGTGTGAGACTTTTATTTGTAGGACCCTTATAGGCTTGGCCTATGTAGGGCATCTGGACCAACGTATTTGATTTTGTTTCCGCTGTGACCTTTTTAATTAAGTTATTTATCTTGATTATATGTTATTTGCTGTTACTTACTAAGGCCTTGTAGCTGAGTGAGATGCGTCTTACTTGGTTACGGTCGGTCTGTTCACGTGCTCGGGGTCCCGGAATCCGGGTCGGGGCATGACAGATACCTTAAATTTTCATAACGATTCAATTGTAGAGAATAAAGAACTAATAGAAGATAATGTACCTATTTCCTCTTACAGTATTTTGTAGAATTTCCCGGCCAACAGTTAATTTTTCATGTGCACCATAAGTTATGCGATACTCAAGTACTTAATCAAACATCGTAAAAACAAATTTGTAAAGGCTAATACCTGAGAACTGAATTCCTTCACGCATAAGCTTAACCAGTACGATATAACCGTTGGCCTCATTTTCAGGAAGAAAATGTGATTTTCATGGAATTTCAACACCACAGCTCCAGCACATACCTCCTCAGCATTGAGGTCTGGCAGGGAGGCCAACTTATCCATGCAAATTGAATTGTGCAACTATCGTCCTTGTTCTTGCGTTGCTCTGCGATAATGCTCCTATGCTCACTCAGCTCCACCAACCTATCCAATGCTTCCTCACTACTTCTTCTCTTCGAAACAGTGGGGCTTGGGTTCCATACCTGTTTCCTTTAATAACTGACTGAACAAATGTCCCCATAGGAATCTTTTCTACCGGCTCGCTGTGCTGGGACTATGTCCTTTTCAGCCTCATTCACGGGATTGTCAAACGAATCGGTACCCTCATCCACATCCACTACAAGATCATCTTTGTTCACGGCCCTACCCATGTGATCGGTATACATATTTCCCAGTTGCGGTGGACGAACCAGCATGTTCGTGGATCCTCCAAAACAAGGGGAAAGACTTATCTCGGCAACCTTGTAGTCCTTGTTGAGCTGCATAATTATCAAAATTTGAATATTAAAATTCAGCTATCAAATAAAACATGCAAATGGCGCTCACCTGAATTATCTCCTTCCACACGGATGGGTAGCCAGGAGTTGGCCGATGATTATCACAATCTGATGACCATCAACTCTTGCTAACTAAGGACGAATACAATCTTTACAACTTCTTTAAGGTCTTCCACCTACTCTTCAACTGCTGTACCGTGATGTCCTCTTTGGTCTTCTTCTGGTACGCATCACATACTCGGGTCCACACCAAAGGGTTGAAGGAACCTGAACACGTCTTATTTCCCGAGTATTCCTCCAACAATATTTGGACGAGTGCTTCATCATTCTCAAAAGACTAGTTATTCCTTCGCGACATCCTCTACACTTCTGGCTGGGATAGTGTTTCTCCGGGTTGTCCTCCAATCACTGTCCGGCTTCACTGTCCCATGCCCCCTGCCGATATTGGTTCCGCTAGATGCATGGGTAAATAAAAAGGTACGAAGGTATGTTTGAGCCATGATAAAAAACAATCATGCTGGCAGTAGAAACACAAGATATAGGTAACATACTAGAGAAAATTTCTTCTTTGAAATTAAAAAAAGAAAACAAAAAAAACCCAACAAACAAGTTCAAAATCTGTGTTTCCAATGAAATCAGAAAATAGACAATGAAATAAGGCCCAAAAAACCAGGAAACTAGAAAATTATTACAACATACATAAAAGAGAATTCTGAAATGCACACAATGCTTATTAAAAATAATGCACACAATGCTTATAAAATCGAAAAAGACAATGAAATCAAACAAAAAAACCCCGAATCCCAAAAATTATAATAACAAACATAAAAAAGGTATGAATGTATGTTTGAGCCATGATAAAAAATAATCATGCTGGCAGTTGAAACACAAGATAAAGGTAACATACAAGAGAAGATTTCTTCTTTGAAATTAAAAAAAGAAAACAAAAAAACCCAACAAACAAGTTCAAAACCTGTGTTTTCAATGAAATCAGAAAAGTGACAATGAAATAAGGCCAAAAATACCTAGAAGCTAGAAAATTATTGCAAAATACCTAAATTAAAAGAGAATTCTGAAATGCACACAATGCTTATTAAAACTAATGCACACAATGCTTATAAAATAAAAAAAGAGACAATGAAATCAAACCAAAAAACCCAGAAGCACAAAAATTATAACAACAGACATAAAAAAGGTATGAATGTATGTTTGAGCCATGATAAAAAATAATCATACTGGCAGTAGAAACACAAGATACATGTAACATACAAGAGAAGATTTCTTCTTTAAAATTAAATAAAGAAAACAAAAAAACCCAACAAACAAGTTCAAAACCTGTGTTTCCAATAAAATCAGAAAAGAGACAATGAAATAAAGCCAAAAAAACCCATAAGTTGGAAAATTACAACAACATACATAAAAGAGAATTCTGAAATGCACACAATGCTTATTAAAAATAATGCACACAATGCTTATAAAATTAAAAAAAGACAATGAAATCAAACCAAAAAAACCTAGAAGCCCGAAAATTATAACAACAGACATAAAAGAGACAATGAAATGCACACAATGCTTAAAAAAAATGCACACATGTCATATAAAATCAAAAAGAGACAATGAAATAAGATAAAAAAAAAACCCAGAAGCCCAAAATTAAAACAATAGACGTAAAAGAGCCAATGAAATGCACACAATGCTTATAAAAAAAATTGCGCACTATAAAACCCATGGTTTTATGAAATAAATTTTGCTAAATTATTCTTTAATTAATTTATTAATTATGGGAGTTCCCCAAACTTGGTTTTAATTGGAAAAGAGGGATTAAATGGATTAATGTCTTTATTAGGGTTAATTGGGGCTGCCAAAGGCTTATCTGTAATTTCAGAAAGTCTGGGGACTTAACCAAAATTGTGTCGCTCTCACAGGCCAGGGACGTTCATATAAAATATTCAAAATATGGAGGGCTTGAATGAGAATATAAAAATATGAGGGGCTCTTTACTAAAATGACGAGAGAGGCCATGCACGTGTATATTTTCGTTTCAAACGAATTGCTAAGATCAAGAGCCAATTTCTATTTAAAGGTGAGCCAATGGTTGCGGCCTCACCACGTGGCGGCTTGATAGAGAAAACGTTTGGCTAGGAGCTAGATCCAGCCATCCATCTAGTTGAGGATCGATCTCGAGGCGGCCTCATCGTCTCTCCGTTAGTAAGAGCGCCACCGCGTGAATCCCAGCTCCTCCATAATCACCGTGCCGGCCAGACATAGAAGGGAGAGGATTCCACCCATCAACCGTGATTAGGGGGATCGAGACCTTGTCAGGTACCCTTCCCTCGAGCCCTATAAGAAGAACCCTTTCTCTCAAACCCTAGCACCGCTCGTCTCTTTCTCCTTCCCCGTCATGTGACTAGGGCTTCGTCCATCACTGCGATATCGCAACCTCTTGGACGCGCATCCCTCTCTTTGTGCTTCCGACGGCCGAGGGAGCAGTACATACTGCCTTTGTCCTAGTGACTAGTAAACAGAAGCCTCACCACTCCACCGCGACAAGGTGAGGTGCTGGTGGTCTACCGGAGCCACCCCACGCCTTCAGAGTTCACGTCGCGAGTCCGGTGAGTGTCTTTGAACTATATTGTGGCTCCACAGAGCCAGAGAAGTGGTTTCTAACCCTCAACCTTTGGGTAAGCCAGTGACAAGCCATAAGAACTCCGCCGCGACAAGGTGGAGTATTGGTGATCGACTGGAGCTTCTCCCAGACGCTAAGGAGCAACCACTTTCACTGTGAGCACCCTCCTCCCTTCCCGCTGCTGACCCTATTCGACATGCATGAAACGTAGGGTTAGTGTTTGGTTTGGCAGCAGGTGCATCATAGGTGAGTGTTTTAAGAGCTGGTGATGGATAGGATCATGTATGAATGACGTGCATAGCTGTGGTTTGGGTTCAAGAGGTAGAGGATAACGTTCATGGTTTGTTCATGGTGTTGAGTTATGATCAAATAGTGCTGCTTCTCTATGGACAATGCTTGTGAGGGTTTAGTAGGGTTTCTAACTTGGTTCGGCATACTGGAATGAAACTAGGAGGCCATTAACTTGGTAATTATCAACAAGGGCTAGCTGTTAGTTGATATTAGGGTTTCCTCCTGAATGTATGGGTTGGCATGATCATTATGTATGGTGAATGAGAAGTTACACTATCTATTACGTTAGATGATTATGAGTAGCAGGTATTGTTATTTGGGTATACATGCATTGTTTGCATGTTAGGACAAGGTTTTAGGTGTTGTTTAGGAGCATTCTGGTAATGACACACATGAGCTAAATTTTGAATGAATTAAAACTTGATCACTTTGGATCGTTTATGTCTGTGAATAAAGGAATGCATGAGTTATAAGTGAGGTTTTTATTAACCAAGTCCAGGGTCATTAAGTTAGCACACATGTTTTAGGGAGGGGTGGTGATATTAGAATAGGTTTATAAAACATTAATCATTAATTGGGCCGAGCTATTTTAAGAGATTGGGTTCATCCAACTTAATGGATTGGATCAAGCAAACCTATAAGAGGTTGGGTTTAGACAAATAGAATGGACTGGCCGTAATCAAATTGTGAACTTGGTTAGTACAACAAAAATAAAATATAAATGGTAGGAGTGGGGTTTGAACCCAAGTCTCCACAACTACAATGGAGAGCCTTAACCACTAGGGTACTATACCACACTTGATCGAATGGTTGGGTTTAATCAGTTAAGGACTAACTCACCTACAATGAAGGCTAGGTTTAGCCATGCCCAACAGGTTGGGCGAGCCCTTTTGAGTAGGCTATTAGTGGGTCACACTCATGCATCTAGATATGTAAGGATTAATTATAAGCTATTATCAGATACCGACGTAGAGTGTGGAGACACGCCAGGAGGAAGTCTTGTGTGATTCCCGATTGTTGGAGAAGTGCTCTAAAGACAATTACCTTTGACACTTTATGTACAAATTTATTTATTTAATAAAAGGCTTCTTCATAATTTAGATGTTCATTACTATGAATATGATATGAGATCTTAAATCTAATTAATAAAGTCCATGATACAACGCATAGCATGAAGGAAATTATGATAGAGATCATAATGTGGGATCCCTATCATGTGTAATTATGTACGTATCTAAATATCCCTAGTCGAAGGACAATGAGACGGGACATTATTGATCCATCAAGACTAGCTTATGTTATGCTCCTTGATCCGATCAAGCAGTTGTTCTCACAAGCTGTAAGCATGAAGATGTTTTGAGTGAACATGTGGATGCTTGCTAAGGGTAGCAAGTTCATTGGATGACCTACCATGAGTCTTCACATGGTTATCCTATTAAAATATCAGTGAAGATCTCATTGCAGCAATGGTGTAAATATCCTTAGACTTGAGGTACACAAGTTATCTTGGATATGGATCCTGTGCTTTGACGCCATTCCTACGTTTCCCTTCAGGGGTTACTTATAGGGTGGTGATTGGGTACATGTTTGAAGTATTCGATGGTATTTGGGTAGCCAATAGAGGATTTACCACTCCTGATAGAAGGAGAGTATACCCATGGTCACTTGTCGGGTCATTACTTAGGAATCTCTGGCCAGAGTAACATGTCATGAAGATGGTCTTCGATGACATAAGTTTTGAGTAATGGATCCCATAGGACGAGGAACTAATACTTGGGCTAGGTGTGACATAGTCAGTCTAGTGGGAGTTGACACATAGGCCATACTCCGAACCAAGTTGGTATAAGATGGTAAAGGACAAATTGCACACTAACATTGGCTGCTGAAAGGTTCCAAGTCAGACCACCTGACTTTCCGGTCAATTGGGGGCTATGATGTATTGCTAGATGCCACTCATGATCTATTTGTAATCAATGGTTGATTATGAATGGCCAACATAACCGGGAACCTAATGGGTCACACGCATAGAAGATATCAATGAGGTATAAAACGGGTTTTTAGGAATAGATCCTCAAACGAGAGAATTAAAGGGAAGAGAAATATTGTATGTTGAATTTGATTATAAGTCAAATTTGATTGTAAGTCGAATTTGATTATAAGACAAATTTGATTATATGTCGAATTTGATTATAAGTTAAATTTGCTTGGAAGTCGAATTTGATTATATGTCAAAATTTGATTAGATTGTTAGCCAAATTTGATTTGGGCTTCAATCAAAGTCCCAATCTGAAACAAACCCTAATCTGATTAGGGAGGCCTATAAATATGTGATACTCTAGGCCATAAAAATATACAACTTCTTAGTAATTGATAGAGATCAATAGTCTTTTCTCTTCTCTCCCAAATCCTCTCAAGAACTTCCACCATAGCTAGCACCTTGCATGAAAGATCACTGAGTCGCCTTTGAGGTTGCTTCTGCGGATCTTCGCGTGGATCACCGTTAGAGGCACTCCGTCTACGGACTGCTGTGGTTGACGCAACGTCTTCTCCGACTTAGAGAAAGGAATTCGGTACAGATTTCAAAAAGTACATGCCCTTCAACTTTACTTGCTTGTGTTTTGATAAACATAGGGATATCCGTTTGGGCTAGGGTTTAGAAAATTTTAATTTTTCCGCTGTGCCATGTATATGATACGTGTTTTTGATTTTCTACAAAACCCTACACCGATGCCCCTGACAGAGGTAAGTTACTCTTGCCAAGTTTTCACCCAATTATGGGTTTTGTTGACTTGGTTGTTTGCTATGTTTTAGCATGCCTTATTTATTATTTAGATGATCTCTTTGTTGATTACATACACATAATAGATATCTACTTTGTTGGACTATTTCCTTGATATATATATGGTTGGTATGCTTGAGAGAATGCTCATTAGGCACACTTACCTGTTGACCGGCACTTGACCATGGGCACATGTGTACTTGTGCGCTGGCCGGGTACGTATGTGCCAGTTGAGTCCTATTCTTTCACCCGAATCAGTGGAGCATGAGGGCTCCATTGCGGAACATCCAGGGCTGTGGACACCCTGGTGTTCTAGCTTTCCATACCAGAGGGAGGATACTCTGGTTGCCCAGCCCATCAGTGGGACTGATTCGCTGACCGTGTTGATACATACGAGAAGTGGCGCTACCGACTCACTACCGGTGGCTCATTTCTAGCCGAGGCTGATGGTGCTGACCGGGGGATACTTGCTGAGTTTTCCTTGGAATTCTCTTCCAGAGCTTGAGATTGTAGATGTGTTAGGGGTCCCTACCATTGCTAGTCTTGTGGTAGGTCTGAGACTCCTAGATGATTGATAGTGCGGGGCGTGGTCCCCACTTGATTGTTCGGTCATGTTTCTTTGATTTGCTTGCTGTTAGCTTATCTTTTGATATTACTTGACTTCCTTGTGATCCCTGCGGGGGTACTAACTGGGCTTTCATTCCAAAAGCTCATACACTTATTTTATTCTCTTTCAGATACTGAGGAGTAGAAGACTCATACTCCAGATTTGCGCGAGGGATTGGGATATCTTTGTAGAGGTTCGAGGACCTCATGTTTTCTTTGAGTGTGAGATTTATTTGTAGAACCCTTGTAGGGCCTTGACTATGTAGGGTGATTGAACCCTTATTTATATTTCCGTTGTAGTACTCTGGATTTCATTCATGTTATTTGGATTATGTTTTTATTATCATTGGTATGTTCTTATTTACCTAGGCCTTGTACCCGAGTGAGGTGCTCCTCTACTCTGTTACGGCCGATCTGTGCACGTGCTCGAGGCTTGGAATCCGAGGCGGGGCGTAACACACACATTGCTTATTCAATCGAAAAGAGACAACAAAAAAAATCCCAGGAGCCCAGAAATTAAAACAACAAACGAAAAAGATACAATGAAATGCATACAATGCTTATAAAAAAATAATGCACACAATGCTTATAAAATCGAAAAGAGACAAATGAAATTTGACCAAAATAACCTAGAAGCCCCAAAATTAAAAGTCCAAACGCAAAAAAAGAATGGAAATAAAATAATCATTTATCAATGAGAAATCCATCCATTTTCCTGCCAGATCTAAGATTTTTTTTTTCATCCTCTATCCAGAAATGGTTCAATCAAAACATTCATTTTCAAAATTGTTGTTCATGAGCTTGTTAATCCACGACCAAGGAGGGTTAGAAACCTACCTTCTAAAGACTTGGCAGCTCAACTTTGTTACTCCGGTCCAAGTATAGGTCGTGCTCAAAGACGATCGTAGGTTCGCTCCGCTTAGGAATGTGGAGAATAGGGGAGGAGAGACGGCAAAGGTTCGTGCATGTAAAACCCACGAATTTTAGGAATAAATTTTTTTTCTTATATTCCATAAAATAAAGTTCATAAATTATTTAATTCCTTAAGCTTGAAGGATGGAAAATTAAAAAGCATTAAAAAGGGGATTAAATTAAATTTTGAGACCAATTAGGGATAATTGGGAGTTCAGGGACCTTTTAGTAATTTTTAAAAGTTCGAAGGA
Organism: Dioscorea zingiberensis; assembly: GCA_026586065.1. Lineage (NCBI taxonomy): Eukaryota > Viridiplantae > Streptophyta > Magnoliopsida > Dioscoreales > Dioscoreaceae > Dioscorea > Dioscorea zingiberensis. Next base: position 21,241,038 of record CM048820.1, read on the forward strand.
CCTAAGAAAAATTATCCTCTCTCACATAGGAAGGACTAAACTGTGACCTAAAAGTATTCAGGGACTATTGGATAATTACCCAGAGAAAAACCCTATAGAAATGGTTTAACGGCTAGGATTAGAACGTCTCAGAAGAGTTCTGATCGCGGAGCATTATAGCGGCTTCGGTGAGGCCACGTGTCCGGCTGGGAAGAGATCCATCCGATCGTGTGTTGGATTCGAGGCGTAGAGAGGGAGATCTGAGGAGGGTTACGTGGCACGGGGAGAGCCACTTATCCGCATAAGTGTTAGATACGAGGCGTGAAGTCATGATCTGACCATTGAGTTTAGATATAATCTGGACCGTTGATCTGATGACGGATCGATCCCGAGATTGAATCGGAGCCGTTGGATGGGGTCAGAATGATCTCAGCCGTCCATCGGTATGACGATCGAGGGCACCACGCCCCACGAAGCGCCAAAGCGGCCGCGCGAGCCCGCCTCCTTCCCCGGCCATTACGCGAGCGAAGATCCGTCGTCGTCGGCGGAGTTACACCCGAGCACCTCTGTCTCTTCACCTTCTCCGATCTATAAAAGGGGCATCCACATGCGAGTAGGATCGGGAGTACAACCGCTGAGGCGAAGAGGCTCGCGGAGAGGGTGATCGGAGAAGTGAACCCTCGCCGGAGGGCCATTTGCAGCCGCTGATGCCATCAGGAGATCGGGGTCAAGGTATGGAGTCTTTTGCATTTAAAATCCTTAAGCTTTGACTCCGATTTGGTGCTGGATCGAGCTCGCCGGAGGAGACCACACAACCGATTGTGGTGGGCACCGAGGAGAGGGAGGCGAAGGTCGCTGGTACTAGCAAAGGATTCCTCCGCTCCGGGCGAAGCTCAGCACACTGATCGCCGGAGAGAAAGCTCTCGAGCTTGTAGAAACAGCTTTCCGGCAAACATCTCCGGTGGTGCACAACCGGGAGAGAAGAGAGATATTTTTTTTTTAAGTTATTAATTTAATTAGATTAATTAAATTATTAACTTTGCGTTAAATTATTTAAATTGTTACTTAGGGGATGTGACAAATAATTTTAACAAATAATTTTATTTAACTTATATAGTGTGACAATTAATCTATTATTGATTAATTAGATAGTATAGTTTTGATTATTAAAGTGTGACATTTTAGTTAATTTAAATTATTAACTCAAGGATTTATTAATCAATGGAAAAACTTTGACAGAGTGTGACAATAATTTGATTAATCTAATATAGTTAGATTAATTAAATTAAATTGCTTAGTGGATGGTTTATAAAAAGTTGGGTATAACTATAGTGTTACAAATAATATTTGGAGACTTTAGAAGTGTGACAGCAAATGGGTTAATTGATTTATATAGCTAGAGTAACTATATGTTGACTAGCTAGGTGTGACAAAAATCAAATTTAAAACTTAGGAATGTTTGATTAATTTGCTATGGAAGTATAACAAAAATGGTTCTATAAGACAATTTAATAGATGATTTATAATTTCATGAAATTATACGTGTGTGACAATTATTTGGTTAATAGTTTGTATAGTTGGAATAACTATATGGAACTAAAGTATTGTGACATAATCATTGGATTAACTAGGTTAATTAAAATGATTATTGGAACTATATAGGAGTGACTCAATCAAGTTAATAAATTGTATAATGTGATTAAAAGGATTTAGTAAATTTACTAAATACCTTAAATGAAGCTAGATTAAGGACTTGGGTGTGTGACACTAAAACTATTTGATTAGGGTCAATCAAATAAAGATAAAGAGTCTAAACCAAGCTATGAAGGTTAATTGGATTAATTAATCAAAGACGCCTAAGTCAGACCGTGGACCAATTAAAGGGGAAATTGGGTTCATTACTTGAGAGGCCCAATGGGCCGGGCTCAATTGGTCGAACTATAATTGGATTTATTATTAACTAATAATAAGGATGGCAGTATAGGGAACTAAACCTTGGGTTACTCAAGTAGCAGGGTATGACCTTAAACCCTAAAGTCATAACTACTCAAATGACGGAAATGCCCTTCCTTAGTTAAAAAGGGATAACGTCAAGCTAGGTTGTGTAACGGGCTCGAAATGGGTCCAATTCAACTTGAATGCCTAAAGATGACCAAAAAAGGTTTAGACTCGACCAATGGAAGTAGAGCTGACTAAGATTGACCAAGTTGGATCTAGAGTCAACCAAAGAACATGAAACAGGGGTTAAGGGCCAGAACACGGAGAGATGGTCTCAGGACCCGTTAGTGGGCCTAAGCCCAACAAGAACGAGAGTCATGCATGTGCAACTAAAAACATAGGGTTTTATTAGAATTTTAACTCTAATAGAAACTCTATCTGTTAGATACTCTCGGGGAGTCCAAGAGGCGTTTCAAGAGGTGACCAGGAGGGCTTCGAGTTCCAGTGAGAAGTAAGTACTTTTGCCTAGTTCCCACCCGGTTTCGGGTTTTCTTTGGACTTGCTTACGCCTTGAATTGCTTATTGCTTCATTGATATCATAATTTGTTATGATTGCATACACTCGTACTTTGTTCTCTTGGACACCTACTTCGATTTTAGTGTGTGCATATTGAGAGGTTAGCATCCTGTAGGGTATGCTTGTGAGTGTTGAGTGTGCCTACCTGTTGACCGGCACGTGGCCGTGGAATCACGTGAGCTTGTGCGCTGGCCGAGTAGGTATACACCAACTATGCCGTTTCAAGGATTCTCCCATCCTCGTAATCTTTGTTTCCCGCCAGTGGGGGTAATACTGGTAATCTTTGTTTCCTGCCAGTGGGGTAAAACGCTGGTAAACTTTGTTTTCCCGTCAGTGGGATGATACGCTGACAAGGTACGTCCATGTTTTAGCTCTACTAGACCATGGACCGAGGGTCGTTGTCAGCTTAGGCTGGTAACCGACTAGGGAGATGACTTGTGAACTCTTAGGAGTACTTTGTTGAGATCTTGTGGTTAGGAGCCCTATCGTTGTTATGGTAGACTCCCAGGGTTTGACTTGTGCGGGGCGTGGCCCTGTTTGTGTGGATTGATGATCTTTGAATTGCTCATATTTGACTTTTCTTATATCATCTGTGCTGTTTTGGTTTCATTGAGGTCTCTGCAGGGTACTTACTGAGCTTTCCTTTCGAAAGCTCATGCGCTTGCTTCTCTATTTCTTTTCAGGTCCCGAGGGGTAGGTAACTCGGACTCGGGAGCTGCGAGGGGTTGGGTTGACTTGTTGAGGATCGAGGTCCTCATTCTTCCTTTGAGAGAAAGATGTTTATATTATAGGACCCTAATAGGGCCTTGACCATATGTAGGGCATGTAGACCCTTAATGATTTTACTTTCGTTTTGACTCTGATTTTATCCAATTATCAAATTTGAGTTATTTGTTATCTGCTTCTATTACTTAGGCCTTGTATTCGAGTGGGGCTCGTCTCCCCTTGGGTACGGCCGATCACATTCGTGCTTTCGAGGTCCGGAACTTGGGTTGGGCGTGGCGGTCTGCGACTTCGGGAAGGTGGAAAACTTTGGAGGTGGGATGGTGAGGATGCACGCAAATAATGAAGTTCACTGGAGACGGGAGTCCGATTATCGAGGAGAGGAGTGGAGGAGGGTTGAGGAGGGTTCACACGATTCATAGTGGCGGAGAAAAGGGACGGACCAACCTAGGGCTACAGTAAAAGATAAAAATTAATTCTCATCAAAAACCTTGATGTCTGTATCCACCATTGAGGGTTATTTGTTTCCATTCACTTAGCTGTGTTTAGGTTTTTTAAATGATGAATCAGTGGCTAAAGAGTAGTTATTATTTAAACCAACAAATAAGCTATTCCTCCTAGTCTTTTCATTGTGTTTGGTAGCTAGGGAATAAATGGGTTTGGGGATATCCCTGGGATATCCCCCAACCAAACATGGCCCAAGTGTTATACAATCCATATAACTATATTCAGAGCCAACTAAACAATAAACCATCAAATCAGTCCCCAAATCTGTACCACTCCAAGTCAACCAGATCGGCTATCCTGACCTGTCCTGCACCTGTGTAATGAAAGAGTTGTGAGCTAAAACTAGCCCAGTGAGCAACAAACATCAAACCAGGGTTAGATATAAAAAATAGCAGATGTAATATATATAACAGAATATAACAATATACATGCTAGCCATATGCGCATATCAATCACATAAGAAAATACCATGCGAACCAGAAATAAACAGGATGATAAATTACAGAATCTCAAAATAATCAATTCGTAAACTCAAGTAAATAGAATATCAGAAACATGACCGGCATATCAAAAGCAACCATATCAATCATACCTAGTTCCGTATGCACCCAATCTCAAAAGCACTAGCCGTGCTCACATCTAGAAAATCAACTCATAGAACAAACAGAAAATAGAATGGTCCTATGAACCTGAACCTTGACATAGGCATATCTTGACTAGTGCAAACGTGACGTAGGTGTAGATTGATATAAGAAATATGCAGAGTTGGCTCTATTATGAGAAAATACAAGTACGTACTGAAAAATATGGTTTCGATAAAACTTAAAGCAATCAATACAAAATACTGGAGTTCATCTACAATCAACTCACCTGGCAATCTCCGTAGTACCCTCCTGCATGGTCTTCCATCTATCGGTTATATCCTAAACAAAATTTACAAATAATTAAGTATCTTACCTTATCTAGAACTATCATTCCACTCCCTAATGATCCATTTATTGGCAACTTGGCTTTTACCCTAAATGTCGTTAAGTACTCTATTTACGGTTTAACTTAAAATCATAACTATCTTTTTAAAGATCCAATATAACTAAATAATGAATAAACAAATAAGCAGAAGTATCATTTTCTTGACTTGAATGGATCCAACCATTCATAACACCATCATAACCTACACTCTAAGCCTTTCTAATTAAGTTAACAAAACACACACATAACTATTATCCTTCAAATGGATAATCGCCAACAAAATCCAGCAAGTGAGATCATGGGAGTACAAGGTAAAAAGAAAGAGGAATTGGGAAAACAAGGGTAGATGGGATATATATATATATATATATAGAGTAGTGATAGGATGAGGCCGGTCGTACTTACTGCCGCCTCATCCTATCACTACTTATATATAGTAAATATATATATAAATCATATATTACATTTTTTTATATTGATTTATCTATATATTTTAAACAATATATAGATATGTATATATAATTTTTAAATTTAATTTAAAAATTATATATACTTATCTATATATTGTTTAAAATATATAGATAAATCAATATAAAAAAAATATAATATAAGATTTATATATATATATATATATATATATATATATATATATATATATATATATATATATATATATATATATATATTTACTATATATAAGTAGTGATAAGATGAGGCGGCCGCAAGTGCGTCCGGCCTCATCCTATCACTATATATATAAAAAGTGAAATGAACAAAGTCAGACCATTTTTATCTGAAATCATATGGAACCTGAAACCTAACTCATTCTTAGTTCAAACATTATTAGTGATATAGTGATAGAAAACATTACTCTTCATTGACCTTAGCACATGAACAACTACAAAAAGTGGTGGTAGTAATATTTCCTTTGATCCGTAAGGAGATGTGATAGTAATGCACGCACTGAAAATGATAAAAAAAAATAATAATAATCTAGATTCTAGACATCAACAAGAAAAATCATTCACGGTGTTTGGTTGTGGTCAGACTAAAAGTTTCGAATTACAAAGACATTGCCCCTTGTAATCAACAAATCAAAATGAAGTTGGGAATTTAATTCAGTTATAAAAGCACATAATAGATCTACAACTCCATGATTCTTAAAAAAACTCTTTCTATGGAGTATGAAGAGTCATTGAACAGATCCACAAGTAACACTTTCCATGGAGAATGAAAAGTCATTGAACAGATCCACAAGTAACCCTAGTTGATCCATAATTTCCATGAAACAAGAGGAATAATGGAGATATAAAAAGATCTCACCGACGATGTTAGATCCACCGGAGCCTCCGAGCGTCAAGGGCGATTAATCGATCAAACTCTTCTCTTTGGCTTCCCGGGATTCTCATATCGTCCGAGAGAGAAAGAAAGAGGAGAAAGAGCACGACCGTAGACAAATAGAAACAAAATAAAAAAATAAAACAGAGGCGGCGAGGTTTTCCGTTCTATTTAAACAATATTACAAGGTCAATTTGCATAAACCCCCTATAAGAAAATATAATTATATTAAGATTTTAAGTATTTTAATAAATAAAAAAATTCGGGGTCTTACATATTAATAAATTATGGTGTATCTATTTTTTTTTTCAATATTATCTATAAGGGCACTTTGGTATGATATGAGTAGATCTATTGTAAGTCCATTTACATTTAAGAAATTACTTATGTATACAAGTAACAAGGAATAGTTGCATGTAATTTGATTTATTTTTTTAAATCCAGAAAAAATGGGACACAATTTGATTTTCACAAAATTTTGTTTTTCTAGATTTAAAATTTTTCATAACAATATACATTTTCAAACCACATTCTCTTGCCTATTCCTTTACAACATCAACATAGGTATGAAATAAGATAAATAAATAATATCTTAAACATAATAATAATCAATAAATTAGAGAGCATCAAGTTTAACAGTATGAAGAAGATGATGACACTAATTAGGAGATGGAGAGCGCATGGGTCTCTATTAACAAAGAAGTCAAAGAGGTCAAAGTAGTCAAAGTAACGAATATTGGGGAAAAAAAAATCTAGAAAAGATTAAGGTTGTGGTACTTGGAAATGGCCGGCACCGGCAGTGCCGGCCATTTGCAGCAACATCGCATGCATACCGAGCATGAAGTAGTACACCATGGAATCACTCCCATGCAACATCGCTCTGGCAACTCCAGCTCCAGCTCTGTACTATATATATGAACTCCATCTTCTTTCTCTCTATCTCTGGTTTTGTTTTCATTATAATTTGGTGGATATATATGTTTGCATATATGGTTAGGAGGATGATGGAGAAGGAGGGAGGAGAAAGAAGAAGGGATTGAAGGAGAAAGTGAAGGAGAAGCTTCCAGGAGGGCACAGCCATGGAGATCATGCTGATCAGAATGCTATTCATCCTCATGGAGACCATGAGGATAAGGGTTTAATGGAGAAGATAAAGGAGAAGCTGCCGGGTGGACATACCCATAGAGATGATGGACCAGCTCCTCATCCTCATGGTGCTTACCAGCATGACCATGAGAACAAAGGTCTCATGGACAAGATCAAAGAGAAGCTCCCTGGCCACCACCATTGAAGCCATTAACAGGATTTAGGAACTACTCTAGAATTTTAGACCAATGATTTTGTCTAGTGGAACCAGAGCCAACGTTGAAAGAGTCACAAGCTACTATTCAGAGATTTTGCAGATCTAAGAATGAAATCTGAGTAGAGTTAGCCTATGAACTATAGTTTTGATGCAGGAGGCTCGAGTCAAATATTGGTGCCGGATTAGCTGGTCAATGTGAAGATGGGAAGTTATCGAGTTAATTCCAAAATTGGTTCGGTTTTGGGTGTGGTTTGGTATTTTGGCCATAACTTTGGCTACCGATATCGGAATCGGGCGTTCGACCCCAATTCGGAAAGCTCTTTGCGGCGTGCACAACATGGGGACGTCATATTAGAGAGAACTTTAGTTATTTTTTATTTTTTTTAGAAATATTTAATCCGTCAAATTAGGGTTTTCGGTCTTTTTTTCTTCTATTTTTGGTAATATTTCATATGTCAAATTAGGATAGAATTTGAATCCGATTTGATCTCGGATTTTTAGGAGTTATCTAATTTGTTTTGAGTTTTAAATTTAGATAAGTTTAGTTTTAAATAAGAATTTGTCAATTTTAGCAAATTTAGATTAGATGATAAGGTTTCTAGGTTAATCTAATGAGGCTATTTAACCCGGCTTGTGGGTTAGTTTTTCATTATTGAATTATGAATAAAAGTATTTTCCTGAATTTCAGAGTATTTTCTCTGGTTCTTTTGGTTCTTCTTTTGTTCTTCCTTGCGGACCTTGGATCCGGCTAGCCCGCGGGATAATCGCTACCCCGCCCGGCGTCAGTTGGTATCAGAACTCATCATCTTCCTGGGAAGCGTCGACATCAATGACTGGTGGTCGTGGTCGTCGGGTTGGACAGGTTCCGGCTGAGAAAGTCCAATACTGTGACCTGAGTGCCCTGGAGGCGATGAACAAGGATCTACAAAGGCAAGTCTCGGAGTTAACCCAACGCTTGATGATCAAGGATTTGCAAAGGCAAGTCAAGAAATTATCAAGGCGTTTGGCGGCGATCGATTTTGATCGTGGTTGTCGTGGACAGTTTCCGGCCGAGGAAGTCCAGCACCATAATCATAGCGATCAGAGGTTTAGCCAACCCATCTATTAACCCATCTACGACAATGATGTGGAGGAGGAGATCTCGCCCATCTTCAATGATGATGCGGAGGAGGAGATTTTCTCAATCTTCAATGATGATGTGGAGGAGGAGATCTCGCCCATCTACGACGACTACGAGGAGGAAATTAGCAAGCCCGAGGAGGAGATTGGTGAGCCCATCTATGACGATGATGGGACTAGCGTTGTGTTGGTATCTCGATGGGAGGAAAATCCTTCTGGCCAGGTAACCAACACTACTAACCTACTTTCTGTCTCTAGGGTTTTGATTGAGATCAAGCACAAAGATTCAGACCTACCAACAGAGGTGCAATTGAACTCGGGGTCGAGTTCTTTCCAACCCGGGGAGACTGATGCAGAAGGCTCGAGTAAATATTGGTGCCGGGTTGGCGGGTCAACGTGAAGATGGGAAGTTATCGAGTCAATTCCAAGATTGGTTCGGTTTTGGGTGTGGTTCGGTATTTTGGCCATAACTTTGGCTACCGATATCCGAATCGGGCGTTCGACCCCAATTCGGAAAGCTCTTTGCGGTGCACACGACATGGGGACGTCATATTAGAGAGAACTTTAGTTATTTTTTTTCTATTTTTAGAAATATTTAATCCACCAAATTAGGGTTTTCGGTCTTTTTTTCTATTTTTGGTAATATTTCATATGTCAAATTAGGATAGGATTTGAATCCGATTTGATCTCGGATTTTTAGGAGTTATCTAATTTGTTTAGAGTTTTAAATTTAGATAAGTTTAGTTTTAAATAATAATTTGTCAATTTTAGCAAATTTACATTAGATGATAAGGTTTCTAGGTTAATCTTATGAGGCTATTTAACCCGGCTTGTGGCTTAGTTTTTCATTATTGAATTATGAATAAAAGTATTTTCCTGAATTTCAGAGTATTTTCTCTGGTTTTTTTGGTTCTTCTTTTGTTCTTTCTTGCGGACCTTGGATCCGGCTAGCCCGCGGGATAATCGCTACCCCGCCCGGCGTCAAGTTTTCTCATACTTTGTTTTCAATCTCATGATATTGTCCCAAGCTTACTCCAACTGGATTCTTATTATAGTCTATAGTAGTAACAAATTTCTATTCAATAAAGTGTTTGAAATCAACTCTAGTTTATTCTTTTACCAAATTTCCATGTTTTATTTGGAGAGATTTTAATGTAGGGCTGTCTATATTAGAGCACTTGGGATATATATATATATATATATATATATATATAGTTTGATATACATATATACTTGAGAAAACCTAAGCCTCCTCTTTAAATTAATTTTTTTTCATTCTATTTCTTTGAACTTCTGATGTTTTTTTTTCTTTATCCTTTTTCTTATACAATTTTGGTATTACTTTACTAAATGAAATGCTTAACCAAATCTCTCTCCAAATTGTGTTCTTAGGAGAGATTACACCAATTGAATATTTGGGAAGCATTTCTTGACAAATGAAAACTAGTAACCATAATGGTATTCTTCTTAAGGTGGACTTTGAAAAAACATTCGACATGGTTGATTGGGATTTTTTGTTGGATGTGCTTATGGCAAGAGGATTTGGACCTAAGTGGATATCATAGATAAAGAACATACTTCAAACATCTAAATCCAAAATCCTCATTAATGGGAAGCCTATAAGATATGTGCGGCATCGAAGAGGAGTAAGGCAAGGAAATCCCCTATCCCCCTTATGTTTTGTCATTGCAGCTAATGTTTTCAACTCAATGCTGACTAGAGTAAACAAGGCAAAAAATCTTCATGGGAATTCGATGCGGCTGTCCACAATCATAAGAGATAATCTCCCTTCAATACATGGATGACTTATTGGTACTTTGTTATAGGGAGGAGGAACATCGAAAACACTAAAACTCATCTTCGATCTATACAAGGGAATCTCTAGAATTTGCATCATCTCCCATAAAAGCTCACTCATCCTGATCAAGGCAATGGTGAACTCATTATAGGAAATGCCAATCACATCAAAAGCAAAATTGAAAGCCTCATTGTCAAATGCCTAGGTATCTCACTCTTAGGAGCTAAACTGAGGAAGAAGGATTGACAAGTCCTCATTGACAAAGTCAAAAAGAGAATTGGTACTTGGTAGGGTAGGATGTTATCCCTTGGAGGAAGAATCATCTTGATCAACTCGATCAATTCCACAATCCCTAACTACTGGTTGGCTATCTATGAACTACTAGAGTGGGTAATCAAACACATTGACGCACTTCGAAGAGATTTTTTATAGAAGGGACAAGAGGTAATTATCGCTCGGTAAGCTGGCAAAATCTCTATAGGCCAAAAGAGCACGGGGGATGGGGGATCACCAATCTACACTGTTTCAATTCCGCAATGCTTGGTAAATGGTGGTGGAGACTTATCATCGAGGGAGGGTAGAATCTGCCGTAAAATCATCCAACACACATATTTAAAAAATGCATACATAACCCCCCTACACACACACACACACAAAAATTGAAAGCACTGGCCTTTTACTTCTCGAAGACCATCACAACACAATGGAAGACCTTCGAAATGGGCATTAGTGTTCAGACTGGGAAATGAGATACCATAAATCTCTAGCATGATAAATGGATTGGCGGACAGGCTCCAAATCCCACTTCAAAAGGCCGTGGATTATTAACTTATGCTTCTTGCTACTAAAGCAAGGACCCCTATCCCTGGAAGGGAATCAAGAGCTCAGACAATTGTTAGAAGCCTTGGCCATAACCTACGTGGATATTGAAAATGAACGTACTTGGTCCCTAAGGCCTAGCACTAGATTCACAGTCAACTCACTATATAACTTTCTAATTGATGGGGGACGTGATGCCCATTTCAGAGCTTCTGGAAACTCCCATGTTTAATGAAGATTAAGATGTTTGCATGGCTTGCCTGGGATAACAAACTCTTTACACTAGATAACCTGGCAAAATGGCATTGAAATGGTGCAATAAAACAACAGAAATAGTGCAACACCTACTTATCAATTGCCCGCTAACACGAAAAATATAGGAGCATTACTACCCTCTATTTGGGGCGCATACTCCCCCTATCGATCCAAGATCTTTGGGGAGGAAAACATAGGAGGAAAATCTTCAAAATGAAGCTAGAATATGGTGGAACCTTGTGATGATGACTATCACCTGAAGCATCTGACTCAAAAGGAACCAAAGATGTTTCCATGAAAAACACCATATTTTTTGCCAGAATTATTCGAGGAATTGACTTTCTAATGTTATCTCAAGAAACTAAAGTTGGTACCAATTGAATCCATCATCAAGAGGAGTCTAGCCTTCAACAATGAGGACATGCCACACATTGGGGAAGAAGGGTGTAACGCCCTGAAAATTTCCATGATTTAAATAATTAATTTCTGGAGAAAACCATGGGATTAATTAACACATAAATTAGATTAATTAGTTTAACAAACTAAATTTAATAAAATCAGGAAATTATGAAACTAAAGTCCGAACTCACAACCAATTGGGCCGAGGAGGCCGTGTTGGGCCAGGCCAGATTGGACATGGAATGGTCAGGAGTTAGATTAATTAAATCAAAGATTAATTAAATATTAGGTAATCCAGATTAATTAAGTAGGAATATCGGACACAAGTTAGAGTCTCGATAAAGTAGATCTGGCCGAGTCAAAAGCCGAGATTCGCGGATCTGGGTCGGGAGAGAAAGACGATCCGTGATGTTACAGTCAGCCTGTGTCACGGGAGTCGTCTGACCCGGGATTCCCGGATCTGGGTCGGGAGAATTACTGATAGGATAATATTTTTCTTAAATAGTGATGGGACATAAAGTAAAAGATAATATATTATTAAATTCCTTTTAAAAAGATAAAGTATTATAAATTATTTAAAGATAATACTTTTAAAAGATAAAGTAGTTAAAAGATAAATTTATTTTAATTAATGAAATATTATATAAAAAAGAAATATAATAAAATAATAAAATAAATTAAAAAGAAAAAGAAAAAGAAAAAGAAAAAGAAAAAAAAGAGAAAGAAAAGAAAAATAAAAGAAAAAAAAAAAACAGAAAACAAATCTCTGTCTTTAAAGAGACGAGAGAGAGAGAGAAACAAATCTCTCTCTCCCTCGATCTCTCTCTCTTTTTCTCTCTTTCCCTTTTTGCTTCTTCAGAGATCGCCACCCCTTTGTTTTGAGCTCAAGGCCGGCGACGGCGGCACCTTTGCTCCGCCTCCCTCTGCTCAGTAGCGACGTGCGCCGCCTCCTTCTCCCCCGCCCCTCCCTGTTTTCCGGCGCCGTCGAGCCCTAGCGGGCTGTCAGCCACCTTACGGCCGCAGCTCAGTCCGACTACTGCCGGTGTGCGCCCTACGCCGGAGCAACTCGCAGCCTCACGCCGGCCAGCTACTCCACCGGTCAGCCCCCCCCTCACAGCCCCTGCGAGCTCTTCACCCTCCATTGTGAGCCTTGGGATTAACCCTACAATTAAGTAGATCAATGATGGGTTAAGTAAGGGTAAAAGCTATAGTTGAATTCATAAACTCAGTGTTGGGAGATGGATGATGTTTAGCATGTATAAGGCTGTGGGGTGTTAGAAATTCATGCACATGTTATTGTTTTATTAAGCATTAGTATTTGATGTATGATTGTATATTTTCGGAGCCCTAAAAACAGAGGAGACTCTGCCGAAATTTCGTTAGAGTCCATACCGGGCTGTCCCTTTCCGGGATGAATTCAACCGGCGATGCTTCCCCCATCGGGGAGTATTTTATATCGTTAGAAAGGTCGTCGAGAGACCTTCGTAACGAATACTTGATCGACCCGATCGGGCTTCCGGATCGGAAGTTATGAAGGGTCCAAGCGGACTATGCTAAACCTTTAGTGGGACAAGCCCGTATTTTCCATTCTTTATAAATACGGAATCGTATTAAGGGAAACCATGCTTTAAATGTATTTAATAGGATCTATCGTGTTCTATTATGTGAAGTAAATTTTTGGAATGAGGATACGGCTTCCGAATTTCTAAAGAAAGCCGTGTTTTGATCCCTAGGACAAGAAAGGGGCAAAGGTCAGGTCACCGCTGCCGAAGAGCCCGATCAAGCCTAGGAATCTACTATACTGAGGTGAGGGAACACAACTGTACATTTACCGTATTCTCTCGTATTTTGTTCGTATTGTCTTCTTGAGAATGCATGATATGAGTTGATTAATTTTCATAAATACTGTAAGTTTTCTAGCATGAAAGTAGAGATCATGTTCAGTATTTTCACAAAAATGCATTTATGAAACACTATAAATTTTCAATCATAAAAGTAGAGATTATATTACATAGACATATTACACGCCTGCGCTAGAGGTGGCTCTATGATAGAGCCAGAGAGTATGATACTAGGTAGGGAAGGGGTGATTTCTATAATTCTGTTTTTACTAGCCAAACTATCTGTTTTCAAACCATTCTGATTTTCCAGAAATAAAACCCCATTTCCGTACTCTTCAAGTGCTTAGTATACGTATATATATTTATAGCTCACGGTCGTTGAGTTGGTCCGACCGGAGAGCTATCGAGTGTTGAGTTGGTCCACTCGTTTTCACTTTCAGTTCCATTTGTATGAAAGTAGGGGTGTAGAGTCACTAGCATGTATGTTGATGAGGAATTGATTCCATGGCTTGTCACCTCCACGATTGTTGAGTTGGTCCAACGGTGAAGGCCTCTTTGGCAGAGTTGGTCAGCCAGGACATACGTGGAAATCACCTCTTGTAGATTTGACATTAATAAGAATGATGACAAGGATTTGATTCCATAGGATGTCACCTCCACAGTTGTTGAGTTGGTCCAACCGTGGAGGCTACTGGCTTTGAGTTGGTCAGCCAGGACATATGTGGAAATCATTTCCCGACCTAACGATAAAAGATTTGATAAATATTTGAAAGTATGTCATATGACTGCACTAAATATTTCCATGAGACATATTATGATCAGCATGTTATTGTCTTTTCATGATTTAAATATCGTTAGTTCTTGTATTTCTCTTTCAATATTTCATTACTTGATATGGAAGACTTACAGGTGTGCGAACCTGACAGTAGTGTTGTACCTCACTGAGCTCCTGTAGCTCACCTTTTGTTGCTCTCTTTTGCAGGCAGTGAGTAGGGTCATGGCTATGCTTAGAGCGGAGTTAGAGTTGAATTTCCTTAGTCTGGCTCTGACCACCTGGCCCGCGTCTTTATTTGATTTTTATGATGTTTGATTTGGGGAGTATATGATCTCCCATCTTGACTTGTGCGAGGTTTTAAGACATTATGGGTTGTAATAATGATGTACTCGAATTTATATTTCCTTAATGCTAGTTTGATTATGTATTAATTATGTCTTTATACAGCCTTAGGCCGGGGTTCACTCCCTGACCTGGCTGGTGTGACGCCTGGGTCCTGGAAAGGATTAGGGTGTTACAAAGGGGATGACTTTGACCACAATGTCACACCAGGGAGCAGTATCCCTGATTAAAACCCAAGCTAAATCTAAAGATCAGTAGGGACCTGAGGAAAACCTTGTAACCCTACTTATGCTTCCTATATAGATCTCTCCATTTTAATAGATTAATATGGTTTATTCACTTTTATACAAAAAAAACTAGTAAATGTTATTTTTTATAAATAATATTATATTATATAATAATATCTACTTCAGGTTCTCACTTGTTGAGGTTGCCTTTCTATTGAACCTTGTAATCTACTAGGTATTTTCTTCACTGTGTACATTATTTAAGTTTTGAATGCATTCAATTGATATTTTATAAATTTAATTAATTCATACATAATATGTATATATAATGTTACAGGGGAAAATAAACCGGACACATGGCACGACCAAGTCGATGATGCATGAACCACCATGATCGTCCGGTTGGTTCTCAGAAGGACACGTGGTGACTCCCTGGCTAAAGGACGTCCTGCCCACACGGGCCCGCCCGGGGTGAGACGTGAGTACGTACAGGAGAAGTATGTTGAACAAGTGCTTGAAAGGTTCAATATGAAGAATTCCAAGGCTGTAAGTACTCCTCTTAATGGTCATTTCAAGTTAAGTAAATGCATGTGTTCTACCACAGAAGAGGATAAGGAGAAGATGACTTCCATCCCTTACTCATCAGTAGTAGGTAGTCTGATGTATGCAATGGTCTGTACAAGACCAGACATTGCTCATACAGTAGGAGTTGTGAGTAGATTCCTCTCAAACCCAGGTAGAGAGCATTGGGAGGCTATTAAGTGGATACTTAGATAGCTGAGAGGGACATCAAAGGTTTGTTTGAGCTTTGGAAGCTCAAGACCCATCTTGGTAGGTTTTACTGATGTAGACATGGTTGGTGATACTAATTGTAGAAGATCCCTGTCAGGGTATGTCTTTACTTTCGCAGGGGGAACTGTGTTGTGGCAATCAAAGTTGCAAAAATGTGTGGCTCTATCCACCACCAAGCTGAATATATTGTTGCAACAAAAGCAGGAAAGGAGATGGTATGGATGAAGAGTTTTCACCAAGAATTGGGAATGAAACAAGAGGATTATGTAGTATTCTGTAATAGTTAAAGTACCATTGATCTGAACAAGAATGCTACTTATCACTCTTGAACTAAGCATATTGATGTCCGTTACCATTGGATCCGAGATGCCCTTGAAGAGCATATGTTCAAGATTGAGAAGATTCATACTGAAGACAATCCTTCAGATATGTTAATAAAGGGGCTTTCAACGGGGAAGCTGAAGATGTGCCCAAGAGTGACTGGGATGGACTCCAAGTGGGAGTAATGTTTATAGATCTCTCACATTGGTCTTGGAGGGTGAGATTGTTGGGATATAGTCCAAGACCAAAGGCCGAGGTGTTTCGAGGTGCTGCCGAGCTCTGCCGAGTTGGGTTGTTGAAAGTTGAGGTACTGTAGTAGTTATTGTAGCCAAGGTATTGTAGCAATTGAGTTGCTCGGGTGAGATATTGGGCCGAGGTGTTCTGCTGAGGGATAACAACCGAGACTATAGTAGTTACAGTAGTCGAGGTACTGTAGTAACCGAGGTGCTCGAATGAGGCATTGAGCCGAGGTGCTCAGCCGAGGCATTGGGCCGAGGTACTGTAACAACCAACCAAGTTGGGAACCGAGCCAAGGTCCTTCCGAGTTGGTTCCAAGATGGGCTCTGGAGGTCGGCAGTATCGTAGCAGTTTTATTGTAGCATATTTACTATAGCAACCGACCATATTTAGAGAGGTGGTGCCAAGCTCTTTATAGAGAGATGACATGGAGCTCTTTAAGAAGGGCAAGCAAGAGAGTAGTGTTAGCTAAGAGAGAAACATAACAAGCAAGAAGAGAAAAGGAGGTGCTTGAGTGGCGATAACAGTAGCTCAAGAAGACGAAGAAGTGATCGTCACCACCTTCAAGAAGACAAGGGAAGCTCTTGTAAGAGTCTTGATTTCTTGAGTATATGCGGTCAAGGCTTGTGTCTTCTTGGTATGTGTAAAGTCCAAGGATTTTTGAAATAAGAATGTGTATAAATTTTCTTAAATTAGATTATTTAATTAAAGAAATTCCCCAAGTATTTAAAGATTGGATTAAGTAGGGAAAATAAGGCTTAAACGGGTTAAAACCCCAATTAGGGTTAGTTGGGAGTCTGAAGGACTTTTGGTAATTTTGAAAGGTATTTAGGACTATATGGTAATTGTCCTCTCTCTCAGTGATGGACTAAAATGTGACCTAGAAAATTTCAGAGACCTCTGGAAAATTTTCTAGATCAAAACCCTTATACAAATTGTTCAATGGTCAGGATTAGAAGGTCTTAGATGAAAGCTGATCTCGATGCAATAAAAAGGCATCCACGAGGCCACGTGTTTAGCCGATAGAGAATCCAATCCGATCGAGTGTTGGATTCGAGGCAACGAGAAAGGAGGTAATGAGGGTGACCCCACGGTGCGGGCGCAATGAGGACCGTCTATCGTTGGATTAGTCTCAAGTTCGAGACAGGGTGAATTCCTCGGGCCGTTGGTCCTGATTGGATCTAGGCCGTTCATCTGATAGAGTGTTAGATACGAGGCAACAAGATAGGTTCTGGCCATGGGATGTGATCCGAAGATCGCCACCGATCATCCAGGAATACCAATCGCGAGGCATCGCCACTCCCCATATCTGAAACCGGCGGAGAACGCCACCGCGAGGCTAGCCATCTCCTTTGGCCATTACTCGCGGGGAGACCGGCGGCCAGAGGGGGGGAAACCGTTCCGCGATTTCGCCCATCTCTCCGTCTTCACCTGTCTATAAAAGGACCGGCCTCATCTGTGATACCCTGATTTTTCAAAGTAATGAAATAAATCAAAATGAATTTAATTAAATTATGGGGGTTAAATTGACAAATGATAAAAGAAAAAATATATATATATAAATAAAATAAATGGGAAGTTATATGGAAGCTTCTTGATTTTAAAAAAAAAAAAATTAAAATCACCACCGCCTTAGCAACTTCGTGGAAGTTTCATTGAACTGAAAAAAAATAAAATAAAAATCCCTCTTTATATACGCCAGCCATCTCTCAAGATAAAGGAGGGGAAGATAAAGGAAAGAGAGGGTGAAAAGAAGAGAAGGAAGAGAAAGAGAGAAAGGTAATAGAGAGGAAGAGAAGGAGAGAGAAGGCAGGCAATAGAGAGGAAATAGAGAAAGAGAGAAGAAAGTGGAGAGAGAAAGAGAGAGAGTGAGAAGGAAAAGAAGAAAGAGAAGAGAGAGGATTAAGGAGAGAAAGAGAAAAAGAAAGAGAGAGGTACGGTCAGGCAAATGAAAAGGAGGTGAGGGAAATAAAAGAAAAAGAGGGAAAGAAAGAGAGAAAGATAGAAAGAGAGAAAGAGAAAAAAGAGAAGAAAGAAGAAGGAAAGAGAGAAAGAGAGAAAGAGAGAAAGAGAGAAAGAGAGGAGAGAGAGAGGAGAGAGAGAGTTGGTTTTTATCTTTTTTATGATATTTTTCAATAATTAATTTAGAGGAAATGCTGTCCGTCTCATGACAACACCTATGATAGTTGGAAAACTCCAACTAAAAAAAAAGGGATTATCAGGTAAGTTGATGGTAGATGAACCCCGATATATTTTAGTCAACGGACGAATGATTTATTGATGTTTTTTTTTTTAAATGAACTCTAAAAGTGATCTTTTCAGTATTAATGACTTCTTTTTTGATTTCTTTTGTAAAAAGAAGAAGAAGAAGAATGTCCCGGAAAAGGGGAAATGAGCTTATGTCCCCGGGAAGGGGTAATGATTTGTGTTTTCTTTAGATTATGTCTTTTTATGATTAAATGCTTCATTTATGATTTTTTTACAAACAAATATGTTATGTTCCCAGAAAGAGAAATACGATATGCCCCTAGAAAGGGGAAATGAACGAATGTTATGTTGACGGGTGGGCCCGGAATTATACAGCCCCCCAATGCATTGGGTAATGATGTCAAGGCGGTTAGCCTGACAAAAGAAAGTATGACGTCATGGCAGTTAGCCTGACTAAAGAAAGTATGGTGTCATGGCGGTTAGCCCTGACCATTAGTGTTGTGTGATAAAGTTTATGTTTGAAGAAATGTTATCTGGTAAAATTATATTCGACTAAATGCTAAGTGGTACGGTTATGTTTGAATAAATGTTAAGTGGGCAAAGTTTATATTTCAATAAATGCCAAGTGATGAGGTTTATATTTGAATAAATATTGAATAAATGGTAAAGTTTATGTTTGGAATAAATGTTAAGTGGTAAAGTTTATATTTGAATGGATGTTAAATGGTAAAATTTATACAAACGGTACGTGATAAAGTTTATGTTAAGTGGTAACAATTATGTTTGAATGATTTATCAATGAATTATGAAAAGTGATATTTTGATATGTATGCGTATTTGCTCCTAGTAGAGCAACGTTTTATGTTTCGTATATTCATCAGTGTCTATGTCACGTGTGCACCGGTTGAAACATGCCTACATCGGGGCTTAGGTCCGTGGGACCACCATGTTTACTGTATGCAGCCGGGGAGGCTAGTTATGTGATTGGAATTGTGAGCACGAGTAGTACTGTTGAGATTGGGTGCACACGGAGTAGGTATGATTGATATATTTGTGATTTTATGCAAGTATGTCCGGTATGAATTGTGTTATGTTTGACAAATATGTATGTTACACGAGTACGGATCTGGAGATTGACGTGGCTGTATAGCTGACTCTGAATAGATGTGGACTATAAAATTGATGAATGAAACTATGTCATTTTCAATTTAAGCATGGGAATGTACCTAATCTCTGAACATCTAAACTAAAAAAGTCCTGGGGCATGTGTAGCTGAACCATCAATTAATAAAAAGCCACTCATATGTGCTATGAAAACCCGGGATGTTACATCATCGTCTTGCTAGAACCGTGATTGAAGGTGAACACGGGATTGTCGCCGGTGAGGGAGATCGGAGAAGGAAGGAGCCACTCCAGGAAACCTTCGCTGCTGCTAAACGCCCAAGGAAGGTCGGAATTGAAGGTACTTTCCTTTTCCTGTTAGAATCTTGAGGTTTTGCATTGAATGCGATGTGAATCGAGCTCGTCGGAGGTGGTGACTATAGCCGAGACTAGTGGGGCCGGGGAGGGGAAATTGGGCAGCGCACGGTAATGCGAAAAGGATTTCCCGGCCGGACGTAAGCTTCGACATAAGGATCTCCGGCGGTGAAGGTTCTCAGGCGTGAAGATGGGTTTTTTTTTCCGGCCATCTTCTCCGGTGAGGCAAGGCCTGGAGAGAGAGAGAGAGAGAAACGAATAATGAAATGATTAGGTTATTAATCATTTTAATTAATTATTTTAATCACAGATTAGTGTTAATTAATCAGTCGGATTAGTTAATGATTTTAATAAGTTGTGACAATTAATCGGTTATTAATTAATCAAATGGTATAGTTTGATTTATATAGGTGTGACATTACTCTTATTTGATTAATTAAGTATAGTATAGTTAGGATAATCAATTTAAATGTATAATTGCTAAATTAAAATGAATGAGACTAAACCAGGCTGATTAATTGGTAAGATGGATCATCTTGATAGGTTGGGCTTAATTAACTAAAAGGTTGAGTTTGATCAATTAACTATTTGAACCAATTAGAAATTGAGACAAGTTGATTTGGG
The DNA here is from genome assembly GCA_026586065.1 of Dioscorea zingiberensis. Lineage (NCBI taxonomy): Eukaryota > Viridiplantae > Streptophyta > Magnoliopsida > Dioscoreales > Dioscoreaceae > Dioscorea > Dioscorea zingiberensis. The sequence continues at coordinate 21,261,605 of CM048820.1, forward strand.
TTAACCATATGGGCTTAGATCAAGTCCATCTAAACCGGTTTGACCTAGGTTCACAATAAAACTAATTAGTCAATTAAAATAATTTGGACTAAGTAGATTAAGCTAGGTGACTAATGGTTTGGGGTTCGGTCTATTAAAAGAACTAAACTTATCAGTTAGTCAAATAGAGCTTGGTTAAGCCAACTCAGGAAAGATAATAGGATTCAATTGGATTTGAGCTCCAAGGATTGGACTAAAAGAATCAAGTTTGGGTTCAGACAAGTTATATAGAAAAAATATAAAAGTAACGTTAGAAAAGAAAAGAAAATGTTTGTTAGTGGTGGGAGTTGAACCCTAGACCACCTAGATGGTATGGTTGGGCCTTAACCCAAGGGGACATGGCTAGCCACGTAATAGAGTTTACTCTTTCTAAACTAAGTAGAACTAAGCAATGTAAAGCAAAGCTACTTTTTGGGCTTAGTAGATGGGCCCAATTTAGCTAAGAAGACTTGAAATAACCAATTAGGGTTCGTACCACGACAAATACAAGTAAATTTGACCAGTTGACCCAATGTGGGTTGAAAGTCAACTTGGGACTTGGAAATGAAGGAAATGGTTCGGTAACCAAGTAGATGGACTTTGGGACCCGTTTAGTTAGGATTAGGCCCACCAAAAGCGAGAGTTTTGCATTTGCATCTAGAAATGTAGGGTTTTATTAGAATTTTGACACTAATAGGAAACTCTACTATCAGATACTCTCGGGGAGTCTTAGAGACACTACAGGAGGAGGCTAAGGAGGTTTCCAGAATTCTGTTAAAGGTTAGTACTTCTGCCTAGTACCATTATCAATGATTGGACTTCGATACATGTGTAAGTACACTTGCCTTGAGCTCACTCTTCGAAGTTTTCTTGGCTTTGTTATTATCGTGTTGACAGTTGCTTTATTGGTTTCATACATGCTGCCTTTTTGTTTTATATTCCTGTTGAGCATGTATGTTTGTTTCGGGATGTTGGTATCCCTGTTTGTTGTGGTCTACTGCCCGGACTCAGTGGAGCGTGGGGGCTCCTGTAGGGAAATGTTCAGGGACAGGACACCCTGGCATTTATGCTTGCCGTGCCAGAGAGGCGATTCTCTGGTGGTCCTACCCGTCAGTGGGGATGATACGCTGGCCGTGTCGACACGTACGAGAGGTGGTACTACCGACTTACGACCGGAGGGTTGTGTTTACAGCGCATAGCTGGTTACGCTGACCGGGGGTGATCCTTGAGTTGCCTTTGAAACTCAGCTCAGAGCTTGGGAGCTTCTGTTGATAGGGGTCGTACCCTTGTGGTTGATTGTGGTAGACTCCTAGAGTTGTATTCTCTTTGGGATGAGGTCCCTTTATTTTATGTATTGTTTTACCATGTCTTTGTGGCCCGCATGGGTACTTACTGGGCTTTCCATTCGAAAGCTCATGCATTTGTTCTTACTTTCTTTTACAGATCCCGAGGTTTAGGGGATGTTGCTGGGGAGATTGTCTAGGAGATCTGAGGTCTGAGGGTCACCCTTGTCTTTTCCTTTGAGAGTTGTTATTATGAAGGACCCGTATAGGGACCAGACTTTGCATAGGGCCTATGGACCCTTATGACTCTATGTTCTATTGGACTTGAGTGTATTATATCTGTTGCTTGTTATCTGCTGAAATACACTTAGGCCTTGTATTCGAGCTGAGCTTGACTCTACTCGGATCTGGCACGGTCTGATCTGCGTGCTTCGGGCCCGGATTAGGGCCCGGTAAGATATGATTCTTTCTTGTTTGGTAAAATCCCAAGTTAGGGCATCAATTTGGGATTTTGTTTATCATCTTGTGATTTAGTGGAATTCTTGCTTGCTGGTGCCCCGTGGTTTTTCCCTCGATTTATAGGGTTTCCATGTAAATCTCTTGTGTAAGTTGTCTCTTGATTTTGTTTTCTTCCTTTGAGCTGCATCTTCTCTTTTGCTCAGTCTCCCCAAACAGGAAGATCCTCATATGAATGATAAAAAAGGTCAACACCAATTTTAGGAGGCCTCAACAAGGATATAGGAGTCTTTGTATTCTATTTTAAACCTTCTAATGAGAATCTGATCATAGGATAATTTAAAAAGATAAAGATCTACTTGGTTTAGTGGGAGCTTTGTGTATTCTTTTGCAACATTACTCGATGTCAAGTGATTTGGACTTCATTCATTGTTTCATGATTTGATTCTTTGGTTTATGTTTTTTAATTCCAAAAAATTTGAAGTCTTCTTCTCTAACCTTTGTTAAGACTGTTTGCATAACTAGATTGTATCAATTTTTGTTACCTTGGCTCTCATCGGTTCCTTTTCTACTTGCTAGTGCATCCAAAAGTGACCAATTTCAATGGAGGGCACCGGACAGGGAAGCAGGACAATGCTTGGAGGGCAGCCTGAACAGTTACATTCCTAGTAAGATGTGCGGAAGATGCCTCGAAGGAATAATTGGTTGATGTCTAGTGATGAAGCATTGGTCGACATCTTGTTGGAGGAATGCTCACAATACAATACTTGTTATGGTTCCTTTAGACCAGAAGTATGGGTCCGAGCATGGAACGCGTACTAAAGGAAAACCAAAGAGGACATCACGGTGCTTCAGTTGAAGGGCAGGGGGAAGACCTTAAAGAAATTATATAGGCTGTATTCGTCATTGGGTAACAAGAGTGGATGGTTATGGGACTTTGACAATCACCGACCAACCCTTGGTGACCCGACCGTATAGGAGGAGGTAATTAAGGCGAGCGCCATTTGCATTTGAGAATGTGTTAGCTGGATTCTAATCTTCATTTAGAAAATCTTGCAGCTCAACAAAAAGTACAAGGTTTGCAGAGATAAGCCTTTCCCATTGTTCTTAAAGATCCATGATCTTGTTTCATCGTCCACCGTAACGGGGCAATATGCTCGCCACACGGGTGGTGTAACACATCAGATTTTTCTAAATAAATAATCAGATGATTTTTGAATATTAAATGAGGTTAATTAGCACAAAAAACAAATTAATTATTTAACCTCAATTAAAGGAAAATCGGGAGTTAATGGACCCGAAATCCAGCCTCGCAACTATTGGGCGAAGAGATGGCCTTATTACGCGAGGCACTTTTACTTACAATAGTTGGAGGTAGATAGACAACAAAGCGTGATTAATTAAATGGGAAATTATTTAAGTGTTAATTAATCCAGATTAATTAAGTGGGAGATACCGTACAAAAGTTAGAGTCCGGATAAAGTAGATCTGGTAGGGTCAAAAGCCGCTAAAATCAGATCTGGTCTGGTGCGAGACAGACCCGTGATGTTATAGTACACCCATAACCACTAGAATCATTGACCCAAAATTTCGGGATCTAGGTCTGGGATAGGGACGAGTCAAGTAGTCGATTCGTCGCCCCTTGACTGCATAGTAGGAGGATAAGATCAAATAAAGTTGTTTGGTCTTTAGTCGAAGATATTTAGCAAGATAATATAGATTAATTAGATACTTTTAAAAGATAAGTTAAATTATTAGATTGAATTATTATAATGATAATAATAATAATATTAGTGGTTATTACAAAGCAAGTGAGGGAGAGAGAGAAATGAAAACATTTCATCTCTCTCGATCTTAACCTTCAGAGCCCCCCCCCCCCCTTCACACACACACACACCACACACACACACACACACACACGCACACCTTTTTCCTCTTCTTTCCCTTCTTCTCTCTACATGACCCACACCCTTCGCTAACGGCCATCTACCTCAGTCGCCCAGGCTCGCCACCCTGCTAGACCAAGCATCCGACTAGATTCGCGATCGTGCCAGGCCCCGGCCAGCGACCGGACCGCCAGCTGCGCTCAGCCACTCGGTAGGTGCTTGTCGAGCGGCTCATGCTGGTACGCCCAGGCCTTGGCGTAGCTTCACACTGCGGCTTATTTACGCGCCTTTTGCTTGTGGCCACTGACACGTGACACTGCAGCCCTGCACATACCTCAGCGTCCCCATGATAGTGAGCCTCATTGGGAAACCCTACTCTAAATAGTTGATCGATTATTAAAATTGGGGAAACCCTAAAGTGATTTCATGATTTAGTGTTTAGAATTGAATGATTGATGTGCAAGTATAGGGTTGTGAAATGATTGGGGATTAAGGGGGGAATTAAGGGAATATTTGCATATATAGAGATGTGGAATGGAATGATTTAATTCATGAAGAAAATAGTGAATGTATTAATTTGAAAGCCCGAAAAACAAAGGAGGTGCTGCCCAATTTTCCTTGAAGTTACATGCTTAATTCTCCATGTTATGAGTAGCATTTGAGTACTTGTAAAGAGCATGTTAGGAGCCCCAATCTATGTTAATGATGAAGATAATATCATCTCTTGAGAAGAGTTATTTCCGTATTCTTATGGCCTTAGAAGCATGTAATATATGTTAAGTAAGAAATCATGCTTTAGAGAGATTAATGTCTTTACCGTATTCTATCGAGTCTAAGTTAGAGTTAAGCTAAGAATACGATTTCCGTATTCATGGATTTCCCTATTTCAATTATTAGAGAAAGGTAAATGTAAAGGCAAGGGCAAGGCAGAAGCTATCGAAGGATAAGGCCAGCCTTAGAGCTTACTAGACTCAGGTGAGGGAACCAGCTGTACAGTTTCTATGTTTATTGTATTTTGCTTATAGTGTTGATTTTAATTTGAAAAGCATGAGTTAGAGATTTTATGAAAATTTCCTGAGTTTTGGAAATCATATCATCCATATTGATAGATCTCCAGTTGGGGATAGATTCCTCTTTCAGAACTCATGCACAGTATTTAGCAACAAAAACAAGAAATATAACAGAAGAAATAGATACAGCAATTGATGGACTACACTTTATTGATATACTTGCTTCCACCAGTGGTGGGTCTTAGGGAGCTAGAGAGTACAACATTAGGTTAGGAAAGGGGCGATTTATAACTCTGATTTTTATTACTAAACTATTTGTTTTAAAACCTTCTGTTTTCATGAAATAAAAACCCCTTTTCCATACTCTTAGAGAGCCTAATGTACGTATATAAGTATAGCCCGACAATAGTGAGTAGAGACCGACCGGAAGGCTCAGCTGTGGGATGAGTCCTCCTGTCCCCACTCTGGTTCCACAGTATTGAAGTAGATGTATAGTTAGTGATTATAGTATTGTGATTATGAGATGACTCTATATTTCCTACCTCCCTGTAGCAGGTAGAGACCGACCGTGAAGGCCATTGGTACAGATTATATTTACCAAGGAAAATTTCATAATTCATTCACAATATAGAGGATTAAATAATGAGATAAGCATGCATGTAACATTACATGAGTTTTCTATGCATATTGACATGATTATATCATATTGAAGATAATGCATTGACTAGCAAATTAGTTGTACAACATTTATCTTCAATTATTTTTATATGCATAATTTTATTGTCACTGGGATTACAGTTTTATATCGATATATGGGTATAGTTCTATACCCGGCAGTATTGTTCCCAAATCACAGAGCTCGAGTAGCTCAACCCCTTTTTATAATGTTTTTATGCAGGTGATAGATAGAAGTCGAGGTAGAGGATTTTGTATACTCCCGAGACTATTTGAGGAGTATCAGTTGCTGGCTCTAACCCCCAGATGTGTTTTCTTATTATGTTGTTGTATTTAGGAGAGAGTGGAACTCCTAATTTTAGAGACATATGTGTGTTATGTCAGTATTTTATTTGAGGATGTATTATGACATTATGATATTCTATCTTATTAGATTTCATATATGTTTTAGTTTCAGTTAGACAGTCTTAAGCTCAGGGTTCACCCCTTGAACTGGCTGGTGTGACACTTGCCTCTGATGTTGAGATGGGTATTACAGGTGGGGGTTGCCTCTGATGTTGAGATGGGTGTTACAGGTGGGGACGTGAATGTAGCTGATCTTGTTGTTGACGTGGACGAGCACACTTATTCGTTTAATAGTAACGCACATGAGGTTGAAAAGGACACAGTCCCAACACACTGAGAGGTAAAAAAGTTTCTTACTGGGACTTTGCTACATTCGGGTCTAAGAGGAAACAAGTACAGAACCCAAGCCCCAGTGTCTCAAAGAAGAAAGGTCTGGACATAGCGGTGGAGGTGCTTGATAAATTAGTAGTCTTTGGCTGATCGTAGGAGCAAGAATCTGAGAACATCGCCCAGGGAGGAGGGATGAAAGATTATGTTTCATGACTTGCATAGAGAAGTTAAATTCCATGCTAGACATCGGTGATGAGGAGGCATGTGTTGTGATCGAGGCTCGACGAAATCCCATAAAAATCGATTGTCTTCATGACGATGCTGGCAGTTGATTATAGACTACTGGTTGAGCCTAAAGGTGAAGGAATTCCGCCATCAGGTAGTAGCCTTTCCAAATTTGTAAATTTATTATCTGATTGAGTACTATTGACTCGCGTAACTTCCATTTCACATGCAGGATTGACTTGTAGCCCACGTCTTCTACAAAAAGGATGTAAGTTATTCCACACCTAACTCTACTCTTTCCTTTACATTATATTATACAAATTTTGAACTGCTGCTTGTGCTTGTTCTGCTGCTTGTGATTGATTTTATTCAGAGGTACAGAATAACACAACTCAAGTGTGTTTTTATATCACTGATTATATTCAGAGGAACACCTAAAAATCTGTCATATGTTAATTCATTGTTGTTTCTCACTCATTAGGTTTTCCATAAACCAAACATAAAACATGTTAAAATAGTGAAGTTATTAAAGTTAAACATTGGGTAGTCAGTGGTATTGGCACTAGATTTATATGATTTTTTCAATCTGGTACATTGAAGAGCCCTAATATATATTATAAAGATGAGACAGAGAGTTTATAGCGCCACAACGTTGTACACTATTAACTTATTTTAGTGTTGGAAAAAGGTGTTCATCAAGACATTGTATTGTTTGACTTCAATTGATCATGACTAACTTGTGCAACATGTTAATTAATTTCTTGCTTCTGGTTATGAAGAGAGAAAAAGAAACGGGATCTCTTATGCTACTTGTCCACCATGCTACTATGCATGCTTCTTGCCATCTTGATAATTCATCTATTATGTGGAGTGAATGAAAATAAATAGTTTGTTCAAGAATCTAGAATGGAAGAGCCGGATGAATTAAAATATATACTAAAGCATAACAAATTAAAAATGAAGCAAACATAAAACTATATTATGTCCTAGCACTTCTTGGAACACTACCTGTAAGATCTAAGATTTTATTATGTTTTAAATTTTAGTCTTTAGGAATTTATGTTTTCTTTCTAGGCTTTAAGTAGTTATTTTATTGTTTAGTGAATAAGGGAGAGTCTCCCAAGTTTGACATTGCTTGAACTTTTATTGGATAAAAGTCCTTAATTGCCCTTTAAATAGTTAAGTGATTTTTAGTTGATGAAATGAGTTTCCAAACTTGGAACTTAAGTGCAAAGAGGGGATTAAGATGGTCAATCCTTTAATTAGGGTTAATTGGAGCCATCAAGGACTAATATGTAATTTTAGAAATATTAAGGACTAGAATGTAACTGTCTCTCTCAGCCGAGGGACTTGCATGAAAACTAAATAACAAGAAAAGACTTATTTGCAAAATCACGTGAGAATCATACAGAGAAGTATATATAGTTAAAAGATTGGACGGTTTAGATTAGATAATCTTGTAAGATAGGTTAAGTTCGAGGCATGAAGCTTAATCCTGACCCTTCACCCATTCAGTTAAGATGATATAATCCGAGCAGTCGATCTCATGAGAACGTTTAAGTTCGATGCAAGCAAACTAATCTCAGCCGCTCATCTATTATCAGCGATCAAAATGATCACAACCATTGATCTTAAAAGACGAGTGAGTTCGAGGTGAAGTAGTGTTCATCATCATTAAACATCAACGGTCCATTTCATCAAAGAATCAATTATGAGGCATTACACTACAAGAAAAGTGTAGCATCACAGACGGACAATTCCGTTACTGAAGGGTTAAATCCCGTTGGTGATGACCTTTAACGACGGAATTTGTCCGTTGGAAATTCAGTCGCTAAAAACCGTGTCGCTAATGCTATTCTGTCGGAAAAAAAATTGTCCGTCGGTAACGGATACACATCACCAACGGATAATTCCGTCTGTAGAACAAATAATAACCATGTGATTTCGGTCTTTAATGATGTTGATCACCGACAGATTCCGTCGCAAAACCCTTTGTTCACCGACAAAATTTCAGGGTTTAAAGCATTCTATACCAACAGAATTCCGTCACAGAAAATGGTAATCACCAACGGAAACTTCCGTCTGTAGAACTAATAATACCCATGTGATTTCGGTCTTTGATGATGTTGATCACCGACAGATTCCGTCGCAAAAACCCTTTGTTCACCGACAAAATTTCAGGGTTTAAAGCATTCTATACCAACAGAATTCCGTCACAGAAAATGGTGATCACCGACAGAATTTCATGTTTAAAAGCATTCTATACCAACAAAATTCCGTCCATGCACCATGTTAATCACCCACAGGAAAAAGGTCGCTGTAAGTATATTCAACCTTGGTTTTACATCCGAAAATGGTTAGTAACTACGGAATTAGGTAAGCTAAAAGTGTTATCACCAACGGAATAGCAGGTCTTTAAAAGTCTTTATTTCCAAATTAATTACATGTCCCCGAAAGTAATCATCACCAGCGGAATTTAGATCTCAAGGTCGCTTTATTTACTACCTATTACGATTTTCCCGCTATATTTTCACGTAATACATATAATCAATATTGCACATTCCAATTTGACGGCACTCACAAAATTTAACAATGACAACTGTTCATTATCAAACATAACTATAATATCCTTCAAACAACAAATAGTTAACATGTCTTAAAAAGAACAGCATTTCATACATTGTCAAAAACTAAGGAAAATGTTCATGTTCACCAAATTGACATCTTCACTCATCAGAATCAGAGTCCTTGCAATTCCTTGTCACCATCGTACTGCTCGCAGTTGAGAAGGACCAATTGAAAAATTAGAAAATAGGCGACTAGGATTTAACATCTCCGTAATATTGTGAAGATATTTCATGATATCATCTTGAGAGTTCTCCAAGTTTTGTAGCCTGTCCTTCATAATATTGACATCTTCTCGCAGATTATTTTCATCAGTGGGGGCTGCTCGATTTTCTACTGTCGGACTGCAAGCCGAGTATGATGCAGAGCCAGCATTGATGGAAGTAGAGAAGAGATTCTTGCCACGTGGAGTGGTTCCAAACCCGTAGACATTAGTGCGTGTAGTCTCTATCCCTCCAATTGCTTCACACCAAGCTTGTGGGTCAAACTCGGGATGATTTGTTTCATCAGGACCATACTTTTGACTCATTGAAGAAGAATAAGTTTCCTACAAGATTTATCAATCGTGTTAGTTCCACACAAACACAATGTTAAAACAATTATAACTGAACAAATCCAATATGAAAGATAATGTAAAAATCATACACAGTAGACAAATAAAGAAAACAGTTCGATAAACAGTGCTATATTTAGAAAAACATGATCATGAAGCGGTTGCTAGTTAGTAATAAGCAGGATCTCTGCATTACTACTATTAGAAGTATTAATATGAAGTGCTAGTCTTTCATGCCAACCTACATACATATCTATAATTAAAGAGTATAGATAACAGTTCTGCTTTACTACCATTGCAAGTATATTAATATATATATATACTTGTGATTTATTAGCAAAGGAGGTCGCTCATGCAATTTATATTGCATCTAATTACAACTTCTAATTACAACTTCACTAGACAAATTTGGACTATCTTCATTAATATCATGATAAACATGCCGTATTTCATAAGTAAATAAAATTTGCATGCACATCACTTACACTCAATGTGATTTAGACTTGTTGTCAACAAAATTCCCTCGACCTTTATCAGCGTTTATGCGTCTTTGATCAAACACTTCTCCATATGTTGGCTTCCGGTTAAATTCTTTTGCCTACACCATAACAAGAGAGCTTTGCAATGTGAGAAGCATAACATTAGTGCTTGCATTGTTCACATAAGTATCAGCAGCTTACATACCAATCATACACACTCAACTATAAGGGAGCACAAAAGTAGTGTAACACAGGGGAAAAAAAATCATCAAATACAACAAAATTGAACCAAACTAATGAAACAAGGTAAGAATAGAAAAATGTTCTCATCACTATAATGATGTAAAATAGCAGCCATTGTTCTATAAGGAGATCAAAAGAATTCTTCAAGAGGAAAACCAAAGGGAAGCATATTGTACAACTTCACTAGAAATTGGAAACTCTTTTAATTTCATTGTCACCACCACATATGATCAGTCACACATAAAGATGGATTATTGAAATCTAATCTCATCAATTTAGTTAGTAATAATAGCTATGTCTACTAATCAAAACAATTAGTATAACTCATTTAAAGATTACTTTAAGCAACTTTTGCGCTTAATACATACCATCCTCTCCGCATGAAGCATAAAAGGAATTGATCCACCAAGATATGTTTGGTAATGCTTCCCTCTTTCTACGTGTTCCTATTTTGTTTTGTTTATAAGCTGATTTATTTTTCCATGCTTCAGTACTCCATACATTAGCAACAAGCCGATCCCAAATGTCAACCCTAATCCAACCTTCTTTATAACCTTTGCACTTTGCAATATCATCATCTTCAAAACGTTTCATTGCCCGAGTCCTTTCTTCTTCCATCATTCCTCTTAACCGATCCTTACATGTAGTCTCCCAAATCTTATGTACAATGTTTCCTTTTTCAATAGGCCACATAAATTTTTCCTATCAAATAAGATAACATAAGTAAAAATTCATTATAATACGATAAAACTCATGACTAGAAAGCCAATACAAATAATAATGAACAAATGCAAGATAGTGTCAACTTCATTTACTGTTATATAGTTCAAACCTCTATATAACTTTTATAGATAAACCAACATGATTCACTTGTTGCCTAGTTTTAGAGTCAACATGCAAAAAAAGTCACTTGTTATCAAATATAATTCCATTCTTAATCTAAACAACTCTTGTACTTCTTGAGTGTTTAATTTTTATTAAAATATTCAATTTAAATCAAAAATCTCTTTATTTTATTCTTAGAATTAATTGTTTTGGTTTGTTTTATATTAAACAGGTTGAATAAAGGTTAGTGTCTGTGGATGAATATAATTATTTGATGCAGATGAAGTGTTATGCACTGGAACTGCAGTAGTAGTGGCCACAGTTGGTTGTATTTCTTATTGTGATCAAGAAAAGTATTTCTTTTGCATAGTAATAGTCATGCATGTTGTCAAGAAAGTATATCCTCAAAACCTAAATATTCCAAAGCAAAAGTGACTGATCAATATCAAAAAACAGTTCACCAGAAATTGGATTATATATGCACCTGAAAATTCTTCCACATCTCCTCTTTGGTAGCATCCGGAATTTTCTTCCATGTTGGCCATGCATCACTAAAGTTAAGTTGGATAGACTTCGTAATAGTTCGAAAAATCTTTGGGTCTACAAATTTCTTATCATAGTTAAAAAAAAAAGAAGGAAGAATCAGTTTCATATAATTTAAGTATGACTTTAGCATAAGTAAAAGAATTGCAAACCAACATACTCATCATGTAAGATGGTAATCAAGATTCGGTCATTTGGATTTGCTGGTGTGGGTATTGCTTTGTTAGGACCTCTTGGACGTTTCCTTTTATATACTTCATGGTTGATATCATCCTGGGTTGCTTCACTGCCCATGTTAGGATCTTGTGTTTCTTCATCTTCATTAATGGATGGGATATGTGCAACATTAGACGGCTCCGTCGCATGTTGACTATTTGAGGGTGATGAATGAGGTCTGAACCATGCTCCCCATGCCGCTTGACCTGGAAGATCCCTAGCTTTCTCAGCTTCCAAGGCTCTCTTGGACTTGGATTTTTTGCAGCTTTGCCTCTAGGCATGATATCTCTAATAGAACAAGAAGAAACCATTTTTGGAAAAAAAAAATAATAATCAAGAATAATTATTTACTATGAGAGCATAAATATTTAAACTTGTAGTAAAACATCCATTGTACACACAAAATTTGATGACATAAATGTACATGTAGATAACATAGGGTTTCTTCAAGAGACTAAAATATTGTCATGAAGAACACAAGTAATTTATTTCTTTGTAATTCATGAGTGATTAATTACGTTGGCATCATCAATGTGGCCATCTCCAATGGCTCCATGGTCAAGAACATTGTAATTACTATTAGAACCTTGTCCAGTGATCAAGAAGGTACATAAAAAAACGCAGCACAAATGCCAACAGATCCTACACAATTAAGATTTACAAAGCATAACATTAGTAATATATATATATATATATATATATATATATATATATATAAGCTCAATCCAACCACAAAAAAAAGCCTAAAGAAATATATGGGAATGCTTTGGCTTTAAATTATTTGATGGTGAGAGTTTGATCACAAAAGCAAAAGAATGAAGAAAAGGAATAAAAAGAAAAGATAATCATCATTCTAAGTCTATGTTACAATATAATATAACGTGTTCAGTTGCAAATAGACAACATAATATAACATGTTAACTTTCTTTGTGAAAAAAATATAACATTATGACTCACATAGGAGAGAAGATAACATGAACACGATTCAGCAGTTGAACCCTACAATACCATTAATTAATATAGAGCATAAACCTATCTTGGTAACATAAAGGATTGTTCTCTACTACAAGTGCACCAATATTTTATAAGACTGAATTAACGATAACAAACCCTATGAATAAAGGTTTTATCATAACCACTTAAATGGTTCAGTGATCATCCGTACATGCCACTATAATACAATTAACCATCGTTTGTGATCATCTTAACCATCGTCGTCGCCATCACCATCATCATCATCATCATCATCAGCGTCATCATCATCATCGTCTTCTTCGTCTTCTTCTTCTTCTTTTTCTTCTTCGTCGAACTCTTCATCTTCTTCTTCTTCATCCTCCTCCTCACTGTCATTCACTTCATTATCAACTTCTAAGTCATCGTCTACTTCTTCAATATCACCATGAACAAACATTCTGTCATTGTCAAGATCTTCTGAATACATGTCATTTATTGGTCTAGATCCTTCAACTTCTTGGTAAACCCCTTCATTTAAATCAGATACTTCTTGATTACTAGTAGGAAGGTGAAACCTACTTCTTGCCTTGGTTTTTAACACAGCCCACCAATTCCGGCGACGAGGATTACTTGTGGGATAAGGACTATAATAAACTTGATGACACTGTTCAGCTAATACAAATGGTTCATTACTTGCAAGTACTGATTTATAATTAACTTCCACAAGCCCATGACGAGGATCCACACGAACTCCTTTATCTGTATCAAACCAATGGCAATTAAAGAGTACAATGCGGTTTCCAGCACCAAAATACTCCAACTCAATTACATCTAGCAAGACTCCATAAAAGTCCCGATTATAATCATTGTAACAACTTCCTTTCACACATACACCGCAATTTAGTGTCGACCGATTACGGCTGTATTCTTTAGTATGAAACTTGAAACCATTCACAAAGTAACCTTTATAGCAGATTACCAAACGAGATGGACCATGAGCAAGTTGAGCAATATGATGATCAATTTCAGAAAAATGTTCTTCCACCTAAGAGAAAATTCGAATTTGAATTATTCCATGCTTGTCTAAAAATAAATGGAGGAAGAATAACTCATAGTCACGATAATTACATATTGCTTAAACCAAGATGTAAATGTGGTCTCTCGTGCTTTTTCCAACTCATTATCAGTAACATGTGGGTTATTCCTCCTCACCATTTCATCGAATGTCCTATATTTCATGATATACAAGTTATGGTAAACAATATTATACAAATATATTATGTAGTTGAACACATATAAAAATATTACTCACTCAATGTATGGAATCATTTCTTCACAATTCATCAGGACATAAATTTCTGCAGCCAAATACTCATCTGATGTCAGATATCGAGTGTTTTTTTTTTTGGGTCCCAGTGGTCGTCCATGATGTTTGAAAATCGAAAGACGGCCCATGGGATCCACCTCACCTCCATCATCATTGCGTGGCACTCGAGTAAACCTTGTTTCGACATCCTCTTCGAAATACATGGCACAAAAGGATGCAATTTCCTCAATAAGATATGCTTCACATATAGACCCTTCAACACACGCTGGGTTTTTAACTTTCTTTTTTAATTGATGTAGAAACCTACGTATCATAACCAAATAAAGTTAATTTAGTAAAGAAGTTATTAAACACTTGAACTTACTAAAAATTGTAAATGTACAAATTTTATACCTTTCAAACACATACATCCAACGATAATGGACCGGTCCACCCACTTCAGCCTCATAAGGCAAGTGGATTATTAAATGCTCCATTGAATCGAAGAAGCCGGGTGGGAAAACCTTCTCTAATTTGCAAACTGTTTGAATGATGTTTTTCCCCAACAACTCCATATGATCAACAGTTATTTCAGTGGAGCAAATATCTCGGAAGAAATTGGAAAGCTCAGTAATTACATCCCAAATTGGGGTGGGCACCATATCACGGAAAGCAACAGGAAGCAATCTTTGCATAAACACATGGCAATCATGACTTTTCATTGCATAGACCCTGCCTTCTTCCAAGTTAAAACATCTCTCGATGTTTGGCGCTTAAAGCCATCAGGTAGGTGAAGATGTTTCACCCATTTGAACACTCTATATTGATCCTCCTTCGTTAAGACATATGAAGCTGCAGGCTTGAATGTTTTCCCATTCCTTTTAACCAAATGTAAAGCTGGGCGTTTGCAATACTCTGCTATATCTAATCGAGCCTTTACATTGTCTTTTGATTTGCCCTTAACATCCATCATGGTGTTGAATATATTATCAAAAACATTCTTCTCTATGTGCATAACATCCAAATTATGACGAATCAAGTTTGTATGCCAGTATGGTAACTCCCAAAAAATACTCTTCTTTGTCCAATGATGGAAGGATCCATAACCCCTTGGTTTCTGTGAAGGGCATTTGGTGCCATATGTCAAATCTGGGCATCTATCAATGTCTCTCAAAATATCTTCACCTGACAATCTCTCAATAGGAGGATCATGATCAACTCTGCTTCTGAACCTTCGAAAAGGATGATCAGGAGGCAAGAATTGTCGATGACAATAAAAAAAACATGATTTTCTGCCATGTTTCAAATTAAATAACTTCATATTTGTCATGCAATAAGGGTAAGATAATATTCCATGAGTGCTCCATCCAGATAGCATACCATATGCAGGAAAGTCACTAATTGTCCACATTAATGCTGCCTGAAGTGAAAAATGTTCTTTCTTATAATTATCAAAAGATCGAACACCAAACCCCCACAAAATTAGCAACTCATCTATTAAAGGTCTCAAGAACACATCTATGTTCTCTGATGGACCATTTGGACCCGGAATTACCATATTTAGGAATAAATATGGTTGCTTCGTACACATCCAAGGAGGTAGATTGTATATCACGAGCATTACTGGCCAACAGCTGGCCAACAGGAGTAGGGTCTCGCACCTTGCTTAAAAGGAGCAAACCCATCGGTGCACAACCCTAATCTTATATTCCTCGCTTCATTAGCAAAAGACTCATGTGTGCGATTGAAGTGTTGCCATGCCTCTCCATCAACAGGATGATGTAGCACTCTCGATGAACTTCGATTATGTGCATGCCAAGTCATATTCTTTGCAGTATTTTTCAACATGAAAAGCCTCTGAAGCCTAGGTATAAGTGGGAAGTATCGCAAGATCTTATAAGGAATTCTTGAGACCCTTCGTTCACTTGAATTACTTGATTTGTATCGAGGATGACCACATATCGAGCAATACTCCAACGTTTCAAATTCTTTATTAAACAACATGCAATTGTTCTCACATACATGAATTCTCTGGTATTGAAGGCCAAATGCTGCCATCTTCCTCTTCATTTGATAATAATTCTCTGGCAAATTGTTATTCTCTGGTAACATACCCTTTACAATACCCATGAGACGATTGAAACAAGATTCGCTAATGTTGAACTCAGATTTGCAATTTAAAAACTGTGATACTGCCGATAATGTTGTATGTTTTGTACAACCAGACCACACTGGTTCATCAGCATCATTCATCAAAGAAAAAAAGGTTGTTGGTCTTAAACGGTGCTCATGCTCCATGGGTATTAACTCACAATCACCATTCCTATTAGGGTCAAAATTAGAGTAAAAAGCATCCCTAACCATATTAGCATATGGATTTTCTACTTCTACACCAAACAATTGCTCACGAACCTCCTATGCTCTTCTGGATGATTGCCCAATACCAGACAATGGCTCACTACAAAATCCACCATAGTATAAGTGTATGCCAAGACAACATCTTGTTCAAGGAATGAATGTTTTTGACAATTCAAACACGGGCATCTAATTCTATCAGCACTACCAAACCATTGCTCGTTGACTGCAAATGTTATGTAATCATCAACTGCCCTCATATATTGTTCAGTTATGTATCCATTCTCGTCCAAACGAGCACATGTCCAATATCCATCCTTTGCCATTGTACAAATCCTAAATGGTTTCAAACACCATGAAGCAACTTTTAGATGAATACCATTTGCTTTAATGTTCCTTGCTCTACTAAAGGTCATATTGTGCCATCTTCACTAATTGTCAAATATATATCATTTTATCATTTGTGATTATACCTTTAAAACCACGGTGGCTTTTAATTGAAATAATAGTGGTTTAGCACATGAAATTGTACAAAAAGCTATTTCAATGCGTCAACATGTTCTATTAAATATATAAAATCATGAATGGATTCACACATAATTATAAAGCAAAATACTCAAAATGAATTATAGAAGGAAAATAGAGTTTAACTCTTTTCTATCATGTAGAAGAGATAGATAGAAAATGTTGATAACATTATGATGAGATCAAAACACCTACTAACAAACCAAAAGAGCTCAAGAAAAATCTAATGACAAATGCAGCTTATGATGAGAAGTAAATTGCTTTATAAAGTAATTTCTAGCAATATATATATCAGGAATTAGATGGATAGTTAGTGCTAACATAATCAAAGTTCATGATGAGCATAATTACTTCTCCGAAATGTCATGGTTCAAATGCCAAGGGAAGACAGACTCATTACACTTCATGAAAATATATTTTAGAGTAGAGAGAATCATTATATGCAGGTAATAATTTAATAATATAATTACACAAAGAGATATATGTTTGTGGGTCATTTGAATCTGTTAATATCAATTAAAAATTATCTTTGATTTAACTTTTTATTTTCAAGACTACGATTGAAAGAGGCTCGTGTTTGGACAAGGCAAAGGTGGCCATGATGTTGCCATTAAGACTCACGAACCACCTTGCTTGCCTCATGGATAACATCAAAAGCCAGATTAAGCACCTTTCAATGATAATGAAGTCAACTTAAAAAATTCAAATATGGTGACAAGAACCTCTCCAAAATTTTCATTATTGTGTATATTTTATGGGTTAAAAACTACAAATTAATCCTCCCTACCACAAACACCAAATAGTATTTTCACTTATCTTTCAACTTGAATTTCAAGAAAATGAGTATATTTGTATGTGATTTTTAAAATAGATCCACAATTAATTTTCAATGATATAACACTCTCACTTATTTTATGTTTGCAAAGATGAAATCAGTTAAAAAAGTTGCAATTAAGACAAAGCTTATCTAATTCGTAAAAAAAAGTCCTCAACCTCTCTAATTTTGTGTTTGCAAAAGATTTCATGAGTATTGTGGTGTATGTGAATTAATTTATCTTTTAGCTTACATAGGAAGAGGATATCAAGATTCAAGTGTAACTTCTATATCAAGCTTCAAATAAATGTTCAAACATATACGCATATAATATGCTTCTATATATCTACTCTAATTTTGTTCTTTGCAAAGATAAAAGCGAAAGAAACTTGCAATTAAGAGACTCCAATCAATTTTATGATTTGCGTAAAGAATAAAGGAAACTTGTTTTCAAAGGTCAAACTTCGAGGAAAGAATGAATGGTTCCTTACTTCGATCTTCACAAAGATCCCACCAAACAAACAAGATTGGAATGCTTCACTCTTGAAAGCGGCTCTACCTTGGAATCGAGATGTGAACTACAAAGCAAAGAAATGCAACTCTATAAAGCGGAAGATCGATTCCTTTGGATCAATTTCAAAAAAGCACATAGAGAAAGAGAAAGGTCGAACACCGCGGTAGGAAGATGAACGGAGACACCGAAGAGCCAACCAATGTCGATATTTAACAGCCGCCTGCTTGGCCAGAGTTTGGAAGCCTTACCGTAATGATTCCCTAGTTTGCTCACGGGATAGACCGTTTATCCTTTAATCCCTTTACTAAACACTTAGTCGCTTTTGAAAGGTGTTATTAGTCGGTTCCAATATGAACCCACCAAACTTGGATCCGGTTTGCAATTGGACCCGGAGTTGATTAATACTTGATAAGTTTAATTTTATTATTAAAATTGGTTTTTTTCAAAGTAATGAAAGAGGACTAGCTAATCAATTATTATTATTATTATCAAGGTTATTATTGATATTATTTCTAATATTATTATTATTATTAATATCCTTAACTAAAAATTATGTGTTGAATTGCTTTTATAATAGATGGACCGGTGATCAAGAAACAATTATATATACTATTTTACATAGCTTCCAAGAAATATTAATTTTTATTTCTAATAATTATTGAAGCTTTAATTTAAATGATAAGTATTTTTTATTTATAATTTTGTCTTTATTAAGTGAAATAAACAAATGATGGTTGATTAAAGAAGTTTTTTATTATAACTAATTTAATTGCAAGTACATGCACCAATTGGAAAATTAAAGTTCAAACTTATTCAATTATAGGATTCAAAGAACAATCCGCAAAATTTTTTAATATCTAATGTCATACGTTAAAAACTAATAGCTTTAATTTTGTTTTTATAATTTGTAAAAAATAGTTAAAAGGCAAGGTTTGTAATATATTTGGAAAAGTTAAGTATTTTATAGATAAATAATATTAGAAGTAATAATAATAATAATACTAATATCACAAAAAATCTGTTGCTGACAATATATAATTCTCTCCCTAGTATAGGTCAGCGCAGTTTCAATCTAAAGAAGCCATACTTTTCACTGACGTGAATTGTGCTCGAAAATGCGTGGCGTAAGTGACACTATTTCTTAGCACTAATTTTCGCTCTTTGTCGACGCATTTTCCAGCGGAAGTAATCACGAGTGTAATGTTCCGTTACTGATAACAAAATATTCTGTCGCTACTACATTCAACAGTGCCAAACCCAAGCCGTCGGAAATACTTGATATATTCCGTTGGTGATATAGCTTTTACCAACGGAAAAAAAACCGTTAGAAAAATTCCGTCTGTGATGCTACACTTTTCTTGTAGTGTTAAGATAATGCTGTGGCTGTTGGATTCACACCCACGTTCAGATCCGTCCGATGGAGAGGATAATTCGTGAGGCATCTCGATCTCTTCTCCAGTGAGCAACGCCGCCGCGCAGGCGCATCTTCGACGATCTTTATCTGGCCATCTGTATAAAAAAAATTTAAACCATGAGATAAGGCTTATCCAGTCCGACAAATCTCGTCCAAATCAACTCCGTGATCGCCTATAAATACAAAGCCTCGTGCGAACCCTGGACACCATCTGGAATCAGGCCGCCACCACCGTTGAGTGACAGCGAGGTCTTCTCCATCGCGTGAGAGAGAGAGAAGAGGAGTCACAGCCTCGTGTATCGCCGGAGATTTCTTCCGTGGACGCCGCCAAGCACTCGCCTCAGGAAGGACCTCTGAACCTGACCCAATGGCCGCCGGAGACGTTTAGTCATCATCGGGCGTAGAACAATACCAGGATCTCAGCACGCCAGCACCGCAACCACTGTAATTTGTAAGCCCTCTCTCCTTACTCGTTCGACTTCATGCATGCGCGTAGGGTAGGGGATCTCTTTGGAGGGAGTTAAGAGCACGGCCGAGAAGAGACGCTCCGGTGGGGAGGGGAAGGGAGACTCGCTCACAACCCAGGGAACCTTCACAGTATGCAAGTCATCTTCGATTGAAGACAAGCCCGTTTGAAACCAACTAGGTTTAATCAAGTGGGTTTGAGTGATGGGTTCGGGTTGGGTTTGACCGGTTGGACTGAGTTTGGTTTGGGGCTAATAAGTTGAGTATGGTTTAATGTCGGTTGGATTGAATCAAGTCCAGTTAAGTCGGGCTAGGGTTTAATCAGTCAAGTTAAGTTGGGTTGATCAAACTAATTGGGTTTAAACCGGTTTCTTTTTAAGACAGTTGGGTTCAATCAAATTTGAATAAATCAGTTAATTGATTTGGGTTCTAGTTTGGGCCCGATTTATTAAACTCAAACCAGTTTAGTTAAGTTAGCCAAGTAACGGATTTAGGTGCAACCTATTATAAGATTGGGCTCAATAAAAAATCAGTAGGCTAGGATTGACCAACTTGAAAGGTGTGGGTTAAGCTTGATCTAATGGTTTGGGTCCAATCAAAGAGTGTAGGCCGGGTTCGGTGAAATTAAATGGATTGGGTCCAACCAATTTAGTAAGTAGGTCCCACCAAGGTATAAAAAGGAATAATATGTGAAGGAGATGAGATTGGAACACAAGACCCTCATAACCAAGCTATTGGGCCTTAACCACTAGGACACAACAATCTTTTTGGTAAAGGGTAGAGTCCACACTTTTAATGAAGAGTTGATATGAAACACAAGGGCCCAATAGACTAGAATATTACCCAATACTGGACTGCTCATATGAGTCTAGGGTAATGAATAATTACCGTTGCTTATATAGAATTTATTAACAGATTTGACGTAGAGACGCGTCTGGAAGAAGTCCCGTGGAAATTAGAATATCGCAATTAAGGTAAGTACTTCGGCGTAGTTCCTACCCAGTTTTGGGTTTTCTTGGCTTTGAATCCTTGATCTTGTTTCATTGTTTGAAAGTTGTTTGGCATCGATATTATTGATTTTCTTTAATTTTGCTTCATTGCTTATCGGCCTTGAAGATACCATGTTTAGTATGTTATTGCTTGATTTGTATACACGTATTCGCTTTTCCTTGCTTTTTGTTGAATTTTCATGTTTGTGTATGCTTGTTGATATGTTTGAGATCACGAACATACCATTCCCGCTTGATCAAAGACGTGGTCGTGGAAACATGTGAGCTTATGCTCCATTCGGGTTGGTGTTTCAACTCTTCTTGTGTGGAAGATTCTCCCAATTAGTGCAGATAAGTTGCGGGCATTCAGGGGGAGGAGACTTTGCACGTCCCCGTAGTCCCTACCAAGGGAGGAAACTCACGGATGTCCACCCATCGATTGGGATGATCTACTGACCGCCAGATACGCGTTGGAGTGCTGCTGGACTCGAGGGTCTGGATGTGATTAAGATGAGCACCGGGAGATGACGTGAAAGATTTCTTGTCTATTGCTTGTTGTATTCTTTGTTACAAGATTGACAGATAGTGGTCCTTGTGTTTGTTTTTGTGTTATGATATGTTTATGTTTTCGATTGGATTACTTTTAGTTTTGATTATCCCTATGGCTTCATTGTATTCCCACTACGGGGGTGCTTACTGAGCTTTCCTTTCGAAAGCTCATTCCACTTGATTTTCTCTCTTTCAGGTTTGAAGGATTAGCTGGATTGGTTTCAAGAGCTGCGCGAGGGTTTGGATTAGCTTGCCGAGGTTCGAGAACCTCAGATGATTTTTGTGTGAGATATTTTTGTAGGACCCTTATAGGTCCATAACCTTTGTAGGATGTTAGAAACCAAATTTGTATTTTCAATTCTGCTGTATAACTCTGATTATTGTTGATAGTTAATTTTATGATTCAATTAGGCCTTGTATCAGAGTGGGGCTCGTCTCTATTTGGAGTGCGGCGGCTCACATTGCGTGCACGCATTCGAGTCCTCGGATTCGTGCCGGGGCACCCATGCAAAGACCTTTGTTAAATTGGTTAGAGTGATTATAGACGATATTTAACTACCGTTCTGTCCTTTAGAACTAGACAATGATGCCATTTCTCAATAAAGAAGCTTTTTCCATCCACTAGACTTTCAATTGTTGCTTGTGTTTGCTTATATTCAGATGTACAAAATAATTCCTACCAAATGTTTGTTTTTATATCATTGTTGTCATCTTTTCCCTGTACTATTGTGTCACTCACAGGATACCCTAATCTGTTATCTATTAAGAAACTGTTGTTTCTCATTTTTATGCTTTCCATAGACCAAACATAAAACATGTTATAAAGCTGAAGTTATTAAAGTTAAACATCAGGTATTCAGTGGTATTGGCACGAGATTTATATGCTTTTTCTATCTAGTACATTGAATGGTCCTATATATATTGTAAAGATGAGACTATAAGAGTTTATAGGGCAACAAAGTTGTACACCATTAACTTAATTTAGTATTGGAAAGAGGTGTTCGTCAAGACACATAACCCCTATTATTTGACTTCAATTTATCATGTCTTGTGCTATGTGTTCATTAATTGGTTGCTTCTGGTTGTGGAGAGAAAAAAAGAAACAGGATCTCTTGTGCTACTTATCCACTATGCTGCTATGCATGCTTCTTGCCATCTTGATAATTCATCTATTATGTGGAGAAAATGAAAATGAGAAGTTTGTTCAAGAGTCTAAAATGGAAGACCTAGATGAATTTAAATTTACACAGGAAACCCCAATCTGTCAACTGTTAATACATTGTTGTTGCTCATTCAATTATGTTTTCCATAGACCAAACATAAAACATGTTAAAATAGTGAAGTTATTAAAGTTAAACATTAGGTAGTCAGTGGTATTGGCACTAGATTTATGTGTTTTTTTTCTACCTGGTACATTGAATGGTCCTATATATCTTGTAAAGATGAGACTGCGAGAGTTTATAGGGCAACAAAGTTGTACACCATTAACTTAATTTAGTGTTGGAAAGAGGTGTTCATCAAGACACATAAACCCTATTGTTTGACTTTAATTTATCATGTCTTGTGATATGTGTTAACTAATTGCTTGCTTTTGGTTATGAAGAGAAAAAGAAACAAGATTTCTTGTGCTACTTGTCCACCGCTTCTACAACTTCCATTTCTTGCCATCTTGATAATTCATCTATTCTATTATATGATAAGGGACACTATATCGCTAGGGTTTGAATCGACTTATGCATTTCTTACTAATTACGCTTTTGTTTGATTCTCCCCTTATCTCTTCATCTCATCTTTCTGTGATTTCTTGATTTAGTTCACCCTATATTTGAATTCTTTTTGTAATTTTTAAAGATACTTTGTTTTATGTCTTGCATTAAATGTTTGGGAGTCTAATGCATATGAGATTGATTTGAAATTGGGAACCTTGTTATGTTCGGGGAGTTTTTATTATTGTTAATTTCTCTCGAGGATGTTGCAATACTACCAAAATCCTTGAAATTAAGATCCTTTTGATCACAACTTTCTATTCATACAAATAAACCCTAATCTATTATGTGATGAATGAACAAAACTAGACTAACATGAGCTTATTTTCAATTTATAAATAAAGTTTTAGGGTATTTACTACCATGATCTTAACAGCAACACAAGAGGATGACATGCTTTAGTAACTGAATCCATCATTTGAGTAATCAGTTCTGGAGATGTGTACTAAAGTTCTGAGTTCTGAAATGTGTTTAGTTTTTAATTTGGGTGTGTATTTAAATTTTTGAGACTTCTTATCTAGATATGTGCTATTATTAGTGGGTATACCACTATATCAACAATTTGATGTTTACAACTTTGTAAGAATTGTTTGTTGTGGAGTGTGGAACACTGTTTAGAGGCTTTAATAAATTGTTTGTTATCGATCATGTTAAATTTTTTGTACTACTATTATAATTTGATGTGGACAACTTTTGAAGAATTCTTTGTTATGGAGGAGGTAATTATGTGTTTCAAAGATAAAAAGAAAAGAGCATGTATTCTCCATTATTGTAAAAGTCATGTTTTTATTTTTGCCAAGGGAAATGTTTAACCATTCCCTCAAGCAAATTTATTAATTAAAAGTTAGGAAAAAGATGATTATGAAGGAGTTCAGGGGGTTGGTTGCAAGACTCCCACTCACAGCTTTTCTTTATAATAAAATATTGGGCTAAATGGGAAATAGGAGAAAAGCTAGGGACCTGGAAGCTAAAGTCTCTCTCTCTCTCCCTCACTCTAATGGGCTGAAGTTGTAAAAAGTTAAAAAGGGAGGGACCTTTTACGAAAATAGGCCATGCACCATGCACGAGAGCCACCTCCCTTCTGATTTCGTCTTCAAGGCATGGACTGGAGGAGCAGCGGGGACGTGTACGGCCGGAAAAGACTCTGACCCGCGACAGGGAGGAAGGGGGGACTGGGTAGTGTGCCGTCCCATCCCGCAGCCTCCTCGGAAACTCCACCGTCGCCGCCAGGAACAGGGAGGACAGTCCTCCTTCTCCGTCGCGTACCTTCCCAAGCCAGCGAATCCCGGCTGATAAAGACAGGCCGAGATCCCAGTCCAGAGAAAGGGGGCAGGTGGCAGCGAGTAGTTCCCTCCATCAGTCCCACCTCGAGCCCGTCACCCCTCCTCTGAAGCCTTAAAGGAACAGCAACAGCCTCCATTATTCTTCACTCCCCAGCTCTGCAACAGACTGAGAACAAGGGGAAAGGACACGAGGAAGCTCCACCTCGCAGCAACACCGGCCGTCGGGACCCTCCGGAGACATAGTTGCGGCGCCGGGAGCCATCAGAACCTCGGTAAGCTCCTCCTCCCCCCTCATAGCTAGTAGTATAGGATGAGCCAATGAACGCACTAAGCTGCATCCTTAACAAGGCTAACTTGACCAAGAAGGGGTCATGGTGGGTAACTATCAAGGTGGGGGCTCCGTAGTGAGGCGGCCATTCATTGCCGGCTGTCATGCATAATTGTGGAAGCTAAGCCATACAATCAAGCGTTAAGGGAATAGATCAGGACTTAGAGGTACTTAAGTTCACTAATGGGTCATGGACAAAGCATGAAATCTCATATGCTGCAGTGGGTGATGAGGTCCTTGAAGAACTCATAAGCTCCTCATAGATAATGTGAGTATGCCTTACTATGTACTTCTAAATCATAGTTAAGATGGTGAGAAACTTAGTTGAAAAGCATATTCCTGTGATGTTGTTTGATTTAAGATGAAATCCTTAGTATCAATGGAGTTCTAGATTACATCCCTTGGTCTTGGCTCTTGGTCATACTCAGGGAGAGCAACCATGATGAGGCCCCTATGGTTTATGCCTCATGATTTTATGTGGTTGCTGGGTTGGTTTAACCTAAGAGAGAGCACAAATAAAGGTATGCATGATTAGTTAAGGGAGGGGAGGATGCATATGGTATAACAACCTACCACACCTGTGAATGGGTACCTGAAACCATGCATGAGTGAATAAAGTCATGGAAACATACTAGTGTTAGAATCATGGATGCCTTTAAAAAGGGGCATGCACATGTGACCAATTGATTTGCATGAATAGTCACGAACATGAGATCAGGGAATATGCAAACTGTAGAGGTTCATCACTAACGCCAATATGCACATATATGTATATATATCTACATGATAAGAATATCCCATACTCCATGGACCCATGGGCCAGAAGGCCCAAGAAAATAGTCCAAATAATTAGCAAGTTCAACACTGCGCAAGTACTTATACGGGTCATGTTTGATCGCCAGATACTGACGTGGAGCGCCAAGCCTCGTTGGTGAGGACCTAATTCATCGCATAGATCTTCAACGGAGGTAAGTACTCTTGCCTCGTGCCCTATTTATTGACTGGTCGCTTTCTCGGTTTTATGCTTCTAAGTGCCTTTGCCTAGTTCCCGCCCGAACACGGGCTTTATTGGCATTACTCGATAATCTTTCGATATCCATGTTTGTGCACGCAAGTGCTATTGCTTATCCTGTTTCCTTTCTTGTTGATGATGTGATCTGGTATGATTAGCTAGTGATATCTCTCTATTATCGCTTGGTGATATGCACATGTCTGTTTTATGACTTCATTGGATTATTTGTCTCCATAATTATGTGCATTGGTTGTTGGCATCTGTTGGATGTGTGTTCTGTATTACCTTCCGCCCGAATCAGTGGAGTGTGGGTGCTCCAACTTGGAGCGTCTAGGGCCGAGGACACCCTGGCGTTCTGTTATCCCTGACAGGGGGACGATACTCTGTCCGTCCAGCCTTGCCAGTGGGACGATACACTGGCCGTGTCGACATGTAGAAGGGTAGCGCTGCCGAATTCCCGACCACGGGACGATTCCAGCTGAGGCTGATGGCTGACCGGGGGATACTTTGAGAGTCCTGCTGTTGGATGATCTTTCTGGCTTTGAGGCCATAGTTGAGATTAGGAGCCCACTTCGTTGCTCGTCTCTGGGACTCCTAGATGTTAGGTTGTGCGGGGTGTAGCCCCATGTGCTTATTTGGTCATGTCTCTTGATTTGCTCTTTTGCTTATCTTTTGTTGTTCATGACTTGCTCACCCACCTTGCGAGGTGCTTACTGGGCTTTCTCTCCGAAAGCTCATACATTTGTTCTCGTCCCTTTTTCGGATCCAGTAATGGAGTAGATTTACGCGAGCCGCCGTGATCGCATTACATGGGGCAAGTGGTTGTAGCCGAGGTTGGTGACCTCTTAGGCATTTTATTTATGTGTGAGGACATCTTATTTGGATCCGTGTAGGATCGGACTTGTACTAACTATTAGGGTGCATGTACCCTAGGTTCTTATCTTCCGCTGATAGTATACTCTGATTTATGTCGTTTATCTTATTGCTATTATTCCGCTGCACTTGTGTTGTTGTTGGGCAATCACTTAGGCCTTGTATTCGAGCGGGGCCCGTCACCGCTTGGGTACGGCCGGTCTGCTCACGTGCCCGAGGCCTGGGATTTTGGGGTCGGGGCGTGACAATTATCTTCGAATATATTTGTCCAAGTTGTCAACTAGTTCATGTTTGATCCAAGCTTGGAGGGGAACCATCACAGTGAATGATGCCACTTCAATCCTTCTCCACTTGTTGTATCATGTTAAAAGAGAATATATCTCTTACTTTATACAAGCTTGTGGTCTTCCTTCTGCTTCAAAGATAAAAGAGAGATATTGATCGGAATATATTCTTCCACTTATGATATATATTGAAACACATCTCATATAAGTTTCTCAGTCTTCTTCTTAAAAACAAATCATTGGTGACAGCTTTGATAAAATACAGCATAGGTGATGGAGAGGCCGTGCGAGGAGGAGTTCAAGAAGGAGGAGGAGGAGTTGGGCTTAATAATCCGTATGTTGTGGGTCACTATCAGTGAGAGTCACACAAGGACGAGGCAACCACAACACACTCTGCAATTTACAGGTTATACTTAGGTTAGAGACATGCTGGACGGATACCTGATATGGGCATATAACGTATTCCGAATGTAACCACATGTGTTTCAAGGACTCGCGTCATTACTTGAATCACGCGCCCTAGCCGAACGGTATCCATTGAGGAGCAACTGGCAATCTTCAAGACCGTTGTTGGACACGGAGTGGCAAACAGAGTGGCATGCGAGCAGTTCCAGCACAGCTCTGAGATGGTGCGCCATTATTTCCACGCAGTACTTCGTGCCATTGTCAGCTTGTGTGAATAGATGATCCAATTGTTGGGTGGAGATTTAACCAGCTCACCCAATGGTTACTAACAACCATTTAAGGTAAGAAGAATTGGTGCATATTGTAATCAATATATGTGTGTCGCCACTTCTTATAGTTTGAAATGCTCAGAGGGCGACATGTAATTCCTTTTCGTTTATGCAGGTTGGGAGGGTTCGACTGCGGACATGCGAGTAATGCAAAACTGCTTCGAGAATGGAAGTTTCTGGGTCCCGGAAGGTGATGCCATTGATGACCTAATCCTCTGATGATACCTTCCATAGTTAGTAAACTATCTTTGACGGATTTGCATTTACTTTATAGGGAAATATTATCTTGTCGATGTAGGCTACGCAAATACATCAAGCCTTCTCACACCATACAGGGGGGAGAGATACCACCTTGGTCAGTTTACCCAGGGTCGGGCACGATATTGCAGTCGAAAAGATAAATTTAACCATAGTCATGCGCTCCTAAGGAATGTTGTCGAGAGGGCTTTTGGACTCCTAAAGCGTTGTTTCATAATCTTGCGAGTTGTGGCACCTTACTCAATGGAAATGCAGCATGACATTGTTATCGCATGAACTGTAATCCATAATTACATATGCAGGCACGCCAATCGCGATCCCAACTTGGAGCAGAAACACAACTATAATGACGATGAAGCCCCAAACCCGGACGTGGAATGGGCACAGGGTAGCAGTGGTGGTGGACGTGGAGTGGGTCAGTCCCTCCGTGATAATATAGCTGAAGCCTTGTGGTCGAAGGGCGAGTGAGCATACACACTTTGTAGAAATTAAGAAAGCACTTGTTACTGACCATGTAGGAAGTCCCGCCTGGTGGACGTGAATAAATCTCTTACCAGCTGCCTTATATACATTATAAATTAATATCCATACAACTATTATTATTTTGAAATTATTCTAAATATTTTATATTATTAAATTTGAAATAAAACAATACTGTAAAAAATACATTTATTTCTACAATAAAAAATATCATTTTATTTAAGATAAGAATAATATCATCTATATTTATTTTGAAATATTTAAAAAAAAAATGATATTTTATAAAATAAAAGTTATTTTCAAAAGGTATATTGGTTTTAAATAATATTAAACATCCCATTATTGATTTATTTCGGATAACGCGTTTAAAGTTGTAAAAATAATGTTTAGTTTTAATTAGGTACATTAATTTAAATTTAAAATCTAAACAAATTATAAGTTTTTTTCAACAACCCTATTTTATATGTTCAACTAATTTAAGTTAAGATTATTATCTTTTAAGTATTTTTACTTATGTAAAATTATTTATTCTTATGAAAGGAATATATTTTTCTATATATTACCAGTATCTATTGGTTACATATAACTTCAATTTTTAATAAATCTAGAATAATTGATTGGGATTTTGATAGAAATTTGGATGTTTTAATTTTAAAAAGTATATTTATATTAGTAAGTGGAGTATTTGTAATATTGTTAAAAAAATTATTATTAAGGAGGTGTATTTATCTATTTTTCAAAGTATTTGTTCTTGTTTTTTAAGATTAGTAATTAATAATGAAGGTAATAATTAATTTGTATTTTTTTATTGTTGTTATCTTTCTTCCATGCTAGAAAAACCACAAAATAAAGAGAGGGTATTACAATCATTTTCTATATACAATGTCATTACCTTTTCACAAACATCACCATATGTGGGGTTAATGGCATAGTATTATATTTTTCCCTCCACTACAAGTTTTGAAAAATTTTGAAATATAATCTCATGTGGGGATATCCCATATCCCCAAACCAAACATGGCCCAAGGGTGCACGCGCTCGCCAAGCTCCTCCTCTATGAGAAGATGCTTGGTGTTGCTTGCCGAAGATGCATCCTTCACAAGTGTTGGTCTTCAAGTTGATTTGTGGCGTCCCTCGAGCCATGCCTTTGAATTTTAGCAACTTCAAAGCTCTATAATTTAGGTGGCCGAACCTCTTGTGCCATAAATTAGTATCAACAATTTCTTCACTTCGAAATGCAAGATGTGGAGCATATCTAAGTTGTAAAGGAAAATTCCTTGATGCTTCCATCTTGACACTCACAAGTACTTGATTTTGATTTCTTTTGTCTAATACTTTGCAACCTCCACCTTCAAAATGAACAACATATCCATTTTGAACTAATTGCCTGATGTAGGAGGATTTCAACACTAAACAAATTTTGCTTTAAATTGGGCACCAATAATACATCATGAATAAATTTCAGCCCTAACTCAGTTTGGACAGAAATATTGTCTTTTCCTTTTTTGCTTGAACCAAAGAGCCATTTCCCATGCGTACCTTTGTTTCATAGAAAGAGTATGTCACGCCCCGACCTCGACCCGAAAGCACGCGAATGCACCGGCCGTAACCATGTAAGACGCATCCGACTCGGCTACAAGGCCTCAATAAGTAACCGCAGATAACATATAATCAAAACAAATATCCAAATAACTTAATTAGAAAGTCGCAGCGGAAAAACAAATAAGCGGGTCCAGATGCCCTACATAAGTCAGGCCCTATAAGGGTCCTACAAATAAAAGTCTCACACTTAAACAAATAAAGATAATTGAGATCCTCTGACCTCTGCTATCAACCCGACCCTCTATCGGCTCACGTACGCTAGACTCATACTCCTCAGGATCTGAAATCAGGAAGAAAAACATCATAATATCAACAAATATGATCAGCAAAGTCAAACTTGGGGACATGCCCCTCAAAACAATCCTTAGGAGTCTACCACAAAAACAGGCATGGTATGACCCCTAACTACAGAAGCCCTCGAGCTCTGCTAAGAGTTCCAATGGAAGCTCAGCAAACATCTTCCCCGGCCAGCATCATCCGGCAGAACTTATCGCCAATCTCGACCCTCCGGGTGCGTGACGGTCCCTCAGTGTCGCATGTCGGCAGCCTACCTCTCGTCACGTGACATTGACACTGAATCACCCCCCTAATCGACGTGAGGCGGGACAGCAGAGTATCGTCCCTCTGGCATGATGCAGCCAAAACACTGTGGTCTCCCTGGCCCACGATCAAGTTCCCAAACGGAGCCCCCACGCTCCATTACCAAACAACAAACAAGGATACCAACATCCCGAAACAACCAAGCATGCTTAAAGAATTCCAAATAAATAAAGGAAGCATGTATGGTCTCATAGAGCAATAATATCAAGAATCATAATATAACAAAGTCAAAGAATACTCCGAAGAGTGGGCCGAGGCAAGTGTACTTACCTCAATAAAGTCGATTGGGATTACTCGGCAAGATCCCGCCTGTCACGACTCTATCTCAAAACCTAATAATAAATTCTATATTAATGTCGATAATATATTAAATTATCAAATTGAACATGCAAGATGCTTTAAACGCCATTCCTTGTGTTCCTATGTCATTTTACCTTACATGACTAAATTTATTTCCATAAATAGAAGATGGTGGCACAGTGGTTAAGGCCTACTAATCCTTTTGGAGAGGTCTACGGTTCAATTCTCTCCACTTTCCTTATATTCCCTTTTATTTCCTTTAAAATCTTTAACTAACCTTGACTTGGTTGGTTCTATCACAAATAGAAAAGGTTCCCCGGTGGTTAAGGCTCACCAAGACCATGTGTGGGGTCTTGGGTTCCATTCACACCACCAACCCTTTTGTTCTTTTTATTTCTTTTAACTTGGTTAAACTTAGTCCATTCCTCTTGGTAGAACCCAACCATAGATTAGATCCAACCCTGCTCATCTTAACTCCGACCCGATTCTATTCCAAATTGATTGAACTCGACCTAGTTAAATTAAATCCAAAACCCCTATTGATTTGATCCAAGCCATTTAATTAAATTAGACCTAGACCCAAACCCAATCTTACTTGATTGATCAAAATCATGTTTAGTTGATTAAATAAAATCAACCTACTCCAAGTTGGCTAAACCCAACCATACATGATTGATTAGACCAACCCAAATTGATTAAACTAAATCAATTTGATTAAACAAACTCAGTTGGTATAATACTTGATTTGATTAAACCGAATAATTAAAATACTTAGAGTTTAATTATTTAATAATTAACTAACAAACTAACTTTATAACTAACAGTTCCTTCTCTCTTATCTTTCTCTCGAAAGGTAACTGGCGCGTATCGTGGGGCTTCAAATTTGCAACTTACCGCCGGGCGATGCGTGGATGGCTGGCCGCTTCTAAACGGCTGGCCTCTTCGGCTAAAGATGAATTACACCCTGTGATCCACTCCTGGACGGTGGTCCCCGCGTCTACCACCTTCCTGAGCCCCGTTGACGGCCGGAAAAAGGTAGAAAAAGAGAACCTCTCCCTCTCCGTCATTCCTTTAGTCTAACATGCATGCATGACCTTGAACAGAAAACAGCGGGAAAAGAGAACTTACCAGCGTTCGTTGTTGTCCCTCCAGAAAGCCTCGCCGTCGTCGCCTGAATTTCCCTGAAGACGACCAACTCCCAGGCACTTGTCTTCACTGTCCCCGAGCTCTTCCTTCCCTGGCCTCGTCAGAGGACGACTCTCCTCTCTTGCTCTCGCCTCATCGCGGAATACCTCGCCGTCGATCGGTGAGCTCCTATGGTTTCTCTCCGCGGGTTTATATAGAGAACCGAGAGTCCAAACAAAGGAGATCACGATCTCTCTGATTAGAGATCAGCATGAGAGGAGATCATCCTCTTTCTTTATTTAAATCTTTCCATTTTCAGTGAAGAGGTTAGGTTTCACGCACAACGGCGCGCTGGCAGAGAGAGCTCGCACGGGAGGGAGGTGACGATCGCCTCGCGATCAAGGTTCACTCCAACGAGCGGTTGAGATCTTTGGAGATCAGATTAACAGCTTCAGTTCACGTCTCGCTCCTCGGATTTGCACACCTGATAGATGGACGGTAGGGATCAAACAGAGATGAACGGATGGATTACGTCGGTCTGCGTCGAACTTAAAACTTCTCCTTAAATGATCGGGCGAGATTTGCCCGTACGAAAGAAGCATTTGTTCCACTAGTTCATCATTCGAAATAGGCGGCCAGATCTCTCACTCGCGATCAAGTCACTTTGTTCCTTTTGATCCTAACCGTTGTTCCTTCTCTATACACCCCCTATATGTCAATTTACAAACAGACCCTCGACTATCGTCCCTTTTACATGAAGGTCCTCCCCCGTGAGAGAAAAGTAAAAATTCCTTTCCGGTCCTCAACCTTACTTCTTTTCATATCCGGGTCCCTCTTCCAGGATATACAAATTTTCTTTCAAGTCCCTAACATTGTCTGCATTATTACAATTTGGTCCTTCTCTCGAGGAAAAACAATTTTCTCGCTTTTAGACCTCGAAGTTTTCTAAAATTGCAATATGGTCCTTGGCAGCCCCAATAACACTAAATTAGGAACTTTAATTCAATTATTCCTTCATTTCTAATTACATTCAAGTCATCCCAAACTTGGAGATTTCCTTTAATTAGATTCATCACTCACCAAATCAATATCATGGTTTTGTTCCAATTTAAGAATTTAACCAATTCTTCTCTTTTCTCATTCCTTTCAAAATAAATTCTAAACTTAGAATTGACCATTAATCAATCAATTACTAAATAATTAATGATTTAATTATTTATTCCCTTTTTAATCATCTCCAAGAATTTCCCAAACTTGGGCATTACCTTTAATTAAATCAATCAATTAACTGAATAAACCAATGTTTATTTACTAGTTCCCTTCATGATCTCCAAACATGCTAAAATTACCAAAACATCCTTGGTTTCAATAACTAAGCCCAACTTCCTTTTTCAAATAATTTATGCTTTTGGTGAAAATTAATTCAATCATGAAAATATTAAAACCCATTTATTCTTAAAAAAATCTCGGGTTTCACAGAGTCGATGTCCTGAAATAATTCATGGTTACCTGTCATGTGGTTTGTACAACCACTGTCTTGGTATCATATATCTTCTTTCTCTTCAGTGGCAGAATGACACACAGAAGGTGTTACCTAGATTTTCTAGATCCTTTTTTCTTCTTAAAATTGTTGCACTTTTAACACCGCATCTTCTTCCAACATCTAGTTGTACTATGGTTTGACATTTTGCAAATATCATACCATAAGTTTGAATTACTTGTATATGACTTTTTTTCATTTAGAGCCGACCAATCGCGAGTATTTTGCATAAACCGCCTTTTCTTTGAGAAGTCCCTTGGAACTTTGGAGAGTTTTGAGCTTGTAAACTCATCTTCTACTGGAACACACTTTCAACTCAGTTGTCCCTGCGCTGTAATCTCCTTTCTTCGTGTAACTCCAAGGAACTCATAAGTTGTTGAATCAAAAGAGTTGATAAGTCTTTTGATTCTTCAATAAAGGTTACAATATAATCATATCTAGAAGGTAGGCTAATTAAAAAATTTTCAACTACCTTTTGATCAGAGATGTCTTCACCATAAATCCACATCCGATTCACAACCACAATCACTCTTACAAAATACTCTTTTACGTTCTCAGACTCATTCATCTACAAATTCTGAAATTGTCTTCTCAAAGTTTGGAGTTTTACTGCAATTACCTTTACAGATCCTTGGAACTCATCTTGTAATATTTCACATGCTTCCTTTTCCTTCAATGCACCGATAATTCGAGGAAACAGATTCTCTGTAACACCCTGTTGAATTAGAAATAGAGCTCTGGCATCTCTCATTTGGTCTTTTGTCATCTACTTTACTTCCTCCGTCGTTAGTTGATACCCAGCAGCATGCTCGGTGTAGCCTTTGTCAAAAATATCCCACAATCCTTACGAAAGTAGCATCGTGCACATCTTGATCTTCCACATATCATACTTTTCACCTGTGAAGCCAAGGACCACAGATTGTGCCATACCTGCGCCAGTGCTTAAAGCCATCACCTCAAACTTCTTCTTCTTGCATCACGAACGTTGTCTTGTTGCTCCCTGTACGCTCGCACTCGAACCTGGGTGCTTTGATACCAGATGTTAGAATACTGACGGCTTAAAGGTGGGGTTTTGAGTAGAAAAACCTAGAATTTCATTTACTGCATTATACTACATTACTACATAAAGGTAAAGATAGTTGAGATAGTCAGCAACGATGGCTAAGATGCTTCTCAATGCCATCCATGTGTACAGACTTTCATAAACTTTTATCTTAATAAGTAAACTTCTAGTTGGTGTTAGACACTAACAAAAGGGAGGGAAGCATTTAGAGGAGAGGAAAAAGAAAGAGGATCAGAGAAGTATTAAGATGACAACTAAGAATGAGGAAGTAAACTGAGAAGAAAAGGTATATTTTCTAAAAAAAAATAAATATATAAAATTAAAAAAAATATAAAAGATAAACATGGCGAAGGTAAAAAAAATGTTCTTCTATGCCAGTGGCTATTGTTCTTCTCTATTAGTAGCTGATCCTAAAGAGAGAAGGAGAAGCAAACATGCAGATTTTGATTTGGATGTGATGCAAATCCCAAGATAGATATGTAGATGGAGCAGAAATATAGAGAAGAATGATATATGACACAAAGAAGAACGATGGAAGAAAGGTGTAAATATTAAAAAAGGATGCAAGAAAGAAAAGATATAATGCACGGGGATTTCCAGGAAGAGAAGAAAGAAGCAAAAGAAGAAGAAGAAAGCTAGAAGAAAGTTAGAATAAGAAAAATGAAAGAAGCACAAGAAGCAGAAGAAGATAATAAAGCAGAAAATGATGAAAGAAGAAACAAGAAAGAAGAAAATAAAGAAAGATTGGGATCTGATCAAAGCAGTATGGGTACCCCAAGAGCTTAGGGTTACCCTACAAAGGTTAAGAGATAAAGGATAACCTACAAATCAAGAGACAATAAAAATTAAGGAATACCCTACAAATCAACTAAGGGATACCGTATACATCAAGCGATAGCCTACAGATCAAAGGATACCTTATAAACTGAGGGATATCCTACAAATTAATGGACGCCCTATAAATAAAGCAAATCAAAAAATGTTTTGTGTCACGCCCCGACCCGGATTCCAAAGCCTCGGGTGCGTGCACAGACCGACTGTACCCAAGTAGAGGCTCACCTCACTCAGATACAAGGCCTAGGAAATGCGAGAACAGATAACAAAATTTATTAATGTCAATAAAAACTCAGAGTTTTACAGCGGAGTTAAAATATAAATCGACATCCTACAAAGTAATGGCCATACAAGGGTCCTACTAAATATATCTCACACACAAGTAAATCTGAGGCCCATGAACCTCTGCTAAGATATCTCGAACCCTTGCGCAACTCCCAATCCCAATTCACAACCTCCTCAAATCCTGAAACAAAAGAAAGAAACAAGTGGAATGAGCTTTTGAATGAAAAGCTCAGTAAGTAACCCCGCAAGGAATACAATGAGGTCATGAGAAACAATCATTAAACAGTGTTCCAACACAAAGCAAACACAATATGAACATGACTAAGTCCAAACACACGAGGAACACTATCAAAGAGCACAAATGCACAACGTGGAATTCAATAAAAGAACAATCGAGTCATCCCCCTGGCAGTCATCAACCTCGACTGATCTTAATCATATCTAGACCCTCGAGTCCGGGCCTCTATATGTAATGTTATTACGTACCAGGCCAGTACGTATCATCCCCACCTGACGGGTGGACATCGGCGTTCCTCACCTTGGTAGGACTACAGGACGTCCTAGAGTGTCCTCCCCGACGCCCGCAATACAATCTACACCGAAAGGTGAGAATCCACAACACAAGAAGAGCTGAAACACCAACCAGGAAGGAGCACAAGCTCATGTGTTTCCATGGCCATGTGTCGATCAACGGGAAGGCATATTCAGCAACAAGAACATCCAACACATACACACCCGGACGGAGTACAAGCTCATGTGTTTCCAAGGCCACGTACCAATCAATGGGAAAGTATGTTCAGGGATCACATGCATACTCAACAAATGCCAACACATCAACATGCATACACTAACATGGAATTTCAACAAAACAGGAGAATAAACACGTATGCAATCCAAGTAAGAGTATTCCAAATATGGAGAAATCCAGTAAATAAGTGTTCAAACGTTAGAGCAAGAATCAAGCAAAATCAACAACATTGAGCCAAGAAGTACTGAGCAATGAGACAGAGCCAAGAATACTAGAAAAGAGTATCAACAAATCAAGAAAACCCATCGCTGGGTGGAAACTAGGCAAAGATACTTACTTCTCTCAGAGATCTAGTCGCTCGGTCTGGGTCCCTCCTTACGTGTTTCGACACTCCACATCGTAGTCTGATAATAGAGTCTAGATAAGTAAAGGTAATTATTCATAAACTCTAGATGCACATGTATGGTCCACTATTGGGCCATATTCTAGACTAATAGGCCATACTTGTACTTCTCGTTAGTTTCTTATAAATGCTTGAACCCTCACTTCTCTACAAAAATTATTATATCTCAGGAGTCAAGGCATCTCATTTGAGTTATGGGTTCTTGGGTTTGGACCTTCTCTCTTTCATTTTATTCTTTTCCTTTTTGAAACTTGGTTAGACCTAGTTTTGTTGTCTTTACTTGTTTAAATCTTCTTATTCAAATAGAAGTCATAGAGAACCCCACTGGTTAGGGCCCATCAAGAAAGGATGAGGGGTCCCAGGTTCTACTCCCCTCACTTGCCCCCCTTTTCATTCATTTTTCTTTTATCTCTTAACCTGGTTAGAATAGCTTTAATTAATTAATCTTGATTTGTTCAACCAAAAATGCCACAGTGCCCTGGTGGTTGAGGTCCATTATCTCGAGTAGATGGTCATGGGTTCCAATCCCCCCTTCCACCATCTCTTCCCTTTTTATTTATTTTCTCTTTGACTAACCCATTCCCTGAACTTGACTAAACCAAACCCAAACCTTTTCTTTTAATATGACTAAACCCAAATCACATTGATCCAATCTTTTTGATTTAGTCTAATTGACTAACCTACATGACTAAACTTAACCCTTTCAATCCCATTCAAGTTAATCAAATCAGCTTGTGTTTAAAGGAACCCAGACTCAACAATAGTTGGTTAGACCTAACCTACTAACCAAAGTTATCGAATCCAACCATCTTAATCCTCTATTGTAACTCACTCTCTTGATTTAAACTCAACCACTTAACAGTTAGGTCCCTCTTAACTGATTTGATCAAACCCGAACCTTAAACCCTTTCTTCATCTCCTCTGGACAGAGCCTCACCCGAGAATGGTGGTGCCTAGTCAAGCTGCCCTTTCCCGGAGATCAACCCCCACTGCAGTGAACGGTGGCTGCATAGCACCTACCCTCTGTTATGCATGCACGATGACTACATAACGGCTAACAAAGAAAGAAGGCTCACTGGAGATGATGAAGGAGCGTTCCTTGGTTGGCGATGGCTCTGTGCAACTTTGGTCTTCATGGAGTCCAGTACAACGTCCTGTGCTCCCAGGGGAAACTGCGTTCGCTACTTGTTAAAAAGAAAAAGGAACCTAGGTGGTCGAGGAGGGAACTAAGGCTTACCAGAATCCGGCGAACTCGAGGTCAAGACAAGACTAGCCGCATCTGGCCTGTCCTTTCCTTCTTCTGTCTCTACCTTCCTCTTCTCACTGCAAGATCACGATTCGGCCGGACCACACCCCTCCGACTACTAGCCTCTCCCTCCTCCGTCTTCCTTGATCACTACCGCTGGAGATAGTGGCATCTCCTTTAGTTCCATCCACAGTTAGGGTTTCGCTGGGTGATGTTCTTATAAATACTCGCGCGTGGTTCTGCAAAGATAGCAAGTGTGTTGATGAGGCTAATCAATGGGATACGCTCACGTTCCTTTCTCGTCATCCGGTGATCACGGAAGAGCAGGCCGTCCACGTGATGGCGCGCGTAGGAAGAAGAGGGCACAATTCGTGCCTCATGATCATCTGTACTCCATCATATAGTGGAGATGTGTGTATAAGACCAATGGTGGAGATCACATCATAGACCCTTGGATCCGTCACTTTGAGCAGATGGGCGGCCAAGATTATATCACGATGAGTAGTTAGATTAGTTAATTATGCCTCGAACTTAAACTATACTTATGATAAACTATCCAGATCATTGATAACCTCTAGGAGTAGATGGAAGGCTGGGATTTTATCTTGTGCCTCGAACTTAAACGAAGAATTCAGATAAGCGGTCACGATCAAACCCAACCATAGAGTTGGATGAGAGGCTGAGATTATATATCGTGCCTCGAACTTAAAACAAACATCAAGATTATCTAATCTCCACCGTCCGAGCTTTCTCTCTGCATGGTTCCATGGCCTTTAACACAGAACCCCTCCTCCCCGTGAGAGAGAGAGCAAATTTAAATTTAGTCCTTAGACCCCCCCTGAAATTATAATCCGGTCCTTTTCTCAGAGAGAGACAAATTTCTTTTTACTCCACGGTTTTCCTAAAAATCACATTTAGGTTCCTGGCATGTGAGAGGAACCCAATTCCTCTTAAGTCCTTACAAATTCTAATATTACCAAGAGGCCCTTGACAATTCCAAACAACTTCATTTAAGGAATTTAACCATGTAAGCCCACTTTTCTCCATCAATTCCACACATGAGAAACTTCTTTAATTAACACATAATTAAAGGGAAATTCTGAAATATTTATTAATTAACCAATTTCTTATAGAGAAAAATAAGAATTTTCAAACTTCAAAAGTTCAACAAATCCAACTTGGGAATTTTCCTTTATTAATCAAATGACTAAAGCAAATAGCTAGAACAAATTTTATTCCCTAAAATCCCTGGATTTTACATTTTGGATATCGGAGCAAGACTCACATAGAGCGTGAACATGATCTTGAAACGTGAGTGGGATAGTGGTGAAGAAAAAAGAAGATGAATGAGAAAATAAGAAGTAGACAAGAAAATCATAAAGAAAACAAGCAAAATAATAAATAATAAAAGCAAGAGAGCAAGATGAAAACATGCAACAATAAATGAAGAAGATGAAAGCAATGAATGAAGTTTAAAATACAATGAAACAAGAAAAGAAGAAAACAAAATGAAACCAAAAATAAAAAGTAAAAAAATAGAAAAATAATAAGATAAAGACCAACGAAAACAAAAGAGAAATAATAAAATAAAATAAATACATACAAAAAGCAAAGATTATAATCAAGAAATGTAGCCAAATTCATATGCAAATTATTGGCACAATCACGATATGGCCTCTATTTGTACTTGAGCCTTTAATTGGAAGTTCCTAAACCATATTTAGAGTAATTAATAATAGAAGGTTGTCCCTATTAAGAATGAAATAAAAATGACATTTACGATTCAATGTATCACATTTTATGCTCATGTTCCTCCGAGCCTATTCTACAAAAGCTCAGAATCGGGTGATTACAACTCATTAATTCTATCAATTAATGAATTTGCATTTATGTTATATAATTAAATGCATTTTCTAATTATAGTATTACAAGGAATTTCAGCATTTAAAAGGATGAAAAAATTACTACTCACCAAAGAAAAAGAGGTCCGACTCTAGTAGGCTAATGGCACAAATCCACTCATGACGCACCAAAAGAAGCTAAGAAGAAGACCAACAAGTGGTTTGTATTCGAGTATCAAATTGATTCATCTTTTCTTGAGAGATAGAACAAACCCAATGTGAGTTATATGTACAAAACCTACAACAAAATTAGTTAATCACTTGATATGATCATGTTGTTCCCTGCATCATGGATTGTAAGGGACGAGAGATGAACCCTAACAAGAATAATGATCATCCTCAAGAACAATCCGTAGGGAAGAAGCCCCAGATATTACCAACGAAGAGACAGAGAGAGGATGATGATGATGATGACGGTGATGATAATAACGCCGACGATGATCAACAGTCATTTGTACAAATGTTGGACTCTTATAATGTACAAGTAGAGGTCCATTCTCCAGGTTTAGTCTTTAACCAAGATCAAAACTGTGGATTATTAAACAAAAGCAATAGTCTATTGAGGACTGCATGTCTTGCAGAAGAAACACTAAGTGATTGCACAGGGCAGGACCGCAACAAGGTAGCAGAGTCTAGCACAACAGAACCATTTATAGAAGATGATGACTCATTTATTCGTGTGTTGCAGGATGACTCATTTATTTACGTTTTGGAGGATGAGTTTGCTTCTAATACTGTTGAAAATGAGGCAAATTCCAAAGGTTTGGTCTTCAACCAACAGCAAGATCATGCATTGACAGATATTGCTACTATTGTCATCAATGGATGTCTTACAGGAGAAGATCATGTCTCTCCAGAACAATCAGCACTGGTTTTACAGGAAGAAGACGATCCAAGGCTAACATTCACAATGGAGGAGTTGTTGGAGTTAAGTCCTGCAGAAAGCAAAGTAGATTCTTTGTTGCATAACCCTGTAGAAGAAGAAGCTGATTCTTTGTTCCTGCAAAATCATGTAGAAGTTGAGGCATCCCCTGAAGAAGCAAAGCATGAGTCAAGAGATGAAGAATGGATAAGAGAGATGAAGGAGGATGAACATTGGATTGAAAAAACAATACCCTTTGCATTGAGAAATCCGTACCTATTTGTGCTATGATGATGTTGTGATTGAACTTTTAGCTTGTTATGGAACCATTGACAATTTATGAGATATCAATGCATATTATGTTCTTTTATGCATCTCATGCTTTAAAGTGTAGTAGCTATTGTGTACTACTTAGCCGAATGTGTAATAGCGAGTGGTCACATGAACAAAGGACTCTTCTTCTAAATGAAGATAGTCAACTAACAGAAGTGAATGCATAGGACATGACAACAAGAGTATCTGTTAGAATAGACGGTAGCATAGGAGGGAATAAACAAGAACATAAAACAAGAGTTGCAATGGATTTACATATGTTTGTGTGTACTTCATTATTTTTGCTGATAAAAAATTATGTAATGCATTGCCATTTCTTAAATATCGATTTGCCATGATGGGTGGCAAACTAAAGAACTGAAATCCTATTCCTGCATTAATCCCTATTACTCGAAAACATAAAACAAACAAAAAATGGTTTGAATTTTGAGAGTAGGTTGACTATCTTGAGACTAATTCATTTTAGAAAATGCATCCCATAAATTTGTCATCATTAAATTTAATGGTTATTGAGCATTTGCAACATGATGGCATAAAAGTGAGCAAAAGAACTTCTTAATATGGTAAAACTAAAATTTAGGAGATTTGGCGACCAACCATAACAAGGCATGATACATCAATGAAGTAAGGCCAAAAAATTTGTTTGAAGGCTATCAGCGATTAGTGTTAAATCAATCACAAAATCCAAAGGTCTTTGGATCGCTTGCTAATATGCATATGTTGGACATCTATAATTGTGCAACACATTTAATATGCATAAACATGATTTTGTTCTTATGAATTGTAAATCGTAAAAAACATAATTTACTTACATGGTGTTAGGCATGTTGTATCTGATGTAGCCTCATAAACACTTAATCTGCAACA
The DNA here is from genome assembly GCA_026586065.1 of Dioscorea zingiberensis. NCBI lineage: Eukaryota > Viridiplantae > Streptophyta > Magnoliopsida > Dioscoreales > Dioscoreaceae > Dioscorea > Dioscorea zingiberensis. The sequence continues at coordinate 21,303,929 of CM048820.1, forward strand.
TACCGCTATCTGTTAATCCCGTGATCTAGTAGAGATTGGTGAGCTTGTGATCTTATGGATGTTTACCCGGCTGCTGTAGATTCATAATGAGGGTTTGCCTCAAGAGATGGAGATAGTGGGAAGAGGGACCAGAGCCCTTTATATAATGATTTGGATAATGTTTTTATCCATCAAGATTCCTAATCGAAAGTCCAATTCAAACTCGCTGTTTCATTCATAAGTAACTGGAATTAGCTCACTTTAATAGATTGGGTTTATCCTTTATATGTGAGTCCGTCTTTATAGAAAACCAAATATATTGAGACACTTTATCCAAAGTGGTTAATTAAGGCCACATAATAGAAAATATTCTAATAGCAGATTCATTAAAAGATTTGTGCTGTTGATGAATGAAATCAAGAGTAAGATATCTCAAGTAATTGAAAAGATCAATATAAATTTTAATTAGATCATTGACCTAAAAGTTGAGATATACAAAGTTTGTTTTCAAGGTAGACAAATTCACCTTGACTTCTTCCCCTGATGCTCTATTTATTTTTTTTAGCAATTTTCTTCAAATTGATCACACAAGCCGTGTAAACCTTCTTGTAGTGAATCTCAGGAAATTCAAATGAGACTGTAAAAAAGTAGTCCTGAGTATTCAGTTGCACCAAGCAAAGTATAAAAAACTACTGAAGCCAGTGCACAAATATCCTTGCTCAAGTCAAAGAACATTCACATAACACTAACTTACTATTCCAGTGTGGCTATGAAGATCGATTATTTCCATAAATCCAACGAGGTAAGAGAATGGCTTGATCCAAGATATTAGTACATATTGTAGCCATGAAAAACCAACAAAACAGTATCATTCCAACTGTTAACCACTAGAAGATGAAATTACATAACATTAAAGCACCAGCAGAAGGAGAATGACATCAGGTGACGCTTTAAATCCACTGACCTAATTGAAAAACTCAAGTAATCTGTCATATACCACTATAGCCATCGCCAGTGGTAGACTCCATCCTAGCAGATCCAATACTATCAATCTCATCGTGATGATGATTGATGGAACATGCAAACTGTGCAAGAAAAAATCACAATAATTCCATACTTGTGGGAAAAGATAAGAGATATGTTGGATATGCAAACTTTAGTCCGACATCGGCTATAAGAGAAAAGTGAGAGGGGCATATATAGTGGGAACCACTCCATTAGTTGTGAGGCCTTTTGGGTTAAGCCTAATAACACAACCGTACTAATGTGTTGTGTGGGGTGCCCCCGGGTCCTAACAATTGGTATCAGAGTTAGGAATCTCTCCCTTTACATCATGGTTGTTGGGTTCCCAAGATACATGGGAACTAGTTAAGGAAGGCTACAACAAACCATCCTCGCCATGAGAAGAAGAAAGTTTGACCAATGCGGCAAAACTGACTCTCCGTCAGTTGAGAAAGAGAGACAAAAAAGCTCTTTTCACCATCTATCAAGGTGTAGATGAGAGGACCTTTGAAATCATCGTCAGAGTAAAAACATCAAAAGAGGTATGGGATCTTCTTCAAAAGTCTTTCAAAGGTGCTAAAAAGGTAAAGAAAGTCTGCCTACAAACTTTAAGGTCCGAATTTGAACTTTTGAAGATGAAAATCAAAGAATCTATTTCTACCTTTTATTCAAGAACTATGGTGGTTGTTAATTAAGTTAAAAGGAATGGAGAACAGATTACCAATATTCATGTGATGGAGAAATTGTTAAGGTTTCTGGATCTAAAGTTTGACTATATTGTTGTAGCAATTGAAGATTCCAAGAACTTGGAGGAGATGACTATTCAAGAACTGGTAGGTTCATTGCAAGCTCATGAACAAAAGCTTGCTTCGCGAGAAGAGGAGAAGCCACTTGATCAAGCACTTCAGGCGCCGCAAGACTCACTTTGGAGATTAAGGAGGAGCAAATGAGTGGAAGATCTTCTCGCGGTCGAGGCTATGGTCAAAGGGGACGAGGTGAAAGGTTTCAACATAATATATAGAGAAATCCAAGATAGACAACCAAATCTTGGAGCAACAAGAGCACCATTTAGAGGCCGAGGATGAGGTGGTTTTGTAAGACCTCAAAACAGAGGAAGGTATGACAAATCTGATCTTTTAGTGCTTTGTTTTGCAAGAAGTACCTGTAATTTGGCTTTAGATTAATGTTGGTATAAATATAATGGACAAGTTAATTTTGTAGAGAAAGATAGAGATAAATATGAAGTCACATTATTGTTATCATATAAAGAAGATGAAGACACTCGAAGGACCACTTGGTATCTTGATACAGGGGCTAGCAACCATATGTGTGGAAACAAAGATCGTTTTATGGAGTAAAGGGGTTGATTATGTGGTTATGTGGTCCTTTGTTTGAGGGGGGATTGTTGGGTACGCAAACTTTAGTCTCACATCGGCCATGAGAAAAAAGTGAGAAGGGTATAGATAGTGGGAACCACTCCATTAGTTATGAGGCCTTTTGGATTAAGCCCAATAACAAAACCGTGAAGGCTTGGGCCTAAAGCGGACAATATCACAACTAATGTGGAGTGTGGGGTGCCCCCAGGTGCTAACAATGATATTGTTCTTCATATTAGGAACAAAATAAACATTGAAAATGAATTGGTAAATTCCATTTTTTTGTATGAAATGGATTTTAGCTCTTCCTTCAACTGGCCTCGTCAAAAGATCACCAAAAATAATCTCTCCATGGAAGTTCTCATCAAGCTCCACAATGCCATATTCACCTCAACAGAATAGTGTTGCTGAAAGAAAAAATAAAACTTTTTTGAATATGGTTCTATGTATGTTGAAAGAAAAACATGTTGCTAAAAAATTTTTGGGCGTAAGCTGATTTGCTTGTGCAAAGGTAATTTATTGAACAAATTTCCAATCAAAGGGCTTCGCACAATGACTCCCAAAGAAGCTTAAACCTCAAGGAAACCAAGGGTGGATCACTTGAGGATCTTTGGAAGTGTGACATATGGAAAATTCCTTGGGTTATATATGGAGATGATTCTAGCGGTTTTAAATTGTATAATCCAATCACTATAAAAATTATTTTCTCAAGAGATGTTGACTTTGATGAAGCAATGAGTTTGGAAACTAAGAAAGATAATAGTGAGAAGGGAAATATGTTTGACAATGGTGAATAAGAAATTCTAGAAGTTGTAGAAGAAACTATACCCATCCACACCTCTAGGAGAAACTTTGCCTTCACCACCGGGCATGCAACATTTGCTCTCATCTTCAACTGGACACCCGCAAAGAAGAGTGTCCAAGACACGAAGCATACAACAATAAAAAGTTTGAGATATATTCCTCCAATCCAAACCTTCTCATCTTTATATTCTTCCTTTGACTCCTTTCTATCATGATAAGCCACAAAAAAATATTCAGAAAAAGGAAAGCAACAAAGCCATGATTTTATGAAGTGGCAATAAAAATATTTATGAGTGTTATACATTCATAGACCTGCAAACAAGATAACACAATATAGTAAACCAAAGCTCAGGACATAGTTAGAAATATCGCAGGTAAATTGATGTCAAAACTCTAATAACTACACTTTTGTTGTTATGAATTAGTAGCCCAATTTTTAGTAGCCTTGGCTGAATGAAAAATTACAAAGGATACCTTGCCATCACAAAAAATTCCCTAGCCATTATAGAACCATCCACAATGTACTTGTGGATGAACTCATAACTAGAACACTGGATGAAGGTGTAATCAGTGTGATGAGCCACAATTAACTCTCACCATGATTGTGGACAATAAAGCAAGACTCCTTCTATAAAATCACAAGTCCTTTCCATATAATTTCACATTCTTGGTAGACCAAATGCATCATGGAAAGCAAGGATGACTAATTGTAACTAGCTATGCTATTTCTCAACAATTTTTGAGCTATTCTAAGACTCTTAAACAGTTTAGGGTGTTTGATAGGAAGCTCAACATTCTAAAATTTGAATTATATTTAAGTTCTCGAAGAATCTAAACTTACATAGAAATTATCAAGTGAGAAAAGTCAATAGTCAAGCAGTTATAGACATGTGTGCACAAAGTGGACAAAAACTAAATGCAGTTGTCACTTGATTTACCTCATATATCTCTTTAATTTTTCAGTTAATAGTGCCAATTATGTTGTATGAAGAATTACCAACCTTCTCTACTTTTCTAAGATTAACATGAGTGTCTCCTTTGTTTGTAATCACATTGAAAGGCTACCGTTGTTGTGAGAGGGATCTTCCTTTTGTCAACTTTCTAATCAATATCGACAACATATTATCCTTATGGATGAGCCTGGATGATAAGAGGGATTGCAAAGTATAAAACTCTAACTAAGGCATATAAAAATAAACTGCGGGGATTATTTACTACCACTTGAGAATAGGACAAAGAATACCTTAACTAAGATCTTAGAACATTATACTTCTACATAACTTTAAAAGCCACGGTATATGACCCAAGTTCTAACGGTAGTTGTGATAGCTCTAGAAGAATTCCAGCTTCAATCTCAAACATCCATCACAAAATTAATAGCAAACACTATTAAAAGGTACCTATTATTTCACAAAAAATATTATGATTCAGCAATATCATGTTTCCCAAATTGATAATTCATTCCATATCCTATAGGGCTTGTAAACTACAACAAACTAATCAAAGATCCCACAATCCAAAACAAAAGAGACTTCCTCCTCAGGTTGACATAAACATATTTTTTTTGTTGCCTTTAATATCATCTGCAATTCCAAAACTCTCTTCCCTTGCACCTGTTAAGGTTGAACCAACCCGACTTGGGTCCCACCTCATATGTGAGCCATATGGGTAAGTAACTTAAGTCAACTTAACTTCTCAAATAAAGACAGACAAATAAATTGGTTTAAGGGCTTCTTGAGAGAAAACAAAAGGAAAAAAGAGAAGGAAAAGGGTGAAGCTTTGGTTGTCTTTCAATCCTGTTGTTCAAGAGAAGGTGTGATCATGGTTTAGCTTCTATTAGTATTACTTTGGTAATATTTTTCCTAATATTTTTTGTATTCCATCATTTGTGATGATACAATGTGTGAACTAAGAGTATGTTACTCTTAATGATGTATGTTGTTAACGAGATTTTCGAGAAGATCCCAAGAATCAAGCCAACACTTGAATTTATAAGGGTTTTTAGGGGAAAAGATCCAAGAAGACCAAGAAAGAGAGAATCGAGAAGACAAAACACCAAGACTTTTACGTGGAAAACCCCTTGAATCAGGGAAAAACCACGGGCCTCCAAGCTTGGAGGAAGAAATCCACTATGAGCGATCTTTTACAAGTGAGGAGGTGAGAGGGGGAGAGTGTGTGTACAAAGAGTTCAATCTCCCTTACAAGTGTGAGGCCTTAGCTATTTATAGGCCTTGGTTATGACCTCTTCGGTCTTTGTTTGCCTATTGTTCCTTCTAGAAGAGTTCGGAGCTCCTCGGCAAAGGGAGAAGAGGAGTCTCATTCGGAAGGCCTGTTCGGAAATCTCTTCGGAAGGTTTGCTTGGGAGACCATTCGTTCATTCAGAGGACTGTTTAAAGGCTGTTCGGAAGTTTCTCTTCTTTTTAGAACCTGCTCAGGAGACTCTTCGGGGGATTCTTCAAAGGGCTCCTCGGATGGCTCTTTGGAATGCTCTTCGGGGGACTCTTTGGGGGAGAATGGGCTCGAGTCCGCATTGATGATCTGAGGGTGCGGTATCTTCCACGTGTCGAGTTAAAAGATTTCCATGTGTCCTTGCCGATTTTACCCTTATCATATGTGATCCTCTAGTGTATTAGTGAAGTTTGTAATCCCATAATTATTGTTATAGAGGAAGATTGTAGGATATTTTGTCCCATTGTTTTTCCCTTTGCCTTGAGGGGTTTCCACGTTTTTGTTTGCCCCCCATGTATTTGATGAATTGCCTCTACGAGTGGTCTCATTTGTGTCAAGTGATCTTTGCTTGCACAAACAAAGTAATTGGATACACGATGTGTCCCAACAAGACCAACAATTAAAATAAAAGTATTTTTCACATGGGAATTAAGTGGAGAACTTTCTTTCATCTCCGCCACTTCGATCACCATAAGCCATTAAGTCGAGTGCTCCCTCTCGAGCAAGAAATGGCCAAGAACGAGCACAATTATGGTTCGGTTCAACACAAAAGTGAGAACCATGGCTCATGGACTTATTAGAGGTTCCGACCCTACGTTTCATAACATAAGAAAATAAGCAAATAATTCTAGGGAAGTGTTAAAAACTAGGCTAAAATAAATTTAATAGTTCCGGGAAAGTGTAAAAAATTCAGTGTTCAGTAGGAATATGACTAATTAAAATTAAATTTAATTATGATTAATTAAAATAATATTAAATCATACTTGGATAATATGCATTGATGTTTTTTTGGATAAGAGCTTAAGTTATTCCAATAAAGTTCTAACTAGGACTACAATCACTGTGGTTAAAGTGTTCCGTCCTAAGCTTATAAGGCAATTGCTGAATTTCTTCATACATCTCTTCTCTTCCTAATGTACATGCTTCCCTTGTTAGCTAGTCAGCAACTGTATTTTTCTACCATGGTATGTGATTGATCTCCAACCTTGGTTTTGCTCGCATCATCTGTTTACACTCTTCAATCACCTCCCTTATACTCTAGTAATGATCTTCTTTCCATTCTTTAGAGTTTTGTAGAGCTGTGAGTTGTTAGTAAAGATTTGAACTTCATAATTTAGCATCTTCAGTAGCTTCCTTAGTCCCTCTCTCATGAGTAAAGCCTTTTCTTCAAAAGCTGAGTTTGCCTTGTGTCTCTTAGCACCTGCAAAGTATAAATTCCCATCAATTGTTATCATAATGTAGCTTATACCTACCATTTTTTTCTCATCCTCCCAGGAGCTATCTATATACATCTTATGCCTGAAGTTCTCTATCTTCCATCTTCTATCTGAGTCCTCTCCCTGGTCTTCAATTGCCATTTTCTGGCAAAAGTATTCCTTTCAAGTGACATTGCTCTCATTGCCCACTTAGGGTTAAAACCTATATTTTGGAATACTAGTTCAGATATGCCTTTCCATATCTGTCAGAGTATATATGCTATCAGTACCCTTTCTTTAATGTCAAAACTGCCAGATTTTCTACACATGCTAGTAAGCCATCCCCCATTTCTCCATTCGATGCTCATGTTACCCCATTTCAACAAGTAACCTTATTCTTGTATTTCTTTCCACACTTATATTGTCCATCTAGAGTAAAAGAAAAGATGGTTAGTTGATTCATCTTGTATTTTACATAGAGGACATACATCTTGTGTTCCCCTTCTAGTTTTATACAAATAATCTCATTTTTGGCAGCCTTCCATGCGTCAATTTTCGGAGGAAAAGTTTTATTTTTAGCGCCGCTCTAAGCTTCCATATGTCTTTTCATCCTTGCTAGGCCTCTTTCTCTTCATTGGTTCTAATCTCTTTATACATAAGTGTTGTCAAGGTAATACCCCCAGTGCTTGGCTTCCACCTCCATTCATGTCCTCCTATCTCCTGTGTTGGTCTTCTGTTCTTAAACATGCTTGCAATGCATTCCGAAAAGAGCTTATTAGTTATCTCTTCATCCCATTCCCCATTTCTCGTTATATTCATAATCATCAGATTGCTCAAATCAAAATTCATGTTTATAAAGGTTGGATTCATTTGTATTGGCATTTCAAATAATTAACCATAGATGCATAGAAATAGAGTCTGTTAGGAGGGCATTTGTAAAACCCGAAAATTTTATAATATTATTTAAATCTCTAAATGTCCCTTAATTATGTAGTGAGCTAGTTAAGTCCCCGATCTTGGATTAATTTTAAATCAAGGTAAGGATTGAGGCACAAAAAGGATTTCATGAAACCAACATGTGGCCTGATTCATCATATCATCTGACTTGGGTTAACCTTGTAGGGATTGATATGAGATAAAATAGAGATCTATAAAATTAGATTTCTCAAATATGAATTGTGATGTGATCAGAATTCAGTATTTTACAATAGGTATTGTAAATCGATTAGGAGATAATATTCGAGTTGAATTAGACTTATCTTTTGGAGATAATTATAATTCGATTATAATTGATCTTTATCTCGGATTTTGATTTTATAGATTCATGTTTGACTTGAATAAGGATTATCTAGTAGAAATAATTTACAGTAGGGATTGTAAATCGATTAGGAGATAATATTCGAGTTGAATTAGACTTATCTCTTCGAGATAATTATAATTAATTTTGCCATCCGACTTGGGTTAACCTTGTAGGGATTGATATGAGATAAAATAGAGAACTATAAAATTAGATTTCTTAAATATGAATTGTGATGTGATCAAAATTAAGTATTTGATTTGAACCATGATTATCTAGTAGAAATAATTTACAATAGGGATTGTAAATCGATTAGGAGATAATATTCGAGTTGAATTAGACTTATCTTTTGGAGATAATTATAATTCAATTATAATTGATCTTCATCTCAGATTTAGATTTTATAGATTCATATTTGAGTTGAATCAGGATTATCTAGTAGAAATAATTTATAATAGGGATTGTAAATCGATTAGGAGATAATATTCGAGTTGAATTAGACTTATCTCTTGGAGATAATTATAATTCGTTTATTATTGATCTTTATCTCGAATTTAGATTTTATATAATTAAGGTTCAATAATCTGAACTCAAATTAGATGAAGATTTATCCCATAGAGATAAATTGCAAATCAGTTACGATTTATCTCTATCTCAAATTTAAAGCTTGAGTAAGACTAAGATTCCCTCATCTATATAAAGTGGGATATGGTGAGAGAATTGAGATACAATTCGGTGAGGGATTTGCTAAGGGATATTGGCGTAGAGTAGGAGGGAGCCTTGCATGATTCCAGACATCCTTGATAGATGTAAGATACTCTTGCCTAGCTCCCACCCAGTTTGGGTTTTATTGGATTTGTTGGTTAATATGCACTTGTATGCCCTTTCGTTGCTTCCAATTATTCTTTGTTACATACACATTGTCGATTTCTGTCTTGTTTGGATTGCTTCCGTGTTGTATGTGTATGTTTGCTGTGTGTGTGATAGTGTTTACTGTGCATGTTTGTCCGTTGACTAGCACGTGGCCGTGGCAACACGTGAGCCTGTACACTAGCTGAATTGGAGTGTATCAGTTTCACTATTTATTGTTGAATGTTCGCTGAGCAAACTCACTTGTGAACAGGATGATCTTGCGGGAGGCGGTGGTGCTTACATGCAATTTGGGTAGGTATCGTCTGTTAAGTAAAGCGTACTCATTGAGTATAGCCTCTGTTGTCAGAGCATAAGACCATTGAGACACCACTGTACTTGTGTTGGCACAGTAAGGGTGTGTAGGTTGAGTTTGTTCTTCCCACTTGAAGTGCAGGTGGAGGATGGGGGCTCCGTTTGGGGAACATCAGAGACCGAGGATACCTTGGCGTTTTGGCTTGCCATGCCAAAGAGATGATACTCTGATTGTCCTGTCTATTAGTGGTAGGCGATGAATTATTTGGCCAGGTCTGGAAACTGCGTCACGAGAGGTGGCTCTACCGACTTGCGACTAGAGGATCGCCTATAACCCGAGGTTATTCTTTGTCATTTGTTCGAGGGATTATTTCTTGAGCTTCTTATTGAAATTCTCTTCCAGACCCTGAGGGCTGATGTTTTGATAGGAGTGTTTGCCGTTGTTTGTGGTAGACTCCTAGGAATTGGATTGTGAGGGGCGTGGCCCCACTTGTTTGGATTGATGATTTTTTATTCGTTCATGTTATGACTTATCTTTTATGATATGTGATTTGCTTCATTGTGATCCTTGCGGGTACTTACTGGGTTTTCCTTTCGAAGGCACATACAACTTGCTTTCCTTTCTCTTTTTTAGATCTTGAGGAGTAGGTGACTGAGACTCAGGAGTCGCCCAAGGGACTGGGATAGCTTGTAGAGGTCCACGGACTTCATTTATTTTCTTTGTGTGTGAGACATTGATTATAGGACCCTTGTAGGGCGTAGACTATTTAGGGTACTTAAACCCTTATTTCGTTTTTATATCCGTTGTAAAACTCTGAATTATTATGTTACATGGATTTGGTTGTTATCTGTTCTTGAATTACCTAGGCATTGTATCCGAGTGAGGTACGTCTTTGCTTGGGTACGGCCGGTCTGTGCACATGCCCGAGGCCTTGAAATCGGGTCGGGGTGTGACATCCACTTTCCCACAATTCCATGAATGATAAAGGCAATTGTAGTTGTTTCCACACTCCCTGATCTATGTTATCAATTTATGAGGAAAGCTCATTTTACAACAATTATGAACTCCCATTTAATTACATCAAAGGCATTTTCCATGTTCATCTTAACCATCATCATCGGGTGTTGAGCATCTTTTTCTAGTGTATATATTAATTCTTGGGTCATTAAAATATTATCAGCTATGCTCCTACTTGCTACAAAGGTTGCCTGTTCTTTCCCTATTATGTAGTCAGTACATTTCTAACCCTATTTGATAAGATCTTGGTTATAATTTTATAATTCACATTGCATAGAGAGATTGGCCTATAGTCCTTAACACACACAAAGTTATTACTATGGAATTAAACATATAAGTTCTATTCCAAGTTACTAGTAATCTAGATTGCTCAAAAAGTAGGTAATTGCCCTAACTATCGAGTCTCCTAATTTATTCCAGAATGCTTTAAAAAACTGTGTTCAATCCATTAGGGTTAGGGGACTTACCTTGAGGCCTCTCCTTTAGTGCATTATAAACTCATACTTGTCAATGGAACATCAAGTAGGTTCCCTTGTTGTGCTGTCAGCATTGGGAGATCATCTAGAAGTGCTTCAACTAATGAGTCCAGCTCCCAATTTGTTTAATCCTTCCACAACTTAGAGTAAAATTTTATCAATTCTAATTCAATCCCCTCTCCCCTAGTAATAGTTTCATTTTCTTCTGATTTAATTTGATTAATTCAATTATATGCCCAATGAAACCTATGGATTCTTATGGTTTGGTGAAAAATTTAGAGTTATTATCTCCATCTTGGATCCATATCAAACTTGATCTTCAAGCCCACATTGTTGTATTGTGTCTCAAAAGGCCCAACTGTTTGTTATATAGTGCTCTTAGCCTTCACCCTTTATTGGCTTCTATACTATTGCTAGTTTCCCAATCTTCCAATTTTTTTTAGGATATACCCCAATTTTAGTCTTTGTATTTTGTCCCAATATTCATTTTCGTCCTTATACTTTAAAAATCTTCGATACGGTCTTTGTACTTTGAGATTTTTTTCGAATACGTCCTGTAAAATCCAAGAAATTTTAAGAAATGAAGGTGTTAAAAATTTTCTTAAAATTATTCATTAAGTTAAATAAATTCCCAAGAGTTTTAAATGGGGAGTTAAAACGGAAAAAAAAAAATTAAAGGGATTTAAAACCCTAATTAGGGTTTATGGTGACCGGAGGGGTTATCTGGTAATTTCGAGAAGTCTAGGGGACTAAAAGGGAATTATTCCTCTCACAGGGATGGACCAAGGTGAAATATGGAAAGAGATAGGGGTCTCTGGGAAATTTTAGGGATTCAACGGATAAGATTAGAAGATCGTGGAGATCGCGCTATCGCGAGGCATTATAAGAGTACGTGGTGAAGCCGCGTGGCTTGATCAGTAATAGATCCATCACGATGCGCATGTTGGATCAGAGCCGCGAGAGAAAGTGAGGGCAGTGAGAGTAACCCCACCGTGCGGGTGCGTGTGAATCGCTCATCTGTAGATCAACTTAGGTTCGAGGCACCACGAGTATATCTGGCCGTCCGTTTAGTAAATATCTTGGCCGTTGATCTCGATCGAGTTTTAGCCGTAGGATCAATGAGTTCTCATCACGAGGCTCGGTGACCTCTCCCTCAACGGCCGGCAACGCCTGGCCGTCTTCCCGGGCCGTTACGCGTGGGAAGGTCGGCCATTAACGACGGAGCGGCCGCGCGAACGTCTCTGGCGCTTCGTCTCCTTCCTCTATATAAGAGACGACCTCTGTTCGTGTAGAGACAGAGGGGTAGTGAGCCACCGGGAGAGGAAGTTTCTCCGGCGCCGGCGATCAGGAGGAGAAAGAAACACCAGTGGTGTCTTCGGTTTGAGGTGGAGGCCAAGATAACATAGAAGAAAGAGGTGCTGCTGCTCGTCTACGGAGAAGCCCGCCTCGCTGGAAAGACGAAACCCCTCCGCCAGGAATCGGGGAGCTCCTTGGAAGCTCTGTTTGACGCTCATTCACCTCCGGTAAGCTCCTGCTCCCTCCTGTAGGCATTTAGAGTTATGTGCATGCATCTTGGTGGTCACCAGTTGGCCTTAAGCTTCGGTAGGAGGCTGGGAAAGCTACGGAGAAGGAGGTGGCGGCGACCCTCTCCACACGGGGAGTATGGGCCCGGTCGAGAGGAGAAGGCGCTTGAGTCACATTCTTGCGCATCCGGACACTTTGGACAAGGTGAGCTCTCAGGAGATGATTTTTTCATGGTAAGCCGATGGTCGGCCGACGTGTGAGAGAGAAGCGAGGTTGAAGAAGATGAAATTATAATAATATATAAAGGATAATGTTTAAATTAAACACTTAACTTAGAGGTGTGACAAAACATTAATAGGGGTAAGGTTTTAATTAAAATAAATGACAATAGGGATGTGACACATTATTTAAATTATATTTCTCTCTTTGGCTAAAATCATGGTTAATTATTGTCACAAATAATACTTAGCTAGATGCGAAAATAAAATTGGAAACTATAGATAAGTGACAAGTGATAATTAGTTAGATGAACTAATTATTCGAAAACTATGCTAGTGTGACAATAGATGAATTAATCGATATAGTCACACTAACTATATGTGACAATTTTTAGTATAGTGTTGTTGACCATTTTTTTTTTTACATTAGTATTTAATCAATCACTATAGTGGAATAATTATTGAAGCGTTGTTAGGGTAACAAAATCCAATTGATTATCTAAAATAATCAAGATAATTATGAGAAGAAATTCAGCTATGGTAACGGTAAATGATTGATTTTGACGGCAACATGAAATCGATCTAATTAAGCTAATCTAACTAATTAGATTAGTTGAACATTGGTGATAGTAAATAGTCCCGGGATAGACTAGACCACCTTGGGCTTGGGTCTAACCTATTTGTTAAGTTGGATTAATCATCATGATTAAAGAAATAAGATAAAGTTGATTGTTTAGCGTAATTAAAAATTTATTTGGTAAGGTTACCAAATATTTTAATGAGAATTATTTTAAAAAGAACCAATAATTAAAGCATTGGGTCCAATGGTTTTGAGGCCCAACGGGCTGGGCTCAAATGATACACTAGAGCGAATATTATTATTAACTAATAATAAAATAAAGGACTAGGGCAAGGGATCCTAGTATTATGGTCGGGCCTTAAACCTTTGGGTCATAGCGACTCAAATGACCAAAATGCCCTTCAAGGGACTAAGGTCAAGTAAAATGGTACAATGATCTTGAAACTCAACTAGAGTGACCAGAAAAGACCAAATAGCGTTTGGACACGGCCAGTAGACTAAAGTTGACTAATTTTGACCAAGCTGGGTTCAAGGTCAACTAAAGGACATGGAAACTGGGAAATAGGGGCAGTAACCCGAGAGATGGTCCTTAGGACCCGTTAGTGGGCCTAAGCCCAACAAGAACGTCGAACATGCATGTGAAACTAGAAGCTTGCAGAAAAACTTGACTCTAATAAGGGTCTATGTATGCCAGATACTCTCAGGGGAGACGTAAGGCGTTCCAAAGGAGTCTAGGAAGACATTTAGTCTCACCAGAGGTAAGTACACTTGCCTAGTTTTCACCCGGTTTTGGGTTTTTCTTGGACTTGCTTATGCATTGATTTCTTATGCTTCTTTGATAACATACATGCGTCATTATTTATTTTGGAATCTTATTGAGCATGTATGGTTGTTTTCGGGATGTTGGTATCCCTGTTTGTTATGTTCTACTGCCCGGACTCAGTGGAGCTAGGGAAGCTCCAATGAAGGAATGTTCAGGGATAGGACCCCCTGACTTTCCTGACAGCCTTACCAGAGAAGCAAATCTCTGGAGGTCTTACCTGTCAGTGGGCGTGGTACACTAACCGTGTTAACACGTAGGAGAGGTAGTTCTACCGACCTATGACCGGAGGGTCAAAAGATCGTCTAGGTCGTTCTTACAGCAAATAGCTGAACATACTGACCGGGAGTAAACTTTGAGTTCTCTTAAAACTCAATATAGAGCCCGAGGGCTTTTGTATCAGGGGTCGTACCCTAGATTTGTTTGTGGTAGACTCCCAGGACTACTTTGTTGGTATTGTGATCTCATTGATTGACATATTTTCTATTTGTGTCATTGTGACCCTGCAGGGGTACTTACTGGGCTTTCCATTCGAAAGCTCATGTGTTTTCTCTTCCTCTTTTCTGATTCCAGGGTTTTAGGAGGTGGAGCTTCGAGGGAGGAGGCCTGAGAGAGACCCGGAGGTTTTAGTAGTCTTCTTTATCCTTAATTTTTTATTTTATGACCATTGTTATATGTAGGACCCATTATAGGGACAGGACTATTATAGGGCCTCACAGGACCACGATGACTCTATGTTCTTATGAACTCGAGTTTATTTTTATGATATGGATTGTTATCTGCTTATCACATTATTAGGCCTTGTATTCGAGTTGAGTTTATCTCTACTTTAATACGGCCGGTCTGTTGACGTGCTCGAGGTCCCGGAATCCGGGTCGGGGCGTTACACGTCCCTAGTGTTGATGCGACATCACATGTGGCTAGTATTTCTGACGTGTCGTCTTACGTGGCAGGGTTAGGATGATGTCGCATGATAAAATGAATTTCGAATAAACTAATTTTTAATGATGGCGTTGCATGCTGACGAGGAATATCACCTGGAATAAAAAATTAATCACATTCTCTTCGTACATCACTTGTGTTGCCATGTCAGTACCAGGGACGTATTTGAACAAAAACCCCAAAATATAGGGACAGTATCAAAGAATTTTAAAGTACAAGTACAAAAATTAACATTGGGTCAAAATACAGGGACCAAAAATGACTTTAATCTTTGTTTTTTATCTCTTCCTCTATTGTCTTTGATAGACCTAAAGACTAACTAGGTCCTAGTCATGTTCAAGAGGAAGCTCAGAGAGATACTCAGGTTGAGGAGGATGATGAGCTAGAACATGAGGAGGTTCAGGAAGATAGTACACAGGTACTTCAGCAACAACAGTTAGAGTTTTTGGCTGCCACTAGGCCAACGAGGCCGATTAAACTAATTCAGAAGTTTGGATTCGACGAACCTCTGAAACACTATGGGCAAGCAAATTTGGTTGACTATGCACTCTCAGTGGAGGACGACGAGCCGGTCACTTTCAAGCAAGCTATTCGAGATAGAGATAGCAAGAGATGGCTGGTTGTAATGGAGGAGGAGATGGAGTCTCTTCAAAAGAACCAAACATGGGAAGTTGTCCCATTGCTCGTGGGGAAGCATGCTATAGGCTGTAAGTGGGTGTACAAGAAGAAGAAAGATTTGTCTAAGTTAGATGGTACAAGAGACAAGGAAAGACTAAGTGGACAAGGGTTTTGTTGAGCTTGGTAGCTCATGGTGATCTTGAGCTGGAGCAACTTGATGTGAAGACAGCTTTCTTGCATGGTGACTTGGATGAAAGAACAGATATGTTCACTAAGGTAGTACTAAGCAGCATGTTCCAACATTGCTTGGACTTGCTCAATGTTAGCAAATGCTAATGAAGGGACATTTTGGGGTTGAGGATCGTCTATTTGAGCACGGTGGAGATTTGCTAACTTGCGTACATGGATTGTTCGAGATTGATTGCAACTTGTTCGTTCCACATTTGGATTTCAAATGAGGAACTAGGTGGAGAATTGTAAGTGAGGGCCTATCTTTTGGTAAAACCTCCTCAAACTAGTTGAGAGTCAACATGGGATTAAGTTTGATTCAAAAGTAGATAATGACTAGTCTTAAAACTATAATGACTAGTATTCAAATTAGGGTTCTACTCTAATTAAGATTAGAGATAAGGTTGGATGTAGGGATAAGGTTAGTTAGAGATATATGTTCTATTTTAGTTTGAGATAGACGTTTGAGTTCTATTCATATTAGAATAGAAGTTATCTCTAGAGGGCTATAAATAGGGCCTGGTCTATTCAATTGTTATTAATGAGATGTTGAAAAGAAAATCTAGGGTTTTGAGTCTAGAGATAACTTCTTGGGGGACGAAAAGCCTGAGGATTGTTCAAGCCATGAGTATTTACTCATATAGTGGATTATTTGTTCTCCGCCCCCGTGGAAACGTAGGCATCGCTACCAAACTCCATGTTGTTAGAGCATCAGATTTGTATGTGATTGGCGCTTCCGTGAGGGTGAATTTGTACTAAATTCCCCAACAGTCTCTATTCTTTTCTCTAGGTTTTGTGTACTTCTACCACATTTTTTTATTAGCTCTTTACTTAGTTTACAAAATTTGTGACTTAAATATCCATGCATTGGATTCCCTTCTCTATCACTATTCCATATCATCTCTATACTAGTTTTGTACTTTTCTGACTCTATTTTCAAACCGAAATGACCATTTGGAAAAAGTTAGGGGGAAAAGCCCATTTTTTTAATTAGTTATTACATCAGGTAAATGGGGAATCTGAGTGTCTTAATTCATGTAAGTTACTATAGCATATAAAAGAGTTAAAGCAGTTCAGACATGCCCGTTGCTTATCTAAGCCACCTACCTTTTCCTCCGGTTTTCTCACTACGTTGAAATAACCCAACAGTAGCCACAGATCATCTAATTGTGATAGCACGCTGAGTTGTTTCCATGTATTTTTTGTTCCTCCAATTGCTAGCTGTTGAACAAAATAGAAAGACATAATTACCATCTTGAACCGAACATTGAATTAAATAATCTAAAACGACCAACAACTCTTGTCACCTGTAGATTTTAATTGTATATTTGTTTTAATGTATGCAGTTATTCTATTGCATTAAATAATCAGAAAAGAAAAACGAAGTATACAAGTTAAAGTGATTGAGCACCCACCAAATCGTCAATTGATTATTTTGTAATCTCACGCTACATATAGATATAAATATATTGCTAAAATTATATATATATATATATATATATATATTGAAATTATACATATAATCTCATATAGAGTTCCTCTTTTTATGTATAACACTACAAAGTTGAAATTTTTACATACACAGTGTGAGATAGCCATTCAATTAGTAATATATAAATATTTGATGAAATATTACTTATACCATTTACAAATAAGCTTCTAAACCTTTAAATAATTTTTACTATGTAAAACATTTTGATTAGAATTAATATTTAATAATTATATAGCTAATATAATTTGTTATAGGGAAATCTCACAAGACACGCGACATGATTTGGGCAACTCAATCCTGTGGGACCCGCGGCTAAATCTTGGGGGCTCAAGGGAAGAAACACCCGCAAGCGCCCTCTAACTGAATGACGGTGAAAGTAGCGGCTTGTGGAAGGTGTCGAGGGGATCTCGGGAGCCTTGCCAAAGTCTTGGGAAGGTTCCGTCTAAGCTGGCGCTTAGCACCCAAGCAAGGGGTTGCTTGGGCCCAAATCATCTCCAACGGCATAACAGTCTGGAGAAAGATATAAAAGGGGGTAAGGAGAGGGGAAGGGGGACATTAGCTCAATCCCAATTGTTACCCCACTCTCTCTCTCTCTCTAGATCTCTCTCTCTCTCTCTAGATCTCTCTCTCTCTCTCTCTCTTCTGCCTCCTAGACTAACTTGTTCGTCGAAAAGTCCAAAGATTGCCTCCCGAACTTCCCCTTTACTGTTTTGTTGTTGCAGATAAGGAGTCCATTCGCTTAACGTCATCACTAATGGTTGATCATCTCCTAATCTTTAGCTAAAAAAGTCACACTCCACCGAATCTCACTGGTTGATATGTGTCAGCTTCAATCAAGGAGGAGCCGATTCCTGGCATCAAAAGTTAGTGTCATCCATGGAAACACGATCAAGAAGCTGTGTCGATCTTTGCAATGACAAAAGATAAGAAGAATCTGATTCCTCCTCTATCAATGAATGAGTCATTAAAGGAGGTGCTATCCTTGGTGCAGGAACCACTCCCCCAAAGCAGGTGATCATCCTTAAGGAAGATCCACTAGATCTTCGAATCCAGATGCTCCAGAAGCAGTTGAAGGTGCTTACAAGAGCCCTCCAAGCACAAGAACAACAAATCCCTCATACACTAGAACAATCGAGGTATTCTAAAGCATAGTCTCCCAAGACTAAGAGACGATTCTCCATGCGTACTCCAGGCCAAGGCTTGCACTTTCGGAGGAGAGGAGAGTTCACCCTCGGATAACAGCACGAGGTAGACCCAGTCCCAAACTCCCCCCGAGGAGCCTCCCCATTTGTGGCCTAAGATTTCTCCTAGAGTGTCTAAAAGGCAAGAGAGGTATGCTTCTCGTATCATTTCCTTATCTATTCCTAGTATTCTCGAGGTACCTCTTCTGCCTAAGTTCCGAATACCTTCTATGGAGACATATAATAGAACTTCGGACCCGGTCGACCTTTTACAAGTTATCAAGGTTGTGACTCTCCTCCATGAAGCCCAATGTGAAATCATCTACAGAGCTTTCCAGATGCTGTGAAGGCTGGCGCCAAAACCTAGTTTTCTAATCTCGACCAGATTCGGTCTAGTCCTTTTAAGTGAGCCACTTCTTAAGCGGCAAAGCGGAGATGAAGACCTCCACCGTGTTGATGAGAGTTAAGCAACAGGGGAAGGAGAGAACACGCCAGTGGCTATGTCCACCAGTTCAATATGGAAGTGCTAGATATCTTTGTTGTAGACCAAACCATCACGATCATAGCATTTACTAAAGAGCTACACAAGTCCTCATTCCAATTCTTCTTACTGAAGAAGTAACCAAAGGATCTGCCTAACCTCCTCACTAAGGTAGAGAAGTACATTAAGGCCGAAGAGGTCCAAGCTGCCAAGAAGAAGGCTGACCAACTAGAAAAAGCTAAGAAGGAGAGGAACTTGACCTAAGAACTACACAAGCAGTTCAAAAAGCAAAGATTCTTGACTCAGGAAGATGTCAATAAACCCGAGACGTGGTTCCATATCTACGCACCCTTGAACAAACCAGCCGAGCCTAGATCCTTATGAACATCGAGGACTTAAAGATGCTTTCGGTACTTTCGAGTAAAGCGTAAAGATAGCAAAAATTACGCCATTTCACTTAGCAGGGGCATGATACGAATGAGTGCATCCAACTCAAAAATGAGATCGAGAAATTGATCCGTCAAGGGTACCTAACCCAATACATAAAGAGGAACCCGTAGGAAGAGGGGCTTATCCTCCCCACGCGAGGGGACCAAGCTCCGTGGGTGTAATACACGATTACGGCTCATCTCGGAAGAGGTATGCAAGAATGTACGCCTTGACCCAAAATGGAAAAGGCATCTAGCCGAGGTTGCCTACCACCTTCTCGGATGGCGACTTAAAAGGAGTGCAATATCTGCGCATGATAGTGCATTGGGGATTCACCGTGAACATTGTCGAGTATGATGTCGAGTGTCCTTCTAGGCAATGGCTTCGAGGAGGATGTCATCTTTCGTAGCGCCTATGAGAAACTGGGAATCGGGTTAGAGTTGTTGCACTCGACAAAATCCCCTGTGGTTGGTTTCTTGGGAGAATCAGTCCAGTCAGAAGGAATTGTAAGCCTCCAGCTTACTGTCGAGACCTCTCCCTACCAATCTGTGGTCACCGTGAACTTCTTAGTGGTTAGGTCCTCTTCCAGTTATAGCGTCATACTAGGGAGACCAACTTTGAACACATTGCCGGCAACTGGGTGGACCTACCACCTAGTCATGAAGTTCCCTACCAAGTATGGATATGACAAACTTCAAGGGGACCAGTTGATCATGCGACAGTGCTATGTGGCCCTTCTCAAATTGTCGGAGGTGGAGATGTCAGGAGCCAAGGTGCGAGGGGAGAGTTGGGCCGAAGCTGGTTGAGACCCTAACGAGAAAAAGATCCAAACAAGGTGGGTCCCATGGACTATCATTTATTATTTGGCTCGAGAAGCCGTCTTTACTACTTGCTAAAATATCCAAAGACCTAGTGTTTCCCCAAGGATTGTGTGAATATATATCCTATCTACCAATCTTTTAACTCGATTGCAAAGTCCAGCTCACGGGTCGAGTAGCAAAACATAGTTCATACTCCCCTCAAAGTCCACTCATGGGCGAATAGCATAGCCTTACTCGCACTCTTCAAAAGTCGACTCAAGAGTTGAGTAGTAGCGGTATAGCTTCGTACTCGTACTTGTCTCAAAGTCCAGCTCACGGGCCAAGTAGCACAACATAGCTCGTACTTTCGTCTCAAAGTCTCGCTTATGGGTCCAAGTAGCAGGTATAACTCACACTCCCCTCATAGTCCCGCTCATGAGCTGGGTAACATAGCCTCCCTCCTGCTCGTCGCAAAGTCCCTCTATAGGTCGAGAAACACTTACATTCTCGAGAAGAGATATGACCATGTACTAGACCTCAAAGTCCCTCTACTGGCCAAGACACGCTCATGTGCTCAAGTCGGCATATGACTACGTCACAGCGACCTCAAAGTCCCTCTAGGGATCGAGACATGCTCACGTGCTCGAGTGAGAATACGGCCACATACTGCGGCCTCAAAGTCCATGCGATGGGATGAGCCACGCGCACATGCTAGTGTTGGGATTTCATGTGTATGCCTATGTAGTGAGAATTTAAAATTTTCCTATCACCACTTGGCTCTATACACAAAGGACCTTATTTTTTATGACAATAGCAAGCAAGATTTTCTCTTAAGCGTTTCAACAAACACCTAATGTGCCTTAAATAGAACAAACAAATCTCATCTATTCTATTACTAGTGAGAGAGTAGATTTTATTTACCTAAAGAGATTGTCAAATCTCTTGATTAGAGGGAAGTCGATCTCCCTTCTAGATCTCTTGAAAACCACCGTTCTTTCAAAGCACCTCTTGATTCACCTCTTCAAAACCACCTTTCTTTCAAGGCACCTCTTGATTCACCTTGAACCTAAACAACGAACTACGACACCTCTTAGATAGATGGATGTGGAGTTCAAAGCTTCGATCCAATCACTTTGCAAGAAGAAATGAGAGAGGAGACAAGAATGAACATAGCTTCTCAATGGAGAGATTTTGGCTAGAGTTGGAGGCCCATAAGAAAACCCTAGTGATTTCCCAAGTTATGCCCCTTTATATAGGCAAGGGTTAGGGTTAGACATGGGCACGCGGGCGGTTCTTAGGGCGTGAATAACCCATGGGATTCGGTACAGGCAAAACCGGACCAGGCAAGCCCGAACTACAATACCAACCAGCCGAGGCGAGGTTGACCAGCCGGACGGCAGGTCACGGAGCCACCGAAGGTGACGATAGCAGAGCCGGGCCATATTTTAGAACCGGCGGGCCGGGCCCAACCCGCCGGTTAACCGGCCGGCCCGCCGGTTTTTTTTTTAATTGTTTAAAATATATAAAATATGTTATGTACATTAAAAATTGAAAAAAAAAATAGCAAAAAAGGTAAAAAAAAATGTAAAAAAAACTATGATATTTTGATATAAAAATATAATGAGAAAAAATGTAAAAAATTGAGAACTATAAAATTCATAATAAAATCTTAATTGTATAATATATATTTAAAAATATGAAAATATGAAGAAAAAAAATACCTATGCTTTTATGTATAGAAATTAGAAATAGAATGAGAAAATGTAAAAAAAAATTGAAAACTATGATATATGATAATCATAGATTCATACTAGTATCTATCATAGACTCATGGTATCATAGATTCATAGTTGTTCATAATATCATGGTTTTCATTTTTAAAAAAAAAAATAAAATGTAATTTGAAAATTATCAAAAAAATGTAATTTAATGATATTATGATATATAGAAATAGAATGCAAAAAATGGAAAAAAAATGTAAAAAAAAACTATGACATTATAATTACGGCTTGCACTTAATTCGTTTACCTATTGAATTAAGTTGCCTACGTATCCTCTTGGGTGTAAGAGGAATCAAAGCCAACGTAGTTCTCTTACCTTAAAATTTGGAGTGCGAATTTGGAGTTGTCACCCACTTACCTATTCGCCGAGGGGTTGGGGTTTTGGCTCTTGCACCGATTGCTCGGGGGCGTTATTTGTGCTCATCATGTTATCGGTGAAGAAGAAGTCACTTTCAAACTACGGACTTCCCGTACTGCTTCTTGTTGATGCGTCGTTGTGCGCTTCCAATCATCTGATGCAAACTTGAATTTCAATGTTTGGTAGTGACAACTATGAGCGATGTTGAATCCAAAGATGTTTCCACTTATGCTTGAAAGTCTGCTGCTTCGCGCTTCTCTGTAGACATAGGGCACGCAAAAATATCCTTTACAAGAAATGAAAGAATAGGATACGGATTTCCATTACCTTGCCAATAAATGAAGAATGTCAAAAGTCATATCTACATTCACGTCCTCAGAGAACCGGAAGGTGGTATTCAAATCTGAATTCGAGCCTCGTATACTTTGAGAACCCCTAGGCTTCTTCTTAAGCTTGCCTTTGTGAAATGAATCGCCCCACTACCGCTAGAATCCCCTACCGCCTCGGTTACAACTGTGGAACTATATGACTATAACGAGAGCAATAGCTCTCATACAGTTCAACGAGTTGTAACTTAACTTCGCTAACAATTACACTAACATCCAAGTAAAAGCCGGAATCCGGTCCATACCATTGAGAGTCTAACTCACTCATGGCCCATTGTTGACAATCCTGACCTCCATTAAACCCTAAGAACTTGTAATAAGCTTCTAAATATGTATTTAAACCTTCTAATTTTTGCCTAGGATCTAAAGCAAATGCAACTAAAGCAATAGGAGGTACATTTCTATAATAGCTCAACCACTTTGCCTTCATCTCTAGAAGGCCCGTAACCAATTGAGCATCTAATCTAAAGTTCCAAATTTGTTCAGCAACATCAACAGCACCATACAAGAATAAATGTGCGGTGGGAAAATAAACTTGCGAAAATAAATTTGTACATGTATTAAACACAGAAAGCAATTCCATAACTCTAGTAGCAATATTCCATTGGTATTCAAATAAACTAAAATTAGGCAAAGCTTCATTAACAAAAGCAGTCAACAATGTCTTATAAGGAAATGTCGCATTAAGAAGCCTATAGGTAGAGTTCCATCTAGTTTTAACGTCTTTTGGGAATTTTTTAGGCCTCATGTTATTCGCTTTACAATAATGACCCCATTGTTTCATCAATGCCATGTTCCTTCCTATATATGATACTATATCCCTAATCGGTCCTACAAATTGTTTTAGTGACTCTAATCCGGTTTGTAGTTTGTACACATAAGTTCAATACATGACAAGCACATCTAATATGGAAATATTTGCCCCCGCATGAAGGCCTCAAATATTCTTCCAAAGGTTTAATCGAGGCCGTATTCGCTGAGGCATTATCAAATGAAATTGAAAAAATTCTAAAACTCAAACCATATTCTTCGATGATCCCACGAATCATCCTATAAATATTATCGGCGGTATGAGACTCGTTGAATACCCTAAAAGCGATGACTCGCTTTTGGATATTCCACGAGTCATCAATCCAATGTGCCGTAATACCCATAAAAGAATTTTCATGGAATACATCGGTCCATATATCAGAACATAAAGAAACAGAGGAGGTACAAGAGCGAAAATACTCACAAAGATTTTCTTTTCCATGTTTGTATTGTTTGAAGATCGTTCTTTGAATGCGTCCTCCTTGATACCTTTTTGCATGCGGTTGCAGCGCCTCATTGATGCACTCTTGCACTTGGCAATGCTCAGCAAAGTTGAATGGCAAGTGCTCCACGTAAATGCGTCTCAGCGATTTTATCCCTATATCTCGGTTGAGAAAATGTAAATAAAGAAGAGTGGGAACCCATTTACCTTCGTCTACAGCGAATCGAATTTGAGATTGATTTCGAGGATTTCCTACTTTGTCCGGATGCTTCTTCTCCATATGTGTAAAATCCATGAATTTTGGAGATAAATATATTGTTATTTCCTTGAGAAAAGTATTTAAATTATTTATTTTCCCCGCGATTAGTGCTATTGTGGGATTAAATGATTTATTTAAATGGAAATTAAATTATTTTGGAGTCTGTAGGGACCTAATGGTAATTTTGAAAGAATTGAGGACTTTGAAGAAGTTTTCCCCTCTCACAGACTTGGACCTAAGCGTAATTTTAAAAGTGTCAGGGACCTCTCATAAAATTTTGTGAGAGAAAACCCTATTAGAGAGAATGAACGGCTGAGATTAAAACATCTCGAGCTATGCTTCATCTCGAGACGTTATAACGGACAGGGAGGAGCCACGTGGTGAGATCAGATTGAATTCATCTGATCGTAGTTGGATACGAGGCAAGAGAAGTGGATAACCTGGAGGTGACCCCACGGTGCGGCTCGTTGTCGATTGGCTCTCATCCTCCGATGGTTTTGGTCCGAGGCGATGGATTAAAATCCGACCGTTAAAACTTTACAGGATCACGATCGTTGATCTAGATCCGCTAGATCTCGAGGCGTAAAGTTGAAATCAAGCCGTAGAATGCGATGAGATCTGCGCCGTAGATCTAGAGTGTGCTTGATTCGAGACTTGATGATTTGATCTGAACCATAGAGAGAGATCAAGCAATCCTGGCCCTTCATTGAAAACCGATCCCGGTTTGAACCCATCCCTCACCCCTGACCCGTTTGGAGCGGCGCCCTTGAGTATCTAGCCGGCTTCCTCGTTCGTTATTCATGAAGCCATGCGGAGTGTAATGGCGAGGCTTTTCGACTCACCGATCTCTTCGATGCGGATCCAAAGTAGCCTATAAAAGGGGAAGTGAGGATCCGAGGGGAGCCTGACTCTCCATTGAGACTCCGACTCCGGTGAGGTGGCGGTCCGGAGGGAAAAGCTTCTCTAGCTGGCGGGGAACCGGCCAGTGGTCGTCTTTCGAGCTCATGGCAGCAGCGTCTCAGAAAGAGGACTAAATCGGTACGGAGGTGGAAGACAGGAGCTCGCCTGAGGTCGTGGCCGACCTCGTCGGAGGAAGACAGACTTCTTTTTCCGGCGTCTCCAACACCCTCACCGACAACAAAATCGTTGTAAGTATTGTAAAAACCATGTAGAATAAGTAGAGAAGGTTTTTGCATGCATTTCATCGGCGGTGTGAGCTCGCCAGAGAAGTTGTTCGCCCGGCCGTGAACTACGTCGAAGTTATGTCGGGTAGTAAAGTCCGGCGGCGCGGGAGAGGGCTCGGCCGAGATCGGGAGACCATCGGCTGACGAGCCCGAACCGCAGAGGAGCATGTTAGTTGGAGAAGGGCCCTGAGCACGGTGGCGCTTTCGGTCCCTTATGAAAGAGAAGAAGAAGAAGAAGTAAAAAAAAAAAAATATATATATATATATATATATATATAATAATTTTAATCGTTTATATTACTTTATAAACTTAGGGGTGTGACAGTAATTAAATTAATTACAATAGTTATTTATTTTCTTCTCTCTTTAATTAAAAACATTAGTTGATTGTTATTATAAATAATAATTGGCTATACATGGTATTAAAATGGGGAACTTAGGACTTGTGACAATAAATAAAAGTTAATGACAAGCTAATAATATTATTGAATTATTAATCTTGAGCAAGAAAAATTAGTTGATTATTGTGATTAACAATAACTATTTAGTTGAGATAGTTATTTAAGAACTATTGATATGTCACAAATATTTTTAGTGGAAATTATAGAGTGTGACACATATTCAATTAATCAAATAAAGTGTATAATTTCCTTTGATAATGAAATTTAGGTTTTGTGATGATTATTAGATTATGAAATCTTTATTCATAATTTAATAATTAGGAAACTTAAGGTTTTAAAATGAAGATTAAAACCTTAGTGTGACAATTAAATTGGTGGTGTCTCTATTAATAGTAATGATACTATTAACCAAATAGATGTATAGTTCGGTGACTATATGGAACTATGAGTGTGTGACATGATAATTAATTAATAATTATTATGAAATATTGAAATGAAATAAATAGAAATTAATTAATTAATTTCTTAATTTTGTATAATTGGTTGAGCGATAAGAATTATTTAGTAAGGAAGCTAAATAAGTTCAAAAAGGATTTCCAAATGACCAAAATGCCCTTCTAGGGGAAAAAGGGGTTAAGATCAATTTAACGAGGCTCAACTCAACTAAAATGACTTAATAAAAGTCAGACTCGACAAATAGACTAAAGTTGACTAGGTTGACCAAGGTAGGACCAAAAGTCAACTAAGGAACAATCAAAGCGGGAATAAGAGCTAGAATCTCAGAGATGGTCCCTAGGACCCGTTAGTGGGCCTAAGCCCAACAAGGACGTTAGGCATGCATAGACTTTTAGAGATATGGAAATTATTGGAACAATAATTCTAATAAACCGTTATATGCCAGATACTCTCGGGGAGTTCTTGGCATACTAAGGAAGACTAGAAGGACCTCTAGTCCCCTCGAACTGAGGTAAGTTCACTTGCCTAGTTTCCACCCGGTAACGGGATTTCTTGGACTTGCTATGTATTCTTATTACATGCACTGCTGAAGCCATACATGCTATTCATACCTGTTTTTTTTTAATCCTGTTAAGCATGTATGCTTGATTTCGGGACGTTGGTGTCCCTGTTTGCTATGTTCTACTGCCCGGACTCAGTGGAGATAGGGAAGCTCCAATTTAGGGATATTCAGGGACAGGACCCCCTGACTTCCCTCGGCGGCTTACTTACGAGAGAAGCAAATCTCTCGGAGGTCTTACAATGGGTGGGCATGGTATTTGGCCCGTGTGTTAACACGTAGGAGAGGTAGTTCTACCGACCTGTGACCGGAGGGTCAAACGACCATCTAGGTCGTATTTACATCCAAAAGCTGGACTTACTGGCCGGGGGTAAACTCTGAGTTATCTTAGAACTCACTACAGAGCCCGAGGGCTTCTGTATCAGGGGTCGTACCTTTGACTTGCTTGTGGTAGACTCCTAGGATTTTATTGTTGATATTATGATCTCGTTGACTGTCATAATTTCTATTTGTGACATGTGTCCTGCAGGGGTACTTACTGAGCTTTCCATCCGAAAGCTCATGTGTTTTCTCTTTTCCTTTTTTTTTTACAGATTCCGAGGTTTAGGAGGGAGAGGAGCCTGAGGAGAGGACTCCGGGAGACCAGAGGTTTTAGGAGTCTCCTTTATCTTTTATTTTTATGAGCTTTGTTATTTGTAGGACCCGTATAGGGACCTGACTATTTTAGGGCCTATGGACCCTGTTGACTCTATGTTCCTTGGAACACGAGTTTTATGTTATGAATTGTTATCTGCTTATCACAATATTAGGCCTTGTATTCGAGTTGAGTTTATCTCTTCTTTAATACGGCCGGTCTGTTGACGTGCTCGAGGTCCCAGAATCCGGGTCGGGGAGTTACAATATGTCTAGCAAATGTGCCATACCCTCCTCCCTTGCTATGCTTAAATTCGGAAGTACGATACTTACATTTAGCATGAGTTGCGTTGCCATCATTGTCATACACTTTTGTAAAATGGACTTTAAAAATATCGGATTTTGAAGTTGTTTCCGAAGTGGGATTTGTTCCTCCTCCAGTCTCTGAGGGCAGCGATGGGCGGATCTGCGTGCATCGGCTATACCTTCGTACTCTTCTTGCCATTCATTGCTCTCTTGAGTAGGCAAGGAGGCCGAACCGACAATGCCCTTTCCCTCGAAGCTTCCACCACCACGTGATGCAATTTCTCTTGAGTAAGCGAAGTGCCAACCCGATCCAATGAAGGGAATTGTTGAGAGCCTTGTTGAGAGTCTTGAGACTTGAGAGAAATATAGAAATTAGGAGAGAATAGAGTTTGATGTGAGTGAAGAGTGATATTGAAGGAGAGGAGGAGTATACATAAAGATTAAAATAATTAAAAAAAAAATTAAACAAAAAAACCAGCGTAACGTAGCGTATGGCCGTGTGTGTGGTAGAGAACAGAGCTACATCTCTTTGTCTCACAGTACTGTGCCAACGGCTACATCATTAATTTTTTTTTTTAATTTTTTTATGATTAACCCGCCGGTTCAACTCGGATGACCCGCGGCAAGGGTCAACCCGCCCGCCCGTGGTTCAACCTGGCCGGTAGCGGGTTCCAAAGCTGGACCCGTAACCAGCCCGCTACTATAGCGGGCGGTTACGCAGTTCTCAACTTCCAGCCGGGTCAGCTTGACCAGCCGGAGTTTTCTGGCGGGTTAGGGCCAAATTGGGCCCGTGCCCCCCTCTAGTTAGGGTAACTCTTTGTGTAAAGTTAGAATCAATTACACAAATGCCACTAGCCTTGTTTAGCTATCTCATGCTCCTTTTTTTAATCTCATCTTGTGATTGGCTTAATAAATTAATTTATGAACAAATAATATTAGTCATATTATTTTATTATACAACGTCTCTATTATTCTTATAATGCATTCAAACATTATACCAAATAATATTTGCATAACTTCACAAATTTATTTATGGTCTAAGCATATTATATTATGACATTTTATTTTAGCATTTCATCTCATGTATTTTATCTTATACATCATTATGGAAATGTAAAACACTTGTTGTTTCTCTTAGGTTGGTGTGACCATATAGAGGATCTATGTCATCTTGGCAATAATATAAAACTTTATATTATTGACTATAAGAGGTTCTATCATTACATTATAATTATCCAAGCGACATAGTAATCATTTCTTTGGATCCACTAATTTTGTGCCTATCCTTGTTGCATGATATTATGAATAATATGCAAAATAGAATCGTGTCATTTTTGCATTATATTAGTTTTCTTGGTCTCTTAAGTGAATTATAATTATAACTACATCAGTTAAATTGCATGCGATATAATTCCACTTTACTAAGGGGCCCAGTAATATCATAACTCAAAATCAAGGGACAATGATAATATTAACATATAGATTTCTCCCACACAAGTTGTACACAATGAACCACTATTTCATTCCTATCATAAGATAGTATTTAAATAGCAATCACATTATATACTTCTCATGTGAAAAACCTATATGTCACCTATATATCTAAGATTCTAAAGACACAATGGAAACATTAATGACACAAAACACAATCCATATAATGTTCCAACTAGTTAGGTCATGTTCAATATATAAAGTACATATTTTATATACTCATGTCATTAAAAGATAATCCCTTATCAACATTCATAGAACTACAATGTATTTTTAATCGACATAACAATCTTTCACGATAATTAATTTTCCTCCTTAATTACCACGATTGTGAACTTATTTAGTGATTACATGTTTCTCATTTTAAGAGTTCTACGGTTCAAGACCAAGTGCATCTTCTTGAACACTTCCAAAATATAACATGTTAATCTCAAGGAACAAGAATAATAATATTCAAAATTATGAACAATACATAAATCTTTATCAAGAAGAATAACTTTTAAACCACACATCCTTCAGCTAGACCCAAGATACGACCATGTACTCGGTCTAAAAGTCCCCGAAGAGGCCGAGTAGACAGGATGCCATTGCTCATGCTAAAGCCACTTCAGAGGGTGTTATAAGGGAACCATAACATGGCAGAGTTTTGGAAAATTAGTGTGGACCCCAACACCTTCTCAGAAGATGGAACAACCCATTGCGGTCATATTGTCATTGTTGTTAAGAGTATAAACGATTATCTAATAAGCTCGGGAAAGGTATAGGATTAGCAATATGTGATCAGACCGTTGCTCCCGAGGGGAGTGGAAACAATGATCAAAAAGTTTGTTGGGGTACTAGGCCGACCCACTATGGATGGATCGTTACTCCTAACGGGAGTTGAAACGATGGTCAGAAAAAATCCTTAGGAAGGTCGCCTTCCCCGTAGTCGGATCGTCCCTCTTGATGGAGAGTAGAAATGATAATCAATAAAACCCATGGGATACCCTACTTCAAAGATCGGACTCGTTATAGGCAAAGAATCTAAGAGTATAAAGAGTATTCAACTCAGCAAAGTCAGAATTATTATTTTGGAGTTATAGAAGTTGTCCCTTTGGGATGCAAAGGCTTTATTTATGGTTATAAAGAACAAAGAGATAAAGACAAGATCCAATTCTGAGTCATGGTTGGTTATCTCTTTGGCAATCTTGAAGCCCACTTTAGCTCCTAGACATATTGTCGAGAGGGCTAAGTCTTGAAACTTGGCGGAGGCATTAGCTACCACCCAAGAAGTCGCCTCTTGAAGGGAGAATCAAAATTCCTCAAACCTCTCTTAGTCCGCTACGGCTTGTAGCCTACCCTCTGCCACTTTCGGATCAACACTCTCTAGAAGGCTTGGAATTCAAGCGTCCCTTCATGGTTCTTCATAGTGGGAAATCCTTGTATCTCTCCACGGCATCCACCTTTTGCCTTCTTGAGGTTGATTGAGGGATCACACAACATTTTCTCCATGTTCTCTCGAGTTAACTTAGTGGTAGACTTGGATTCAGACAGTTCCCTAGATAACCTTTTCTTCTCTTTCTCGGCAACAGTAATCCTTGATGGTTCTTTGAGCAAAGTTCCTCAAGTTGGTCGATTTTCTTATCTCATCGAGCTAGCTCCACCATGAGCTTTACAAGATTAATCTCCGTTTCTTTCGGGATGGATTCATACTTTCTCAAAAACTCCATAATATTATCAGAGGTAATTTATTCTTGAAGTTGAGCTGCAGGAAGCCGAATCAAGATAGTTGAATGCACATGTAAGCAGCCAATTTTAAAAAAAGAAGAGATAAAAAAAGAAAAAGAAAAATGTGAGAAGAAGTTTGTCAGACTTGTCGTAACTCCTACTGAGAGCCGTGAAGCTAGCTCCCCCACCTCGAGCCCTCTAAACTTCCCAAGATCAGAGCTTGGAAGGATAGTTTCTAGCGCCACAGTGGTGGCCATCAAGTCAGCATACGAAAGGTCCCGCCTACAAATCTCGATCGACGGGAGCCCTTCTCCTTCTCGTCAACTAGCCTCCTCAACTAAGGCACCTTAGTGGTCAGAGAAGTAGACAAACATATGGGAGTCACACTGGGCGATATCCACGAACGTGGGAGGGGTATGAGCACGAGTGATCGCTCGCGAGGTTCATCAGAAACGACCTCAGGCTGACAAGCTACACTCACCCCAACATTTTCTCCCCCAATTATCAGGGAGCCAGGAGGAGCGACAACCATGGCAGAATGCGAGTCCCTTCACTAATGTTGTTCCCCAAAGACCTTTTTATTTTTCGAGGAGGAGAGGGAGGTGGGTAAGAGCTGATGGTGAACTCCCTCAATAGTTGCCTCAAGCATCAAAGATCCATAGGAGTCTCTGCAGAAAGCCGGGCCCAAAGGGATGAGACCACGAACAGGCAAACCGGAAAGAATTTTAAGGAGGAAGGTGTGTGGCGCCTTTTTCAGAAATAACATAATCAAGTATGATCCGGCGGATGGGACGCCTTGTACCAAGAAGCGTCTTCAGGATAAAAGACACGTGGCCTATGTCTCCCGTAACCTTCAAGTAAACTACCTCATGGAACACCCTCATGATGGCACATAACCGAACACTTTGAAAAAGGAGACACACCCCAAAAAGACGGGGGTAGCCCAAGGCACCGTAGGATCTGGGATCAAGGAAGACTCTGACATTAAAGACATCAACTATAACCCTTCCCGGAAGCAGACTGGGAGGTAGATGTTGAAGGCATACTCCCTACTTGCGGATGACTTAACCCTTCTCGGCAAAACGAGCTCATCATAGAGTCGAAGTGAGCCCCTTAAGCCAGTAAGTAGGCATGTGTCTCGAGTTGGGTTGACAAACGAACCATAGATAAAGACGAGAACACCTTATAGCTGGATCATGCCACCATGGAGTAGTCTGATTTCTTAGGTCGTCTTAAGTTGAAGATCCGATGACCTAAAAAGTCAGGGTGCAATTGTTATGGGAGAAATCCAACATGACACATGGCTTGATCTGGGCAGCTCAATCCCTCGAGACACGCAGCTAGTTCTTGGCGACTCAAAAGAAGAAATGCCCATAAGTGCCCTCTAACAAAATGACGGTAAGTAAGGCGTCTAAAAGGGGGCGTAGGGATCTCGTGGGAGCCTTACCAGAGTGCCAAAAGGTTTCACCTAATCTGGCAACTGGTTGGCGCTTTCTTGGCACCTAAGCATGGGGTTGCTTGGGGCCCAAGTCATCTCCAACAACATAACAGTTTGTAGAAAGTTATAAAAAAAGATGAGGAGAGAGGAATGGGGACTTTAGCTCAGATTCCAACTGTTATCTCAACTCTCTCTGCTCTTCCTCTCTCTTCTTTCACTCCTCTCATTCATTATTCAACTCTTCCCTCCGATCTCTCTTTCTCTCCTTCTCCAACCTCCTGGACTAACTTGATCGTCAGAGAGTGCGAGGATCGCCCCCTATACTTCCCCCTTACTGGCCGACAATACTACCGAATCACGGTTGCAGAGAAGGAGTCCATTCGCTCAATGTCATCGCCAACGACTGATTGTCTCATAATCTCTTGTTGGAAAAGTCACACTCCACCAAATCTCACTGGTTGATCCAGGTCAGCTTCGATCCCAAGGAGGAGCCGATTCCCAGCATCAACATAATTTTAAATATACATTTATTTGGTATGTATTTAAAAATGAAATCTCACTTATACCATTAATTATTTGATATATATGTGTACGTGTTTTTTTTCATACTTTCTACACTTTCATTTTTAAATACATATCAAATAATGTATATTAAAATTATATTAGCTATATAATTAATAAATATTAATTCTAAGCAAAATGTTTTAGATAATACAAATTTAAAGTTTAGAAATGAGTATTTTATTAAATGGCATAATTTGTTTTTGTTAAACTTGGTTACTTATGATAATAAACATGATTAAACATGAGGAAATATTTAATTTTTGCTTTTTATAAAATAATAATCACAAAATGAAAATATTCTAAATATATTTTCTTGTTTGTGATAGGTTAATAAAAAGTCTGGTGAGACCAACGGCCTCTTGGCCTATTGGTATAGGGTCCCTTGTGTAGGGTATAGATGGTTGGGAAGAATTCAGAATCAAACCCCCACGACCATAAGGTAAGGGCGTTGGTGCAAGGAGCCGCAATGTCTGTCTATGGCTTTCACATGGGGGCACTTGTCACCTTTGTCAAAAACAAAAAAAAGTCTGGTGAGCATTATTGATGAATAATATAAATTATTTCTATCAATACAAAGATGATTCCCACAGAAGTAATATTGTAGAAAACATGTTTACAAAATTAAATTTTTTAAATGATTGCTAATCATTAATTATTTTTCATCACCATAAACATATATATATATATATATATATATATATATATATATATATATATATATATATATATATATATATATGGCGCTGATAACAAGCGGTCCATAATTGGATGCGCTGTGTATTTCCTGTCATCTCCCATTTGGCCCTCTAGAGCATGTTTGAAGAATTTCCAACTGTACGAATGGGAAGATCATTGAAAAATAAGCTAATATGTCTATTTTCATACAATTTGGTTACTGTTTGGTCCTCCCACTTAACGGTTGAAATTCTGGACCGTTCAGATTTCTATAAAATAAGAACCGTTAAGTGGGAGAACCAAACGGTTACCAAATTGTTTGAAAATTGACATGCTAACTTATTTTTCGATGATCTTCCCATCTGTATAGTTGGAAATCGTTCAAACATGTTTCAGGGGGCCAAATGGGAGATAACCGAATATACAAATGTTACTGGCCAACTATACAATATCAATTATATATATATATATATATATATATATAGAGATAAAAAGAGAGGTGATATAATCAGGCCGGACGCAAGTGTAGTCGCCTGATTCTATCACCCATATCTATTAATATATATATTTATAGATATGTAATATTTTATATATATTATATATATTTATATCTATTTATGTATATATTTTATATAATTATAATAGATACGAGTGTAATTATTATATAATCTTATCATCATAATAAATCACCCATATCTATTATAATTATATAAAATATATACATAAATAGATATAAATATCTATAATATATTAAATAGATATAAATATCTATAATATATATAAAATATTACATATCTATATATTATATATATATATATGGGTGATACAATTAGGCGACCGCACTTGCGGTCGACCTGATTGTATCACCCCTATATATATATATATATATATATATATATATATATAATGAATCTATCTTGTATTAATGGTATTACATGACTAAATAGCAAATTTTTGTTCTTATATGCTTGTGCACTTGAAGTGCGGGGCACAACACAATTTTAATTATGTTATTGTGTGTCTTATTTTTGTATTCTTTAACAACCTATCTTTGCTTTTATTAAAAAAATCAACAACTAGGTTGCTTTAGTACTTATGCATTCTTAATAAATTAAATTTAATAAACCTGTGGTTCATCTTTTGCTTCTTTAAAATAATATTACACTAGAGTGAATAATTGCAATCTAGTTGACCCCGCACTAGCTTCCACAACTCTATTAATACCTCAATTAAAGCATTACTCAACTCTGTGTTTCTGTGTGTGTGAATAATTGCAATCTAGTTGACCCCCCACTAGCTTCCACAACTCTATTAATACCTCAATTAAAGCATTACTCAACTCTGTGTTTCTGTGTGTGTGTGAGAGAGAGAGAGAGAGAGAGAGAGAGAGAGAGAGAGAATGGCAAGTGAATGCAACTCCAACACCGGGCAAAGTTTGAAGATCAAGTTCACTAAGCTCTTCATCAATGGCCAATTTGTTGACTCAATTTCAGGTATTCTCCTCCCTTTCTGCTCTCCATCATCATATCATTAGAAAAACTTATTTTTTAAAAACTAAAAAAATTAAAAATTATCAACGCCTTTTTGGCCTATTAATACTGCGCCTCTTGTTTATACTTTTATTAGTTGGACAATCCTGCGATTTAAACTCCTACTTAATGACTCATAAAGTGAGGCATACACACGACATACGTCGGCCATCCGCCTCTAATTTTCGGTAGACATTTGTCGCCTTTATCACAAAAAGATTGTAAAATAACCTTAGTATTTGGTAAAATGACATGAATCTTAGCTTTTAAAGACCAGTTTTACGTCACAATTGTTTTTAGGGCAAAGCCAATATTTCAAACCCCGGCTTAGTAAGGAGATTTTATTTTTTTTTAACAAAAAATCTAAAATCAAGCTGGCGTTTGAAACACCATTCTTAGCATGAAGGTCAACCACTTTAGAGAAAACTATGTCATTTGTCAAATTATTTCGAAATAGGTTCATTTTGCAAGTTTTTTTTTCTTTTTCAATTATTCTATAATTTTTAAAAATAGAGTTTTAGGGATATTATGAGCAGATTTGTAATATTATATACATCATTTAGATTAAGACACCCTTCATCTACAACATTTCAGTTTTTTTTTCATCTTTTTACACTTTATCTTTATGAAGATGCTTTTAAAATTATATATTAAATAACTAATTTTCACAAAAACAGAAAGTTGGCTAGCCATAAAGAGAGTTTGAGAGTTCAA
Organism: Dioscorea zingiberensis; assembly: GCA_026586065.1. Lineage (NCBI taxonomy): Eukaryota > Viridiplantae > Streptophyta > Magnoliopsida > Dioscoreales > Dioscoreaceae > Dioscorea > Dioscorea zingiberensis. The sequence goes on from CM048820.1 coordinate 21,339,695, forward strand.
ACTAGGTCTATATATGTTTCTATTAGTTTATTCACATTTATTAAAATAAAATTTATATTGAATAGTAAATTAATATATGGTTTATATGAATTGGTGCTCTTCATCAATGGCCCATTGTGCAGTGTTTCATGGTTTTTCCACTACACTATTTTATGTTTGCTTTGCATCTAAGCAATCATGGATCTAAGATTAATATTTTAAGAGCTCTTTGAAGAAAATTATGAATACTTTTGTCATATTATATACAACCATAAAGGTTGGTTTGAAATTATTGAATGAATGCATAATTTAGATTAAGATGCTCTAGTGGATGATTTGTTGACATTGTTTGATTTTCATCTTCTACTCCCTCTATTTTATTTTGGTTTTCGTCTAATTAAGCATATGGTTTTGTCTCAGTCAGCCAAAAATATCATGATAAGTTTTTCTTATTACCGATACTGTAAAAGATTTGCCATATTCTATACAATTTGCCTTAAAACTATTAAGTTACAGAATAAATATTTAATTTGTATTAAGAAGTTCCACGTTGACTTTGTTTTTTGTTTTCAACTCTTCTCCTACTTGTTTTCTATTGATTTTATTGATCAGTTGTTGAAAACAGAACAATGGATGTAGAAGTATAAATCACACTTCCTGCAGAAACCTAGCAAAATTTAAGTACCATATTCAAGGTGCTTCTTCAACCCAACAAACTCCTCTTGAGGCAGCAGACCTATCTTTCTTTTCCCTTGACTTTAAATTCTTTTGTTTGATATATATAAATATCCTCTTTTAAATCATCAAGAAGAAAAATTGGCTTCATATCTCGTTGCTCTAAATATAATTTTTGAATATGACTTTTTTTTCTAAAATCTTGCATTACACCCCTTTATATAGTTGCTTACATGACACTTTAGTTGAATCCGGATCCTCTCCATCCTTAGTTGAATCCTGATCCTCTCATTGTTTTTTTCTCCTCAGATTTCGTTTTCAATCTTGGCTATTGATTTTAAAAATCCAGCCAGCCAAAAGTTCTCGCTAACTCAAATTTCCCTCATCAATTAAAAGCGAGCACTTTAAAGAGCTATAATAATACACCACAGAAATCAAGGAGACACCTTGGAAAAAAGGGTCATACTAATAACTAAATATGAGTTGTAACATTCCCCCTTGTTTCGAAAAGAGCCTACCTCAAGGCTGGAATTCTTGAAACTTTTGCTGAATTTTGAAGGCATTCTCCCAAGTTGCATCTTCAGAAAAAGGATGTTGTGGTCATGCTCCCTTGGCGGAGGTAGTTCCCTTGGCACATCAAAAACTTTTGAATACCGCTGCAGCACTTGATTCAGTTCCCCTGATTGTTTTCCACCATCTTCTAGTCATCTGTCATCTGAATAGAAAAAATGTGGGCAACAAAGGGTTGAGATAAACATAGGTCTCTTTGAATATGACCAACAGAAACCAACTTGATTGGAGTTGTAGTAGCACCTCTCAACACGAGTTTTCTTTCATTCATAGTGAATTCATTAATCCTCAAGTCCTTGAAGTCCCACAATATTATGGATCTCCGCTAGCCATTGAATCCCCCCCCCCCCCCCCCCCAAAAAAAAAAGACATAAAAGCCTCAAATCAACCTGAAATTCCCTTCCTTGCATATTTCATGTCAGTTGCCTACAGATTGCATTTGCATTACTCCAAATGTTGGTTCCATCAGCCACCGCCACTCTCACACCATTATAGCAATCCTATTAGAACCTCTAGCCTCCCCAAGAATACCTTCCATCGTGCCCTCTTGCAATAAAGCTAACTCAATGGCTTGAGTTAGAGTAGTGGGTCAAAACATAGTTACTTGATTTTTTACTATATCCTTCAAGACACTGATGAAACATTTGAACAAAAAAATCCTCTGGTAACCCACTTGATCTAGCCATTAATACCTCAAACTGCACCTGATAAGTCTTTACTGTAGAGATCGGCTTAAGCTTGGTTAATTCTCCTACTGGACTATCATACACATTGGGACCAAAGTGAGTAACCACATCTATAGACAATTATGTCCAGCTGATAACCATGTTACCTGCTTCTTACCCCTTGGAACCATTTTAGTGCTTAGCCTTCCAAATGAATTAAAGCTATGCAAACCTTCTCTTCTTCTCCAATCCCATCGATATTAAAAAAAATCAATCATACTTGTAAAACCATCCACTGGGTTTTTCTCCTTCAAATTTTGGGAAGTTACATTTAGAGAATTGAGTTTGGATGGACCCTCTACCATTCTGGCTGTTATTCACCACCGCTGGGCCAATGACGCTATTATAGCTGTTAATTGATCAAGTTTCAGACTCATGGCTACCACCATCTTGGATAAATTTGACAAAGAACCTGCTTGTTTTACTGTTGTCTCCCTCAATTGCCTCACAGATTCATCCATCTGCTTCAACTCTTGTGCTCTAGTCTCGTCCGCCATTGTTGATGCCAGAACCGATGCTCTAATACCAAATCTAATGACCCCAGAAGAAGACACTAAAGAAGAAACTCTTTAGAAGTTTTGAATTAGATTTTTTTTCTTTTTGACTATAAGCTTAATTGCATTACACCCTCTTATATAGGTGGTACATGATGACACTTTAGCTTCCTAGATATTTAATATAGAAACTAACACCACAAGAACTGAGGAGAGACTGAGAATAATAATAATACACCACAGATTAAACCGAGGAGACACCTAGGAAAACTAAGATTTATAATAATAACTAAATATGAGTTGTAACAGACAAAGTCTTCTTAATTTCACAAACAATTACTCTTTATAATAGTTAACTTAGCGACATGTTCTTATTCAACAGATCTTGCTTGCGCCTTTAGTTTTCTCTAAAATGAGGCAACTTTTCATCTTAAATTTCATCAAATTCCACATTTTCTTTATTGTCTACAATTGCATGATTTCCTTACTCCCTATACCTATACATGCATGGCTCATTTATCACAACTTCGGGGTTAACTACATAAATGGTCGACCAGATTTCACTTTCATCTCTCAACTTCAAAACATAACAAAACGGTCCTCCAACTTTCAAAACGTAACAAAGTGGTCCGTTAGAGCCGGTTGCCGGTTAGAAAGAGCTGACGTGGCGGTACCTATTCTGACTCACTTTTGTTACATGGTGACGTGGCAAATTTTTTTAAATAATAATAATATAATTTCAAATGGGAATTCATGCTAACAAAGCATCGTGAAGTGGCATTAATTTTTTAAATAAAAAATTACCATTAATACACCAATTACAACTAATACAATCAAATTATAAAATAACATGACTAAACTCATTACAATGAAATTACCGAACAAAACTCTCTAATCTAATCAAATTAAATTAGCAATCCAATCTAATAAATAAACTAAATTTAGCCCTAACCCTAAACACGTCTCTCCCGTTCTGAGATCCGCCACCTCGCCGCAGTTGACCAAGATTATTGGATGAAAACGAACATATCTAAAAAAAAAATTCTTGGATTTCATGGATAAAGACGAACAAATTTGAAAATAAATAATTTTTGAAAAAACAAACAATTGAGATCTTGAAAGAAATCTTGGATGAAGATGAACATATCTCATCGTGGTGGATTTGTTGGATGAAAACGAACAACATGAAAAGACGAACAGATCTGAAAATTTCTGAAAAAATTGAGATCTTGATCTATTTGCCAGTAGAATCACGAATCATTGAATGAGAAATTGTGGGAAATGGTGAGCAATTTGGGAAAGATAGAGAGATACATTGGAGGAGATCTGAAAATTTCTTTCTTAGATTTTTTGGATGAAGACGAACAGATCTGAAAAATAAATAATTTTCGAAAAACGAACAGTTGAGATCTTGAAAGAATTCTTGGATGAAGACGAACAGATATGATTGTGGTGGATTTGTTGGATAAAAACGACAACATGAAAAGACGAACAGATCTGAAAATTTGTGAAAAAAAAATAAGATCTTGATCGATTTGCCAGTAGAATCGTGGATCATGGAATGAGAAATTGGGGGAAATGGTGAGCAATCTGGGAAAGATAGAGAGATACATTGGAGGTGGTGGAGAAAAAGAAGACAAATTAATAATTAATCACAACTCCTCTCCTTACATTCTACTACGGTCATCAGCGTCGCCGTCCGACCAAGCCAATTAAATCTAATGATCTTCAACCTCACAATGGGGGCTATAGCACCAGAGAGGATTCAACCACGATCGCAACTGGCTCATCTTCCACTTCTTCTCTTCTTTCTTGATCTTGTTGGCGTTGTTCTCCCATCGGAGGAGGTGAGAGCCCGATGTGACCTCCAGTGGAGGAGGAGGAGGTGGAGGGAAGGGATGTCGTTGATGTGTTGGCGGCGCTCGGGAGCAACTAGGGTTCCAAAGAGTACTCAATAAATCACAATCGTCCATTCAAAATATACAACCACGTTAGATTTCTGGATGGGGAGTAACTCAATTGAGTATCACCACGTCAGACCTTTAGGGGAAAAGAGGTGACTCAAAGAAAGTGGGATAAGTGACTTAGCAAATGTGAGTAAACATGTAATTACCGCCATATCAACTCTTTCCAACCGACAACCGGCTTCGAGGGACCACTTTGTTATGTTTTGAAAGTTGGGGGACCGTTTGTTACGTTTTGAAGTTGAGGGACGAAACTAAAATCCGGTCAAAGTTGATGGACCATTTATGTAATTAACCCACAACTTTGCTTCTAATAACTTTGTTGTGCTTAAAATCACATAAGCAGTAGCATTACTCGCCACTTCTGTACCTAATGAACACCACTTTTGTGACTTGAGTTCAACTTCTTTCTATTATTCTTTTTGCCTACACGAGCATATATGTCCAAAAGCTCTCATGATGGAATAATATAATTAATAGCTTTACCTAATCACGCATCTTTTGGAACTCCATCCAAAACACTTGGTAGTCCTCTATTAACAAAAAAAACATATATAGTAGTAGTGTGTATAGTGTTGCAAGCCAAAGTTGTAACATAAACCAACATGAAGTCTCATATATATATATATATATATATGATGGTCCCAGAGGTACTCCACCACTTCACACTAGTTGTGATATTGTCCCCTTGGGCCGAAAACCAAGTGGTTTTGTTTTCCGTTTTACCGAAAAGGCCTCACAACTATGAAGTGGTTCAACTCTATTTTAACCCCCACTTTTTCTCTCTAACTTGGCGATGTGGGACTATCTTCATGTGGGACTTTTGGTTGCCCACGCATCCCAGCAATTTTCCCCTCAAACAAAGGACCACATAATTAGCCTCCCCTCAGGCGAAACACTTGCTCCATCGACGCCCCTTGCACACATCATCATCTTACACCATTAAACTTCTTCTTAGATAATATATAGTAGTTGGTTCAAATTCTTCTCATAAATGCAATTCTCCATCATCGTCTTACACCATTAAACTTGATATATATATGGGATAATTATTTATAGGTCCCTGCAAACAATACGGAGGGACCTCCCCCAACACTGTAGCTACACCTCCAACACTCACATACCCCAGGGATCAAATGAGAAGTTGGACACTATAGCAGGACCTATAGTTAATTACCCTTATATATATATATATATATATATATATATATATATATATATATATTTTGCTTCATACCATCCATCATTGCTCCCACTCAAACTAAAGCCTTAGATTAAAAAATCCCACCAATGCTTTGATACAAGTTGTAAAACAAAGAAATAAAAAATGAATATAAAAATAGATATCATAGAAAAACAAAGAAGATGGCTTGAAACTATTGAATACGAAATGCACAATTACATTGATATACTCTTCATGAATGGTTGATTAAAAATTAATAGTTTTTTCTGCCTCCCTAAATGGGTCATTAGGAAAATTTATTCGATCAGGAAAGGAATTTTATGGAGGCGAGTGGATAAAGAAAAACGAGGCTACCATCTTGTCCAGTGGGACAGACTGCGCAGACCCAAGAAAAATGGTGGATGGGGACTTAATCCTAAACCTCTGCAACTTCAATAGCGCTTTTCTGGGTAAATAGTGGTGGAGGATTCTCACCGAGAGCGCGGGAATCTGCCAAAAGATCTTTCAGGATGTCTACTCAAGAAGTGGATATATTGACCCCTACAAACAGGCCCTTGCGAGAGCTTCACTCTTCTGGAAAGGAATTTGTCGAGAAGCCCCGCCGATGCTGACGAATTTGCGAACCACTCTTGGTACAGGGCATACAACGAATTACCTCTGAATGGATCATTGGTGGAATGGTTATTCACTATGTAATGCATTCCCTGGCTTATACGAACTCTCCAAGCCAAAGCACCTAACCATTCAACAAGCAAGAGGCAGAATACAACGGGGTCAGTTGCTGCTTAAGCCAGGTCCACCAACATATGGAGATGTGGAAAGCCTTTCGTCCATATTGCACGCAAGAGCCTCTACCCCCAACAACCAATTCCTTCATGCCCTAGATGTACGGGATTGGGTACTCAGCGCAAGCAATACCTTCACTGTAAAATCCTTATATCTCTTCAGGATTGATAGGGGGATCAGGAGCCATCTGGGAACAAATTTTGGAAACAGCCGTGCCCCCTTAAGGCCCTTACACAACAAACATCTGGAACCAATATTTCAGGAGCATGTTTGGGATACGAACAGAAGAGATTGAGTTGAAAGCCCTATGGGGGTCGAGGACTAGTACTCTCGGGGTGGACCAAACCTTACTAGGTGGATGGGACCTCGCCGTCATGACAATCACATGTAGTATCTGGGGTGAAAGGAACAGGTGATGCTTCCAGAAAAAAACAACGCGTTTTTTTTAGAATTATTCACGATATTTGCTTTCAGGAAAAACAATGCGTTTTTTTGAATATCTGGGGTGAAAGGAACAAGCGCTTCACTAGATTTGCTAGAGGCGACAGCAAATCTGGTGAAGCGCACCTTGGAATTCTCTATTGATACCCCCAGGAACGGCAGCGAGGGAAGGGATTCAGATCCCTTTGAGGATGAACCAGTTGATCAATGAAAGGCCTGAGGAGATTTGCAGAGACACTATCTCGATCAGGAGGAAGAGCTTTTGCATGTATTTCCCTGATTGAGAATTGTACTATGTAATAGACTCTTAATACTAATTATCATAAATAAAATGTGGTTTACCACTTATTCAAAAATAAAATTAATAGTTTTTATTTCTATGTGAGTTCTGTTTTACTTTTTTTTTTTTTGATTTGAGGAAGTGGAACAAACATTATTTTAAGTTAATTTGGTGAAGTTGAAGAGATAACTAAAACATCAACTTTCATACGGAGTTTGCTGATTTGTTAAAATAACTTATACATATTTATTAAAAAATAATAATAATAAATCAATTTCTTATGTTTTTATTTATTTCCAAATAATTTATATTTTAACAGGAAAGCTATTTGAGACAAGAGATCCACGAACCGGAGATGTCATAACAAAAGTCGCAGAGGGTGATAAAGAAGATGTGGATCTAGCCGTAAAGGCAGCAAGACAAGCCTTTGACCATGGTCCATGGCCTCGCATGTCTGGCTATGTATCGTACTATGATGCACTTCTTTTTATCATTGTTAATTCAAATAATTAAAACCAATTTATATCTATTTGAATAATAATCATAATATTATAAATAAACAACTACAAATTAATTATATGCTTCACTGAATTCATGATCAGGAAAGAGGGAGGATAATGCTGAAACTTGCTGACTTAATAGAAGAACACATTGAAGAGCTCGCCACCATTGATACTCTGGATGGTGGGAAGTTGCTGAGCAATGGAAAACAAATTGACATCCCATCGTGCTCAAGTTTACTGCGTTACTATGCCGGTGCAGCTGACAAGATCCATGGCGAAACATTGAAGATGTCCGGCCAGTTCCAAGCCTACACACTAAAAGAGCCCATCGGAGTAGTTGGCCATATTACTCCGTGGAATTTCCCTTCCGGCATCTTTTTCATGAAGGTTGCTCCGGCCCTCGCCGCAGGCTGCACCATGATCATCAAGCCAGCCGAACAAACTCCACTCTCTGCTCTTTTCTATGCTCACTTGGCCAAGCAGGTATTTATTTTAATAAATTTTTGTTTCAATATATAAATTTTTATTTTATATGCATGCCATGCCACAACAGTTAATTTTACAAAATTTTTCATATCATTATTTTTTTCAATACACACAACAGGCAGGTATTCCGGATGGGGTGCTAAATGTTGTCACTGGATTTGGGCCCACAGCAGGTGCCGCTCTTGCTTCGCACATGGATGTGGATAAAGTGAGCTCATTGCTATATATATGCTTTACATACAGTCAAAAACTTAAACTACATGTTTATATATCTCATTGTTAATTATATATATATATGCATGGTGTTTTCAGGTGAGTTTCACTGGATCCACAGAAGTGGGACGCTTGGTAATGGAAGCTGCAGCAAAGAGCAACTTGAAGGCTGTGTCACTTGAACTTGGAGGGAAGTCCCCACTCCTCATCTTCAATGATGCTGATGTTGATATGGCTGTTGATCTTGCTCGCATTGCAGTATTCTTTAACAAAGTAGTATTGTTTAATTCATTGAAGTTATAAATTATATGTATATATATATATGTGCCTGAATGAATTTTTGAATTAATTTATTATATTGAAGTACTTGATCTTGTATGTATATAGGGTGAAGTATGCGTGGCAGGGTCTAGAGTTTATGTTCAAGAAGGTATTTATGATGATTTTGTGAAGAAGGCTGTGGAGAGTGCTGAAAACTGGGTGGTTGGTGATCCTTTTGATCCACAAGTACATCAAGGACCTCAGGTGGATAAGGAGCAATTTGAGAAAGTTCTTAGATACATTGATATGGGCAAGAGGGAGGGAGCGACACTGGTTACAGGAGGAAAGCCTTGTGGCCAAAAGGGTTATTATATTGAACCAACCATCTTCAAGGATGTCAAGGTACATATATGCATTTCATTAATGACTTGAAAGACTTTATCCGTGTTTCAATTATTTAGAATTAATGTAGATAAAAAGGACCAATAGCCATGATGGCCTATTGGTACTGGATTCCCTTGTTAAGAGAGGGCCTTGATTTTCATGGGCGGATTCCGAGATCGAGCCCTTCTCTTGCAAGTTGTGTTCTTTGCCATCCTTGACTTCCTTTAGGCTTTGTGCTTTATGTAAAAAGGTAGATAAAATGGTAGATAGGTAGACGGATAAATTTTTTTTAGATCTACTCGGAAAACCTTCTATTTTATTTTTTTCCTCATTTGTTTGTTGACAATTTATCTCTGGGTAAATCAAATTATCCCAAGTGTTTTTTTTTTAAACAAAGGTGACATGTGTCTCCCGAACGTCAGGGGCAAACAACACTGCACCCGTGTACTCGTGCTCTCACATTATGGTGGTGGGGGTTCGAACTTAGGATTCTCCTAATCAACGAAGCCTTATAAAAGGGACTTGGTACCAATAGGCCAAGAAGCTGTTGGTAACCTTGTACCAATATCCCAAGTTTATCTTAACCCAATCTAAAGTGAATAGAAAGATATAATATATATATAGAAACAAAATAAGAGTTAAATAGAGAGATGCTATACGTTTTAGTAATTAAATCAAAGCTGCTTTATACTATATAGAGAGATGTTATATAAAAGACAAAAGGCTAAGAAATATATACAAATGATCACAAAGGAGCTAACCCTGAATGGAAAGATTGTTTAGAAAAAAAAAAAGATAATAGAATATATTGAAATATAAGAATACTAGAACAAGAAATTAATCTATTTATCTCACAACTCTGTGCATGTTAATTAATTTGTATTTGTGTCTCCTTTGGTTGATGTGGGAGTTTTTGGACAGGAAGATATGAAGATAGCACAAGATGAGATTTTTGGACCAGTGATGTCCCTCATAAAGTTCAAGTAAGTCTACTGATAAATCAAGAACAATGAGAGCTATGATTTTGCTGCTTGATCTAAGGTTTCCTTTTTTTTTAATTTTTTTGGCTTATGATCATAGGACAACAGAGGAAGCAATAGAGAAAGCCAACAATACAAAGTATGGACTAGCAGCAGGAATTGTGACCAATGACTTGAACATTGCTAATAGGGTCTCAAGGTCAATACGTTCAGGCATTATATGGATAAACTGTTACTTGGCTACTAGCTGGGACTGCCCTTTTGGAGGGTACAAAATGAGTGGTTTTGGAAGGGAAATGGGACTTCAAGGACTCGATAAATACCTGCAAGATAAGTCTGTTGTCACTCCCATCTATGATTCTCCTTGGCTGTAAAATTGTAATATATATGTTTACAATATAACAAGTCATGTGGTGGAAAATTATGCTTCATAAACAATCAAGGTCCAACATTTTTAATTATTGAATATGAGTGGGTTTTAATGTTCTATAATGTCCAATTTTTATGATGAGGAATGGCTTAGTTTTGCAAGAATCTTGTCATCGTTGTTATTTCAAAGTCTTTCCAAGAGAATGCAGATTGGACGATAAAAGAAAGAATAAGCATTCTTTTTGAATTAATTAAAAATTAATATTTGACTTTGAAATTACCGTACAGTCTGTGGTAGTTTAAATTCTTCTTTTTCAGTCCCTCTGGCAAAAAATATACTTTTTCAGTCCCTCTTTTTTTAATTAATTACTTTTTAGTCCCTCCCGTTACTTCGCCTCTTAACTTTTTACAAAACCCTGAATTGCCCTTGTACTTCCAGCCCAAAACCTTCTTTTTGCTTAAAAGACAAGTTACTTTTCTCTTTCTCTTTTCATCTCACACTTCAGCTATGTACTTTCTGGCTTGCAAGAGAAGGAACATCCCTTCTTCTCCTTCTTCCCTTCTTCCCTTCTTCTTCTTCTTCTTTATACTTTCTTTTGTAGAGAAATTCTGCTTGTAGTTTTGTAGAGAAGCAACAACGGCAGTTAGTCTGGGACAGCAAAAGGTTGGGTGGGAGAGTTTTGCAATGACAAACAACAAAGGTTTTATCTTGCACTCACTTTCCCATTGTTTTTTCATAGCTTGCGCAGTATAATTCTGTTGTTTTCTCCATGACGCACTTGTTGCAGGCTTTCAATGAAAAACTTTTTCCATTAACACTTCAACGGACTTTGTGCGTATGTGCAACATTTATCCATTGTTCGAGAAGAATATGGTTGACTTTATTGTGAACACACGTAAAGTGACTGTGGCCAACCAGTGCGGGTCTTCGTTTCTAACATCATTTAGTGTCTTTTTTTCTCGGGCCATGTAAAACTGAAATTGCTTATTTTTTAGAGTACTCCTACTTACTATTTAACCTAAGTGCTTATTTTCTGTCATATCCACTTAGTATTCCTTATATCTGTTTATTATTAACACTCAAAACGTTTAATATCATATGTTTGTGCTTATTTTTACCCGTCTGGGCTTAGTATTTTGTCCTTCAGCTTAGTATTGTCTCACCTAAAAGAATCTCTTATCAATCAACAACGATCCCCTAGCCGAGAGCATGTCCTTGAACAGAGACACAATGCTATCACATCGACTAACAGAAGATTCTCTGAATATTGTGTGTTCTTATCAAACTCCCAAAATTGCAGTGCTTAGAGTTAGCGAACGATTTAGGAACGTTGAACACTTCAATGCGCTCCGACACTTTGCTATCAAACGGAACTTTGACTTTATTTTCATAAAAAATGATAGAGAAGCCAGATATGCCAAGGCAGACTACGATTGGAGGGTCCATGCTTCTTGAGAGGGAAATCTACACACTTTTAGAATATATGGACAAGACGATTATGATAAGGTTATTACGTTCGTATCCGACTGATCGAAAGGTCTTGTTAATCACAAAGGTGTTCCCTTCATCGTCGCATGCCTATTGTCTGTGACACTTAGAGGCGAACATCATGAAGGGAAATACTAGTCTCGGGAAAGTATTGAAGGAGATGTGGGTTGCATACGCATGTATTGCTAAAGAATACGATGACGCGGTGAACGACCTCCTCGCCGCATTGACACAAATGATGGGTAGAACTCACTCTTAAAATCTAGCCGTTAAGACGTAAATTGTTATAATACCCCACCCATCGAGAGAACCTGATTTTGTGGTCTGTCCTGCTTGGCACCATCGGGTTCGACTCTGGGGCTCTTCCCTGTTCGGCACCCGGATTCGAGAACGACTCTCCGCGAAGGCGCTCCGGCGCCTGAGCACAGGGGCCAGAACCGACCACGGCCCACCTGGGCGAGTGAGTCCCCACATCGACTCTCTCAATGAAAGCACCATTTGTAACACACAGGTAAAACTCACTCTTAAAAGCTAGCCGTTAAGAGGAGGTGCCCACCACATATATGTACACTACATGTTCTTTAATTAGTCGATGTGGGACTAAATTGTTACAGGGAGATCTCAGGAATCTGAATCAGTTGGAGAAGCTGAGGTGATACTCAAACCTGGACTGGGTGTGGAGCAATTAAAGCTGTTTCAAGAGGTAATTCCAAATCAACTGAGTTTTCTTACACCTTCTCTTAAAACTCTAATTTATACTTGCATTCATATGGAAAGCATATGAATTCTGGATTGTGTTAACTAACGAGAAGAAAACGCTTAAAATGTAAGATTGGAAAATCTTAGATGCATGCCATATGACTGATGTAAATAACCTCTTAAACCTGCACGTCAGTTGTTCGAAGGAATGCCGGGAGACATCCAAATCCTTGAATGTTAATGGATAGAAACTAAGAACCCATTTAATTTATAAGTGGAGATCTTAGATAAAGTATGAGTTAAATCTGAAGTTATGAGAGCATTACAATTCTTTCTGAAATGAATCTGCAGCCATTTCTGATTTGATAAAAGTTATCTTGAAGCATATGTAATCTGATTTTCACCCTACTGTCTGGGCTGTGTTGTGATCCTTGTCTTGTATTAAATGGTTCTAAGATTTATACATAGCACTGTCTGAGTAATCTGCAGCAGGTTTTAGCCCTTAGCTTAATTAATACATGAGAATCTATCCATGAATAGGATGATATAGTTAAAGCCTGAAATTTAAAAATAGTTGAAAGCTGCACATTTGACTTTGAAATTCTGTATCACTTTCCAGTCAGAACCTGTACTTTTTTATGTGTAGATCTACTCTTTAAATTGAGATGAGTAGTCAAATGTATTCCAAGAACTTATGTTCTAGAGAGCTGCTAGAAACCTGCAACTATAGTATCAAAATATGTAATTATATGGTTGTTAGAAACCTGAACATCATGCTCTAAAAATCTGCACACTTCAATCTTTGAAACCGGCAAACTAATGCCATAGAAACCAGCCATTTATGTTTTGAAACTTCTGGAATGCATTGCTGCAATTCAGCTCCGAGAACTCTTGGGAAATGATGGAAGTGAACTGCATCTTTGTATAAACCTGCAGATGCCTATTACATTGCCATTTAGTGTGTTATTTGTGAAATCATCCTTGTTTATACACATAGACCAGGAACTAAAAACATCTATACACTAAAATATCAGAAGCTTACCATTTGTAGAATCAAGAATCTGCATCCTGACAGTGTATCACTGTACAGATTTGATTAGTCAAGTGGAAATGATTGTGAGGCTCCAAGAGCACATAGTCCATATCTATTAATAACTTGGTAATACACTATGATCTGATTTCATAAACCCGTCATACCTTGATAGGTTGTTGGATCACTAGGACACACATTACGCGAATCTGATCAGATATACAAATCCAATATGATTATTTAATGGCCATAAGAGTAATGTTGATCTAATAGCTTACTTAATATTCAAGGTTAGATATATGTGTGTGTCCAAAACTTGTAAGTTCATTGTTTGTCCGGCCTGTTAGACATTAAGTCTTGTTAATGAAAAACAATGTTCTATCTAATAGATCCGGACGTTGAGTGTTGAAGCATGGCGAGATCAGAATTTTGGTACTTCTAATAGGTAGGCTCTTGCACTCTATGCCTTGTGAGTATTTTTGACTCCTACCTTGCTTGTGACTTCTGCTCCTATATATCTTTGAGATGTTGCTTATATATTCAAGTTGATTGGTTTTTGATTGAGCCTAATGCTTATGCTTATATCACAAGTGCACTAGTCATACGAAGTAGTAAAGCAGACTATGAAAGTTTGATGTCAAACCCACAATGACCAATGTCACTAATCCTATCAAATTGTATGCTACCTAGCCTATCCAAAGATTGAGATTAAATTCTAAGCTAATTTCTAAATTGAAAATGGCAAGTAATGGCAAGTACGAATTTCTACTTGAAGAATGTTCGGGCAATGATTCCCCTCCGGATATTTGCAAGTAATGGCAAGTACGAATTTCTACTTGAAGAATGTTAGTTTATGGACCAAGAGTTCCTATAATGCTTCAATACCCTCTGTCGAGGCGAGTTACTAACCTAATACCCTCATTGCATTAGCGTTCTAGGGAACATATATCTTGGAAGAATTGTGGGAATAATACATCTAAAGGAGTCTCTTGCCTAAATACCCGATCTCTCAGTGTATTCACAACTCCCACCTATTGAAGTAGATCTATATATGGGGAGGCATTTGCTATCTACACCCACATGAATCCTATCGGCATTCAGAGTGGTTGCAAAGTAGAATATCAATACCATACATCACATTCAATAGGTTCTCAAAACATTAAACATTCATTCAATTATAAAATTCATATAAGCAAAGCTAAGTACTAATCCAGAGGTTCATCATGCCCAAGTATCTACCAAATTAGTTCCCCATCAAAGGGAAACACAAATCCAACACAAGGTTTAAGAGAAAGAAATGAATCATAATATGAAACACCCTTCCCTCCACCGTCTGCGAGGACAGTTGGCGGGATGTGTAGAATTGCTACTAAGATGCCCTTTTGATGCTTGCCGTCACCTTCTAGCTCCAAGGTCTTCAATAAAACCCTAATTTTAAAGATGGAGAAGGGATAGGAGCTTAAGGAGAGATGATGAGCCAATAGTCTAAAAGTTAACTCCCTTACAAACCCTAAAAATCTCCTATTTATAAGGCCTAGATGAATTTACATAAATGGTGTCAAAATCGAATCAGGCTGGATTCAAATCTGCCACAAAAACAGGTCAGGTTGAGTCTGAATCATGAGTTATGCGGGTGGTCGTGTGGGCGCACAGTCGGTCGCACGACTATCTATAAAAATCTGGAGTTACGCGTTCTGAATGCCCGTGCGGGTGGGTGCGATCGCACACCAGCCTTTTCCTACTTCGTGCGGGTGCGTGCAGGCGCACACTGACCGTACGGCTTCAATAAACTTGGAGTTTAGCCTCAATTTGTGCCGCATTGCTTCAATTTTGCGCTCGAGGTTCTCTAGTGCCCTATAAATAAAAATTAACACTAATTAAGTACCAATGGGCTAAAATAACTCGAAATCACATGCATAGTGTACAAGAAAGTGATATAACAATATGATCATTTGAATGTTTATCAGTTTTCCTTGAATCTATGTCTTGGTTTGGCTTTCTATATCTCTTTGAGATTGCTGCTTGTTTATATATTCGAGATGCTTTTTTCCTTGGATATATACCTGATATTTTGTATTTTCTATTGATATTCTGTTTCATACACATCTCCCACACTAGCACTGTGGCACTGGGCCGATATGAACTCTGGGTCGATAACTGGCATGACACTGAGTTGATTCAATTAGTAGTACTTCAAGTTAATGAATATTTTTAATAAAAATTACTTACATGCCACTATAAAAATAATATCTACTGATAAAACATGTTTTAGTGCTTATATACCCCTACTTTATTAAAATTTTGAATTTTAATCGTAGTTAAAAAAATACTTAAACTACTTCTAATTTTTTTTAGAGGCATTTAAGCAATTCTAATTTGTTACAGGGATCTATTAATAAATCCATTTTAATATTAGTGGTCAACTTAATAAATGTATGCAAATGAATATTATTTTTATAAAAATTTTAAGTAATTTCAAACTTCTAGGTGTGTAAGTAAAAGTCTCATTTAATTATGTATTTTCACAGGGGTGTTTTGAAAAATAGGGAAAATTAATAAAAATAGTAAGAATAAAATTGATTTCGTATTAGAATACAAAATCAATTTGTAATCAAATCCTTTTTTATTTTGGTAAAACATACATTTTTTATGACAGTTTTTATTTTGGTTAAAACAAATCCATAGGTTGTTGTTCCATATTTTGAGTTTTTGAATATTTATGTTCCATAGTTTGTTGTACTTGCTATAATTTGAATTTCGTCTAATCTATTGACATTTACAAACCAAGGTCATGGCACCTAATAAGCAGTGGATGCAACTTGCAAATAATCGACTTGATGAAGCATACTTACTCGGGGTGCAAAGATTTTTGGATTATGCTTTTAGAAGAACAGGAGAACTAAACTAAATACGATGTCCATGTGTAAAATGTTGTAACACAACTGTGGGGACACGTGACTGTTGAGTCACATTTGAAAGTCTATGGAATAATTCAAAATTATACATTTTGGTATCACCATTGGGAAGTATTAGGTGAATCACAATCGAATTCTGAAGTTAAGGCCAAAGACTTCAAAGGCGCTGGTTCTTTAAAAATTTGAATTAATATCTGAGCTACGTTCAATTCGAGAGGAAAGCAAGTCTTCGAAGGATCGCTTGGCTGCAATAGAAAGTGAGGTGAATGAAATTAAAAAATTCAAAGAAATGGTTTTATCTCAACAATCTCATGTTTAGCCTCCATCATTACCTGGTTCAAGAGAATCACCATGAAATTGAAGCACATCCCATGTTAATGATATATAGTGTTACTAGTAGATTATTTACATTTTTTTTTGTTCATTTTAGTTTTGGAAAAGAGAACTAATCATCTTATTTTTATAAATTTTACAGGTTTTGATTTTGTTCTGGATTTCAACAATATTATTTTCAAGACTTGATAGAGAATTGACTATCATCTTTTGCTAGGATGATTAGAAGTTGGAATCAAATTATTTTGCTAGAAAAAGATGCTATGTAAACAATATAGTGCTATTCATGGGATATTAAATGACATTTTATTTAAAAAATGACAATGACAATGAAAATGGCAGGTTATTGTTTTGATAAAGATATGTATATATACTTTTATTTTGGTTTTTATAATTTTTGTAGTTTATTGAAAAAATTGCAGCTTATAAGGATTGGTTCCAATTGAGAGGTTTACCATATTGATTTGGAATTTAGGGATGACAAAACTAGTCCACAAAAACTTTTAAGGACAGAGTGTAAAGTTGTCTCTAAAGGTCTTTATGGACCAACAAACTTCGTCCTTAAATAGTTTTAGAGATAGAAATTGTCTTTGCTTTCCTTGAACTTGTGTACCACTTCCTCCAGGTCGAGTTCCCTGACCTTCGTGGACTCTAGCTCCCGCAATGTTGTTTCACCACAATGATTGTAATATACAAGGAGATCGTTCAATGAGGGTTGCTCGTACTGAGTCATATTGAACTGATTACCATCCTAGTCACCTGAAAGAAAGACTATTATTATTATTATTATTATTATTATTATTATTATTTATGTTGTTGTTGTTGTTGTTGTTGTTGTTCTCTGAGGATGTGACAAATACACCTATCTGTGTAACACCCGATCTCTCAAAGTGCTAATCACACCCTATACCCTTGCCTAACTGTGACCTACTAAAGGTATGAAATCCAGGCTAATGCAATAATAATAACCACACGAATCATCAATATAAACACTTATCATGCTGATGCTACAACCTGACGAGGTGGATGATCTGGGCTTATACACATGAAACCACACAGATCTCAAGTATAGGCATACATAGATGATATACAAGAATTATCAATGAAGAGAGAACCTAATACAAAAAGAAAGCCAATAACAGATTCATTCTAGGGTTCATGTGTCTGAGTCACCACAAAAGGTTTAGCTTCTTATACTATGGAAAGCCATAACAGAGATACAAGAGAAATACATAAAGTAAAACATAGAGAATCTCCCTTGCTGATGTCTCCTCCACTTCAATCTTCTCTAGAAACCCTAGCCGTCAATGCAAACATCGCCCGAGACTAATCAACCAAAAGTTCCCCCTTAGGGTAAAGCGGACGGCTATTTATGGACTTTGGTTTTGCGAAGCACACGCATGTTGATCTGATGCACTCTCGTGCTCTTCATCCCGCGATGCGGTTTACACGTTTTCAAATATCATAGAGTTGTACGGGCAGATGCACCTTTCGCCGTGAATTGTCCCATTTCTTATTCCTTTCGCTCTATGTACCTATTTATATGTTCAATCACACAAACACACCCAAAGGAGCACAAAAATAGAGAAATCGATGCAAGGAAAATGGTATAAGTGGATGCAAATATGGTAGAAATATATGTATAATCATGTATTTATAAGAGTGATACAAAAAAATATTCCTAGTTGCCCTAGTAACTTAGAGACCTAATTACCTGAGAGTGAGGGACTTGGTAGGTAGACACCTGAACAATTAACTAACACAATTACTGTATGACAACTACAATAGTAAGAGGAAGACGAGGACAACCTCAAAGGGAGGAGACATACCCATCTCTTGAAGCTATGAAGTTGGAGCAGGATGGACCTACTTAGTTTGATGATGAGGGATCACAGATGGCGTGACCTGACATGGAGGGATACGCGCACCCTGCAACCATGACGGAGCTGATGCGTGAGGTCACGGGCTTGGTACGAGAGCAGCAAGAGTACCAGAGACATCCCCAACCTGCCACCTAGGAGAGTGGTAAAGGATTATTAGGAGAGTTCTGGAGGTCAGGGCCGTCCCTATTCGAGGGGACTACCAAGCTACAGGTAGCCAAGTTTTGGATGCGGGAGATAGAAAAAAGTCAAAAGACATTCCATGTGATGCAGACACTGGATGTTAACAAAGTACGGCTCGTTGCATTCTTGCTTCATGGTAGCGTTGAGGACTGGCTTCTTGGAGCAATGCAACTAAGAGGAGGCGCGACGTTCAAGACCTAGGAGCAATTCAAGACGGCGTTCTTCGCCAAGTATTTCTCCTAGAGCAAGTTGGCACAGCTGGAGCACTAGTTTATTTAGTTGACATGGGGTGGCATGACAGTCAAGTAGTACGAGGCCAAGTTCGACAAACTAGCCAGATTCACCCCATCTTTGGTGGCCGATGACACGAGTTGAGCTCATAGGTTTGAGGGCGTCCTATACCCGTGTCACGCCCTGGACCCGGTCCGGGACGACAACACACCGGCCGTAAATGATAGTAATCAAAGAAAAGCCGCGGGAATAAATGTAACAGGGTTTATATATAAATCCTATAATAGGTCCTATATAGAAGTAAAATCCTCACTTAGAAGGAAATGATGCCCACAGACCTCGACTCCAAATAGCCAAGTGTTGCTAGACTGTCCTGTATAACTCCCTCCTTGGTCCTGCTTGTAGCTACTTGTTGTGATATACAGTGGGGGAAGGTCAAGGGGGTGAGCTTTGGGGAAAGCTCAGTAAGCACTCGCTAAAAGATGAAGTTATGCATTAAATACAAACACAGAGAATTAAACACATACCAGAAAAATACTCATGAATAGTATCACATATAAGTATAATTTGCAATTTATAAACCATCTGATATAAGAGACAAGAAATGAAAGTATCAAGTCAGGAGTAATAAGCACGTCAAATATCACTAGTAATAATGCAGTCACAAAATATCAGGAAAATTATGCAAGTCATCTCCCTAGCTATATTACGCACGCATGCATAAGTATTAGGTAGCAAGCATATCACAGCCGTAGCCGGATTATCGACAGCAGCCGAGATGGACACACATGTCCAGTAGCGCTACTAATACGGAACGTGCCGACACAACCGGGGTTTACTCCCTCTGGTTGGATAAACAGGACAGGAACCAGGTCGGGAGATGAATATTATCATAACTAACAGACATAATAACTAACGCATGCCCACCAGGCTTGCACATATACTCACGTGTTTTCAAGGCTAAGAGCTGGCTCTCGAGTGGACATGGTCAACATGCATAGCATATGTTGAACTATCAATTCCAGGAATTCACGAGGTGCATCAAATAAAATCAGAAAATCAGAAATACTACGCAAGTCAGGAAATCAGGGATGCATGACTTTATATAGAAAATACTCAAGTTTAAAACAAGTAATTAATTAATCAAATATTTATTTTCAAAAAAATATGCTATTTATTTATAAACATACCCACAACAAAGTTTATAGTGCGATAGTACTTACATAATCTCTACACACTACTATAATGCATTGTTGAGCCCATTCACATGAACACTAGCATGAGATTTCTTTCAATACACTCAACCCATATTGCAACTTATTTAACTTAATTCACTACCACAACTACCTCTAAACAATCAAGGAAAATTTCATCATGTGAAGAATATCATTATTACAGTCGGCCCTTCATGGTAAACACATACCCTGAACTGCCATTAAACAGTCACACATATGATTCACATATGATCCCATTTCACAAAGTTGAACCCGGATAGCAAATACCAATAGATAAACTTCAAAAACAAGTATTAGACCCTAAACCCAATATGAACTCCTCAAGTTCTTTCATCCAGAATTGAGACTTTAAATAGAACTTAATTTTCAAATCAACTCCTGATGCACACACAGGGTGTTCGACGACTAATCCGCAAGTATACGGGGTCGATCAAGTAGTAAAGTACCCAAAGGTAGGGTTGTTGAATCCACAGAGACTGGGATACTAGTACTAACTATCTTTTGCTATCTAGTTGAGAATATTGACAGTGTTCGTAGTTTGATTGAATATCCTAAGAAGGAACTAACCCGATAACTGGTAGGTTATGGGCAATCAGAGATGCGACGTGGCACCTCAAATCACAATCCTTCTAGGATTCCTGTTTTAATAATAGAATTCTAAGTATTGGCTATCCATTGATTAATTCTTGGGAGTTCGACAATTACACCATCTGGATGCCACATCCGATCTCTCGGTATGCAGATTGAACTCATTACTTATGCCTAGTTATAATCTAACTGAGAGAAATATGGATCAATACAAAAAGAGACACCCAAGTCACAACCCTAAGCACGTATGTGTCCTGCTAGAATATAACGAGGTATATGACCATGGCTCATGTAAATACAATCACATAAATCAAGCACGGACTCACAAGAATCATCAATAAAAGAAAACTAATAAATAAAAGAATTCCATTAACAAATAATCATAGGGTTTATGTGTCTGAGGCATCACCAATGGGGTTTAGCCTCTCATGTTAATAGAAACAATAACAAAGATACCAGAGAAAGACATGATTTAAAACATAGGGACTCCCTTGCTCGATGTATACTCCGCCTTCAATCTTCTCTGAAACCCTAACCGTCACACAGAACACCCACTGAAGACCAATCTACCCAAAAGTCCTTGAACATTGTGCCCTCAGTGGGTTTATATAGATTTATATTCAATGTGGCACAAGTGTGTGCATCTAAGGCACTCCCGTGCAAGTTCCTTGCTGCTCGATCTTCAAGCATTTTGAAATCAGAGGGGTGGACATGCGTGTGCATGGCCATGCATCAGTCTACTGAGGCCGTGTACATCTCGGTAAATGCCTTTTTCAACTTGTTTCGTCATGGTTTGTCCCGTTTCTCGTTCCTTTCACTCCGGGTACCTATTTTACCTACTCAATCACAAAACAACCAGAATTAGTATGAAAATAGAGAAATCTATACATGATAACATGATAAGTGTATGTAAATATGAGGGAAATATACGTATAATCATGCACTTATCAACTCCACATCAACAATTTCCAAATAGTTAAAGCTCGAACAAAAATATTAGAAGATTCAAACCCATTTTCAGAGGATCAAAAATCAAATCAAAGTATAAACCCCATAGATTCATCTCATGAAAAGATTGAAATGTTACAACGAGTCAAAGAGCACACGAAACAATACATATAAGCGGCTTGGAAAAGGGAGAAGTGGGCAGTAAAGGACCTCGAGCTCTCCTTGTATCATGGCAAGCACACTACTGAAGAGCTACGCCAAAAACTCCGCAAGCTCGCCGCACTTGGACTCTACCATGAATTCCCCTGAGGGCGGAGTACTCCCGTGGTACAAGGTCCGGACTGAAATTGAAATTACCCACGGAACCCCTCCTTTTCGTCAAGGAGTGTAGCCTCTATTATCTTTTTGCACATTTCTATACAGTCTATTGAATGGTGACAGTGGAAGCAAGATATATATATATATATTGAGAGAGAGAGAGAGAGAGGTTCTGCAGAGCCGTCACGAAGACAAAAGAAAATTTAGTGAAGGTCTAGTGGATTATTTTGTCATCATTCAAATTTTTTTTCACATTTCCCTAATTCCCAAAGTTTAATCTAGCAAATAGGAAAACATTAAATCAGAAAAAATATACAATTTGCGGATTTATATTAAATCTTATCGAAATTCCGATAGTGGTTATTACAACCTCCCCTCTTTATATAAATTTCATCCTCAAAATTTGCGTTTCTATTATTACATATAAGTGGGGCACCAATAACTTATCTTCATCATGTAATTATCTTTTCTAAGGATAATAAACAAAACCAATCTTCAATGATATCTTATAAACCACATATTTGTTTTTTTTTATTAAAGTGGATAAACCACATTCTTTTATTTAATGAAACTAGCGATTACATAGATGAACCCGTTATTGGGTTCGATACATTGGGATGTATTATCCCTCAGATTTCCTTGGTTGCCCTTTAGACCCCTTCCTGTGCTTGAGGCACCCCTTGAGATATCTCTTAGCTTGCTTGAGTATCCTCGAAATCCCCCCCTGGCGAATGTTGCGGGTCCTCCTCCCTTGTGAAAGCGAGACTTCTTTTGACGATAGTTTCCATCGCAATCAACTTTGGCCTCTTGGATGGGTGAGCTGCATCAAACCAAGACAATGTTAGGAAGTCAATGTCGCGGATTGTTTTCGTGAAAACGCGACGTTTATCATGAAAACATCTTCTATTGCGTTCCAACCACGTTGTCCACATTATGGCTATAGATAGCATGTGCCATCCCATTCGGCTATCCCTATGCATTCGATTGATAAACGCATCTTGGCCCCATAATTCTTGCATTCTAATGGGTGGTGTCCCTAGGTGGCCTAACTGTGTGAAGTGTTGCCATATACTCTTCGAGTAAGGGCAATTTAGGAGCAGGTGTTGTACCGTTTCCTCTCTTTCCTCACACAGATAGCAGACTGTCCTTGTGCCGCTCCAGCCACGTTTCCTTAGGTTATCTAAGGTAAGGATTTTGTTGTCCAACGCAAGCCAAGCGAAAGCTTTGGTTTTGTTGGGGCAGGGGAGTTTCCAGAAATTCTTTCCCAGCTCCGATCTGAGACCCCCGTCCATCAAGAATCGGTAATAGGATTTCACAGTGAATTTGCCTTGTGTTGTGAGCTTCCATTGTTTCCTGTCTTGCTCTATCCCCTGTTGCTCCTGACATTTTCTGGTAAGTTGTTCTAGCTCGTTTGCTCCTCCCTCAGGAAGCGGGCCTTCTAGGAGAATCGAAGTGCCTTGCGCCAAAGCGAGGCCTATTTCTTGCATTGTATGATCCTTCCTTCTTGCCATGTCATATAGTGAGGGATAAGTGGTTCGAGGTGCCAGCCCATTCATCCAGTTATCAGGCCAAAAAAAAGTTGATTCCCCCGTGCCCACTATGGACGTTATGTTGTGTAACAGAGCTTCTTGCTGTTGGGTGGCCCCTTTCCAGAAGAAGGATGCACGTTGAGGCGCCGGGGTATGAGGGTTGAAACTACGCCCTCTGGAGTACTGTAGTTTCAGTATCTTCGCGCAAATGGCGGCTTGCCCAGTGAGTATTCGCCACCACCATTTTCCCAGCATAGCTGTGTTGAAACATCGGAGGTTGATTATGCCCCATCCGCCGAACTCCTTGGGCCTACACAATCTCTCCCAGCACACCAATCTGTATGCCTTCCTATCCTCCTCTACTCCTCTCCATAGGAAGTCTCGCCTGATTCGGTCGATCTGATGGGTAACCCACTCCGGCATTCTGTAGATGGATAGCCAATAGGTTGGGATCGCCGAGAGGACCGCATTAAGGAGAGTGATGCGTCCCCCCAATGATAGTAGTTTCCCTTTCCATGCTGTTAGTCTTCCTTTGACCTTGTTGATTAATATTCTCCAGTCCTCCTTCTTTGGCTTTGCTCCTGAAATTGGTAGGCCAAGGTATCCAATAGGTAGAGTGCTAGTAGTGCATCCCATCATTTGTTCAAGGTCATGGGGTGTGTAGGATATCGTCTTGATGGGGATAGCAACACTCTTGTGGTAGTTGATCCTGAGCCCTGATATACCTTCGTAAATGAAGAAAATCAACTTCAGAATTCTGAAATTTTCTAGCCCCCCTGAGCATAATATGAGTAGGTCATCTGCGTATTGGAGGATAGAGGTTTCTTCCGCTTCAGTCTCTCCATATCGAACTCCTCTGAATAGATTAGCCCTCATGGCATTTGTCATCATTGTACTGAGTACATCTGTGACTAGGACAAAGAGCAGTGGTGATAGGGGGTCTCCTTGTCTCAGACCTCTTTGAAGTCGTACATATCCCGTGGGTTGGCCGTTCAGGAGGAATTTTGTCTTTGAGGAAGTTAGTATTATCCTGATCCAAGTGATCCACCGCGGGCCAAAGCCTCGGGCTTGGAGCATGTCTAGAAGAAATTCCCAATCTACCGTGTCGAAGGCTTTCTCGAAGTCTACTTTGAGTAGTGCTCCGTTCTCCCTACCATGCTTCATCCTGTGGATAAGTTCTTCAGCGGCGACGATGTTGTCCTGAATACACCTACCTTTGATGAAGGCTGTTTGTGATGGGTCCACTAGTTCATTGATCACTCCCCCAAGTCTGTTGGCTAGTACCTTGGTGATTATCTTCATTGAACAGTTCACTAGACTGATTGGTCTATAATCTGATATGGTTACCGGTGAGTTTATCTTTGGGATCAAGGTGATGTAGGCCCAATTGAGCCTTTCTAGGGTTGGTAAGCCTTGATGTAGTTCTTGGAAAAGGTTGATAAGTTCAGTCTTCATGATGCTCCATCCTTGTTGATATATGGTCATAGGGAGGCCATCCGGTCCAGGTGCCTTATCTGGGTTGAGGTCCCTGATCGCTGCCCAGATTTCTTCCTCAGTGAATGGCATGTCTAGGTGTTGGAGGTTGACGCATTCCTTGTGAATGAGTACTCTGTCCCAATTAATGGGTAGTCTTTGTTGCCTTTTGGTGCCAAGTAGCTGGGAGAAGTGTTCATTCAGCACTGTAGTAAGGTCTTCTTGTCCTCAACCGTGGTGTTGCCCACTTGTATTTTATGTATCCAATTGCGGTTTCTTCTTTCGTTTGCCACTGCATGGAAGAATTTGGTGTTTTGATCTCCTTCCTTAAGCCAGGTGATGCGTGCCCGTTGCCTCCAATAGACCTCTTCTGATCTAATGAGATCTTCGTACTCCTTTTTTAGGGATAATTTAGTATGCTCCTCCTCAGTGTTGAGTATAGTTGTTTCCTCCTTCTGATCCAGCCGTTGAATAGTAGATAGTATCTCCCTCTTTCGAGCCCGTTCTTCTTGTTTTTCCTGGATTTTCCACAGCTTCAATCGTTTTCTGATGAGGGCTAACTTCTTAGCTAGTGTGAAGTCTCCGCTTCCTCTGAAGTCGGCTCTATTCCACCAATCTTGCACCATCCCCCAGAAGCCCTCCTTTGATGTCCACTCCCTGTTGAATCGGAAGGGGAACCCGTGTGTTGTATGTGCTCCGCACTCCAGCATAATTGGGGTATGGTCCGACCTAATCCTTGGAAGTGCTGATTGCCACACTTGTGGGAATTCCGATGGCCATGTGTCAGATATGAGGAATCGATCTAGTCTGATGAGGGTCGGATCGTTTCGACCATCCGTCCAAGTGTATTGTTGTCCCATCAGTGGAGGATCCCATAATTGGAGGTCCTCAATTAGCTCCCCAAAGTCTCTCTGGCTCTGTGTGTTGTGGGGGGTCTTATTGCTATCTTCTTCTGACAATGTGGCGTTGAAGTCCCCCCCTATTATCCATAATCCTCCCCATCCGGCCCTGATTTGTCGTAACTCATCCCAGAATGCTTATTTAAGGCTTCGTTCACACGGTCCATATACCGTGGTACACATCCAAACTTTTTGATTGGATCACTCCTCAAGTATTGCCGTTAGGCAGAAGGTGCCAGTATGACTGCTGACTAGATTAAACCTGTTGCTGCTCCACCCCATGCAACATCCTCCCCTGGTATTGTGTGCCTGGAGGATTATTCTGGTGTCGTACTCAGCTCCCCCCAGGCTTCTCCATATGCGGTTGTCGACATTGGCCAGCTTTTTCTCTTGTAGACAAAACAGGTCCTGCTTATGTGTTCCCAAAAAATCCCTCACCAGGAAACGTTTTTTACGTTTACCTAGTCCCCTAACATTCCATGAGATTAGCTTCATGAAGGAAACTTGGCATTCCCTGAGATCCTCCTTCCCGAGGCGGCTTAGATGCCTCCCTTGGCTCTACCGGCCCTTACCGATTCCCTTAACCGCATATGGTGCAAGTATGCCTGGTGGTCATCTACTTGGTTGGTATCTACTCCCATTGTGAGAGCAGTCGAGAGCATATCCCTATCATCCCAATCAAAAGAGATAATACCAGAGGAAAGAGAAGAATTCATACCTTGGGGGTCGATGCGATTCATTCTTTTCTTGCTGTCAATGGGGTTGGTCTCTTCCCCTGGATCTGGGAGTGGTTTGGTCTTTTTAGGGCGCCCCCTTGATTTGCTTGGTGCTCCAGCGCATTTCCTTTTCCCCTGTGTTGGTGGTTCCTCGGGGTGGTTCCCTGTGCCTTTTCCTTCTCCATTCTTAGGTGCCTTCCTTGCAGATGTGGTGTGTTGTTCCAGGTTGTATTAGAGATTAGGTTCCAACCTCCATTCATGTATCTTGGAATAGTATTATTTAAATCGATAATCCCATGGTTGATAAGTTCCATTATATGGAGAGCTTGTGGGTTTAGTTACAAAGAGGACCCATGTTATTAAAGCTGCATGACTAAGTTTGTATTTCAGTCTTATGTTATGAGGTTGAGTCTGTATTTCAATTTTTTATGACCATGTCGTTGTTAGTGAGTCAGTTATCATAGTAGTGGTGTTAGTGACCCAGTCCTTGTTAGTGAGTCCACTATGTAAGTCTTATACAAGGCAATATTATCTTGCCTTTCAATTGTTCTCTAAATCCCTAAGAAATTTTACTGCATTTCAATGTCTTCCCTAAAAAGCCTATTTGATTACGGCTGTCTTCTTTCTCTCAATACACTCTCATCATCTAATTAATATCCACTTGATCCTTTATATTGGTGGTATCAAAGCTACACAAGGCGTGAGAAACCATTGCAGCAAATGGGAGTTCTCTCAGTGTGTCACAGCCTTCATTACCGTTCTTCCAAGGCGACTGCTTCAAGTACTGGAGCATCAAAATGAAGATGCTTAAATCACAAGATCTGTGGGACCTTGTTAATCAGGGATTTCCTGATCCAGATGATGATGATGCCTGGCTGAAGGAGTACTGCAAACGTGACTCTATAGCTCTATTCTTCATTCAACAAGTTGTGGATGTGACGATCTTCTCTAGAATTGCAGCTGTAGAAATGTCCAAAGAGGCATGGACGATCCTCAAGACAGAATTTCAAGGTTCTTCTAACGTGATGGCAGTAACTCTTCAAACTCTCCGGCATAAGTTTGAGACCTCATACATAAAGGTAGGCGAAGGAGTGCAAAACTACCTCACAAGAATTCTCACCATTGTCAACCAAATCCGGGTGTATGGTGATCAGGTGAATGATCATGTAGTGGTGGCCAAGGGTCTGAGAAGCCTCATACCTAAGTTTAATCACATTGTGGCTGCGATCGAGGATTCCAAGGACCTTACTTGACTCACTCTTCATGAATTGAGTGGATCATTGCAAGCTCATGAAGCTTGGATCAACAAATTAGTGGAGAAATCAGCAGAGAAGGCATTCATAGTGAAGGGTGAAAGTTCAGACACAAGACAACAATCCTACAATGATCAGAAAGGTCACAACTATAATGCTTAGAGAGGGCAAAAAGGCAATGTACAATGTCATATCGGTAAGGAATTTGGACACCTGAAGGCAGACTGCTAGTTCAAGGATACATGTGTGAACATGGTAGAAGACATTGAAGTAAGTACCTCTTTATGACTCACCATGATGCAGGCAATGCAGATGATAGCATATGGATTGTGGACCGTGGATGTTCAAACCATATGGCAGGGGTCAAGAGTTTGTTCAAGGAGTTAGATGGCCATCAAGATAACTTCAAATAAGGTGAAGTTGTTGCATGGTGTGCATTATGTGCAAAGTATTGCACACAATCTAGTGATTGCAAGGCAACTTTTGTAAAATGGATATTCTATTCTATTTGATAATGGGGCATGCATTATCAGAGACAAGGCCACTGGATTGGAATTGGCAATTGTACAAATGACTAGAAACAAAATGTTTCCTTTAGAAGTCTCAAAGATAGAGAGTCACAGCTTACTCACAGGAGGCAGTGAAGAGATGATTGCTTGAGAATTTGAAGAGATGAAAAACTCAATTCGTTGGCATCTGAGGTATGTTTATTTAAACATCAAAGGCATGAAGCTATTATATCACAAGCATATGGTTGAAGGTCTTCCAAATATCACTCAAATTGATAGCTGTGAGAGGTGCATCCTTGGAAAGCAATCGAGACACTCATTTCCCTCTTGAAGAGCTTGGAGAGTAGACACTCCACTTGAACTCATCCATGATGACCTGTGTGGACCCATGCAGACCAAGTCACTTGGTGGAAGTTCCTATTGCCTATTATTTACTAATGATTACACCCGTTATAGTTGGGTGTACTTCCTTGAGTCCAAGGCTCAAGCATTTGAATATTTCATGAAATTCAAAGCACTAGTGGAGAGGCAAAGTGGAAGCTTGATCAAACCTCTACACATTGACTGTGGAGGAGAGTTTCTCTTCAATGCTTTCAAGAGCTTTTGTGAAGACAAAGGCATCAACAGAGAACTCACAACCCCCTACTCACCTCAACAGAATGGCGTGGCCTAGAGGAAGAACTGCACTGTGGTGGAAATGGCTCGAAGCTTATTGAAGGAGAAGAATCTTCCCAATTTCTTCCGGGCAGAAGCTGTAGCAAGCTCTGTGTACCTCTTGAACATCTCACCAACAAAAGCTGTGCTCAATCAAATCCCATTTGAAGCGTGGCAAGGTATGAAGCCCTCTGTTACTCATCTCAAAGTCTTTGGCAACATTTCATATACTCTTATTCCCTCACAAATGAGTCAAAAGTTAGATGACAAATCATTAAAATGTATTTTTGTGGGTTATTGCACTAAATCAAAAGCATATAGGCTGTATAATCCTCTCACTGGTAAGATATTGGTCAGTAGGGATGTGATGTTAAATGAGGAAGCTCAATGGGATTGGAATCACAATGAGTAGACCCACAGAAGATTCCATTGACCATTATGTCAAAGTCTATAGTATCTGATGGTATTACTACATCTGTATCCAATGGAGGAAGTCTAGGCAGCTCCCTAACTGATCAGTCTTCAGAACAAAGACCACGTGCAAGCAGTGATTCTACACCGAAAGCACCTCCAAGGAGAGTCAGATCATTGTAAGAGATCTATGAATCTTGCAGTTTTGTGTTGAGTGTTTCTAATCCTGGTGTATATGAAGAAGATGCAGAAGAACCAAGGTGGAAAAATACTATGCAGGAGGAGTCTTAGCAATCCAAAAGAACAACACCTAGGAGCTTGTTGATCTACCAACAGAGAAGAAACCCATTGGCCTGAAAATGGGTGTTCAAAACTAAATACAACCCAGATCGAAGCATTCAAAAGCACAAGGCACATTTGATGAAAGCTCTATATAGGTTGAAACAAGCTCCTCGAGCTTGGTTCAACAAGATTAATAGTATTTTATGAAGAGTGGCTTTGCCAAATATGACAGTGAGCCAACTCTTTATAAGAAGATACAAGGTGATGACTTGATGCTAGTGTGCTTATATGTAGATGATATTGTATACATGGGATCATCGCAAAGTCTTGTCGAAGACTTTAATTAAGAATGGAATGATGACGGCCTTTGAAATGATTGATCTAGCTAGGAGTACTGCATTACTTCCATGGTTTAGAGATCAATCAAGGAATGGATGGCATCCTTATTTCTTAGAGAAAATATGCAGAAGATTTGCTCATGAGGTTCTCTATTCTTGGATGTAAGAAGACAGTGACACCCATGAGTATAAATGAGAAGCACCAGATCAATGATGGTTCAAAGAGTACTAATGTAAAGAAATACAAAAGCTTAGGTGGTGGTTTGATCTATCTCACTCACACTCGAGCTGACATTATATAACTACAAGAAAAATGATTTTTAGGGACCACATATTAAGGACTGGATGTGAAAATGGTCCTTAAAATTACACTAATAAGGACTGGATTTTTAACGGTCCCAAAATTCTAATTTTTTATATAATATTCAGGACCATATTTTATTCTGATCCTAAAAATGTAAAAATTATGGTCCTTAAATCTTTTAATTTGACTGGGATTGAAAAAAAAATTAATAATTTAAAACAATGGTTCGGATTGAAAAAAAAAATTAATAACTTAAAAACCAAAACCCTCTTCTCCGCTTCGCGCGGGATATAGTGATAGTCGAGCGGCACGTCCTTCTCCTCCTTCCCCCGACTCTGAACGAAAGTCAACCCTAGATCGCACCCTCCTCTCCTCCTCAATATTGTTCCCTGCGATCATTCGTCACCGAATTCCATCTCCCCTTTCCGAAAACCCTAGTTCATCCTTGGCGAGCACTTATCTATCCGGTGTCGTCTACTCTTCTTTCCTTGCCAGAAGGTGATGAAAGGTTTTTGGCATCCCATTGGCTTGCAATTCTGGGAATGCGAGGCAATTTTCTGATTTCCGGCAATTGAATTGGGTTCTTGGCTTCTGGTTTGGTGCGTTGCTTTCTCTCATCCTGGTCTTGGTGTTGCTTCTTTGTTATTGTTTTGTATTAGATGTTAATCAATTTGACTGCTATGTTTTTGCACTTGACATGCTGAAAACTCAACCATGGCAGGTATAGAAAACTTAGCTAGCGAGATTGGTTTCTCCTACTTCTTGATCTGGACTAGGCTCAAGGTTAGGGGCACTCTTTGTTTTGCTGCTTGGGGGAGAATCAATTTCATTACTGCCCAAGAATTTTAAGAACTCAACCTAGTAAATAATTAGTTTATTATGCCATACTCTAGTCTTTGGTTAGATCCATTGCCCAAGGATTTCAAGAAATCAACTAGTACAGAAACTTACTACAATCTCCGTAATAACATGCTTTCTATTGCTTGGGAGGATTGAAGAATGAATGGGTTGCTTGTTTCTTGTGGATAGAGATGACTATCAACCAAACATGAAATATAATTGGATTGGTACTAGATAGCAACAGCTACATTGGTGAGGCACCCACCAATTAGACATCTCATGAACTTTTCTAATGATTGGACATTGTTCAAAGACTTTTTGTCGATGCCTTGCTTTGAATGATTCATAGTTTTTCATCTGAATCTTAGAAATATTATCAGGAACAGACTATGCACAGTTCCTTACAATATAATATTAAATAATATGAAAAGTATATATTTGGGAAGATATATCAATGTGCTTTATATCTATATAATATGGAGGATTGGTATAAAAGTTAAAATAGAAGCATCTTAAAAAATCTTAACCGAAAATAATATTTAAGAATCGGAGTGAAGGGTAGATTTGGAATCTCATTAGTTTTTAGAGATGTGTTTGTATTTTATTTTTTTTATAATTTTTTCACATCATATTGAAGTATGATTGTTTGGTATAAATAAAATTATTTCGAAGCATTCTTGGAGTTTTAAATGCATGGAATAGTAGTGTAAATGTTTGAATGCAAAATATTAACACTTAAGTCATGTTTGAAAGCAAAATAAAGAATTTTTTCTGTCAATAGTGAAAATGACTAGTATGAAATTTTTTATGGATTTCTAAGATAGTAAAAAATTATTAATGAGAAAAGCTATGATTAGATGACAATAATAGTGATTACAATAATCTCTGTAATAGCATGTTTCCTAGTGTACGAATCAACAAACTAATTATTCAAGAGCACAATGTAGTAGGCTCTCAATATGTGTGTCATCAATATTTACAAATTTCATGTCATGCTTTCATTGCAATCTCTGTAATAACATGTTTTCATGGCATGTCATCAATATTTTCAAATTTCTTACTCTTAAGCCTGTCAAGCCAGTTTTGAAATTAGTTTGGGGACAATTATTTTATTGCTGTCCAAGGATTTCAAAAACTCAACCTAGTGTTATAAGAGGGGCTCATAGCAAACATCCTAAAGATATTTTTAAACTTGAACTTAATTTGGTGAATTAGCATTTAGGTAAAAATCCTTCATGCATGCTTTTGTGATTGTTTAATCCCTATTGTTGATTCAACACTTAGATGACAACCAAAGGTACTTGGGATTTGGATTGATTTAGGTTTGTGATTTAATTTTTGCAGCTCTCAAGTCTTCATTTTTCTGCAGCTCTCAGGTGTTTTTCTGTAGCCCTCAGGTATTTTATATTGTTAATGTATTATTCTCTTTTCAAGCTTGGTATTTTTGAACTATTTATTTAGGCATGAACAATTATTTTAGAAAACTAGAAAAGTTTTTTGGTGATGAAAAGAGTTCTGAAGACCTATCATTTGCATGAATGGTGACATGAGACCTTATTTCATCTTCTTGAAGTGAGGTGGTTCTTAATGTGATGTTTCTTTGGTTAATTTTCAGTATCTTCTTTGCTCTTGGAGTGCATTCATGTATTCTTCTTGAACGTATAGGACAATCATACCATTTTATTTTGTTCATCTATTTCCTTTAGCCATGTGTAAGAATCTAAGTATGTACATGCATGGTATTTAGTTTTTAACAAGTGTTTGATTGGATCCAAGCTATGAAACTATCTTTCTTAGTCCGTTTATATTTGAGATTAAACCTGGTCTCATTAACTTGAGTTAAAAAAAAAAAAATTATTATTTGGAAAAGAGTACTGGATCTTTTGAATAGAGTGTTGGGTATGAATCTTGCTATTTGAATATTAATGAATATTGTATAACCCTTTATATGGATAATCAGAAATACTAATATTTATGTACCTTTAAGAAGAATTTGCTTAACTTTAAGAATGATAATCCTATTTACGAGTTTTCAAAGTCAGGATGTGGTGAAGAGCTTGATGTTGAAAGATATCCAAAATCTCTATGTTTTCTTTTGCTCTTTTGCATCTCAAATATGAAGTTTTAAAGTATAATTTTGTTTAAACATATACAAAGTCATATCTTTGTTATATTATTTAGGGTTTAAATTGTCTGTAAAATAAAATTGGTTTTACTTCACATAAACCTTATCTCTTACTCTTTTTTAAAAATCTATGATAGGTACTGCAGTGGTTTGTTTGTTTGCTTGTTTGTTTGTTTGTTTTTTTGTTGAAATCCATGAACAGTGAAATCCTTGTGTCGATGCATGCACTACCTCCAGTTACATTGATAGATATATATGCTTGATGAATAGATACATAGGGTTGAATGAAAGTAGACACTCTTTGTCTTACATCCATGGTATAATGCATCCATAAAGCTCAATTAATGGAGGATAGAATGAATGCCATGAAGATACAAAAAACAATGTTAGTTCTTTTTTTTTTGGTCGAAAAGAGCTACATAGTAGCTATATATTAAAAGTAAAACTAAGATCACACCAAAGATCAAGCGACGCTTATTTACAATCACACTTAACCAAACTAAACCACAGATAACAGGATGAAAGATAAACAGGATAAAACATATCCAAAACACTAACTTGGAAGTGAGGACAATGATCAGCTCCACTTCCCTTTAGCTATCATTTTACCCTTCTTTTGGACTGCCGACAAGATCTGAACCCCCTTACGAGCTCGGGACTCCTTCCTCATACCTTTTTGGAGCTCCCAGAGTGTTCGATCATCCTCCGAGTCCTCCATCTCCGAGTCCTCCTGTAACGCCCCAACCCGATCCCGGGACCTCGGGCATGTCAACAGACCGGCCGTACCCAAGTGGAGACGGGCCCCACTCGAGTACAAGGCCTAAGTAAACAGTAGCAGATAACAAAATAAATTCAAAAGTTTATTAATCCAATAAAAAACAAATACAAATCAGAGTGCTAATGCGGAAAATAAAGTACAAGGGTCCAATACCCTAAACAACACCAGGCCCTACAGGGTCATAAACCAATATCTCACACAAGAACTGAAAAGAGGTCCTCCGACCTCAGCAAATATCCCACCCCGACTCTCGCACGTCTCCTGAGCTCAAGTCACCTACTCCTCAGGACCTGAAATGAGAGAAGGGAAAAAAGGATGAGCTTTCGAAAGGAAAGCCCAGTAAGTACCCTGCAAGGATCTCAAAGCCACAAGATGAAACAAGATATCAGCAATCAAAGAATCATCAAACAAAGGGACTACACCCCACACAAACAAATCCTAGGAGTCTACCACAAACATCAGCAACGGCACGACTCCTATACAAATTTCGGGCTCGGAAGAGAATTCCAATAACAAGCTCAAGAATGATTTCCCGAACACACAAGATCTGCCGCGGTGACTAACAATGCCGCCTCGGTAGCGCCACCTCTCTCATGTCGACATGGTCAGTGATCGACCCCACCGAGCGAGGGATGGCCAGTATCGCCCCTCCGGCGGGAATGCCGAAACGCCAGTGGTGTCCCGTCCCTAACGCTCTCGCAACATCCGGAGCTCACCTGCTCCATCAATCGGCGGAAAAGAACTTCGCGCGACACCTACCCGACCAGCACACAAGTACTGCGTATCTCTATGGCTCATGCCAGACAACAGGAGGCTATGCTCAGTGAGCCCGCTCACTCCACTGACGCATACCTACCTAGCCGCACACCACGAGTGCCGACAGTCAAGTGTCGGCCCATGGGTGGGCTAGCCCAACAGAGCATTCCAAACAAACAGGTAGTAACAGCACTACCACAAGCACATCAATCACACACATACGAGGAAAGAGAGCAATAACTATCATGTATGTGCATGTATCCAAAAACAACAGGTATCACAAAGAAAGACATGCCAACAACCAGCATTTAGCAAATCAAGAAACCCATACAATGGGTGGAATCTAGGCAAGAGTAACTTACCTCTAATCGTAATCCAATCGAACACTCTGAATCTGTCCCGTCGAAGTACCACGCTCCTCGACAATATCTGTATACACAGATTTATACTCAACACACGTACAAGTGTTTAATAAAATTATCACTTATAATTCACATGTTGCCAAATGGCTCCGGCCTAATAAATTCAACTCAAACCTTTAATTAATCTTAATTCCTTAATTATCTAGGATAAACCCTTTATCCTCAACTTTCCAAACTGGCCCAAAGGCCCAACCCACTTGATCACCACACCACCAAAATAATAATTCTCAGGAACCTCAAAATAATATCAATGCAGAATTTCTGAACCCGCTGCGCAGTCCCAAAGAACAGCCCATATCTTTTGATCCAGAGACCTGATCGAGTTGATCTAAAGCTCATTGGAAAGATCTCTTTCTCGTCCTTCCAATGACATGTAATACGTCCCCATCGGGTACCTACAGGTTGCCCACCAATCCCCCTATGTGGACAGTCAATCTGCAGCTATTCCCCAACTCCAATCCTTCACATAAAATCATAAGCATAATCCTTAATCGACTCAAGAACACAAGTGCACACTGGGCAGCCACGGCACTCCTGAACCCATATGAGAATCCCATCAACTTAATTAGACTAAACAACCTCTTAACCACAATTTTAAATCACTTTAATAAATTATTCTCAGCTCTATCAACTCTCCAAGTAGAGAAGCCACACTTAACCCAACTCTCTCTCTCTCTCTCTCTCTCTCTCTCTCTCTCTCTCCTCAACTTTTAAATGGTTTTTAGTTCAAAACCCACGACCTGGTATGTATCTTCATTAATGAGAAATCAAATGCAAAACAATTATGGAATACATTCTCTCACTTTACTTTGGCCACCATGATGACCATTAAGCCATGAAACTCTCTTACAGCCCTAACTTGTACATGCTCTGAATCTTTTTCAATCACTATTTGCTCACAACTCAGCAGCCGTACCCATGTCCCCAGCCATCAAATACAGTTCACTTATTTAATCTCAATCAAACTAACAGCTTCATTAACCGATACTAAAACAATAAACAGTATCCTCAAAATTAACATCTCTTCCAAATTTCTTCTGCAGACCAGTCCCAACACATGAAATATGGATGAACCCAAACCCTTTACATGAAACAACATCACATGAGAATCACATCTCATGCCTACAAGTCACTTCCTGCCCCTCACATTCACATGAAATCACAAGTACGGCCATTATCTCCTTACCAGCCTTAAACCCACCAAGCAGTAATCAATACCATCAAAACCACATGTTGACAGGCCTCTATCCCTTCTCTCAGAGATCAGTAGCATTCACATCCTCAGAGAACAACAATTACAAAACCACTTCTAATCATCCCTTGATCACACATGTATTCCTTTAGAATTTTAGATCTCTGGCCCTCCATAAAATCAGAAGCAATCAAAAGCTATAATCATGCATGAACCTTTATAAAATAAGAAAAAACCCTATCATCCCTTCACCAGACTCTAACTACCACCCTTTACCTATCATGAACTTCAAAAGCAACAAGTAATACAAGCGGGGAGAGGCATGCTCACCGAATAACAAAGGCTCTCCTGCGGGTGGTCGTGGTTTGTCAAATTCTGCACGCACACGTGACAAAGAACAGAAGGGTGGACTGGGCAGCGCTCCTCCCCTCTCGATCGCACAAACCGGTTGATTGGGGCGTGGAGATGAGAGCAAGACTAGGGTTTCAATGCCTCCTTTTATAGAGTTTATGGAGATCGGTTCAATTAGATAAGGATCGAATTTCAGTTCTAGTCAATGGCCGGCGATGACCCATGCACGATGGCGAGATCGTTGCCCTCGCACCCACGTGTCCCTCTCAAAAAAAAACCACGACCGCTAGATCATATCCATATAATCCAATCTAGGCCGTCCATAACCTTCAACCGGACTCATGTGCATGAGTTTCTCATGCACATACGACAAAAGCCCCCCGATCTCCTTTTTATTTAATTTTAGCTCAAATTCATTTGGAATAGAAATTTTACTCTAAGTCCCTTAAATGCAATATAATTCCCTGTAGGCCCTTCCTCCATAGTATAAAGCAAATTCCCTTTCTAGTCCCCATATATTTTAAATCATCACTTTGTTCCTTGACAATCTTATAAATTATAAAGATCATTAAATAAGATTGAGTCAAATTAATCCCTATTAATTTCTTAAATTTAATTTCCATTTATTCATCCTTTTCTCCAATTAAACCAAATTAGAGATTTTTTTTTTCAATTACTAAAAATATCTAAAAATAAGAAAATTCCCATAATTATTCATAACTAAGGAAAAATAAAACCATGTGTTTTACAATCCTCCCCCCTTATAGAAATTTCGTCCCCGAAATTTAAAATCAATCCCCAAAACTTTCATCCAGTAACAAACTATTCCGGGAAAATGCTTCCTCATGTCCTCCAAATTTTCACTCTCTAATAACTCATGTAAATGGGGGTTTATCCTCAAATATCACTATCAGCCATCCAATCCCAAACCTCGAACGTTTGCTCCATCTCTCGGACTTAACGTTCGCTAACACTGGTTCTCCGATCCTCCAGAACTCTAACAATCCTCTGCCCGCCTCTTGGGCAACACATGGGGTCACACCAGACCCACAACCTCACGCCTCAACTCTATCAGAGTAATGGGGACTACCTCCCCCTTTTAGTCTCGGCCCGCTGCTTGCGGCTTTGGAACCTCCGCACATCAGGTATCCGTTCAAAGTCCTGATCGACCTAGCCCAACACTCAGTCTATCCTACTTGACTAAGTTACTAGGGCAACTAGGGTGTCCGTTATCTGCATTGCTCTGATACCATTTTAATCAGAACCGACCCGATCCGGGACCTCGCATCGCCATCAGACGGCCGTAGGTACCCAAGTGGAGACGGGCCCCACTCGAGTACAAGGCCTAAGTAAACAGTAGCAGATAACAAAATAAATTCAAAAGTTTATTAATCCAATAATAAACAAATACAAATCAGAGTGCTAATGCGGAAAATAAAGTACAAGGGTCCAATACCCTAAACAACACCAGGCCCTACAGGGTCATAAACCAATATCTCACACAAGAACTGAAAAGAGGTCCTCCGACCTCAGCAAATATCCCACCCCGACTCTCGCACGTCTCCTGAGCTCAATTCACCTACTCCTCAAGACCTGAAATGAGAGAAGGGAAAAAAAGGATGAGCTTTCGAAAGGAAAGCCCAGTAAGTACCCTGCAAGGATCTCAAAGCCACAAGATGAAACAAGATATCAGCAATCAAAGAATCATCAAACAAAGGGACTACACCCCACACAAACAAATCCTAGGAGTCTACCACAAACATCAGCAACGGCACGACTCCTATCCGACAACAGCCCTCGGGGCTCTGGAAGAGAATTCCAATAACAAGCTCAGCAATGATTTCCCGGCCAAGAATACACAAAGATTCGCCGCCGGTGACTAACCTGCCGCTCCTCGGTAGCGCCACCTCTCTCATGCGACATGGTCGATCGACCCCAGATCGGGGCGTGGACCGAGTATCGCCCCTCGCCGGGGAATGCCGGAACGCCAGTGGTGTCGGCCCCAACGCCTCGCAACATCCGAGCTCACCGCTCCATCAATCCGGGCGGAAAAAGAAACTCAGTTGGCGCACACCTACCCGGCCAAGACAAGTACAGATCTCCATGGTCTTGTGCTGCATAACAGAGGGTATGCTATGAGTCTGGGCCAGCTAATCGACGGATACCTACCTAGTCGCACACAAGCACCACGAGTGCCTACAAATAAGTGTCGGCCATGGGTGGGCAAGCCCAACAGAGCATTCCAAACAACTGGTAGTAACAACACTACCACAAGCACATCAATCACACACATACGAGGAAAGAGAGCAATAACTATCATGTATGTGCATGTATCAAAAAAACAACAGGTATCACAAAGAAAGACATGCCAACAACCAACATTTAGAAAATAAGGAAACCCAGACAATGGGTGGAATCTAGGCCAGAGTAACTTACCTCTAATCGTAATCCAATCGAACACTCTGAATCTGTCCCGTCGAAGTACAACGCTCCTCGACAATATCTGTATACACAGATTTATACTCAACACACGTACAAGTGTTTAATAAAATTATCACTTATAATTCACATGTTGCCAAATGGCTCCGGCCTAATAAATTCAATTCAAACCTTTAATTAATCTTAATTCCTTAATTATCTAGGATAAACCCTTTATCCTCAACTTTCCAAACTGGCCCAAAGGCCCAACCCACTTGATCACCACACCACCAAAATAATAATTCTCAGGAACCTCAAAATAATATCAATGCAGAATTTACGAACTCCTACAAGTGATCCCCAAAGAATGTACCCCATATCTTTTGATCCAGAGACCTGATCGAGTTGATCTAAAGCTCATTTGAAAGATCTCTTTCTCGTCCTTCCAATGACATGTAATACGTCCCCATCGGGTACCTACGGGTTGCCCACCAATCCCCCTATGTGGACAAATCAATGCAGCCTATTCCCCAACTCCAATCCTTCACATAAAATCATAAGCATAATCCTTAATCGACTCAAGAACACAAGTGCACCTCAAGTACCACGGCACTCCTGAACCCATATGAGAATCCCATCAACTTAATTAGACTAAACAACCTCTTAACCACAATTTTAAATCACTTTAATAAATTATTCTCAGCTCTATCAACTCTCCAAGTAGAGAAGCCACACTTAACCCAACTCTCTCTCTCTCTCTCTCTCTCTCTCTCTCTCTCTCCTCAACTTTTAAATGGTTTTTAGTTCAAAACCCACGACCTGGTATGTATCTTCATTAATGAGAAATCAAATGCAAAACAATTATGGAATACATTCTCTCACTTTACTTTGGCCACCATGATGACCATTAAGCCATGAAACTCTCTTACAGCCCTAACTTGTACATGCTCTGAATCTTTTTCAATCACTATTTGCTCACAACTCAGCAGCCGTACCCATGTCCCCAGCCATCAAATACAGTTCACTTATTTAATCTCAATCAAACTAACAGCTTCATTAACCAATACTAAAACAATAAACAGTATCCTCAAAATTAACATCTCTTCCAAATTTCTTCTGCAGACCAGTCCCAACACATGAAATATGGATGAACCCAAACCCTTTACATGAAACAACATCACATGAGAATCACATCTCATGCCTACAAGTCACTTCCTGCCCCTCACATTCACATGAAATCACAAGTACGGCCATTATCTCCTTACCAGCCTCAAACCCACCAAGCAGTAATCAAGACCATCAAAACCACATGTTGACAGGCCTCTATCCCTTCTCTCAGAGATCAGTAGCATTCACATCCTCAGAGAACAACAATTACAAAACCACTTCTAATCATCACTTGATCACACATGTATTCCTTTAGAATTTTAGATCTCTGGCCCTCCATAAAATCAGAAGCCATCAAAAGCTATAATCATGCATGAACCTTTATAAAATAAGAAAAAACCCTATCATCCCTCCACCAGACTCTAACTACCACCCTTTACCTATCATGAACTTCAAAAGCAACAAGTAATGCAAGAGGGGAGAGGCATGCTCACCGAATAACAAAGGCTCTCCTGCGGGTGGTCGTGGTTTGTCAAATTCTGCACGCACACGTGACAAGGAACAGAAGGGTGGACTGGGCGGCGCTCCTCCCCTCTCGATCGCACAAACCGGTTGATGGCGGCGTGGAGATGAGAGCAAGACTAGGGTTTCAATGCCTCCTTTTATAGAGTTTGCGGAGATCGGTTCAATTAGATAAGGATCGAATTTCAGTTCTAGTCAATGGCCGGCGATGACCCATGCACGATGGCGAGATCGTTGCCCTCGCACCCACGTGTCCCTCTCAAAAAAAAACCACGACCGCTAGATCATATCCATATAATCCAATCTAGGCCGTCCATAACCTTCAACCGGACTCATGTGCATGAGTTTCTCATGCACATACGACAAAAGCCCCCCGATCTCCTTTTTATTTAATTTTAGCTCAAATTCATTTGGAATAGAAATTTTACTCTAAGTCCCTTAAATGCAATATAATTCCCTGTAGGCCCTTCCTCCATAGTATAAAGCAAATTCCCTTTCTAGTCCCCATATATTTTAAATCATCACTTAGTTCCTTGACAATCTTATAAATTATAAAGATCATTAAATAAGATTGAGTCAAATTAATCCCTATTAATTTCTTAAATTTAATTTCCATTTATTCATCCTTTTCTCCAATTAAACCAAATTAGAGATATTTTTTTTTCAATTACTAAAAATATCTAAAAATAAGAAAATTCCCATAATTATTCATAACTAAGGAAAAATAAAACCATGTGTTTTACAATCCTCCCCCCTTATAGAAATTTCGTCCCCGAAATTTAAAATCAATCCCCAAAACTTTCATCCAGTAACAAACTATTCCGGGAAAATGCTTCCTCATGTCCTCCAAATTTTCACTCTCTAATAACTCATGTAAATGGGGGTTTATCCTCAAATATCACTATCAGCCATCCAATCCCAAACCTCGAACGTTTGCTCCATCTCTCGGACTTAACGTTCGCTAACACTGGTTCTCCGATCCTCCGTAACTCCCAATAGCCCTCTGCCTCGCCTCTTGGGCAACACATGGGGTCACACCAGACCCACAACCTCACGCCTCAACTCTATCAGAGTAATGGGGACTACCTCCCCCTTTTAGTCTCAGCCCGCTGCTTGCGGCTTTGGAACCTCCGCACATCAGGTATCCGTTCAAAGTCCTGATCGACCTAGCCCAACACTCAGTCTATCCTACTTGACTAAGTTACTAGGGCAACTAGGGTGTCCGTTATCTGCATTGCTCTGATACCATTTTAATCTGTAACGCCCCGACCCGATCCCGGGACCTCGGGCACGTCAACAGACCGGCCGTACCCAAGTGGAGACGGGCCCCACTCGAGTACAAGGCCTAAGTAAACAGTAGCAGATAACAAAATAAATTCAAAAGTTTATTAATCCAATAATAAACAAATACAAATCAGAGTGCTAATGCGGAAAATAAAGTACAAGGGTCCAATACCCTAAACAACACCAGGCCCTACAGGGTCATAAACCAATATCTCACACAAGAACTGAAAAGAGGTCCTCCGACCTCAGCAAATATCCCACCCCGACTCTCGCACGTCTCCTGAGCTCAAGTCACCTACTCCTCAAGACCTGAAATGAGAGAAGGGAAAAAAAGGATGAGCTTTCGAAAGGAAAGCCCAGTAAGTACCCTGCAAGGATCTCAAAGCCACAAGATGAAACAAGATATCAGCAATCAAAGAATCATCAAACAAAGGGACTACACCCCACACAAACAAATCCTAGGAGTCTACCACAAACATCAAGAACGGCATCGACTCCTATCCGACAAATTTCGGGGCTCGGAAGAGAATTCCAATAACAAGCTTCAAGAATGATTTCCCCAAGAATACACAAAGATCTCGGCCGCTGACTAACCTGCCGCTCCTCGGTAGCGCCACCTCTCTCTCATGCCGACATGGCCGATCGACCACCGATCGGCAGTGGATGGAGTATCGCCCCTTCCGCCGGGAATGCCGAACGCCAGTGGTGTCCTGGCCCCTAACGCTCTCGCAACATCCGGAGCTCACCGCTCCATCAATCCGGGCGGAAAAGAAACTTCGATTGGCGACACCTACCCGGCCACAAGACAAGTACCAGATTCTCCATGGTCTCGTGCATAACAGAGGCTATGCTCAGTGAGCCCGCTCACTCCACTGACGCATACCTACCTAGCTGCACACAAGCACCACGAGTGCCTACAGTCAAGTGTCGGCCCATGGGTGGGCAAGCCCAACAAAGCATTCCAAACAAACAGGTAGTAACAATACTACCACAAGCACATCAATCACACACATACGAGGAAAGAGAGCAATAACTATCATGTATGTGCATGTATCCAAAAACAACAGGTATCACAAAGAAAGACATGCCAACAACCAGCATTTAGCAAATCAAGAAACCCAGACAATGGGTGGAATCTAGGCAAGAGTAACTTACCTCTAATCGTAGTCCAATCACTGAACGCTCTGAATCAGTCCCGTCGAAGTACAACGCTCCTCGACAATATCAGATACATGATTTATACTCAACACACGCATAAGTGTTTAATAAAATTATCACTTATAATTCACATGTTGCCAAATGGCTCCTACTAATAAATTCAACTCAAACCTTTAATTAATCTTAATTCCTTAATTATCTAGGATAAACCCTTTATCCTCAACTTCCCAAACTGGCCCAAAGGCCCAACCCACTTGATCACCACACCACCAAAATAATAATTCTCGTGAACCTCAAAATAATATCAATGCAGAATTTCTGAACTCACAAGCAGTCCCAAAGAATGTACCCATATCTTTTTATCCAGAGACCTGATCGAGTTGATCTAAAGCTCATTGGAAAGATCTCTTTCTCGTCCTTCCAATGACATGTAATACGTTCCCATCGGGTACCTACAGGTTGCCCACCAATCCCCCTATGTGGATAGTCAATCTGCAGCTATTCCCCAACTCCAATCCTTCACATAAAATCATAAGCATAATCCTTAATCGACTCAAGAACACAAGTGCACACTGGGCAGCCACGACACTCCTGAACCCATATGAGAATCCCATCAACTTAATTAGACTAAACAACCTCTTAACC
Organism: Dioscorea zingiberensis; assembly: GCA_026586065.1. NCBI lineage: Eukaryota > Viridiplantae > Streptophyta > Magnoliopsida > Dioscoreales > Dioscoreaceae > Dioscorea > Dioscorea zingiberensis. The sequence continues at coordinate 21,383,803 of CM048820.1, forward strand.
ACAATTTTAAATCACTTTAATAAATTATTCTCAGCTCTATCAACTCTCCAAGTAGAGAAGCCACACTTAACCCAACTCTCTCTCTCTCTCTCTCTCTCTCTCTCTCTCCTCAACTTTTAAATGGTTTTTAGTTCAAAACCCACGACCTGGTATGTATCTTCATTAATGAGAAATCAAATGCAAAACAATTATGGAATACATTCTCTCACTTTACTTTGGCCACCATGATGACCATTAAGCCATGAAACTCTCTTACAGCCCTAACTTGTACATGCTCTGAATCTTTTTCAATCACTATTTGCTCACAACTCACAAATTGCACTCCATGTCCCCAGCCATCAAATACAGTTCACTTATTTAATCTCAATCAAACTAACAGCTTCATTAACCAATACTAAAACAATAAACAGTATCCTCAAAATTAACATCTCTTCCAAATTTCTTCTGCAGACCAGTCCCAACACATGAAATATGGATGAACCCAAACCCTTTACATGAAACAACATCACATGAGAATCACATCTCATGCCTACAAGTCACTTCCTGCCCCTCACATTCACATGAAATCACAAGTACGGCCATTATCTCCTTACCAGCCTCAAACCCACCAAGCAGTAATCAAGACCATCAAAACCACATGTTGACAGGCCTCTATCCCTTCTCTCAGAGATCAGTAGCATTCACATCCTCAGAGAACAACAATTACAAAACCACTTCTAATCATCACTTGATCACACATGTATTCCTTTAGAATTTTAGATCTCTGGCCCTCCATAAAATCAGAAGCCATCAAAAGCTATAATCATGCATGAACCTTTATAAAATAAGAAAAAACCCTATCATCCCTCCACCAGACTCTAACTACCACCCTTTACCTATCATGAACTTCAAAAGCAACAAGTAATGCAAGAGGGGAGAGGCATGCTCACCGAATAACAAAGGCTCTCCTGCGGGTGGTCGTGGTTTGTCAAATTCTGCACGCACACGTGACAAGGAACAGAAGGGTGGACTGGGCGGCGCTCCTCCCCTCTCGATCGCACAAACCGGTTGATGGCGGCGTGGAGATGAGAGCAAGACTAGGGTTTCAATGCCTCCTTTTATAGAGTTTGCGGAGATCGGTTCAATTAGATAAGGATCGAATTTCAGTTCTAGTCAATGGCCGGCGATGACCCATGCACGATGGCGTAGATCGCTGCCCTCGCACTCCACGTGTCCCTCTCAAAAAACCACGACCGCTAGATCATATCCATATAATCCAATCTAGGCCGCCCATAACCTTCAACGGACTCATGTGCATGAGTTTCTCATGCACATCACGACAAAAGCCCCCGATCTCCTTTTTATTTAATTTTAGCTCAAATTCATTTGGAATAGAAATTTTACTCTAAGTCCCTTAAATGCAATATAATTCCCTGTAGGCCCTTCCTCCATAGTATAAAGCAAATTCCCTTTCTAGTCCCCATATATTTTAAATCATCACTTAGTTCCTTGGCAACCTTATAAATTATAAAGATCGTTAAATAAGATTGAGTCAAATTAATCCCTATTAATTTCTTAAATTTAAATTCCATTTATTCATCCGTTTCTCCAATTAAACTAAATTAGAGAAATTTTTTCCAATTAATAAAAATAATTAAAAATAAGAAAATTTCCATAATTATTCATAACTAAGGAAAAATAAAACCATGTGTTTTACAATCCTCCCCCCTTATAGAAATTTTGTCCCCGAATTTTAAAATCAATCCCCAAAACTTTCATCCAGTAACAAACTATTCCGGGAAAATGCTTCCTCATGTCCTCCAAATTTTCACTCTCTAATAACTCATGTAAATGGGGGTTTATCCTCAAATATCACTATCAGCCATCCAATCCCAAACCTCGAACGTTTGCTCCATCTCTCGGACTTAACGTTCGCTAACACCGTTCTCCCATCCTCCGTAACTCTAACAATCCTCCCGCCTCTTGGGCAACACATGGGGTCACACTGCACCCACAACCTCACGCCTCAACTCTATCGTGAGTAATGGGACTACCTCCCCTTTTAGTCTCGGCCACCGCCATTGGCCTTGGAACCTCCGCACATCAGGTATCCGTTCAAAGTCCTGATCGACCTAGCCCAACACTCAGTCTATCCTACTTGACTAAGTTACTAGGGCAACTAGGGTGTCCGTTATCTGCATTGCTCTGATACCATTTTAATCAGCGCCCGACCCGATCCCGGACCCTGCACGTCATCAGACGGTACTACCAAGTGGAGACGGGCCCCACTCGAAAGTACAAGGCCTAAGTAAATGTGAAAGTGTATAACAAAATAAATTCAAAAGTTTATTAATCCAATAATAAACAAATACAAATCAGAGTGCTAATGCGGAAAATAAAGTACAAGGGTCCAATACCCTAAACAACACCAGGCCCTACAGGGTCATAAACCAATATCTCACACAAGAACTGAAAAGAGGTCCTCCGACCTCAGCAAATATCCCACCCCACTCTCAGACGCCTCCCCGAGCTCAAGTCACCTACTCCTCAAGACCTGAAATGAGAGAAGGGAAAAAAAGGATGAGCTTTCGAAAGGAAAGCCCAGTAAGTACCCTGCAAGGATCTCAAAGCCACAAGATGAAACAAGATATCAGCAATCAAAGAATCATCAAACAAAGGGACTACACCCCACAAACAAATCCTAGGAGTCTACCACAAACATCAAGAACGCACGACTCTATCCGACAACAAATTTCGGCTCGAAGAGAATTCCACAACAAGCTCAAGAATGATTTCCACAAGAACACAAAGATCTGGCACGCTGACTAACCTGCCGCCTCCGTAGCGCCACCTCTCTCATGCCGACATGGTCGCCGATCGACCCCACCGATCGGCGGGATGGCCCAGTATCGCCCCTTCCGCCAGAATGCCGGAACGCCAGTGGTGTCCTGGCCCCTAACGCCTCGCAACATCCGAGCTCACGCTTCCATCAATCCGGCGGAAAAAACTTCGGTTGGCGACACCTACCGGCCAAGACAAGTACACGTGATCTCCATGGTCTCGTGCATAGACAGCGGGAGGCTATGCTCAGTGAGCCCGCTCACTCCACTGACGCATACCTACCTAGCTGCACACAAGCACCACGAGTGCCTACAGTCAAGTGTCGGCCCATGGGTGGGCAAGCCCAACAGAGCATTCCAAACAAACAGGTAGTAACAATACTACCACAAGCACATCAATCACACACATACGAGGAAAGAGAGCAATAACTATCATGTATGTGCATGTATCCAAAAACAACAGGTATCACAAAGAAAGACATGCCAACAACCAGCATTTAGCAAATCAAGAAACCCATACAATGGGTGGAATCTAGGCAAGAGTAACTTACCTCTAATCGTAATCCAATCGAACACTCTGAATCTGTCCCGTCGAAGTACCACGCTCCTCGACAATATCTGTATACATAGATTTATACTCAACACACGTACAAGTGTTTAATAAAATTATCACTTATAATTCACATGTTGCCAAATGGCTCCTACTAATAAATTCAACTCAAACCTTTAATTAATCTTAATTCCTTAATTATCTAGGATAAACCCGTTGTCCTCAACTTCCCAAACCGCCCAAAGGCCCAACCCACTTTGATCACCACACCACCAAAATAATAATTCTCGTGAACCTCAAAATAATATCAATGCAGAATTTACGAACTCATTGCAAATTCCCAAAGAATGTACCCATATCTTTTTATCCAGAGACCTGATCGAGTTGATCTAAAGCTCATTGGAAAGATCTCTTTCTCGTCCTTCCAATGACATGTAATACGTCCCCATCGGGTACCTACAGGTTGCCCACCAATCCCCCTATGTGGACAGTCAATCTGCAGCCTATTCCCCAACTCCAATCCTTCACATAAAATCATAAGCATAATCCTTAATCGACTCAAGAACACAAGTGCACATCAAGTAAACGCACTCCGAACCCATATGAGAATCCCATCAACTTAATTAGACTAAACAACCTCTTAACCACAATTTTAAATCACTTTAATAAATTATTCTCAGCTCTATCAACTCTCCAAGTAGAAGCCACACTTAACCCAACTCTCTCTCTCTCTCTCTCTCTCTCTCTCTCTCTCTCTCTCCTCAACTTTTAAATGGTTTTTAGTTCAAAACCCACGACCTGGTATGTATCTTCATTAATGAGAAATCAAATGCAAAACAATTATGGAATACATTCTCTCACTTTACTTTGGCCACCATGATGACCATTAAGCCATGAAACTCTCTTACAGCCCTAACTTGTACATGCTCAATCTTTTCAATCACTATTTGCTCACAACTCGAAATTGCACTCCATGTCCCTGACCATCAAATACAGCTTCACTTATTTAATCTCAATCAAACTAATGACTTCATTAACCAATACTAAAACAATAAACAAGATCCTCAAAATTAACATCTCTTCCAAATTTCTTCCTGAGACCGGTCCCAACACATGAAATATGGATGAACCCAAACCCTTTACATGAAACAACATCACATGAGAATCACATCTCATGCCTACAAGTCACTTCCTTCCCATCACATTCACATGAAATCACAAGTACGGCCATTATCTCCTTACCAAATTTCAAACCCACCAAGCAAGAATCAAGACCATCAAAACCACATGTTGATGTGGCCTCTATCCCTTCTCTCGAGAGATCAAGAGCATTCACATCCTCGAGAGAACAACAATTACAAAACCACTTCTAATCATCACTTGATCACACATGTATTCCTTTAGAATTTTAGATCTCGGCCCTCCATAAAATCAAGCCATCAAAAGCTATAATCATGCATGAACCTTTATAAAATAAGAAAAACCCTATCATCCCTCCACTGGACTCTAACTACCACCCCTTACCTATCATGAACTTCAAAAGAAACAAGTAATGCAAGAGGGGAGAGGCATGCTCACCGAATAACAAAGGCTCTCCGCTGGGTGGTCGTGGTTTGTCAAATTGCACGCACATGACAAGGAAATGTATGGGTGGATCTGGACGCTCCTCCCCTCTCGATCGCACAAACAGGATGATGGCGGCATCGGAGATGAGAGAAACGCTAGGGTTTCAATGCCTCCTTTTTATAGAGTTTGCGGAGATCAGTTTAATGAGATAAGGATCGAATTTTAGTTCTAGTCAATGGCCAGCGATAACCACCCATGCACGATGGCAAGATCGTTCCCCTCGCATCCACGTGTCCCTCTCCAGAAAAACCACGACCGCTAGATCATTTCCATGTAACCCAATCCAGGCCGTCTTTAACCTTCAACCGGACTCACATGCATGAGTTTCTCGTGCACATACGACAAAAGCCCCCCGATCTCCTTTTTATTTAATTTTAGCTCAAATTCATTTGGAATAGAAATTTTACTCTAAGTCCCTTAAATGCAATCTAATTCCCTGTAGGCCCTTCCTCCATAGTATAAAGCAAATTCCCTTTCTAGTCCCCATATATTTTAAATCATCACTTAGTTCCTTGACAATCTTATAAATTATAAAGATCATTAAATAAGATTGAGTCAAATTAATCCCTATTAATTTCTTAAATTTAATTTCCATTTATTCATCCTTTTCTCCAATTAAACCAAATTAGAGATATTTTTTTTTCAATTACTAAAAATATCTAAAAATAAGAAAATTCCCATAATTATTCATAACTAAGGAAAAATAAAACCATGTGTTTTACAATCCTCCCCCCTTATAGAAATTTCGTCCCCGAAATTTAAAGTCAAATAACCAGAGCTTTCATCCAGTAACAAATTTATCCGCGAAAAATGCTTCCTCAGGTCCTCAAAACTTTCACCCTCTAATAGCTCATGTAAGTAGGGGTTTATTCTCAAATATCACTATCAGTCATCCAATCCCACACCTCGAACGTCTCCTCCATCTCTCGGACCTAACGTTCGCTAACACTGGTTCTCCGATCCTCCAGAACTCTAACAGTCCTCTGCCCGCCTCTTGGGCAACACATGGGGTCACACCAGACCCACAACCTCACGCCTCAACTCTATCAGAGTAATGGGGACTACCTCCCCCTTTTAGTCTCGGCCCGCTGCTTGCGGCCTTGGAACCTCCGCACATCAGGTATCCGTTCAAAGTCCTGATCGACCTAGCCCAACACTCAGTCTATCCTACTTGACTAAGTTACTAGGGCAACTAGGGTGTCCGTTATCTGCATTGCTCTGATACCATTTTAATCTGTAACGCCCCGACCCGATCCCGGGACCTCGGGCACGTCAACAGACCGGCCGTACCCAAGTGGAGACGGGCCCCACTCGAGTACAAGGCCTAAGTAAACAGTAGCAGATAACAAAATAAATTCAAAAGTTTATTAATCCAATAATAAACAAATACAAATCAGAGTGCTAATGCGGAAAATAAAGTACAAGGGTCCAATACCCTAAACAACACCAAGCCCTCTGTGGTCATAAACAAATATCTCACACAAGAATCGAAAAGAGGTCCTCCGACCTCAGCAAATATCCCACCCCGACTCTCGCACGTCTCCTGAGCTCAAGTCACCTACTCCTCAAGACCTGAAATGAGAGAAGGGAAAAAAAGGATGAGCTTTCGAAAGGAAAGCCCAGTAAGTACCCTGCAAGGATCTCAAAGCCACAAGATGAAACAAGATATCAGCAATCAAAGAATCATCAAACAAAGGGACTACACCCCACACAAACAAATCCTAGGAGTCTACCACAAACATCAGCAACGGCACGACTCCTATCCGACAACAGCCCTCGGGGCTCTGGAAGAGAATTCCAATAACAAGCTCAGCAATGATTTCCCTACAAGAACACACAAAGATCTGGCCGCCACGACTAACCTGCCGCTCCTCGGTAGCGCCACCTCTCTCATGTCCGACATGGTCGGTGATCGACCCCTAATCGGCGGGGATGACCAGAGTATCGACCCTCTGGCCAGGAATGCCGGAACGCCGGGGTGTCCTGGCCCCAACGCCCGCAGAATATCCTGAGCTCACCGCTTCCAATCAATCCGGAAAAAAAGAAACTTCGTTGGCGACACCTACCCGGCCAACAAGACAAGTACACGTATCTCCATGGTCTCGTGGTGCATAACAGAGGCTATGCTCAAGAGCCCGCCACTCCAATCGACGATACCTACCTCACACACAAGCACCACGAGTGCCTACAGTCAAGTGTCGGCCCATGGGTGGGCAAGCCCAACAGAGCATTCCAAACAAACAGGTAGTAACAATACTACCACAAGCACATCAATCACACACATACGAGGAAAGAGAGCAATAACTATCATGTATGTGCATGTATCCAAAAACAACAGGTATCACAAAGAAAGACATGCCAACAACCAGCATTTAGCAAATCAAGAAACCCATACAATGGGTGGAATCTAGGCAAGAGTAACTTACCTCTAATCGTAATCCAATCGAACACTCTGAATCTATCCCGTCGAAGTACCACGCCTCGACAATATCTCAGATACACAGATTTATACTCAACACACGTACAAGTGTTTAATAAAATTATCACTTATAATTCACATGTTGCCAAATGGCTCCGGCCTAATAAATTCAACTCAAACCTTTAATTAATCTTAATTCCTTAATTATCTAGGATAAACCCTTTATCCTCAACTTTCCAAACTGGCCCAAAGGCCCAACCCACTTGATCACCACACCACCAAAATAATAATTCTCAGGAACCTCAAAATAATATCAATGCAGAATTTCTGAACTCACCAAGCAAATTCCCAAAGAACAGCCCATATCTTTTTATCCAGAGACCTGATCGAGTTGATCTAAAGCTCATTGGAAAGATCTCTTTCTCGTCCTTCCAATGACATGTAATACGTCCCCATCGGGTACCTACAGGTTGCCCACCAATCCCCCTATGTGGACAAATCCAATGCGGCTATTCCCCAACTCCAATCCTTCACATAAAATCATAAGCATAATCCTTAATCGACTCAAGAACACAAGTGCACACTAGGCAGCCACGACACTCCTGAACCCATATGAGAATCCCATCAACTTAATTAGACTAAACAACCTCTTAACCACAATTTTAAATCACTTTAATAAATTATTCTCAGCTCTATAAACTCTCAAAGTAGAGAAGCCACACTTAACACAACTCTCTCTCTCTCTCTCTCTCTCTCTCTCTCTCTCTCTCAACTTTTAAATGGTTTTTAGTTCAAAACCCACGACCTGGTATGTATCTTCATTAATGAGAAATCAAATGCAAAACAATTATGGAATACATTCTCTCACTTTACTTTGGCCACCATGATGACCATTAAGCCATGAAACTCTCTTACGTTCTAACTTGTACATGCTCAATCTTTTCAATCACTATTTGCTCACAACTCAAATTGCACTCCATGTCCCTGTACCATCAAATACGCTTCACTTATTTAATCTCAATCAAACTAATGTACCTTTCATTAACCGATACTAAAACAATAAACAGTATCCTCAAAATTAACATCTCTTCCAAATTTCTTCTGCAGACCAGTCCCAACACATGAAATATGGATGAACCCAAACCCTTTACATGAAACAACATCACATGAGAATCACATCTCATGCCTACAAGTCACTTCCTGCCCCTCACATTCACATGAAATCACAAGTACGGCCATTATCTCCTTACCAGCCTCAAACCCACCAAGCAGTAATCAAGACCATCAAAACCACATGTTGACAGGCCTCTATCCCTTCTCTCAGAGATCAGTAGCATTCACATCCTCAGAGAACAACAATTACAAAACCACTTCTAATCATCACTTGATCACACATGTATTCCTTTAGAATTTTAGATCTCTGGCCCTCCATAAAATCAGAAGCCATCAAAAGCTATAATCATGCATGAACCTTTATAAAATAAGAAAAAACCCTATCATCCCTCCACCAGACTCTAACTACCACCCTTTACCTATCATGAACTTCAAAAGCAACAAGTAATGCAAGAGGGGAGAGGCATGCTCACCGAATAACAAAGGCTCTCCTGCGGGTGGTCGTGGTTTGTCAAATTCTGCACGCACACGTGACAAGGAAATGTATGGGTGGATGGGCAAGGCGCCTCCCTCTCGATCGCAGACAAACCGCTGATGGCGGCGTGGAGATGAGAGCAAGACTAGGGTTTCAATGCCTCCTTTTATAGAGTTTGCGGAGATCGGTTCAATTAGATAAGGATCGAATTTCAGTTCTAGTCAATGGCCGGCGATGACCCATGCACGATGGCGAGATCGGACGGCAATGCGTCGGGAGAGCTTGGGGTCTGGTGGAAGTGTTCCATCCTTGAGGTAGTCCAAGATGGGGTCCATCCAACAGAGTCTGTCTTCTATGTCGAGGAGCTCTTCGGGGGGACGACACTTAATTGTCCTTGTTGTTAGATGCTGAATGTTGATGGGTTGCTGGACGTCCCCATTCGAGGTAGCAAGTTTGGATAAGAGGTCCGCTTCTTGGTTTTCAGTTCTGGGGACCTTGTTGATATGAACATTCTGGAAGCTTTTCATGAGATGTTGTACTACAGCTTTGTATTTCAGCATATTCTCTTCCCGAACCTCGAATTCTTCCGTTATGTGGCCCACCACGAGCTGTGAGTCGGTATTTATCTGTAGGTTTTGGACCCCGAGGCCTCGGGCAAGCTGTAGTCCTGCTATTACTGCCTCGTATTCGGCCTCGTTGTTGGTGGCCTTGAAGTTGAACTTAAGGACCGTGGAGGTGCTCCATCCTGAGGGGAAACGGAAAACTATTCCCACTCTGGAATTTTTCGCAGCTGCTGAGCCGTCAGCATGCAAGACCCATTGGGAAGAGGAGGCGGGGTATATTTCCGGGAGGTTCATGGTTTCAGGCCCCTCGGGTTTGGTGACGGTAAGCTCTGCCATAAAATCTGCCAAAACTTGAGCCTTGATGGCTATCCGAGGGGCATAACTGATATCATACTCTCCGAGCTCGATCACCCATTTCGCTAAGCGGCCCGAAGAGTTAGGACGGTGAAGTATTTGCTTACATGGTTGATCAGTAAGTACTTTTATCTTGTGCGACTGGAAGTATGAGCGGAGCTTTCTGGCTGAGATCACTAACACGAAGGCGAGCTTCTCGAGCGGAAGGTACCTCGACTCAGTTCCTGAAAGTACCTTGTTGGTGTAATACACTGGTTTCTGTGTCCCATCCTCTTCCCTTGTGAGAACTGAACTGACTACACAGTCTGAAACTGCAAGGTAAACGTAGAGCTCTTCTCCTATCTTTGGTTAGGAAAGAAGGGTGGGTGATTGAAGGTAGTTCTTTAGCTGGTTGAGGGCCTTATCGCACTCCTCTGTCTACTGCAATTTTGGTGCTGCCCAGAGGGCATGAAAGAATGGTAGGTTTTTCTCTCCAGATCGTGAGATGAATCTTCTAAGAGCGGCTAGTCTCCCATTGAGACGTTGACTTTCCTTGATGCTCCTCGGTAGCCTGGTGTTCATGATTTCTCGGATTTTCTCTGGATTGGCCTCGATTCCTCTCTGTGTGATCATAAAACCGAGGAATTTCCCCGAGCGAACTCCGAAGGCGCACTTGCTTGGGTTGAGTCTCATGCCGTGGGCCCGTAATGCCTCGAAAGTTTCTTGGAGGTCGGAGGCATGGTGTTCGGCTTTTGCACTCTTGACCAAGATGTCATCCACGTAGGCCTTAACATTCCTTCCAATTTGTTTCGCAAAGACTTTATTTACTAGCCTTTGAAATGTTGCTCCGGCGTTCTTCAATCCGAAGGGCATGACCTTGTAACAATATGTTCCCCTGGAGGTGATGAACGAGGTCTTTTCCTCATCTGTTCTTGCCATTCGGATCTGATTATACCCTGAGAACGCGTCTAAGAAGCTAAGCATTTCATATCCCGAAGTAGAGTCTACAAGGTTATCTATTTGAGACAGGGGGTAGCAATCCTTGGGGCACGCTTTATTTAGATCTGCGAAATCCCACACATGCACCATTTTCCATTGGCTTTCTTTACAAGGACAACATTGGAGAGCCACTCGGGTTATTGGACCTCCCGGATGAACTCTGCTTTCAATAGCTTGCTAACCTCCTCCTCGGCAGCTTCAAGGCGGTCCGGAGCGAAGTTCCTCCTCTTCTGAGTGACAGGTTTGAAGGCAGGATCTACTTTCAAGTGATGTTCGATAATGGTGCGGGGTACTCCTGGCATCTCTTCGGCGGCCCAGGCGAAGATATCAGCATTTCGTTTCAGGAGTCCCACGAGCTCTTCCTGATGTGTTGGACTAAGTTCGCTGCCGAGCTGCACTGTTCGCTCGGGGATCTCCTCGTCAAATTGACACTTTCTTAGTTCTTCCACTGGTGTAGGGTGACGAGCTTCTCGTCCCTCATCTTCGGGTAACAACTCTTCGAGGGTTAGTGTTTCAGATGCCTTGCCGGACTCCACGCCTCAGTTCTTCAAGTAGTTAACATAGCATTATCGAGAAGCTGTTTGATCGCCTTTTATCTCTCCGCATCCATGTTTAGTTTGGAATTTGAGCATCATGTGGTAAGTTGAGGGGACAGCACCGAAGATGTTCAAGGAGGGTCAACCTATGATTGCATTATAGCTAGAGGGGCACCGAACCACCAAAAAGTTGATCATGGAGGAGACCGCTCGTGGAGGTTTGCCGAGGGTAACAGGAAGGGCTATGATCCCCTCGGGTTGAAGGGGGCTCCCATTGAAACCCATTAGGGGCCGGGGGGCTTGGTTGGTTTCGTGATTATCCGCGCCGATCTTCATTCGTTCAAAGGCGTCCTAGAAAATGATGTCAACCGAGCTCCCGGTATCGACGAGTACTCTATGCATCATGAAGACTCTCACTTTGACTGCTATCACCAAAGCATCATCATGGGGTTGGGAGACGCCCCGAAGGTCTTCGCTCGAGAAAGTTATCAGCTCTGATGGGTTGGCTCGTTTCTGGGGTGGGTCCTCGTGCACTGTCACTACCATCCTTACATAACTCTTCCTGGAGGAGGAGCTTTCTCCTCCGAAGCCAGGGCCTCCGGCAATAAAGAGCAGGGGGAGGTCTTCGGCAGGTGTGGCCTATTGTGGTGGAGGATCCTCTTTGAGTGTTTGTTCTTACCGTAGGAATTGATGAAGTTTCCTTACCCTGATGAGGTCTTCGATGGCATCCTTCAATTAGACACAGTCCTCGGTCGTGTGACCTTTGGCTTGATGATAGGCGCAAAACTTTCCGCTCCGCTTCATGGTCGCGGATTCGTTAATGGGGTGTGGTTGCTTCAAGAGTTTTTTGTGTTGTATCTGCATCAGGATATTCTCTCTAGATGTGTGGAGGTTGGTGTATATAGTTATTGTACTTCCCTGGGAACCGAGGCCTCCTTGGTTCCTGAGGGTTGTAGTCGGCTCGCGGCGATGGCTCGTCTCACCTCCTTTATGGCTCTTTCCGGGGCCTCTGCTCTCCTTGCCTAGGATCTTTATATCTGTCGGATCAGGATTCTTCTCTCTGGAGTTCCCTGATCCTTTGCAAGGTTTCTTCTTTTCGGTCAGCTTTGAACTCCTCGGCAGCGATATAGGACTGTGCCCTGCTCATTAGTTCGGGCAAGTCCTTCGGAACGGCTCTAGAAATCGCATCAAGGAAAGGACCATCCCGAAGTCCATCCAATGTTGCGCCAACAACCATAATAGAGTCAAGGTGGGACATTCTGAAGGTCTCTTTACTGAATCTATCCAAATAATCCCGAAGACTCTCTCATTCCATCTGCTTGCATTTGAGGAACATCACAGGATTTTTCATCTGCCTTCGGCTATTAGCGAACCTTCGGAAAAAAAGCTCAGTTAATTGCCTGAAACTGGCTATGGACTCAAGAGGCAGGCTTTTGAACCAGTCGTAGGCAATTCCCGTGAGGGTTTTGGGGAATGCGCGGCATAAGACGACTTCATTGAGGTCATTAGTCATTATCTCCGCGTAGTAACGTTCCACATGTTCATAGGGGTCGGTGGTTCCATCGTAATATCTGATGTTAGGGAGCTGAAACTTTTCTAAGAATGGCGCCTCCCAGATTGCTCTGATGAAGGGTGAGGGCATGTATGGGACATGGGTCAGGACCCTCGCATCGTGATTCTCGCCTCGCGGGTGGGGTTCTGGGGGGCGATGGTGTTGGGGAGAGTGACCCCTTAACTGGTAATCGTGGGAGGAGCAATATCTTGGCGGGGAGCGCCCATACGGATGGTACCGAAGCGAGTACAATAGAGGTGAGTCCATTCTTGGATAGCGGTGTCGAGACGATGGGCGTCTCCAATATGGCTTGGACCATTCAGATCCTCTTCGCGGGGTGGGCCGCCTTCGTCTATGCCTTTGGCCAGATCGGGAGCGTTTTCTCATGTGAGGGTGCGGTGGAGTAGGGCTTCGACTTAGAGAATGATGGCTCCGCCCTCTTGGCGGTGTTGGTGCACGGCGATGGGAAGAGTGAATCGTGGAATACTCCCGACTTCCCAGCCGAGACGGTGGGGCACGTGGTGTCGTCGCTTGGGTTACATGGCTCTCAACCATCATCATGTTGTGTACTAGGTCGGCAATCTGTCTCTCCATGGCCCTAAAGCGTTCCTCTGGAACTTCCATGGTTCGAGGACAAAGTTGAGGGTCCCCTTCTACCGCTGGAGGGGCTTCGTCTGGGAGCGGAGGTGTTGCCCCAGTTGGGGTGGGCGTCGCTTCAATAGGGGGTGGGGTTGGGTGAACGGCGCTCGTCTGTTCTTGATTCTGGCTCTGTCTTGATCTCCTAGTGGTCGCCATGACTTCTTGATGGCTTCCCCACGGAGGCGCCAAAATGTTAACGAGATTTTCGGGAAGATCCCAAGAACCAAATCAACACTTGAATTTGTAAGGGTTTTTTTGGGGGGAAAAGATCTAAGAAGGCCAAGAAAGAGAGAATCGAGAAGATAAACACCAAGGCTTTAACGTGGAAAACCCCTCAAATTGGGGAAAAACCACGGGTCTCCAAGCTTGGAGAAAGAAATCCACTATGAGCGATTCTTTACAAGTGAGGAGGAGAGAGGGGGAGAGTGTGTGTACAAAGAGTCCAATCCGCTTTACAAGTGTGAGGCCTTGGCTATTTATAGGCCTTGGTCACGGCCTCTTCGGTTTTTCGATTCGCCTATTGTTCCTTCTAGAAGGGTTCAGAGCTCCTCGGCAAAGAGAGAAGAGGAGTCTCATTCGGAAGGCTTGTTCGGAAATCTCTTCGGAAGGTTTGCTTGGGAGACCATTTGGAAGACTGTTTGGAAGCTGTTTGGAAGTTCCTCTTCTTTTTGAAACCTGCTCAGGAGGCTCTTCGGGAGACTCTTCGGGGGACTCTTCGGATGACTCTTCGGAAGACTCTTCGAATGGCTCTTCAGAGGACTCTTCGGATGGCTCTTCGGAGGACTGTTTTGGGAGGCTCTTCGGAAAACTCTTTGGGGGAGAATGAGTTCGAACCTGCGTTAGTGATCTGAGGGTGCGGAATCTTCCAAGCGTCGGGTTGAAACATTTCCACGTGTCCTTGCTGATTTCACCCTTATCAATATATATATATATATCCCATCTTTAAAAATTCCATTCACCACATAATCATATAGATTAAAAGAAAACACTTCTCGATTACAACTAATTCATGTAACAATTATACAAACAATAGTAACTACATTTCCTTTCTATTTAATGGAATTCTCTAGAAAAATTAACAACGGATCAATAAGCGAACCATAAATTACATGGAACAATTGACTCCTAACTACTTAACAATATGCAAGCATTTAAACTCCATAACTGCAGGTTTTAGAACCTTTATGTGCAGGAATTTCATATGCCAAAATACAGGTTTTTATGGTGAAACTGCAGCAAATTATTTGCAGATTTTTGATAGCTTATGCAAATCCGAGGAACCGGCCCATATCTCTCAATCCCAGAAGTCCGATTTTGTTGATCTGGATTTATCAGAAAGATCTCTTCATTATCTTTCTAATGGTATGTTATAAACACTGATTGGGAGAGTATAAAAGACTAAACTGTCCCTTGAAATGAACAGCTAGACTGAAAACTGTAACTACAACACTTGGATCCCAGTTTTTCTCAACAGTCATTCTCTTAATAAATCAGAGGGAATGGACTTCATTATTAATAGTGATGTTTATAAATCTAACTCAGTATAGAACTCCAACCATACCCACATTAATAGTGCGATTTTTAGTTACTCTTGTTGATTGAGACATTATATCAAATGGTGACTTGTGGTTTATTGTCATGGTGGTACTTATCAATATAGGGTCCACTCTATGAAATGTCGTAATTATATACTCTAATCATGCAAACAATAGGACAGGACCTGATCTAATGTGATACCCTTGTTGTTCCGTTCAGTAGGTCTTCACGACTAAAGCTGGTAGGGGTTTACATATATGGTTGGGCTACTGAATGGTTCACTAAAGCATTTCTTCAAACACTAGTTGTGCATTTTCAAACATAACAAAGATCTATAACATGATAACTTTAAATCCCCCTATTATACGTACATAATCAAACACTATCTCATGCTTACCAAGATATATTCCAAATCATAACACCATACATAAGGAATCCCACAACATCATTCATCGAGCAATAGTTCATACTAATCACATCCTTCTTCTACTCAGATAACTACCGTTTGTTCGCTCCTTACCTCATTAAAACAAGGCCGAACTCTTGAAGAAGAGTTGCTCCCTCTTTGCTAGTCTCTTAATGAGGGAGGAGATAAAGAGGAGCCACAGCTTCTTGCCATGTTGAAGGTCTGCTCTGAGGTTCCATCTTTTAGCCCCGGAGTGACACCTCCTTTTCGAAATGGGAAAGTGGGCAGCTTTCCACATGTGACCACCTTCATATGAACTAAATCAACCGGCCCACTAATTTTACAATCAGTCCCATGACATGCTAGTTTGGGCCATTAATATAATTACTTGTGAGTTGTTAGCTTAAATCCTTTTGATTTGCCTATTTGCTAAGTTTCCAATCCTTTATCAACCAACAAGTTAAATATCAGCCCACTAGCCTTCATTATACCTTGATTAATTTATTTCATCCTTCATTTACATCAGCCAACCTACAATAGTCACTCCAAAATCTTGTTTCCATTAATCTATTATTTATTAAAACATGCTTTAATTATAACCATTTGTCACAAATCCATTTCTATATTTATTCAATAATAATAAGAGCTTATATTAATTGATATACTAACTATTTAACTAGTTAGTAAATAGTATTATGTGTAACATTAATTTCATCTTTAATTCTTTTACTTATTTTAATCTTTTATTTATTTGCTAATAAACCTGACTCTTTTTCTTCAGGAATTCAAACAAAATTCCCAGAAAAAGAACGGGGGCATTACATAGAAATAAATAAAAATAAACATGATAAATCATCATTTGATTTGTGGGAAGGGATTAATTTCATTATAACTGCAGGGACGATTTATTTAACGCCAAATAAATTTAATCGAGTATTCTATTAGTGCTTTACTCAATCTTAGCATTCTTATCCTATTGTTCTAACTGGATGAATCATAAATACATCTTCAAGCATCCAAGATAGTCATTGCTTGGATTGATTTATGGGAAAAAAGAGTTTTTCTTTAGTTTGATAGAAAGACTTTTTTTTTAAGAACTTTCAGAGTAAGTGAAGGGTTTTTTATTATTTTTCTGTTTGGATATGTTTATTTCCAAAAGGTTTTTTAGTGACAAATTACTAACATGGACATTCAATGAATAATAATACTTCGAATATAATTATGGGAGCAAAACATGTCCAAATAGATTCTGAGTTCTATTATAATTCAACATTTGATTTGAACTCAAATAAAATACTTAATTTGATTGGGACTATAATAATTAGTCCAAATTAAAAAAAAAATAAGATTAACCATTATTCTAAGGGGTTTTTGCTTGCATAGCCCTATAAAACTTGAAAATTGCTTAAATACCCCCGTAAAAATGCTATTTGCTTGCATACCCCCGTAAATCAACTATTTTTGCTTATATGCCCCTATGGTTAAGTTGCCCATTGACGGTGTTAAATCAATGGATGGAATGGGGGCAAATTACTAAATTGGGTTTGCTTATATACCTCTCTAATTTTTTAAAAAAATTTTATAGATATTATTTATTTTATAGATGAGAAAGTAGGGTTGGAAGTCAAAATTATTAAAAATGAGGGTAATTGTGTAATTTTTCAACCATGGTTAACTTTAAACTATAGTTAACTTTGAAAAAACTAACGGTGACTAACGGTGACTAACAGCGGGGTAAATAAGCAAAAAAATTAATTTTAGAGGGGTATGCAAGCAAATTGCATTTTTGTAGGGGTATTTCAGCAAATATATGGTTTTGGAGGGGTATGCAAGCAATTTTCTCTTATTCTAACTAGGCCACATAAAGGAAATAGATGATGTTAGGTTAGATTTAGGAAGTTATTTTTTAATTTGTATACAGAAACTTTTGTAATTGACAAAATCCCAAAAATTCTTCTCAAAAGAGCTTTTTTTCATAAGTTTCAACCATCAGTTTTTAAATAAAAGCTATTTTTCTCTTTTTTTAACCGCTTCTCCTTCTCTAGAAAAGCTCATCCAAATACATATGAAACCCACACAAGCCCTTAACTTATAAAAAAAAATCCTTATCAGCTTCCCATAAGTAGATGCCAAAGATAAAAACTGTGACTAAATTAATCTTAAAATTCTTGCAGTAGAGTATGACGTCTACATGGCAATGCCATAGAGATCTTCACCATCCACTACTTAGTTTCCACGACTTGTTTGCCATAAGAAATCGCAGTGTGATATGTAAAAAAAAAATAAGGAAGCAAGGTGAAAACATGGTGAAAACAAACTGAGAAACCGGATAGCAGCAGAAGAAAAGAAGCAGAGAAGAAGAAGAGCTGCAGAAGCTTTCAGAAGCTACTGTTAAATCAGTTGGGAAAATGTCTCGCTATTGGTCGAAAGAAAATAAAGGAAAACATGGCAGGACATGATTGGCTGAAGATTTAAATAAAAGCCGTGATCTAATCTCAGCCGCTGAAGCATTGTAATAAGGAGCCACGATCTCATCTTAGCCACACAAACAATCTAAAGGTGGACCCCAACCCATTTTAAATCCTGACCCTTCACTAAAATCCATCACAACCACGGATGACATAGTAATAACATGATCATATAATCCCGGCCCTTAATTCATCTGTATACCCTTTATATAGTGATGTCTGATAACTAAATAAACGAACTGGCTTTTCACTGATGAACTCTCTCTACGCCTCCTCAATTCTCTTCTTCTTTCCCTTTAGCCTTCTCTTTTCTATCTAAAATCCAAGGGGCATTTGATTGGAGGTAATGTTTTCACATTCCTAAAAATGAGACGGTAATGTGAAAACATTACCATGCTTGACAAAGGTGGTAGTGAGAATAAGTTGGTAATCCACGATACCACCTTATTCCACATTACCACATTGGTGGTAATATGGATTATCACCAAAATAGGTGTCTATGCATGGTAATGTGGATCCCTATTTTGCCCTCCATTATTATTATTATTATTATTATTATTATTATTATTATTATTATTATTATTATTATTTATTATTACTAATTACTATAATAATTATAATTATTATTATTATTATTATTATTATTATTATTATTTGATATTTGATCAAAATTTTAGATGCATGTTTATTTCAGAAAAATGTGCCATAATTAATTTTTGGTACTAAAATTTAATTAATTTTAATTTAAATTTACTCAAAATTTTATATAGAAGGGTATTTTGGGAAATTTGAAAAATTATTGAGTCGATTACCTTGACCAACCAAACATGAACCAAACATGGTCATATCACATTACCACAATATTCCCAGGCATATAGCATTCCCGACTCCATTCCCAGGTATATCATATTACCGTGGTCATATCTTATATCTCGAACCAAACGCCCCCTAAATTCTCCACATCACAGTGGAGTAGTGAGAAGTATTGGTAGTCCCTGTCGGTGACCGATACTGGTCGGTTTATCAACAGTAGTAACATTATTCTCTCCTTTAGCCTTGAAGGATGTTGGTAAAATAAGGCAATTGTGATTAGCCAACTCCCCCATGGTTAATTCTCAGAAAGCATTGAGACCTACTGTGAATATGTGGTTTCTTTTGTTGAAAGCCTCTATATATTCCATTTTGGCCTTGAATATCTTGAACCGTAACTCCTTCTCAGCAGGATTCTTATAGCCTTGACCATATTTAGTCATCCGGGTCGACATCTTTGATCATTCGAGAGGTCACCTCTGACCCTAAAAGTAGTACTCCAAAGGCAAGCAAAACTAGCTTTGTTTGATAGCCATGAAATGTGATATGTACCGATTCGCAAAACTATTTTGATATATATGCACAAAAAAAAAATATTTAAAACTTGAAGTCAATCTTTATTTCAGACGTATATTATATATAAATTAAATAGAAAAAATCAACACAAAATCTTTTAGACAAGACAACTTCAAATCTCAACTAAAAAACGTGCAATATTAAAAGATTCTACCACAAAAGAGATATTTTTGAAATTTTATTATTAGACAAGATTTTTTTTCTCTCAAGATATCTATTTAAATATCCTGAGAATATCTTCTGATATATTTTATATTTTTCAAATTTTTTTATTTTTATAATTCTTTCTCACATGTTGCTATATTATGGAACGGATCCTAAGTTCTAACACCTTTTTAAAATAAAGAAGGCTCATTTTGGAATATTATAGAAGGGAAAATATAATACGAGTGTATGCACATGCAAGTCATTTTGAAGATGCATTGAACTTATACTATAGTTTATTTGGTATGATATAATTGAAATTTGGATTTTTGGAAATTAAAAATTTTAATAACCACATTACACATTTACAAAACACATTCTTATATATATATATATATATATATATATATATATATATATATATATATATATATTGTCACATGCTTGTCATGGTCGACTCGTTTTGGTCCACTTGCACAGTATTTTGAGGAAATCCAATTTTATAGATGGAAAGAACATCGAAAAATAAGCTAGCATGTCAATTTTCATACAATTTGGGAATGTGTAGGGTCTTCATCTTAAAGGATGAAATTTTAAACCGGTAAGATTTCTATAAATTTTCACTTGTTAAGATGAAGATGCTACAAGTTCCCAAATTGTATGAAAATTAACATACTAGCTTATTTTTCGATGTTCTTTCCATCCATACGGTTGGAAATCCTTAAAATACTATGCAAGTGGCCAAATTGGAGGCGACCTTATTTGCACAGTAATCCGACCGGCCTTATATTATCACTCCCTTATATATATATATATATATATATATATATATATATATATATATATATATATTCTTTGCTAATCGATGTTTGCAAAGAAAATAAAGCTTTGCTACACTTTGTGTTCCATTGTTCCACAACTCAGCATTCTATGGCGTATCTTCTTGAATTATAGCTTCATCACCAAAGATAAGATTCCACAAATCCTACCCATCTATATAAGCTTCCATTCATAATGTAAAACCCACGATATTTATGTGTATATATTTAATCCTTAATTATTCCCTTAATCATTTTTGTGTTAATTAGATTCCTTACAAGTATTAATTAATATGATTTAATAGTGGGGATTTAATAACATAGTTGGTTATTAAAATAAATATGGAAGCAGAGGACTAAGTTATGATAACAAAAGAATGGAGGGCTTGAGTGTAAGATGCACTCTCTCACAAGATTAAAGTCAAGGAGGACTTGCATGAATGGCTTAAAGCAAAATGTTTTTTTTTTTACAAAAAGTGTACCACCACCCATGCATGAGTTGCCCAGCACGTCGGCTATTGTGGAAGAGGTTTCAAGTGAAATCAATGGGTCAAAATTGATCAACACACGTGGCTTGGAGAGTAATTTACATTCAAGAAAGCATAAAATGGTTTCCCTTTAACAATGAAATGCTTTCCCTTGACCAAGCCCACCCTCTTATACAAAGGAAACATGTTTGTTTTATTAGGATCACCAAGTGGAGAAACAACCATAACCAGCTCCTCTGAATCGGGTTTGCGTTCAAACGGCTAGACAAAGGATGACCCACTGTGGACTAGACCAAGCTACCCTACCAATAGGTTGGAGAGCCGTCTCCTCATGTCAGTCGCACGCAACCCAACGCCTGGATTCTTGGCCCGATCATCAATGGAAAAAAATCTAATGCTTTTGGCTAATATTAAATCATTGAAGAGGATTGTCGCCTCTTATCTTCAACTCTCACCCATTCAATAGATTCGACAAGCCAATTGGTCCTAGCTTGAACACGAGGAAGACAAGAGCAAGACAAGATTGAGGGAAGCACCAAGGAGCTCCATCATGCTATGGCGGTCTGATTTTCTTGGTGATAGGTCACTGAGCACACACGCGTCACACCGGAGCAAGAAAAGAAACGCCGTTCTTGACAAAGGATCTCAACCAGTTGGTGAAAGACTCTGGACTGAACTGTTTTGATGGCAACCCCACAACAGGTGTGGGAGCTCGTGGTGATCTTGGTAAGCAACTTCATGTCTCCTACGAAGTTCATAATATGGATTGGAGTTTTATTGGTGTATGTGCATGCATGGGTTTGTAGAAACTCTCAGTAGAAACATGTTAAAGACTGGAGTAATAGTTTAAGCCTCTTAGTGGGGTTTAACTACCCTCACTTATGCACGATAAATTGATGTAAATCAGCTTTATCCAAGTCTTGATTCTAAGTGATGACCTTCCTTTACTTAATAAACAAACCGTATAAATTAACTTAGTGTTTTGCATGTCCTCCCCGCCAAAGATGAATGAATGCATGAGTGGAAGTTACACTTTGATGGGTTTTTAAATAAGCATTATGAACCATTTATGAGGTTGTGTTAATTATAATAGATACAGCGATGAAGGCTTATCTAAAAGCATAAAAGAAAAATGGGTTAAGAATACAATAGTTGAGAAGCTGGTCATGGCTTGGTTTAGTGATTCATGTAAATTATTAAATGGTATTGATTTGAACTCATAGGCCAGAGAAGCTTGTAACTTGATATTAATGGGTTGATAACAATTAAAGCATGAAGGATAGTTAGTGACAACTAGAAATAATGGTTAAAATATGAGTGGAAGGTTAATCTCCTTAAAAGCTCAAGGAACACTTGATGTGCTGGAGAAATATTATTAGAGGCACATGATATGTATAGAATTCCATCAAATATTAAAGATGAGTAACATGCTTACAAGGGCCAGGCCCAAATGCTTTACCTTGGAACCATTCATTAATCGTGACCATTGTTTGATGTAGTGATGGCTAGGTGACAGTGAACATCTGTGAAGAATTACACATGGTTTAGATTGCCATACTTTGAAAGTTAGATGTGTAAGTTAGAATAAGTGGGCCCGGCCCACTACATGATGGTAAGGAAAACTCTATTAAAATTAATGGAAGTTAGGGTGCAGGATGACATAATTAAATAGGGACACGATTAAGTATAGCTTAGTCATGGACACTGAGCCTAAACTCTATTGATCAGATATCGACGAGGAGCGTAGGGGCGCGTCGAGAGAGATTTATGACTAAGTTGGGATATCTTCAACACAGGCAAGTACCACAACACCCCTTCTTTTATTGGATATTTGTTGATGAATGTGTATTGCCTCCTTGATGCTTGGTTTCATTCGGTTATATGTGTACTTGTTTCAATGGTCGTTTATGATTCCATGTTTGTGCACATATCCTTGATTTCTTGCTTGATTGCTTGTATACTTAGTATATACTCGATGTGCATGTTTACTCATTGACTGGCACTTGGCTGTAGAGACACGTGAGTCGGTGCGCTGGCCGAGTGAACATGCGTCAGTTATCTTGTTGTTGAGGATTCTCCCGGTACATTACCAATGTTCAGGGCCGAGGACACCCTCCTTATCTAGTATTTCTTATCAGAGGGCCGATACTCTGGCCGTCTCGTATTTCTTGTCAGTGGGACGAAGCACTGACTATATACGTACATGTTATGGAGGTAGCGTTATCGAGCTGTCGACTGAGTCGATGACGGTTTCTGCTGTGTTTTGCCCGGGGAGAGGACTTGTGAGTTGTTGGATCGCTTGCGGCAATCAGGCGTATGGTATGTTGCTTGAGGTTTGGATTCTCCTATTACTTTGTGATCGTGTGTTCTTGGTAGGACTGAGATCCTCATCTCCTAAACGTATTATAGAATTCTTGTTCATGTGTGTGTGGGTTTGAGACCGTGTTGTTTGATGCTATCACTGACTTGTTTATATTTTCTTGAATCATCTCTTCTTGATTCATATTATTATTTCTTGAGGCATGACTTATTATATCCAGCCGATACTTGTTGGGCTTTCCATTCGAAAGCTCACCGACTTGTTGACTCCTATTTTTAGATCCTGAGGAGTCGTCGTTGTAGGTCTCGGGTGCTGAGAGTGGGTTGTTGGGATTGCTGAGGTTGGCTACCTCTTGTCTTATTATGTGTGAGGACATGTAGTTATAGGTCCCCTTGTAGAATATTTATATGATGTGACCGTAGGGTCTGTGTACACTTAGACTTTACTTCTATTGTGCACTCTTTTATGAGACATGTTTATATTATATCTACTTTATTCCGTTGTGCATATTTTATGTGTGATTGCTGATCATCGAGGCTTCTTATCCGGGCAGGGCTTGTCCCTATTTGAGTACGGCCGGTCTGTCCCGTGCCCGTGGGCCCAAGATTTTGGGTCGGGGCGTGACACATAATTTAACTATAATGTTTACCCACAAGTTTTTCTACAAAGGTTCGAGAAGCGCTGCTTCCACCATTCATTTTTCACAAAATAATAAAATCAAATACTTGGTATGTAATATGACTCGATACCAAGAAGCAAAGCTTAAGGCAAAAAAACGTTAAAAACTGAAATAAATAAAATAAAATAATAGTGCACAAAAGAAAAAGAATTTTATTGCTCAATAAAGAAAATAATACTAAAGAGTTCTACACCCTAAGGAGCTACAGACTTCCTTTTATATAAACATAAATAACTTCCTAAAAGAACTAAAATGAATTTGGCTAAAATAATAAACTTGCGCCTCATATTATTTGTAGCAGGCTTGGTGGGAGGACAGAGGATTGAAGTGGAGAAGAAAGACAGGGGGGAGAATAGGAAGGGAAGAAGGATTGGAGAAGAAGAAAGATTTGTTGGAATATTTTTCTCTGCCATATCACTAGCATTTTATTGTATTTATAAAGCATTCGTAACAAACTTCTGATTCCCTAAAAACTTCTCACATGCGCATAAAGACAAACCCCTGATGTGTGTTTCTGAGCACCCTCTCTACGAGCTACTATCTATAACAACCATCCATCTTAATTACATCATAACATTTCATATTACCACTAAATGAGAGCTCATGGACCACTAATCAAAGAATATGAAATCTTCATACTTCTGTGATCATCTCATTCCTTTGTTGTCGTGTTTGCTGCATCGCACTGGGTCACCTGTAGGAAGATGGTTGGGTTCCGCCACATTTGAGTCACCTGTAGGAAGATGGTATTGCGCAGATTAAGACTTCAGAGGAGATGTAAGCTCAGTGAGAATGAACTAAAAAAAAGGAACTGATAAGCAAAAGACAGCACACACAAATGTACGTGGAAACCCTACAAAATGAGGGGAAAACCACGGGGCACTGACAAACAAACAATCCACTAGAACTTCAAGTAAGAAATATAATAACTCTCTTAAGTTGATGCCCAAACTCAAGATTACAACAGTAGGAGGAGAAAACACAGATCAATGCAAACTTAACTTAAGTGAACACTTAAGCAAATAAACTCCAACCGCAGCTAAACTTCAAAGTCCTTCGCCTCTAATCTACTCCTTCCTCTCTTCTTCTTGCTTGTTCTTCTCTAGTGCTCTGGTTCTCTTGATTTCTCTCTATATTCTAGCTCTGTTACCAAGAACGCTTCATGCTCTTCTTCTATCTCCCTGGCTGGAATCCCAGAGCACTTTTTTGCAACTTGTGTGACACTGAATCTATCACACCATACCTGTTGTAGTCCCAAGACACCTTTACATCTGACACCGCCATTCCTCTCTTGAGATTGGTGCCATGTGTACTTCCAACGAGCCAAAAGATCACTCATGGATCTTCTTACGAATAACCATTCTTGACCTCAATACATGTTGTTTGCTCATTCAGCTTTACGCTCTACCTAACACCAGCAACTATTCACCCAGTACTCCTTGCCGAACAACAGCAGCTCTCCGGCCCACATATCTAAGCTGCTCTTATCGGTCTTGGACGACATAGCCCAGCATTCTTCTTGCTCGGCCCACTTCTTCGGCTGCTATTCCTCTTCGGAAGTCAAGTTGGTCTTGGACCTTCAACCCAACAAATGGGTGGGATCTGCCACATTATTCAACAGTTGTAAGCTGCACTAATTTTTGCCAAGGAAGTTACCCACCTTTGTTCTTCATCCTTTATTCAAATGTATTAATAATAGGAAATACTAATATATCTACAAGCATCCATTATAATAGCTAGGGATGATATATGTTTAGGGGTTGTTTGGTTTGAAGTAACTAGGTGTATTGTAAAAAGTTTTACATCTAAAACTTACTTTTGGGTGTTTGGTTTGGTGTAAAAGGTTGAAAATGTAGTAAAAGTTTTTACATTTGGGGTTGTTTTGCTGCATTTGAAGCTATTGCTAAATCGGGCGTAAAACTAAATGTTGCATTACTTTTGGTAAAAAAACACCCTCTTTTCTTTTCAAGCCCGTCGTCTCTCCCGAGCGCAACACGACCTCACCCTCAAATCCTCTCGTCTCCATCGTCTAGCAGTGGTGGTGCTCCGCTCATCAGCGTCTCTCCCGTGTTGTACTCGACCTCGCCCTCAAATCCTCTCGTCTTCGTCATCTCACCGTCGTGGTGCTCCGCTCATCAACACTTTGCTGGACCTCGTTGTTTGGGATTGATTTCTCATGTCTCGGACTCCCCTCTAGGGTTTCCATTCCCACTCCCAATCTCCGCCTATGACTCTCTTCAGCGATTGATTCACCTGAGAAGCCCTAGCCTAAGCTTCTATTCTTTCTGGTAATCCGCCTAATTTATGATTTGAACTTTGTGATCCTGATTAATTTGATTTGTGGTTTCATGTTTGTGCTCCTGATTTGATTTGTGGACAAGCTACCTCATTCTTATTCGAAAGGTTTGGGATTCTAGGGTTTTGCTTGGGATTTGTAGAACTTCAATAATACTGTTGTGGTTATAGTTGTGATTTTCTAAAGCAAGCCAAATTCTTTGTAGAAAACAAAGCAATGTGTACAACTGCTGTCAAGTTGTGTATTAGTGACCCAAGTCCCTTCTTTTCCCAAAACTGCAAATAAGACCAACAACTGCTGTCTCAATGGTTGCTAGATTAAGTGGCATTAATTCAAGCTTTGATCTCAATTTTCTCCTTTCATCCTTATTTATGAGTTAAAAGTGATGCAATGGGAATATCATATAATCAAATTGATTTATATGTGTTTATGTGTGTTTAATGTCAGATGCTCTCAAGTTGTCTCAATTACACTTGGCTCACAAGCCATTCTGTCCTTAGCATTAAATTTTGAGAACTTAACCTGTGTCACAACATACTCATCCTCTCAAGCTTCTTTATCCTGCATTGCAAATCATGAAGGACAGTGTCCATCAAAAGAATGACTTTGCAATATTTGTATCTCAATATATGTATCTCAAAATTTCAATGGTATAAAGATGAAAACTTGCTAGTTTTTGGAAAAATAATTATTATAGAGTTCTTAGTCTTAATCTCTCGATTTATTTTTTGGGCAATACAAGGTTAAATTATTTTTTTGAAATATATTCTTGCTTTGTAATTCTCTTCAAATTCATGATGGGACACTAGTATAATTGACTATTGTAGATGTGTAGTGATGTATGTTGTTGTTGAATATGTGTGATGTCTTAAAATATTGAATATTTTCCTTGCATTTCTTCCAATGAACATGTGTTTTCATGATCCTTTCCTGATTTAAATGTTTTATACTTGATTTAATTGTGTTTGTGTTTGTGTGATGCCTCATAACTATATATCTAAATTCTATACATATGATTAATTGTGTTTATACAAATGATTAAGTCACTCTCATTTGTATTGTTATTATTATTATTATTATTATTATTATTATTATTATTATTATTATTATTATTATTATTATTATTATTATTATTATTATGTTTCATACTTTCTGTTCTCTTTGCTGCTAAGTGCTCTTGTTTTAGTTTTTTTTTTTTATCTATTGGTTGATGTTGTGATTAGTGACACTAACTATTTGTTTATGCTATGTAGATGGAGTCTCAAGACCTAACACAGGAAAGCCTTGACTCTGTTGGAAGGAACACACCAATTAATTTCCAATGGACCGCTATCATGACGTCATTCATGTTGACTTCTTTGGTTGAGCCAGCAACTCTAAGCCTTAAATCTAACAAGGGGTTTAAAAGTGTTGCTATCAATGTCGTTGCAAGAGCCGTTAGCGAAAGGTTCAACTTGGTTGTAAGTGCCACACATGTGAACAATCGTCTAAGGTATATAAGGAAAACGTGACTAATAATTAAGAAGATTAAGGATTTAAGTAGTGTGTCATGGGAAGATGTGGAGAAAAAAATAATTATGGGAGAGGAGGAATACCGAACATATATACAAGTAGTTAGTTGAATTTTATTGTTAATATTTCTAGTAATATTTGTGCATTGACTCTAATTTGTTTATGTATATTTATGTTTGTAGTCGCACCCCGGGGAAGAGATTTATATTAATAAGCCAATTCAAGACTATGAGGAGATTGTCATTGTATGTGGAAATGATCAAGCAACGGGATCCTTTGCGAGAACGGCTTCTCAAAGCTCTAGAAGCCTAGGCGCACAAGTGGAAGCACCACCAACATCGCCAATAATCAATCTTGGTAACCAAACACAAGGCTTCGATGATTTTGACAATATTGCACCAAGTCAACCTCCTACTAACGACACACAAACGAGCTCCACTTCAAAGGCCAAGGAGGGTAAAAAAGGAGGAAAACGTACTAAGACGGATGAAGAAATCATGCAAAATGTTGAGCATCAATTGGGAAGAATTGCTAATACATTGGAGGCCGATAAGAGTAAATTTATTAGTAAGCAATTATATGATGAGATCATGGGTTTGAGTGATTGCTATACCGAATATGATCTTGGACGAGCATATGACTATTTGCTTCAAAATCTTCCTTTAGCAAATGGGTTTATGAACAAAACTCATACCCTTCGTTGCATTTCGATGGATGATTTTATTGATCAATTGAGGGGTGATCGTTGAGTGATGGGATGTGTTCCACAAGTATACGGGTCGTGATCAAGTAATAAAGTGGACTGTGGGAAGTCGGATGTCGAACCACAGGGAATAGAGATTGCTGAGTGTAAACCAAGCTTTACTAACCTAGTCCGAAGAATAAATTGGGGGGTTTTGGTTTTCAAACATAAAGACTAAAAAGGATTGCGAATAAGAACTGAAAATTGAGAGTTGATTGGGGTGAATCAATGGCAAGAGAGGATACTTGGGTATGTATCCCTTTTGGATTTCAATTCTAAAGATGAGCCAAGATGTTTATGAATCAAAGTTGGTATTTCTTGTGCCAATAGTCCCAAAATTATATCCAATCCCTCTTCCAAGGTGATTGGATAACTAGTCTCCTAGGACTTGATATGAAGCTCAAGGGGTCATTCCTAAATTACACCCAACCCCTCTTCCAAGGTGGTTGGATGACTAGTCTCCTAGGACTTGATATGAGGCTCAAGAAATTTTATATATATTGGAAGAATCATGGGGGTGAATTCGTATGAAAGAGTCGTTCGCCCTTCTAGTATCCTCGGTATACTCATGAAACTCTCTAATGAAGCAAGTTCCTAATACAAGGAGGCGCTAGCTCTACCCTTGTATTGCACACAAGTAATTTCTAGTGATGAAATTACAATCAATACATAGCATTCATTAGACATTCAAGAAGGTACCAACAAATCATCATAAACATTCAATGCTATTAATGCTCAATCCAAAAGTTCAACATACCCAAGTACCAATAGATTAGTTCCCCATAAATGGGAACTCAAACCAAAATAGGAAAGCTTACAAAACAATGAAAGATTAATGGAGAACACCATTACCTCCAATGCTTGCAACTCCAAGGGTTCTCTACTATCAAGATTTGGGGGAGATGACCCCCCAAGCCCTAATCTCTCCTCTAGCCTCTCTCCCAAGCCAAAACTCCCTCTAAACTCTCATACTTAACTATTTATACCCATGAATTAGGGCTCCACTAAAGAAATTACAACATTACCCTTGATTGGGCCCATGAAATCGCTAGAAGTTACTTATGAACGGCCTCGCCAGCGACTGCTCATCATCGGCCTACCACAAACACGTTCGAACCGGGTAGTCAACGACCGCTCATCACCCCGCTCACCTCTCGCCTTTGTTTCAATCGGGTAGTGAATCGGCGGGTTCATCACCGGTTCACCTCACAGCCTTGCTTCCTCAATCTTGTAGATGAACGGCCATTCACAAGGCCGCTCACACTCTTTTTGTGCGCTCGCCGTTGTGTTTGTGTGTGAACGGCCGCTCACAAGGCCGTAGTTTCACCCCCTATTTACTTCAAAATAGCCTCGCTTTGGTCTTCATTTTGTTGATAAATGCTTCCTTTTCACCTGAAAGTGGCCTATTTATGCCCTGTTTACAAAATATGAAGCATTTTAAGTACCGGCAGGCTACAAATCATTGCATTTGACATGAAAATAAGTATATATATGGTATGTAAATATGCTCAATTGAACGCTTATCATTGAGCATGAGTTGTTATAACACCATTGGGTGTTACTATCGTGTTATTTCGTATTGTCGTATTTACTATGATGTTATGTTTAGAACAATGGTGTATTTTATTTTAATTGGACAAGTGGGATAATGTTGTAATTTTGGTTTTTGTTTGGACAATTACAATGTTGTAATTTCGGTTGTTGTTTGGACAATTGCAATGATGTTATTTTTAGATCTCATATTTTTCATTATCTTTTAATTCAATGATGAATGGTTTGGTTAGTGAAATTACAAGGCATTTAGACAAGTGAGTGTTTGTGAAAATTAAGATTTCCTCTTGAATTGAACATGAAAGAGAAAAAAAAATATTAAAGAGGAAAAATATAAAATACAAACAACAAAAATTAAATCTAATTTTGTTAGATAAAAAAATACTATTTGTTATTTAAGTTTAATGGAGAAAATTATTTTTTAACAAAGAAGAAGTATTAATGTTTTAAATTTAGTTACTTTTAACTATAAACTAGGTAGTAATAATAATAGATAATGGGGTAATCTCACCACCCCACTTACATAGTAACTGTTTCCTAACTTACATCAAACCAAACAAGCAAAAAGTATAATGCTAGATTTCTAGTTACATCTAACCAAATACTATTGATGTAAAATAAAATACTGTATTTCTTGTTACATTTAATTTGAAATACATTGTAATTTGAAATGCGAACAACCAAACAGCCCCTTAAAGAGATGAAGGACAAGGAGCCAAATAAATTTTCAGTATCATCACCACACTTGTTCAGATCATTCATGCTTCAAATTTTAACTAATTTGCATAATACTTGAAATTAATAATTAGCTACAAATTTTAACACTTAATATGAATTATGTACGCAAATAGGTGTTTGACAAAGGTTTATATATATATATATATATATATATATATATATATATATATATATATATATATTTTGATAAAAATAGATAAAAAAATAGTTTTTTATTTATGATAGATAACGATTACATAGGTGGTCCCTTTAATTGGGCCGATACATTTAGAGGTGTATTACACCTTACAAAGCACATGCCCTTCCGCCCCGTGGATGGGTCCAAAAGAGCCCCTGATACCGAAGATCCCTCCAAAAACCCCGTGAGCGCCCTCTGAGTATCTTCAAAATCTCTCTGGTTAGTCGTGTTGTTCTTGACCGCAACCCTCTGCATTTATCCGGACTTGGAACCGACTTTGTTCACAGGAGTTAAACCTCAACTTTTAATGTATAAAAGTAATTCTTAAAATTTGGAATCTTTAATACTTTTAGAAAATCTGTTAAAAACCGCATAAACAATTATAAGAAAAAGATAAATTTTAACTATAAAAAGTACAAAAGAAAAAATTAATCTACAACGTCATATAATAGAAGCAGACCCATATAATTCAATTTAACAAAAATTTTCATTTAAATTTGGGCAGGGCCGCGCGTGCGCGTACCCCCTCTACCCCAAATTATGACGTCCACTCTACCACTTAGGCAGATGGTACGCCCGCGCACCCCCCAAGTGCAATGGTGGCCACTGGCCTAGGACACGAGCTTTCCTGATCACCCGTTAAGCCCGTCCAGGTAAGTATGTTTTAACATTTTCGAAGAACCTCTATTTATTCACCCTCTAGACCTCTCCCGCTCCTGAGTTATCCGATGTGGGACTAATCAACTCAATCCATCTGACTCGCTTAATCTCAGACAATTAGATTAAACAAACTTCACAATTAATTTAAATATAACTCATCAACCAAGAATTAAGTTGGTAAACAGTTGTTCTTTCTTTTGTATGAAAGAAATTTAAATAACACTAAAATGTATATATATATATATATATATATATATATATATATATATATATAATGCGGAGAGATGACTCTGTTAACTTCAAGGCTTCAATGTCACGTTCACAAAGAAACACAAACAAATTATTTTGAGTTGAAATTTGAATTTTTTTTTTTTTTTTTTTGATAAAAGTGGATAAACCACAATCTTTTATTTATGATAGATAACGATTACATAGGTGGTCCCTTTAATGCGGCCGATATATTTTAGAGGTGCATTACCCCTTACAAAACACATTTCCTTCTGTTCCATAGATGGGTCCAGAAAAAAGCCCACGATGTCGAGAGTCCCTCCAAAACCCCGTGATCTCCCCTATTTGGCCTGAGTATCTTCAAAGTCCTTCCCTGGTGGCGAGTCTTCTTTGTCCCTCTCTTTGTGAATCTAAGGCTCCACTTGACAATGGAATCGATCGCGACCACCTTGACTTCTTTGGCGCATTAATCGTGATCAAACCAAGGCGTGTCGGGGAAGTCAATGTCATGGACAGTTTACGTAAAAATGTATCGTTTATCATAAAAACAACTCCTATTAATGCTGCTTCGACCCACATGCATGGTCTATGTAGTGGCTATAATCAAGAGATTCCATCCCATACAGGCTTCTCTAGGCAAGGAGTGAGCAATCGATGTTCTTCCCACAAGTCTTGTACCCTAGAGGGAATTGCATCCAGCTGAAGTAATTGTGTGAAGTGTTGCCAAATTCTTGTTGAATATGAGCATTGGAGGAGGAGTTGTTCTACCATTTCATCCTTTTCCAAATTTCTGCCCCGATTTCCCCGTCCATCAGGAATTGGTAGTATAAGCGTACCATGAATTCTCCTTGGGCAGTGAGTTTCCAATGCCTCTTATCATGTTCTATCTCCGGGTAATCACATTCTAAAGATTTTTTTTTTTTTTTGACATAGGCCATAAAGATTTATTTTGATCTTTATATGACTTTTTCAGTAATATGTATCAAATATAAAATATTTTTTTACATATCTATAAAAATATATTATAAAAAGAAAATTGATAAAATAAAATATAATGATAATATTTTAAATCTTAACTCAAAATAATATAAAAAGTATAAAAATATATTTTTGGAATTTCATTTTTCATGGGTATTTTTTTTTTCTTTTCTATGTGATATTAGACCGTTTGTTAAGTTGTCAAACGGGTCATATTGCGTTGGCATAACATGAGTCCGAGTTACGTCGGGTACTATGCATGTCCATGCTTGCATGGCCCACCAAATTTCGGGGATCAGCCCAGTACGAGACATGGCATAGCCTGTGCCATGCTAAGCTAGCTTGCGTACTGGCCCACCAAATTTTAAAAATTTTAAAATATCAAAATATCTAGAAATTTTAAAAATAAAAAATCCAAAAAATCATAGAAAATCACATAAAATCCTAGAAAAGCCCCAAAACATTGAGGAAAAAAAATCCAAAAAGATCTTGAAAATTTCAAAAATCCAAAAAACGCAAAAAATTCATAACAATCCCATAAAAGTTCATAAGATTTAAATATAATAATTTTAATTTTATAACCGGTATAAACATTTATTTTTCAATTTAAAAAGTTTAAAATAAAGAAGGTTGAAAAAAACCCAAGCGGACCAATCTGACCTGCCAAGTCAATGTGCGGGCCGTGCCCACCACAACCCCAGGCCCACGTGGGTTGTACTGTGTTGGCCCACATGGTTTGGCTAGCACCACACATGCTACGGAGCCGCATGTTGTATGTGTGATCCAAGAACGATGTGAGACCGACCTAGCACGCAAGCTCACTAATCGGTCGTGCCTTAGCATGATCCAACTGCTATAGTATTGGGTTTTGCTTAGGCATGGCCCATTTGTGTTGGAAAGTGTTTAATTTATGGTTTTCTAGAAACACTTCTAGTACAAGTACTTCCACGATTAAAATAAATAAAATAAGCAATTTACACATTTACTTAAACATTTGTGGTTTTGTTATATTTGTTTAAAGGGAAATTTTACTAAATAACCCTGTGGTTTGCCTCTTTTATCAATTCCGGTCTTTGTGGTTTTACTTTGTGCACTTTAGTACCCTATGGTGCATCACATGAGCATATTGGTGCCAACCAATTAAAATTGATGATGTGGCATTAAAAAAGGATATAAAATGACCTTTTTACTCCTTATATAAAAAGGTCACTTTAGTACGCTGATGATATCATGCCTCGACCTGAATCCCAGGCCTCGAGCACGTGCACAAATCAGTCGTAACCAAGTGAAGGCACACCCCACTCAAATACAAGGCCTGTGTAAATCATAGAACATAACAAATAATAACAGAATATCTCAAATAATATCAGCAAATAACATTAGAGTCACACGGAAAACAAATCAGGGTCCAAATACCCTACAATAGTCTAGGCCCTACAACAATATCTCACACACAAAAAAAAAAAAATGAAGTCCTCGGACCTCTGCAAGCTATCCTAGTCCCTCGCATGACTCCTGAGCTCGAGTCACCTACTCCTCAGGATCTGAAAAAGAGAAGGGAAAACAAGTGTGTGTGCTTTTGCATGGAAAGCCCGATGCAAGTACCCGAGCAGGATCATAGCAAATCCATCACAAATGATAAAAGATAAGTCATAATATGAATGAATCCAAAAATCATCAACCAAATAAATGGGGCCACGTCCCGCACAATCCTAACCTAGGAGTCTACCACAAACAATAACAATGGCAACGTCTCCTATCCACTATAACCCTTAGGCTCTGGAAGAGTGTTCCAAAAGAAGCTCAGCAAACAATTCCCCCGGCCAGCAACAACAGCATTTGCTGAAATTGACCCTCCAGTCGTACGGTTCTCAAGTCATATGTCGGTAGCGCCACCTCTAAATGCGATGTCGACATGATCGTGAATCACCCCTACCGACGGCGGCGGTATTTGGCTTTTAGAAAATCAAAAGTATGTATCATATACATGGCATAACGGAAAAATTAAAATTTCCAAAGCCCTAGCCCAAACAGATCTCCCTATGTTTATCAAAACACAAGCAAACAAGGTTAAAGAGCATGTACCTTTTGGTGTCTATGCCGAATTCCTTTATCTTAATTGGAGGGGACGTTGCGTCAACCACAACAGTCCGTAGACGGAACGCCACTAATGGTGATCCACGCGAAGATCCGCAAAAGATCTTTCACACAAGGTGCTAGCTATGGTGAAATGTCATAAGAGGATTTTTGGAGAGAAGAGAAAGGCTATTGATCTCTATCAATTGCTAAGAGGTGGTGTGTCTTTTCTAACCTGGAATATCATATATTTATAGGTACCTCTAATCATATTAGGGTTTGTTTCGAATTGGGTCTTTGATTGAAGACCAAATCAAATTTGGCTTACAATCTAATCAAATTTGACTCATGATACAATAAAAATTGACTTATTAATCAAATTCGACTTCCAACCAAATTTGAATTATAATCAAATTAGACATACAATCAAATTTGTCTTATAATCAAATTCGTCTTACAATCTTAATTTGACTTATAATAAAATTTGACTTAGAATCTTTCTCTATCCTTTAATTCTCTCGTTTGAGGAAATATTCTCAAACATCAATTTTATACCTCATTGATATCTTCTACGCGTGTGACCCATTAAGTTCTCTTTTATGTTGGCCATTCATAATCAACCATTGATTACAAATAGATCATGAGTGGCATCTAGCAATACATCATGATCCCCAATTGACCGGAGAGTCAGGTGGTTTGACTTGGAACCCTTCAGCAACCAATATTATTGTGCAACTTGTCCTTTACCATCTTATACCAACTTGGTTTGGAGTATGACCTATGTGTCAACTCCCACTAGACAGACTATATCACACCTAGCCCAAGTATTAGTTCCTCGTCCTATGAGATCCATTACTCAAAACATATGCCATCGAATACCATCTTCATGACAAGTTACTTTGGCGAGAGATTCCTGAGCAATGACCCGACAAGTGACCTTGGGTATACTCTCCTTCTATCAGGAGTGGTAAATCCTCTGTTGGCTACCCAAATACCTTGGAATACTTCAAAGTTGTACTCAATCATCACCACTCGTAAGTAACCCATGAAGGGAAACATAGGAATGACATCAAAACACACGGGATCCATATCCGAGATAACTTGTGTACCTCAAGTCTAAGGATATCTACACCATTCTTTTAAGTAATAAGATCTTCATTGACATTATAATAGGATAACTATGTGAGAGACTCATGGTAGGTCATCCAATGAACTTGCTACCCTTAGCAAGCATCCACATGTTCACTCAAAACATCTCCATGCTTTCGACTTGTGAGAGAATTTGCTTGATCGGATGAAGGAGCATAACATGTGCTAGTCTTGCTGGATCAATGATATCCCCTCTCATTGATCCTTCGACTAGGGATATTTAGATACGTACATAATTTTACATGATAGGAATCCCACATTATGATCTCTATCATAATCTCTTCATGCTATGTGTTATATCATGGACTTCATTAATTAGATTTAAGATATTATAGTGAACATCCAAATGATGAAGAAGCCTTTTATCAAATAATTAAATTTGTACAGAAAGTGCCAAAGGTGATTGTCTTTAAAGCACCTCTCCAAGAAGGACAACCAGAGTATCGTCCCTCTGGCATGGCAAGCCGGAATACCAGGGTGTCTCATCCCTAAACATTCCCCAACGGAGCTCCCACGCTCCACTGATCCGGGCGGAAGACTAACAATCAACCAGGAATGCCAACATCCCAAAAACAACCATACATGCTCAACACGAATCCAATCAACCAGGAAAATATATATGCATATATGTAATCAACAGATCAAGAAAAACAAGGAAACACGATAACAATAATATCATGAACAACTCAAATATGATAATATCAAGGCTAATGAATACTCCTTAGAGTGGGTACTAGGCAAGTGTACTTACCTCTATCGAAAATATTTGGAATCACATAAGACTCCCTCTGGGC
Source organism: Dioscorea zingiberensis (assembly GCA_026586065.1). Taxonomy (NCBI): domain Eukaryota; kingdom Viridiplantae; phylum Streptophyta; class Magnoliopsida; order Dioscoreales; family Dioscoreaceae; genus Dioscorea; species Dioscorea zingiberensis. Next base: position 21,420,574 of record CM048820.1, read on the forward strand.
GTGGATCTACTCTCTAAGCCGGTGTCACGGTAATAGAGTCCATGTAAGCAACTGGTAATTGTTCATAAACCCTAGATACACATGAATGGTCTCTTGTTGGGCCATAATCTAAATGAATTTGGGCCTTTCCTTGTATCTCATGCAGTTCTTTATTAATTGCCTAAACCACACCTTTAACCAAAAGTGGTTATATATCCCTGAATTAATTAGGGTTGCTCCACTATAAATTTGTGGGGTCTTGGGTTGAATCCTCCTCCTCCCCCTTTATTTTTTTTTCCCTTTTATAATTTGGCTAGAACTAATTTTTTATTGAAGGTGTGATCCTCCTTTATTTATTTAACTTGACTATTTAATCAAATATGATATAGTATCCTAGTGGTTTAAGGCCCACCATGTAATGAGTCTTTGGGTCTTAGGTTCTAATCCCATCACCTACCTCTTTTTACTTCTTTTTCTTTTTGGGCTTTACTAATGCGGTTCAAGACTTGATTAGGCTCAATTAGTTTTGATTAAACACGAAGTTCAATGCCTATTTGGTCGAGCCTAACCTTCTATCTCGTTAGGCCAACCCGTCCTTATTCTGACTTGATCCAACTTTTAAAATAGGCTGGACCCAACCTATTAACCATCTCAAACAATCCCAACTCATTTGAGATGGCCCACTTAATCACCTCAGATCTGACTTGGTCTAGCCGAGTTAGTTTTAAAATCTAGACCCAACCTAACTCAATTCATTGAAGTTAGTTAAACCTAATCTATACACTTGATTGAACGGAATCCATTTTTAATTGATTAAGTCTAGCCAGTTAATATCAACCGGTCCCTGCCCCCATCTTATCCATGCCCGAGCCTGGTCCAATGTAAAGGTGGCGTCGATGCCTTGGCCCATGATTGGGCGCGGTGGCCGGGTGATGACCCGACACCTCCCCTACCACGGAGTCCTCATGCGATGCGAGAATGCTCTACAGATTGCGATCATCTCACAGGTGGAGGGGTCACAGGTTCTCCACCTTTTCTCACCGGGTACACCGCTTTGCTTCCGGACTTCCCCCCTCCCTTCTCATTTCCCGGCATTCTGCTTCTCAACAAAGGAGGCACCACAACTACCCTCCCCCCTCCTTTTTTTTACTATGCATACATGCTCATTAATAAAGGAAACGACTGAGGAGAGACTCACTAGAACACTGCCGTCAGTCGCGCTCCTTCGTGCCCCCTCCATTGTTATAATCGTCGCTCTCCGACGGCCTGGCACTAGATACACCCCCCTCAGTGCTTGGCTCCCTCGGTCCTCCTTCTCCTCCGATCACGGTAGTCGGAGCTAGTATAGTTCCCTCCCCTCTCCCTTGATCTCTTATGATGGAAATGGTCTCGTCGCCATTCGGATGATGCTTCTAGGGTTTTGGGAGATGGCTCTATTCTTATAGGGTGAGCAAGAAGGAGCCCAGACGGGATCGTGATCCCTTTGATCAGCGGCAGCTTGAAAACTGCCATTGAGGCCACCCGGTGTCGCAGAGGGAGCTATGGTCCTCACGGCCCGGTCGCGTGTCGATTATTTGGTAAAAGGGGAGATGCAGGGCGTTGCCTCGCGATCGGTCTCCATTGGATGAATGGCTGAGACTAATTACTTGAGATCCCTACGGTGGTTATTACGTCCACTGCGCCTTGGACTTGCTACGATTGGATGGATGGCTCGATCTACACGATGATGAGCAGTGGATTTCTCATCTTTTGCCTCAATTTTAATCATTCATCAAAGATGGCATACGGATTACTCTGGACAACCGGAATTACTTTACTTGGCTTTTATTTAATCTTTTGCATAGAACTTACACCAATCCTTCAAATGAACAAGCGAGGGTGTGCCGCATGGTGGGGAGCACATGCATACGTTATCCCCAAAGCGAGATGGATTATTGAATCAGCGTCTAAGTAATTAGCAAACTCACAAATCTTTTAATCTCATCCGTAGGTTGTTTTTAATACACCTCTTTGCATGTTGTTCTCATACTTTTGCAAATAAATCCTTGCTTTTCTCAACCCTTACATACAAGCAGTGGCGGACCCAGAAATAATTGATAAGGGGGGCAAAAAAATTATAAATCTTAAAATTGCTATACTTAAATTTCAATTAACCCAAATCCAACATAAGATCAAAAAATTAGAAAGGTACTAAAGAATCGAATCATGAAAACCCTAGGATCTTGATAACTAAAAAAACCCTAATTTTTTTTAACCCTAATTGGATGCAAAGATGAGAGAAAGATGGCATACAAATTGAATATCCAAACTAAAATTATAAAGAGTTATCATCTAAATCTTTTTGTACATCAATTCTTTCAATTCAAATTGAATATCCAAACTAAATTCATACAAATAAAACCCTCCTTTGAATGTAAAAGAACAAAAAAAAAAAAAAAATCAAATCAAGCAACAAAGCAAAGAAAAAACAATTAATGTAATTAAATAAAATAAAATAATTAAAAAAAATTTAAAAAAGAAGACGAAATCAAAACTTGGATTTGGTCGCTTTGTAGATGAAGAAAAACATCACGCCTGCAGCGTGAGAAGAAAAAAATACCTATCTTTTTTGTGTATTTGGGATTGTGATTTGTGAGTCAAAATAAATATTAAAATATTATTTTATTTTAAATTTTGTTTTTTATCATTATTTTATTAATTTATTTATAATTTAATAAAACCATATATTGCCACTGCGACATGGCACAGGTTCAAAAAGAAAGATTTGATTGGGCAATGGGGGGCAATTTAAGTAATAAAATAATATTATATAATAGAATATGATACATATTATATTATATTAAATAAAATTTTGAATGAGAAGGGGGGCAATTGCCCCCCTTCTCCTCCATGTAGCTCCGCCCCTGCATACAAGTCCATCCTCTGAGAGAGGGAGCACAATTCCCCTTAAGTCCTCCAATTTTCTGAAATCGCTAATAAGTCCCTAACAGCACCCCTTTAACCATAATTAGGGCATTAATCAATTTAATTCTTCATTTCCAAGTAATTCCAGTTTTTGAGGAACTACTTCAATAAATAAAACAATGAGAAAGAAATTAAGACCAATTTATTTCATAAGATGTCAAGGGGTTTACAATGTTTTTATATAAGGGGTAAAAGGTCATTTTATATCTTTTTTATGCTTGCTCATCGGTAATTTTAACGAGTTGGCACCAATATGCACATAGGGCACAACCACGAGTACTAAAAGTGCTTTCAAAGTCAAACCCACGGGCACCAAATTGATAAAGAGGCAAAGCCTGTGAGGGGGTAGTTAAGTGAAATTTCCCCTTGTTTAAATGTCTCCACATGGAATTGCTTCTAAGCTGTGAAATTGCCACTAAGGACATACAAAATTACCATTTGATACCAATGGGGTGTAGAAACACCTACATTAAAAAAGCAGTTAACTTCAAGAAACACTAAAAATTTTGATGTTTATCGTCCCTTAAGAAAAGGAAAAAAAAAAAAACAAATTCCATCACTAAGTTAAAAATAATCACCTTTCAATTAGAGCCTAATGAAGTAATCCACATATTGTCATGAAATGGTAAATGGTCTTGGATTGCATACCTTAGGATCCGTTTGGTTCACGGAATGGGAATGGGAATGAGGGGTAATGGGAATAAGAGGGAATGGAAAAGGTATGGAAATGAAAACTATGTTTGGTTGGAAGGGATTGGAATGGTAGTTCATTGGGAATGGGAAAAGTAAAAAGAGTTGTGATAAAATGACTCTTATACCCCTCATGCAAATAAATATTTTTATATATATAATAAAGAGATGTGTTTAATGGTAACTATTTTTTAATTATTTAAATATTATAATTAATTAATAAATATTTATTTTAATTTATTGCAATTAATTATTATAAATAAATATTTAAGTTTAATAAATATTGGTTTTTTTTTGTTAATTGGAAGATCAAACTGATGACCTATAGTTAAAACTTTTTTTTAAAACAAATCCAATTATTAAATTTTTAAAGCTTTTTTTAACCAAATTATTAAAGTTTTTTTTAATCCATACAAACTTAAGGATGATATAAAAATTATTACCATCTCCATCTCTTAGTAATTTTATTTGGTAAACAAACGATTCTGCTAAAAATATGTTATATAATTTTCAGTAAAAATACCATTTGATCAGAAACAAAAATCATAGCTTTTACTTCTAATGTTTTCATCATGAACTCATAAATACTCATACTTGTTAAATAAACTTTGGATCACATGAGAAATGGAAAAGAAAAATAAGCTCATCCATTTATTATGCTATAACGCTGCTTTTTTATGGCATCCATGTTTTCATCCACAACAGCAGTAATAGTGGATTCTATTTCTTCAAGAGAGACATTAACTCCTGCATATTGAAGATATGGAGTTTACCAATTGTAGATAGAAAAGGATAACAAAGATAAGTGAAATAGCTTAAGGAAAGCCATAGTCTACATAAAACCAATCGCACAGTCCAATTCCCGACTAATGACTAAACAATTAATTTGTTAAATATACTCAAACCATGTTTTTTTTTTAGTAACCCATAAACATATTATTGCGCATATGCTGCCAATTATAATTGCCTTTACAAAATAAAAAATTTGCACATATCCTTATTGCTTGCTGCTTCAACTCTTGATTCCACCATGAAAACAGAAACTACCTGAAGACTAACCTAATCAAAGAAATGTTGTCTTTGCATCTACTGTTGATAATTGACTATTTATTTAGATGCAAACGGGCTAATTTCTATACAATATACACTGGAAAACAACCTTCCTGCATGAGTTCAAAACATACACTGGAAACCAGTCAATTTCTATACAACATACATGGAATTCAAGCACTTCTACTGAGTTCAAGTACTGGAAACCAGTCAATTTCTATACAACATACACTTTGGAAACCAGTCAATTTTTATACAACATACAATGGAATTCAAGCACTTCTACTGATGACATTCAATTTGTTTGAGAATTGTCGCAATGAAACCAAGCAAATAAAAGCAAGAAGAAAAGCAAGAAAAACAAGAGAATTAACGTGGTTCGGCAATGTGCCTACATCTACGGGAGCGAACGGCGAAATTTCACTATATAAAAATTAGGGTTACATCATAGGTATTTATACTAAAACCCTAATATACGGAAATTACAAAATTGTCTTTTTCGTACAGTACCGTACCGCGGGGGCGTTGCCCCGTACCCCAACCCTATTCGTCCTCGGCATGGCGGAGATCACCGTCGGATTATTCAGCTTCACTCGGGCATACGCGCGCTTTTACATTGTGCTTTCCTTGTGAAATATGAGCCATACTTTAACACAATTGTAATAAGATGAACATTCAAATGACTTCAACAACAGCTTTTCCATGATTTTTTAAGTTCATACATTAGAAAACAACCTTCAAAAGACTTCAACAAACAATAAAACCACATACATTGAAAACCAACATAATCAATTCAAATGACTTAAACTAACAAGATTACATATTAGGTGGGGTAAATGACAACCTTGTCAAAAATACATGACAAAAACACAGCTTTTTGTTGTCGGGCAAGCTTAATAAAATTTTCAACTGATCATCATCTTTGCTCAAAACCTAAGATGAACATTTCCTCATCTATAGAAAGACCTTCAATTTCAAAAATTATTTGAGACAATTAATTTTTCCTTTCTTCAATGGCTTTCTCACGAGCTTCAATGGCCTTCTCACGGGCTTTCTTACGGGCCTCTTCACGAACAACAACTTTAGCTAGGGACTTTAATCCTGGACCAACCAAAGCCACAAAATTGTGGAAATTTTGGGATATTTTCTTCATTGATGGATCCACAAGACTTTTTGTAAAATCCAAGATTTTGTGGAATAAATATTTTAGTTAATTAAAGAAATTCCCCCAAAATTTAGAATTAATTGAATTTATGTATATATAAATATAAATAAATATATTGTCACATTAGAAGTGATTTGATTGGGTTTGACGGAGCAATATATATATATATATATATATATATACGAGCATGCTACTATGCGGCTGGCCTTATCACTGTACAAGAGCGGTCGCCTCCATTTGACCCACTTGCACAGTGTTTTGAGAAAATCCAACCGTATGGATGGAAAGAACATCAAAAAATAAGCTAGCATGTCAATTTTCATACAATTTGGGAAGTTGTAGGGTCTTTATCTTAACGAGTGAATTCTAAACAGGTAGGATTTCTATAAATTTTAACCCATTAAGATGAAGACCACACAAGTTCTCAAATTGTATGAAAATTGACATGCTAGCTTATTTTTCGATGTTCTTTCCATCCATACGGTTGGAAATCCTTAAAACATGATCCAAGGGCCAAAATGGGAGGCGACCTTGCCGGAACAGTGTTCCGTCCGGCCATATAGTAGCATGCCCGTATATATATATATCTATATATATATATATTGAAGGTTTAATTAAGATGGAGTAAAGTAATGGTAAATGTGAAGCTTGACTGCCATTAACCAATTTGAAAGCTTTGAAATATAGTGATATATATATATATATATATATATATATATATATATATATATATATATATATATATATATATATATATATATATATATATATATGTTACTATACGTAGTATTGCGGTAGTACATTTATTACAAGTCTTGAAGCCTCATTTTAGCCCACTTGCACAGTGTTTTAAGGAAATCCAACCATATGGATGGAAAGAACATCGAAAAATAAGCTAACATGTCAATTTTCATATAATTTGGGAACTTGTATGGTCTTCATCTTAAAGGGTGAAATTTTAAACCGGTAAGATTTTTATAAATTTTCACTCGTTAAGATGAAGACCCTAAAAGTTCCCAAATTGTATGAAAATTAACAAGTTAGCTTATTTTTCGATGTTCTTTCCAACCATACGGTTGGATTTGGAAAAAATACTCTCTAAGTGCCTCAAAATGAGGCGACATTAAATGAACAGTAATGTGGCCAGACTTATACTAACATATATATATATATATATATATATATATATATATATATATATATATATATATATATATGGAGGAGTGGTTGCCATTAATGAAATTCGGAAGGTTTTTTTTGGTTTTGGATCGACGTGCGTGGGGATGTCCTCTCACCGTCTTGATATAATAGGTAGAATCATATCCTATCAACGGAAATGAGAGATCGCCTTGATATCTGTGAGAGCCTTTATAAGATAGGATGATCATTACAAACCCTAGCACATTCTTCTCTCGTTGCCGCCACCATTGAGGGACAGAGAGAGATAGAGGAGTAGGAGAACGGAGAAGCCTAACATCCCTGGTGAGCGAGATTGTCTTGGCGCCGCTCGCCACCAAAGCTTCTTCACAACAACGTCGTGGTATCATTGTTTTCCGGTGAGTTCTCCTAACCTCTATCATATCTTTGCATGGATTTAGGTAGGTCTGGCCTCGTGTTTACCATCATGGAAACCTTGGCAACCATCGTCGAGGAAGAGTAGTAGATAACTAGTCATACATGCATGATGGACTGTATTTATGAGAGCATTCAAGGGGTTTTCTTTAATGCTTGTTGCTGTGAACTCATGAGTTGGCATGTTGATTAATGAGAATGATAAATTGTGCATTCTTAAAGATTGATGGATGATGATAATATGAGTTTAGTATGAGGTTTAGATAAGAATATTTGCATATCCTATGATCTATTGACTTGCATGCTTGAATGATAGAGATTGAATATGCAATTATGAGTTGTGATGATGGGTTGGATTGCTTTGGGTTTATAGTTTAGAAGCTGGGGGTATATTCTCAGAATGTCATATGCTACAGATTTCTGGGTTTTGAGAATAACTAGAGGATGACTTGTTAGTGTTTTATATTTTTATATTTTTATTTACTCTTTTTGTGTCACCGGTGTGTGTAAGCTTGGTTGTGGGTATGCTGGAGAATAATGAAGTATGGATAATTGGGTGGATCTTTGATGATAAGTAAGGTTTTGTTTTAATGGCATGGGCTATTGATGTGAAAGGGATCATGGTGTGTGAAGGTGTTAGCTCTGAAGATGGTTTTACCAATTTTTGCGACCAACTGTGAGGTGAGTAAATCATTATAGGGAGAGATGGAACTGAAACTAAGGCATGGTTTGATGTTCTGTCCTTGGTCATGAAGATTAAATGAATAATAGAGATTGGTAGTTGGGTTCAAATAGATAATTGGGGTCTGTGGTTGTAATCAAGACTAGTTTGAGAGTCTAGTCAAGTCCAGTTAAATAGAGCAAGCATAGTCAAATAGAAGCCAGGAATGCTGCTTGATCTGGCTATCCTCTTAGTGGGACATTTGGTCACCTGTGATTTTCCAATAGAGACGTATAATATACTGTTGGAAAGATGGGGAAGTGATCTTTCCAACGAGACTTAAATCAACTCAATTGGGTTCCTAGATCAAATGTTGTGAGCTGTTCTTTGGGACTGCGCAACAGATTCAAAAATTCTGCATTAATAATATTATTAATATTATTATTAATATTAATAGACCATTTTGTTTTGGTGATGGTACTAAATCGTAGTTATCGTTACCAGATATCGACGTAGAGCGCTGAGCCACGTCAGGAGGGACACCTGAATTGATCATTTGGTTTTACCGATTAAAGGTAGAATGCAGCCCTAGATTCCCTTTGACTTGGGTTTCATTGGCCTTGAGTCTTTTCCGTCATTTGTTGCTTGATATTGTTGTTATCATGTTTTGATGATATGCTTGGATTATTGCTTTTCATACATGCATGTTTATTTCCTTGTTGATTTGGATTCTTGAGCATGTATGATTGTTTTGGGATGTTGGTTTTTCGAGTTTATTGTTAGTCTTCCACTTTCGGATCGATTGGGCGTGGGGTTCGATTGCGGGGATGTGCGGGGACGAGGACACCCCAGCGTTCTGGCATCCTATGCTAGAGGGGGAGTTAAACTCTGGTTGTCCGGCCCATTAGTAGGATTGGTATGCTGACCATGTCGATATGCACGGGAGGTGGTGCTACCAACTTACACCGGAGGGTCGTTCTCCAGCCGAGGCTGTTGATTGCTAACCGAGGGATGCTTGCCGATCTTTCTTTCTAGAGATTGAGGGCTATTGATAGATTAAGGGTCCCTACTGTTGATTATGTCTTCGTGGTAGGTTCGAGACCCCTAGGTTTTGGTGACACGTGGTGTGGTCCCCACTTACTTATTGACTTGATTTTTGATATGCTTTTGTGTCATATCTTGTTCATTGCGATCCCTGCGTCTTTCCATTCGAAAGCTCACTCTCTGTTTCTTTTCTCTCTATTTCAGATTCTGAGGAGTGGGTGACCCGGTCTCAGGAGTCGTGCGAGAGACGGAGACTGTCTGCTGAGGTCTGGGGACATCGTTTGTTTTTGTTTTCTATGAGAGAGATATTTGTTATAGGACCCTTATAGGGCCTGGTATTCTATAGGGCATCTGGACTTGATTTTATTCTGTTGAGACTCTGTTATTATTATTTGATGTTATTTGAGATTTTATTATTTTGTTATCTACTTTTGATTACACAGGCCTTGTATTCGAGTGAGGTGTCCTTTACTTGGGTACGGTCGGTCTGTTCACGTGCCCGAGGTCCTGGAATCCGGGTCGAAGGGTGACACTTTTCCTTTTTAAGCGTGCTCTTGAGGTACTTGTCTCTGATTCCATAGGCAATGAAGATTGAATGGGTTCCTACGAAGGTATAGAAAACTCAACACTTGGCATTTGAAAGAAGCCAATGTCATCATCCAAAGTGATGCTTTCATTTAGATACTACTCCACATCATCTCCAATATCCCCTCTTGCACCGCCATGCGCTCTATCTCTTGTATATACTGGGGCAAGGTCATTGTAGAAATTAAAAACTTTTCCATAAAGACCGGTTGCTTCCTTATGGTTCTGAAGAGCATTAAAAAATAAAGTTAGTAATACAAATATCAAATAAAGCTCATTGCATAAAGCTCATAATTACCAAATAAAAATATATATACCTTAGCATACTCATCATATGCACTTTTCTTACATTCAATAGTATACCTCTCATAGTTCCAAACAAAACCACTTATTTGTAGTATATCGGCAATTGCACTAGTCTTGCTTCTACATAATTTTACCCAAGACTCGATGTTGGGCATGCCCTTCAATGTGCTCGTCAGAATCTTTTCCTTAACCATTCATTCCAACTGGGTAAGGTATCTATTTCTAAAACCATTTTCTGCCCACCACACTAGATTTGTAGATTGCTCAACTAAGGCTTCAATAAGGGCTTTATCTTCTTCTAGGTCCAATAATGTTTGTTTTGGTCCCTACCCCTTGATTGTGAATCTGCTCCCATACTGGATAAAAAATACATGTCAATTCATGACTTTAAGAAGATGCCCAAGCCATTAATTACAAAAGCTATGGTCAGACATTATATTAAAATTTCTGGCAGTCAGGCAGTCAGGCAGTCAGGCAGTCAGGCAGAGTGATATTAAACTCAGACATGATATAGTTTTGAACTAATATGGTCAGCATGATATTACTAATAATATGGTCAAACATGATATTAAAATTACTAGCAGTCAGGCAGAGTGATATTAAATTCAGACATGATATGGTCCTCAATTAATATGGTCAACATGATATTACTAACAATATGGTCAGACATGATATTAAAATTACTAGCAGTCAGGTAATCAGGCAGAGTGAAGAACTTAATTCAAACATGATATTAAAATTGAAGACATGTTATATGATGCATATATATGTATTACTAACTATACGGGTGATTAACATCCATGCTTTCCATGTGATTCTCTAACCAATTACTAGACAGTAAGCTGAACAACTATAATATGAAACACCTATGCTTTCCATGGGATTCTCTAACTAACAATATTTATTATTTCAAATCAAACATTCAATTTTAAAACAAAAAAGGAAAACATCATTGAAATCAAGATGATTAACACAATGAAGAACTTGCGTTGACATTCTACTACCATCTAAGCAACTGGCACACCAAGTCTTTTGCAACTAACAAGTGCAAGTTAGAGAATAAAGCTCCAAGCTCCAACCTCCAAGGATAAAACACCCATTCTCTAACTATTTGATAAAAATAAAACCTATTGATTTGGTCCTTAAGATGACCAATTTGGGTTTGCTGATCAAAGCCCAAACAATTATTTACATGGTTGCGATAGACCAATTTTCATTATACCCAAGTCATGATCAGAACCACATCTACTAAATTGAAGAAAATATTTCCCATGCAAAAACCAGCTTCATAAGCTTCTCAAGGACCAAATAATACTATAACAAATTAACAAAATGGACCATAAAATTGTCAACTAGCTTCATTAAACCATAAAATTGTCATGTAGCTTCAAAACATATTTTTTACAATATAATCGAAACATATTTCAACATTGAAAGATAAGGTTTCAAACCAAAACCATCAAGAAAAATTCTTCATATATCATGTACAAATGTCTCCTAGCCGCTTTCAAATAACACAATCAATTCAAACGCCAAGTGTTAAACATGTCTTCGGCCATAGTAAGCCTAAATTGTGTCCACTCATCCGTTGGATCAACAGCTGTAATGTTTTCGATATCATCTTGCGTGCTTTCCTCTAGGGTTAGATTGCCAACATCATCTTCTGCCGGGTCTTCTATCATCTCTCTTCGGATAAAGTTATGGAGTAGACAACATGCATTAATTATTCATCGTTGAGTGTTTATGTTGTAAAAACTTGGGCTAGATAAAATTTTCCAATGAATTTTCAGAAGATCGAATGTCTTCTCGATTACGTTTCTTGCACTAGCATGTTTCATGTTGAAAAATCCTTGAGGTGTAAGTGGTTGATGCCCATCGGAACAAGAATTTAAATGATAGCGTTGTCCTCGGAAAGGCACAAGAAAACCAAGACAATTTGCATACCCAACATCCACTAAGTAATAGGAACTTGGTAGATTGACATTTATTTCTTATTAGTTAATGGTTTAGAGTCCATTTAATTGATAGGATCTAAAATGAAAACTAAACATTTTTTTTTTACCTTCTGGAACCTTCAATCCATTAGGCTTTGTGACAACATCCCTAAGAACTCTACCGTTATGAGCTAAACCTTCCCATCCAGATAAAACATATATAAATTGCATGTCTTGACTGCATACAACAAGAACATTGGTAGTTATTTCAGATTTTCTTGATCTATATCTTGGTCGATCAACTTTGGGTACATTCACACGAATATGTGTCCCATTTTATGCTCCAAGACAATTCTATATTGAATAAAAAATGAATTGTTAGTTATATTATATCTAGGACTAACGGAGCATTTGGACTTAGGGTATTACCTTAAACCACTTCCATTTGCAGTCATTTTAATTTTCAGGGACAAGTTCTGGTTTCTTCAAGAGAATAGAGTGGTTAATTGACTTAAGCACAACATGGAAATTTTGACTAACTGTCTCGTCCGATCGAATAAAGTCAAATTTAATTACTCTATTCTTGACATGGTGTGCTATGATGTTTAAAAACATCGCGGTCATCTCCTCGGCACCAACATTTATCGTGCCTTGTAACCCACCGGTTGTAGTTAACAATTCCAAAAAATTATGAAAACAACGTCGATCCATACGTAGTTTGTCAATGCATTTAATATCACTTTTATAATCTAGGCGGTGGAGGTACTCATGTTGTTTGCGTACGTCCTAACCCGATGTTGACTCTATCTCATGTTGAATCATTCTTTTTCTAACATTCCGTTGCTTCATTGCACATATAGTGGTCATGATGCTTAGTAAGTAAAAGCATCATATGATTATTATGCAATATACCCAAAGTTCTTTAATCTTGGCCATATTATCAAATTCTAAATTAACAATAACACATATGTCAATTCCAAGATGAATGATCCTTGAAGAATACGAAAATCAAATAAACAACATGTAAAATAATCAAAAATATAAATTTTTATTATAATATCCAAAGTGCAACTCATCCAGTGAAAGATATATTATACATATTCAGGATTCTTGCCTAGTTCTTCCTAATGGAGTGTAGCTGCAACTCATCTAATATATATATATATATATATATATATATATATATATATATATATATATATAGGGTCATCTTACTATGAGGTCGACCTTACTACTATTCAAGTAAGGTCACCTCATTTTCACCCATTTTGAGAGTGTTGTTTGCAAATCCAACCATACGGATGGAAAGAACATCAAAAAATAATCTAGCATATCGATTTTCATACAATTTGGTGACCATATGATCATTCATCTTAAAGGGTGAAATTCTGAACCGGTAAGATTTTTATAAATTTTCACTCGTTAAGATGAATGATCATACGGTTACCAAATTGTATGAAAATTGATATGATAGTTTATTTTTTTATATTCTTTCCATCTGTACGGTTGGATTTGCAAACAAAACTATCAAAATGGATGCAAATGAGGCGACCTTATTTGAATAGTAGTAAGGTCGATCTCATAGTAACATTTATCATATATATATATATATATATATATATATATATATATATATATATATATATAGAAGGACTAATTTCCAAATTAACAAATCAACAAAATGGCAACACAACCAATAAGGATGAGTTTTTTAAAATAACTTATCTCCCTTCTGATTTTTGAATTCTAGATTGATTCTGCCTTCTGATTTTCAAAGTATTATTACGGCTTTTCTAAAAGAAAAATTATGCTTCTGATTTTTGAATTTAACATTGTTGTAGCTAGATCTTATGGTCTTTGAAGAACAACAATGAAGTACTTTGTGTTTGAATATTTCTGTCAAATGCTATACATATTAGTAGATATTATTGATGTTTTTTGAGAATAATTATGTCTCAGTCCAAATTCTTTGAGTAAGTGATCTACTTGTAGTTCTTATGGGTCTTGATGAAGAACGTTGAAGTTTGCATGTCATGACTACTCTAGATTGTCATATAGATAGATTCAAGTCGGTATAATTATTAGAATGGTCCCTCTATTTTTCTCTCTCTTATCTTTTAGTCCCTGTTTTTCAGATTGTCCCTTTTTAGTCCCTCTATTATTTAGTTTGGGTAAAGTAAGTGCCTAAGTTTAACAAACGTTAATTTTTCCATTGTTTAAGGCTGACATGGTTTTTTATATTATTAAAATATTTTTAAAAATATATTTTTTTAGTTTTTCAGTTGTTTAGGGCTGATGTGACTTTTTATATTATTAAAATATTATTAAAAAAAATATTAACTAGGTTTGCATGGAATGGCCATCATTGTTTCTTGTGTTGGCTGCCGCCGCCGCCGCGGCCTCCACGGTGAGTACACCTTTTTTCTTGCTGCTGCTCGTTCTCCGCTTAATGCGGCTGTAGAGCTTGCGAAACTCCTACAACGGTGCTATGAGATATCAATGGCTTTAGTATTAGAAGCCACAAGAGGACCAGACTTGTTGGCTGGAGTGTTGTGCCTTGCCGGAGAAGCGCTCTTGATAGGAGTATGACATCTAGATGTAATGGAGCTCCCAATAGGGGTCATTTCCGTGCCAATGTCTCTATGATGAACCTCTGCAGCCACTTCAGTTACAGCATCTTTCATGGGTTCACAGTATAGGTTTCTGTAAACAAAGGCTTCTTTCATGGGCTCCAAATGCTACAAGTACATTGTCTGTGAACTTATCTACATGGAAAAGATTGAAGTTTGTGACCAAGAAAAGATAACCAAAACAAAAAATCTTTTTTTTTTTTTAGAACATCTAAAGAATACTTTCGGTGGTACCGAGTTCATCCTCTCTACATGAGGAGGGGATTCATGGCTGGAGGTGCTGATGAGCCACTTCTCATCATCATCCCACTTGGAAGGAATGCTCCTTCTGGGGGTATTCCCTGGACTGTATCTAAACAGTGGCCTTCCAGGAGTTGAAGGTGCTTCTATTCTCCTCCTCTGAGCTGAGATTTCCTTGTTGTTCTTAGTGTTCATAGGGAATGCCTTCACAAACTCTGATTTCTCCTTGAGGTTTAGCTTGCAGAGAGGATCAGCAAAGGCCTCCGCAAATGGGTTCTCTTTGTTGTTGTTGTACAAGCTTGCATCATCCTCTAATGGTGATTCCTAAACACACAAAGCAAGTTATAACTCCAAATGAAACTGGAGAGTGGAGAAGAAAAAGGAGAAATCTTTAGTTTTACCCTTGCTATAAACTTGGAGCTTTTGAGATCCATGTTGGTGATGATCTTGGAGAGAATGCTTCTTCTTCTTCTCTCTGGGAGAAACTTCTCCTTTTTTTTTCTCTCTCTCTCTATCACTACTTTTTCACAGTGAAAATGACAGAGTTGGCAGGAGTAGCAGGAAAACTGCCAACTCTAAAGAGAGAGGCAAGTGACTTTGCTTTGATTGTCACCACAGTAGCATTCCTTTTCTTGAAGAGCTTAGAAAGCACCTTTGAATGTTTAATGGAAAAGGGAGTTGATGAGAAGAAGATCTGAAGAAGAAGAAGGTTATATAAAGAAGGGAAAAGGCATGACCAATGTGTTTATAAGCGATAGGCGTCTCGGCAGTGCTCGCCACCGGCGTCGCTCTTCTCTTAGCCAGAAGAGCATACAGATATTGGTACATCGACGGCGGCTGCTTTGAAGATCGGTTCGATGAGGAGAACAGTGCGTGGCCGTGGCAGCTGACGGCATTCCAACGAGTGAGCTTCACGAGCAGCGACGTGCTCACATGCATCAAAGAGTCCAACGTGCTCAGAATGGGCGCCACCGGCATCGTCTACAAGGCCGTCATGAAGAAGCTCTGGCCAACCACAAACAATGGTGGCGTCACCGAAGCCACTGACATTGCCGGAGAGGTCAACCTCCTCGGCTGGCTACGCTACCGCAACATAGTTCGACTCCGCGGTTACCTCCACAATGACACTGACACCATCTTCATCTATGAGTACATGCCCAACGGGAGCTTGTGGGAGGCCTTGCATGGAAACTAGGCCAGGAGGTTGCTCGTCGACTGGGTGTCCCGCTACAACGACGCCACCGGTATTGCTCAAGGCATGGCTTATCTCCACCATGATTGCGACCCTCCGGTCATCCACTGTGACGTCAAGTCCAACAATATACTTTTAGACTCGAACCTTGATGCCAGGATCGCTGACTTCGGCCTCGCTCGCTTGATGCTCAGAAAGAACGAGATCGTCTCCATGGTCGCTGGTAACCAAGAACCGTTCTACGGCCTCATCAAGCGGAGCACGAGCACCAGCAAGAAGAAAGGTGTGCTCACCGTGGAGTCCACCACAGCGGCAGCAGCAAACGCAAGAGACAATAATGGCCATGCCATGCAAACCTAGTTAATTTTTTATTATTTTTTTAATAATATTTTAATAATATAAAAAGCGACATCAGCCATAAACCATTGAAAACCTAAAAAATATATATATTATTAAAAATATTTTAATAATATAAAAAGCCACATCAGCCTTAAACAACGGAAAAACTAACGTCTGTTAAACCGAGGGATTTATTTTACCCAAACTAAATAGTAGAGGGACTAAAAAGGGATAATCTGAAAAGTAGGGACGAAAAGGGAAGAGAGAGAAAAATAGAGGGACCATTCTGGTAATTAAACAGATTCAAGTCAAGAAATATGAATAATATTTATGTTAATTGTTCTTGTCCTAAAAAATATATAATTTTTTATTTCTCTAGTTAATAAGATTTTGAGATGATATGTGATCTTTCCAAGATCCATAACCAAGCTTAATCACCTTAACATTAATTATATACAACCAAGAAACAGCTAAATCCTTGGTTTAGACTTATGTATAGCCATTGCAAATAATCAAATCAAAACAATAAACCATCGGAAAATAACCAAATCATCAAATAAACAAAACCACTGCAAATAATCAAATCAAAACAATAAAAGCTTTGAAAAATAACCAAATCATCAAATCAACAAGACTACTACAAATAATCACATCAATACAACAATACCACCACAAAGTGATCGAAAAACCTATCCACTAAAATGAAATCCCTAGATATCGAGCGAAGAGACGAGTATTACCTCGGACTAGGTTTGGGATGCCGAAGAACGGAGAGAGAGGAGGGAACGACAGTGGACTTGAGATTTGGAGCCGGAGACCGGAGAGAGAGGAAGGAGTAGCGGTGGACTCTGGTTTGGGAGGTTAGAGAGCGGAGAGAGAGGAAGGAATGGCGGTGGATTAGGGTGCGGTGAGAGAGAAGGGAACAACGAGAGAGGCTCGAACCCTGGCGGATTGGTTTTTTCAGGGGCAAAATGTTATTTTCCCAATCTGGGAATGGGTATTCTGCCCAAATTGGGCAGATTCCCACTCCCCCTATTCCGGGAGTCCCATTCCTTGGCAATTTCTTTGTCATTCCCATTCCTTCACATCCAAAGATGGGAATGACCTGTATAAGGAATGACTCCCATTCCACTCCTGCCAACCAAACGGGGCCTTACTTCCATTATGTCTTAGTCATCATCCTGTGTTGGTTTATAGTTGACTGATTATGTGCTTCCTTCATATACTTTGGGACTGTTTGGTGAGCGAGATCTCGCTCCTTCCTAGTGTTTGCTCACTAGGGTGGAGAGGGACTTGGACGCCCTTATCCCGTTTGGAGGGATGTGTGGCGTCCATCCGATTTGGAGGAACGTGGTCATCACTCCCTCCTTCCAACTCCTTATTTGAATCTCATCCATGACCTTATCTACCCTCATCCATTTGACGGAGGATGTAATCACCACTACCCGAGCTTCCATACTTCTTATCCCATCGAGCCTCTTCCTTACTAGCTTTTCTTTCACGCCTACTCCTTACTAGCTTTTCTTACAAGCGGATTACTCGAAAATTGGCCTCATTAGTTTGATTGTTTGAAGATGTGAGCAGTGGATATTATAGTAGTGATTTAGCTATTGTGAGGATGTTATTTGTCGAAAATTTCAAATGAATTGTATTGCACTTGGAAATTTGTTTTCCTTCCTATTATTTTTTGTTATTTTCATTCTAGATCTTTTGGTGGCTCTAATTAACGATTATTATCCATTTGGTTGATATTTTTAATCCAATTCTTTTATTTTCTTTTCCTGATGGATAGCGATCTCCTAAAGTCTAGAATGTTGTTTGTTTAGTTTGAAGATTTATTTGGAAAATATGAATCTTTTATTGAAATTTTGAATATTTTAAATATTTTAAGTTAAATAAATAAATAAAATAAAGTAGACATGAATTTTTGGATATTTTAAAATAAATAAATAAAAATACCCATTATTTAACTAAATAAATAATTTTAGAATATTTTAAAAATAAATAAATAAAGGGGCAATCACACCAACCCTTGGATGGGGTTATCATAACACTCACATCTCTCCAACCAAACACTTAAAAGTCCAAATCTAAAACTTTACATATCTTTATTCTTCCAAACAAACATCCAAAAATCTTTATCCCTCCCTCTTTATCCCACCAACCAAACACCAATTTTAAATTTCACAGACATCCCAATCCATGGATATCCTCCGGCCTCTTAAGGATTCTAAACTTGAATGATGAAAGTTGAAGACTTCATTCCGATATTGGTCCCTAGATTAGTCCTCAGAATTCTTGGTAGGAAACAAATTCAAGCAACTTCCTCTAATTTTGTGTAGTTATTTGTAATTCACTTTTAGATTAATCATTAAAAAAATATTAAATCATAATAAATCTCTTTAATTTTTCACAATAAGGAATATCAACAAATTTTAACTTAAAATAAAGCACTTCTACAATCGATAATATATGTTAGCCGGGAATCTGATTTTGCCATGTGGACTTCTCAGGTCTCCAGCTAACAGATGAAGTTTTTTTGGAGAGAAGACTTCTTTGTAGGTGTCCTCTTATGGATTTCACTTGAAAAGGGGACAAGGTAAAGAAAGACTATGAGAGGGGGTGGGGCTCTGTTGCACGTGCCTGCTCTAACGGTCAAGTTAGTGGCCTAATCAGAAGAAGGAGATGGTGGAGAAGAAGGTTTTCTTAGATTTTTTCTTGCTGACCTTGGTTTCCTTGTCCCTTCTCCTTATGTCCTCCATTCTCTTCTTGGGATTCATGTCACCTTTATCTGGTGATGATGAGATCCTAGGCGATCATCCTCGCTTCTAGTGTAGCTTTGCTTTCTTCTAGGGAGGTATGGCGGTGCCTTGTGGGTTTGTATAAGCCATAGAGAAGGCTTGATGGGGCCAGGTGGTCGGGCAGATTCTCCATATATCACTAGCCCTCCACTCCCCCCTCCCTTTTTTTTTATCAGAGGTCTTCGGGATCTCGGATTAAACCGGTATGTAAGGAGCTTAGACCTTCCTGGCGAACTTCATATGGGTTACGCATGGCGGTCCTTGGGATCTCGGGAACTGTCTGTGAGAGTGGTTCATTCCTGAGAACTTTGACGAGGTTGAATGATTTCCTTAATGCCCCTGCTAGTTTGGTTCCTCTCTAGGGAATTTTTATAATAAGACCCATCTAGGTGAATTTCTATATGAGGAGATAATGCGGCCACAATGGGTACCTTTTTTTAGGATGGCGTAACCATCATGGGCCGCTATACTCTTTCGTTCCATGGGACATTTTCGTTCGCTTTAGACGCAATACTCGAGGCAATAATGAAACGCATTTAATGGGCAATGCATCCTTTCCCTGAGATGTTGTATAGGACGCATACCAGCCGTAGATGTACATATGGAGGGCAAGTGGTTACCGTTGATCTATTATGAAAATAGGTTAAACTTGGCGATCCTTATTCTTATCTCCATACGGACTGCCTTTCTCAAGATCGTTCTCTCCTTCCTCACCACTTTCCATTCTAATTTCTCAGGTAATGGTCTGTTCTTCTCAGTCTTTTAATGCGAAAGCCGGTGAAGTTGGGCCTTCTCCCACGGCGGCGGGTCATTCGGCCATAGGGGATATCTGTAGTAGTCTCTCTTCCGACGATATAGATCAAATTTGTAACTGCTTTTTGATAGAGCCCTCCCGGTTTCCTGAGTCTAGCGAGAGGGCAAACCAACCTTGCCATGGCAAGGTGGCAATTTATTTTGATGCCTTGGTTGCTGGCCTCCATCTTCCCTTTGCCCGAATATTCCGACGAATCCTAAAATTTTTCAAACTTTGCCCTTCCCAATTAACTCCTAACTCATGGAGAACGCTGGAGGGTTTCGTCATAGTTCTCCATCATTTCGGAATTAAGCCTACTGTTAGGTCATTTTGTCTCTTGTTTACACTTAGGACCCACCTGGGAGGAGGTTGGTGCTACTTTGCTTCTCGCTATAGAAAATCCTTCTTAGGTCCGAGTTGGTCCTCTATTCATGACGGGAAGGATAAATTCTTTTTCGTTTCCTATAATCGCCCTTGGAGGCTTCTGACTTCATGTGGTGTCCCAAATTTACAAGTCGGTTCTTAGTTTAAAGAGACGGCTGACGAGGAGAGACAACGGTTAGTATTCCAGGGTTTTCCTAGAATTCGCCTTGACCGACTCCTGATTCCCAAGAACCTCTGAGATCATAGGCTTTTTCTAGCAAAGGGTAGGAGGTCTTAGGTTTTATCCTAGATCGAAACTTTGCCCGCTGATTAACCCACTTTTTTATTCCTTGTATAGGTGCCGGCATGAATATTGACGAATTGATGGACTCACTTGTGGATGACGTCCAGGCCTACGAGGCTAGCGGAGACGTCATAGGTATTGAGGGTCTAGATATCCCCTTGAAGACGTTCCCGTGGAGATTGACCCCATGCAGTTTTACCATCTGAGGTCGTCCCTGTTTCCCCTGATTATGAACCCTCAGGGAGGAAAAAGAAAAAGTGAAAAAAGGGGAGATCGAAGAGGAAGGAAGTTGGGGAATCCAGTCAATCCCAGAAGAGGACTCGGGGTTCCTCTTCCACATCTGGGGAGGTCGGGCTTGCACCGAGCCTCATGGCCGAGGAGGAAGAGGGGACCTTAAGAATGCATGTCCTTTGTTTTGAGGGTTCGTGTGCCCCGTAATCATTCTTTGTTACTTCTCCTTCTTAGGGTGGTTATTTCTTGGAACATGCTACTTGACGTTTGCAAGGAAAGGTTCGGGCGACGGAGAGAATATCTAGCAAGAGTTGGAGATGCGCCGGTAATCGGAGGTTGAACTCCAAGCCAAGGTGGCGCTCCTTTTAGAGGAGAAGGCCAAAATCGAGAAGGAGCTCTCTGGGTGTCGTCTTTCTCTCGAGGCCTCGCAGGCGAACTTGGATTCCGAGAAGAGTTCAAGGGTGGCAACCATTAAGGAGGGCGTGGCCTTATTCAAGGAGGGATTCTGTTACTCTCCTGAGTGGGCTCAGGACTTAGGGGACGGGGTCAAGCATCACTTTAAATCTCCGGAGTTCCAAGCTTCCTTGGTTTCCGGCCAACAAAAAGCTACTGAGAAAGCATTGACAGACTTCATGTGGGCCCCGAATTAAAAGGGGCCCTGTGGCAAAACGCCAAAGGCTGTTTTTTCGTCTTTCAGGCGGTAGCCCTGGCTCATCCTGATTTCCATTTTGGTGATGTGGATCACACCTAGGTCATGAAGTTCTAGGGAATCCTTTAGTAGAAAGAGAAAGCTGAAGAAGGTTTTGCCGAGGTTGCAGCCGTGGGGTGGGCGACAGCCAGGGAGATGATGCAATCTCCTTCAGAGGATCCGGTTACGGGAGGATCTGTTGCCACTATGCCTCCGAGTTATCATTATATATTTTTCTTATTAGTTCCTTGTAATACATATGTTTTGTAAGTGAGGTGTAGCGTTTGCCCTCTATTTCTGGAATCAAAGAATATTTACTCAACTAACAGTCACGGATTGGTTGTGTTGTCTCTCAAGGTAGTCAGGGTATACTATCCCTCCCGCCATGTCCCAAGGGGATTGAGCCATTTAGGGTCAATTTTTACCCCACTCATATCTCTTGCTTGTGTAATCGGTGTGATATTAGCGCTGCTACCTGCCCCTATCGCGTCCCGAGGTCGCTCAGATTCTCGAGTATTTATCGTCGGAGACTATAGTTGAGTGATAGGCTTTATGCTAAGGCTACGAAGGTCATAGCCAGCATTTCTCACAAGAATTTTACCGAGGTCTTAGTTGGATCTCTGTCTCTTTGTTGCTTACGCTAATTCTTATTCTAGTTCTTTAATTTTGTTCTCCTTTTGTATAGACATGAGGGAAAGCATTCGTTACGATCACTAGCTGATTGGCCTCATGTTCCCTCAGGATTGGTCTTATGTTCCCTCGAGATATTTGCTTATGGGGTAGTTTGGGTGACCGAGAACCCTCCGGATATCATATAGCCCTCCAAGCAGTCCCGAGGTCGTCCCGATCTCAGGGCGTTTATCATGCCATACGCAGTTCTAATACATCTGGGGTTATTTTAGTTACTATCACGGGGTAATCCACTACCGGTTTGGAGATGTTTTGATATATCAAGAGCGAGCTTTAACCACGAGCCCCGAGTTACTCTTCATAAATTCCCAACTAGTCCTTGTGTGAGTTTCGAGGTTTGAGAGTAACTTGTTTGTTGAATTCAAGACGTTTCATTGGAATAAAGATGGGCCATTGCAATGACTATCAAGTTACCCCTATGGGCTGTATAAGTTGGTCTATGGTAGAACCGTATCGCCTATCTACCAAGGATGTCACTTCCTGATTGGCCGTCGTTTTTCAAGGTATTCATCCATTCGTAAAAAATTCATACCAATCCGCGGTCGCGTGACAATTGCTCATCCCCCCCTCTCCCCGCAATCTATAACTATTTGGCTCAGCTACTTGGAGGTGCCATGGATTTGGAGGGCCCTAGCGAGCGGATATGGAGCATGGTTCTGGTGAGGGATCATGCTCGAGGAGAGATGAGGTTTGGTAAAGGGTTGTCCGGCATCGTTGGAGATCACTGGTTAACTTTGGGGGATTTCTTGGTCTTCACCTTTGTTGAGGGGATATGTTTTAAGGTGAAGATTTTTTATACCTCTTCGTGCGAGAAGGAAGAGGCCTTCTTCGCTTATACCAATAACGTAGAGGTCATCCCTAGTGACGAGGAATAAATGTACCATCGTTCACTTTTTTAGCGAATGAATAAATGTACTAGTTTTGATCCTTAAATATTATGATGTCGCTAAAAGCGGTTCCTATTTTGGCTTTGTCACATCTCTTTGTTTATATCCCTTTCATGATTCGTAAAGAGTGGGTCATAGTGAGTCCGTAACTCTCCTGCATATCTCGACAAGGGTTAGGTTCTTGAGCGAAGCATTACCATAAGTATCTTTGTGTGTTAAGGCGTCAGTCACATTCTTGGGTGTCGCGATGTTATTCATTCTTCTAGGTGTCGTGGGGAAGGTCACACTCCTAGGCCTACATTCTTGGGCTCCTGGATATCGGTCACTCTCCTAGGTGTCGCCCTGCTATTCACTCTCCTGGGTACCGCCAAGGCGGTCATGCTCCTAGGTGAAGCGTTAGCGTACACACTCTCAGGTGCTAGGATATCGGTCACGCTCCTGGGTGTCGCTACGCTATTCACTCTCCTGAGTGCCGCGAAGGCGGTCACGCTCCTAGGTGAAGCGTTAGCGTACACGCTCTTGGTTGCCGAGATGTCGGCTACGCTCTTAGGTGTCACCACGCTATTCACTCTCCTGGGTGCCACGAAGGCGATTACGCTCTTGGGTGAAGCGTTAGCGCACACGCTCTCTAGTGCCAAGATATCGATCACGCTCTTGGGTGTCGCTACGTTATTTTAGCGTTCCCCGTAGCTATTTTTTACAGTTTTGCTATGTTCGTTCTTTGCTTTAACGAGAGCTTTGATAATAGAATGCAACGTGAAAAACGCTAATTTCATTTATGCAAAACAAAAAGCGGGAATTCCATAATTCGTACCATTCAAGCAAACCAGGGTTTGATGGTTGATTAGTTTCATTCTCCCATGGTTCTTCAGTTGTAAGCGAGGTGCTTGAGACTCAGTGTACGCTTCGGACTGTAGTTGGAGGAAGGGCTGAGTGGCTTCCCGAAGGGCCTTCTTCATTAGAGTCGCTTCCTCCAACTTGAGTGAGTTAGCCCTTTCGGATTTAGTGTTCAATTTCATCCTTCGTGTTCCGCACTTTTCCGTGTCGCCAGAGAAGGAGCAATACTTCCAAAGATCTTATCTTGGCGGAGGTGTTTCTTATCTTGGCGGGCCATTAGGATATTGGCCCCGTGTCGCGTTGAGATTGGCAAACTTCCCAGATCTCAAATATTCCCCTCTTGGGTGGTCCCAGGTTCGGGGAGGTGGGCGCCCCCTTGGAGGGTTAGGTGGAGCTTGTTTTGGAGACTCCACGGGTACCCTAGCATTAGGCATGGCCATTTTTGACCCTAGTGGGGCTGTCTTCTTCCTCCCCCTCCATCCGAGTTGTATTTCCTCCCCATTGATGTATTTTTTCTGCTCATGCAAGGAGCTCGGAGAACTCCTCGGGCTGTTCTAGAGATAGGTCGCATTTAAAGGGTGACTCAAGTAGGCCCATCATTAGTGCCACCACGGCGATAGACTGATTAAGCCGGGGGATGGTGCCGGTTTCTTCGCTGAAGCGATTGACGTAGTTGCAGAGGGTTTCTCCCTCTTATTGTTGTACGTTCATGAGGGTAGCCGACGTTTTCTTGCGTCTTTAACTGCCTACAAAATGGCTGAGGAAAATGATGGATAATGCTTCAAACGAGGGGATAGAGTTAGGGGGAAGGCTCTTAAACCAAACTAGTGCTTCTCCTACAGTGTTGCCGGGAAGAGTCGGCACATCATGACATCGGAAGTCTCATCCATGAGCATAAGGGTTTCATAGGCTACCACATGGTCATTTGGATATGTTGAGCTATTAAACGTCTCCATTTGGAGGGGTCTGATTCTGCAAGGGAGGTATGCCACCATGATCTTTCGGGTGAAAGGGTTCGTCAGGCGTCGGGTACCATAGATGTCTTCTCCATAAGGGCATGGCTCCCTATTGCCTTTCCACTTTCTCTGAGGAAAGTCGGGTTTTTGGACCATCTTGGAGTGTTGTCGATGGGGCGGGAAGCTAGAACTGCTTGTCTCTGGATTTGCCCACTTTTTGTCTTTATTCACATGTCGGTTTTGGTCACTGTCTATCACCGGTCAGATCTTTCTGTGCGGAGATCTGATCTGGCCCTCCCCCCAGAGATCCCCGGAGAGGGGGGTCGTGGCGCAGAGTTTTGGGAAACTTGTTTTTCCAGTCTGGGGAGAGCTTGGGTCATGACTTCTATTTGTGTTGCCATCTTCGCCTCTAACCTTATCTCCAATGCGAGGTAACGCTCTTCCTGAGGATCGGCGTCTTGCCATTGATTCTGAAGGTCTGGGTCCTTCGGTCTTACCTTTAGCGGCCTCGATGCTTCGCCTTCCTCCTGGCCTTGGGCTCGACTGCGGGTGATCCTCTTCATGTTTTGTGACTTTTCGTTACCAAAGTCCCCACAGATGACGCCAATCTGTTCGCTGGGAATCTGGTTTTGTCACGTGGACTTCTCAGGTCTCCAGCTAACAGATGAAGTCTTTTTGGAGAGAAGACTTCTTTGTAGGTGTCCTCTTTTGGATTTCACCTGAAAAGGGGACAAGACAAAGAAAGACTGTGAGAGGGGGTGGGGCTCTGATGTACGGTCAAGTTAGTAGTCTGATCGGAGGAGGGAGATAGTAGAGAAGAAGGTTTTCTTAGATTTTTTATTGCTTACCTTGGTTGCCTGGTCCCTTCTCCTTCTGTCCTCTATTCTCTTCTTGGGATTCGTGTCACCTTTATCTAGTTATGATAAGATCCTAGGCGCGCCATCCTTGCTCCTAGCTAGGGTAGCTTTGCTTTATCCTAGGGAGGTATGGCGGCGGCTTGTTGGTTTGTATGAGCCATAGAGAGGGCATTATGGGGGCATGCAGGTGGTCGGGTTATATCAATATACAATAAGGAAAAAAGAACTAATAAATATTAGGGGTTACTTACGGTTAGAATCAGCTTTGAAGAATTTGGTAGATAATGATCATGTCACAATCAGATAGATTAATATCAAGCTTTGAAATTTTTAGCATATGCTTTTTTTTATTAATGTCAAAAATAAAAACAAAATTTTACAAAGAATAAAGAATCTTTAAAAAAAAATGTTAAATAGTATATGATTAATAAAGTGGTATAAACACTGAATAAAAAATGACAATGATTTTGCTTTGCAGAGTCAAGGATGCTCTAATAATAATAATAATAATAATAATAATAATAATAATAATAATAATAAAATTTAAAAGAAAAGAAAAAAGACATCACATGAAAAATTTGAGCTTAACCAAAATTTTGTTCTCATAGGGCAAGCAATGCATGCAATATAATTTTGTCAAATTGCTTGTGTTGTCAAATTGCTTGTGAAGGTAAAAACTAGTTTAATATCATTTGCTTAAAATAATGGTATCAAACCTGTAAAATCCACTATTTTATTAAAATAAATGACTTCCAATTCTCTTTAATTATTTTATTAATTAAAATATTCCCTCAAACTTGGATTTGATTGAAAAAGAGGAGCTAAGATGGATTAAAACCATAATTAGGATTAAATGGGGCCTTTGAGGACCCATTGGTAAGTTCCATAAATTGGTGGACTAAGGTGTAAAAATCCCCTCTCACAAAACCAGTGAAATAAAGGACCTGCATGTGAATAAATATAAAAAGAGGGACTCTTTACTAGAGTTGAGGGAGAATCCATGCATGAGCTTCATTAGAGGTGGTGTTTATAAAAAAAATATAATATATGTCCCAATAGAACTCAAATAATAATTTATTTCGAATATATCCTAATTTTGATATATCTAGAATTAAATTTAAATATATCTTAATCTAGACATACTAAAATTTAAATATATCTTCATTTAAATTTAATATGTCATGATTGCATCCCGGGCCAAGAGAACATATCCCGAGGCAACCTCAAGATCCCAAAATTGCCCCCAAGAATACATATCTCGAGGCAAACTCAAATTTCAGGATAGCCCGAACACGTATCCCGAGAAAATTCCTAAATAGCCCGAGAACATATCTCGAGGCAATGAAATTTCACATGCCAAGAGGATGCATATCCCAAGGCAGCTCAAGAATGCTGATCTCGAGGCAAACAAACATATAAAATAAAATAACAAATAAAAAATAAAAAAATTATTATCAAAATCAATGAAATAAAATCATATCAGAACTAAAAAAAAAAGAGATAAGTTCAACTCAAAAAAAAGAAGGGGGGGGGGGGGAACCGAATTAAAAAAAGGGGATAAGGAAAAATAAAAAAAGGGGGTTTATCATGTTGGCGGTTGAGATCTCAGGGTTTTTTGTCTTATATAAAGAGAAGGGAATCAGAAATAAAAAAAGGGAGGCGATTTGACAGAGAGAAAACAGAGAAAGAAGAGAAATTAGAGGGAGAAAGGTAGAGAGATAACAGAAGTCAAGGTATTCTCATTCTCCTTGACCTTATTATATGAGGATTAAAAAGGGGGCTTCTCCCTCCTGTGCCCTTCCATTGAGCAACTGATCGTCGCCGCCGTTGCCTTCTGTGCTGCCGCCTCCTTCGCCACCTCCCCTCAGCCGCCGACCGCCTCGCCGCCGACCGCCGAAGCCTCGCCCAGATCTGGTCGCCAGCCCTCCATCGCGCTTGAAGCCCCTGACCGGCTAGACTGCCTAACTCCCTAGCCCCCATCTCAACAGTCCGCCTCCTCCAGCCTCTGGGCCACGGTCCTCCACTCCACAGCTCAGATCCGGCCCCTCATAAGGCCTGCGCCGCTGGCCAAGGACTGCCCAAATGAGCCAAATTTACCCACGGCCAAAGGCCTGCTCACAGCCCACTCCCTTGCCGCCTAACACCAGTCCTCCAGATCCGCCACCTGCAGGCCAGCCTCCGCCCAATTTCTCAGCCGCGAGCAGCGCATAGCGCTGCCTGGCTCCATGTCGTTGAGCCTCCTGCTGCTTGTCGCCGTTAAAGGATAAGCACAGGCCATATAATGGCCTCCCTGCTGCTCGCCGTCACCAGAAAAGCAAGGGCTATATGATAGCCCCTCTACTGCCATCATCAACATGGAAGGAAAGCAAGGGCTATATGATGGCCCCTCTCACGCCTGGCCACCGTTAGAGAATGAGCATAGGCCATATAATGGCCTCCCACGCCTCCCGTGACCGCCACTGAAGCTCAAATTTTCGCCACCTACTCGACGCCAAGCTCGATGGCCGCCGTGCCATGATCGTCCCTATTTTACATCAGGCCGCTTCAACATTGATGATGATTAGTCGGCGTCAAGATGGTTGTTGAATTGAAGACATGGATGCTAATTGAAGACTTGTTTTTTTCTTTCTACCGCTTGTTAATTATGTATATAGGAATGCTTGTATAAAAATCAAAGCCCTGTGATACAAGGGAAACACTGTCAAAATTTTAAAAGGAATATGAGAATAGTCCAAGAGAAAATTTTGATAATGATCAAAGACTTGTTTTGAATGTGAAGTTGCCACTCTATGTTTTGTGCTACAATTTCTAAAGTTTGCCAGGAGATCCCAAAGGTCCTTGACATTAAAGAAGCACAAAGTTATAAGAGTATTTTTTTTTTTCAAGGAGTTGTAGGTAATGATATGAAGTAAATTATGGAACTGAAAGCCAACGCTTGGAGTAGAATTGATGAGGAAGCTTCCAGAATGCTTGTCAATGGCAAGGTAGAGAGTCACTGCCCTTTTTGAGGTTATGGAGGACATCAAGAATTTTGGAGAAAGTTAAGGACAATCAAATCCATGGAGAAGTTTATGTAAATTACAATGAAAGCTGTCAAGGTGCTATCGTTACTATGTTGTTGCAGAAACAAAGTTCTGCTACCACCATTATAGAGATGAAGAGCTGCTAACACTGCTACAGATGAAGTTTTGAGGCTGGTGAAACCTGGAAGGAAGGGCAAAGATGTTATAGAGGGAGGCAAATACCGCTGAAATGGGAACTGCAATGTTTGCGAAGCTGCTGCCATCGCTGAAATGTTGCTGCTGGCGGGATTTCTGCAGTCTGCCAATCTGACCACCCTCCATCCAAAAGTAAATAACTTTTGATGTAAGACTCAGATTGGAGTGAAATTTGCAGCGTTGGAAACTAGACTCCCAAAGCTTTCCAACCATGTATAGTGTAGTGCCTATCAGTAGCCCAATTGGTACAGATTTTGATGGAAAGAGAGGTGAATTTCTGCAATTCTGCCAGCTCGACCACCCCCCATTCAAAAGTCGATAACTTTTGATAGGAAACTCCAATCGAGTCGAAATTTACGGCGTTGAAAACTAGACTTCTAAATATTTCGAACCATGTATGGTACAGTTCTTGTCAGTAGCCCAGTTGGTACAGTTCTTGATGGAAAGAAGATCAATTCCTGCAGTTTTGACTGTATGACTACCCTTCATTCAAACGGCAATAACTTTTGATAGGAAACTCCAATCGGGGCGAAATTTGCGGCATTGGAAACTAGACTTCCAGAGCTTTCTAAACATGTATGGCACAATTCCTATCAGTGGCCCAGTTGGTACAGTTCTTGATGAAAAGAATACCAATTACTGTAGATTGGCCTGTTTGACCACCTTCTATTCAAGCGCTGATAACTTTTGCTAGAAAACTCTGATCGAGATGTAATTTCCGGCATCGGAAACTAGACATCCAAAGCTTTCTAACCATATATGGTGTGGCCCATATCGATGGACCATATGGTACAGTTTTCAGTCACAAGACGGGGCAGACTGCTGAAAACTCATGAGCTATTAGCGATTATGACGCGACGGCACTACAACGGGAATTCAAAGGGCGGCTGCGAGGCATATAAGGCGGCGCCATCACTCAAATAAATGGATAAATAAAAAAAATACATATATATATATATATAACCTATGATATGTAATAAAATTCATGTTATGCAAACAAATAAATTTTTTTTTTCCATTGCCTCTACTTGTTCTTTTGCCCTTAATCGGAGGTTCCCGCAACATTATTCGGGGTAATTAATAATAGAGGCTTGCCTCTATTAGGAATTGAAGAATCCACATTTTAAAAATATGACATTTGTGCTTCGATATATCATTTGGTGTCACAGGATGCCAGGCGCGTATTTTCGATCCCACAGGTGGATCAACGGCTGGGATTTAATCATCACGTGATGGAGAATAAGTTCTAGGCAGCAGATGGAGATCCCACCGTCCATCCGTTCTTCAATCCACCCATTCATCTAACATAGTGCTCGATTCGAGGATTCACGCTACGATCTCTGTCGTCGAGCTCACACAAAGAGACAGCCGCCCGATTCCATGCGTATACCAATCCCGAGGCATACAGAGCCCCTCCCTTGCTGCCTAGCACCGCCACAAGATGCCCTAGCCACTCCGTAATCACCGCAGGCCAGATATAGTAAGGAGACTATAACCTCGTGCGTCTAATCCCATTGAGATGGCTTGAGATCCTATGCGAGCTCCTATAAGAAGAGTGCCAACCTTGGGACCCTACTACCACCCTTATCCTCCTTCTTTCTTCCTCTATCTCTTCCTCCCGGCCAGAGCAAACGCGGTAACAAGTAGCAGTCGAAGGGGGAGCTGCAGAAGAACATCATCATCCGAACGACGCCGGAGTCCAGGGAGTAAGAGTGTTGTTGTCCTCCGACCTTCTCTGGAGGGCCGAGAGTCGCCGGAACCATACTTGGAGCACACTGGTGAAACGCCACCTTCTCCGGTAAACACTAAACCCTCTAGACGTCTGAGACACTGAGGTTTATTCACTAACGCAAGTTGCGATGCTATAATACATAGATTAGGGCTGTGCAAAAAAACCGGTTAAACCATAAACCGGACCGGACCGATTTTTTTGAACCGCCGGTCCGGTTTAAACCGGTTTTGCCATTAACCGGTCCGGTCCGGTTTGGGAACCGGTTCCAGACCGGTCTGGTCCGATTCCAGTTTTCTGAACCGTGGTCCAAACCGGACCGGACCGGTTTTTAAATTAAATCTGTAAAATATTATTAATTTAATAGAAAATTAACTTTTTGCCTTTTGAATTCTAGGGTTCCAGAATTCTCAATTCGTGCTCGTTGAGAAGTCGCTACGCCTCTCTCTTCTTTCTCTCACCGGCGCCTCTCCCCGTCCGTGCCGGTGGTCCCGATTCGGCATTCTTTCACTCGTTGCTTATTGGCGTCTCGAAGGTTCGGCTGCGCCCGCTTCTCTACCTCTCTTTGCTTCGTATGGATCGCATCTTGAAGAAGAACTGAAGATGAGGTGCCGCACTCTCTAGTCTCTAGACTTTCTACCTCTCTTGCTCTCTCTCTCTATCTCTTCGAATTTGAAGTAATAGTGTAATACTTCTTGTGTTGTTTAATGGATTATGTGGAGATATATATCTGATTATTTGGACAGATATCCATGTTTGATTGTTTTCAATCATTTATTACTTTGAGTTATAAATCAAGTAAAGCTAAAATCCAGATAATTTGTGTTTGTTTAATGGAGTAAGCTGCTTCTTTGGCTCACGCTTTCCAGTCCCCAGAACAAACAAAACCATCAAATATCAGGACTTCACCACAACCAGCTTCAAGCTTTCATATATTTTAATGGAACTATTAGTCTATTACTGAGTACTACTAGATAAATAAATTTTAGTTATACAGAGAAAGTATTTTCGCATTGTTAATTTTTTTTAGATGCTTCAGTCTAGGCTTTTGTTCAAATGATTAACTACTATCTAAAACATCAAACACATAATTAGACTGCAGAACAAACAACACAAGAAGTAACACAGAAAGCAAGGCTAATCACGACTTGAAACATTACTAAAACAAATAAATTTTTGGTATACGATCATAATTTTTTTCTATTCTTGTGTTTACGAATCGTTAGATGATTTCTCTAGTACCATAAAAGTTCTAGCTTTATATGTTTCAAAATTCTGATGTTAGGGACCTTATGTCTTATGAAAGTCTATAGTTTTTGCATGAGGCTCTGTTTCAAATGCTAGTCTCTTTTAAATTATAATTATGTATTGAATAATCAATAATGAATACTCAATCAATGAGTGAATGCTCTTTGGCATGTTCACTTGTTTATTCTATATAACCATATACTTTTAATTATGTAGTGAATGGTCTTTGGTTAGCTACTTAGTCGCTCGCCCGACTACCTTGCAATTGTATCAATGCTTGAGTTTCGACCTTCGTGTGACTACTCTACTTACTTGCCGTTGTTTATAACTTTATACTTTATAGTTTATTAGTTTATACTATTTAATTGTTCCTCAAAATAGATTTTAGATTTGAAAAAAAAAAAGTGATGAACCTATATGAGTTTGTTTGATTGCATATGCAAATGAGTTTTCAAATTCTCAACTTGCTTTTCAGTTTTCAGTATTTACTAAGTTCATTGTGTGTTTTTTTTTTTGGTTTAGAAAATTTAATGGCGGAAGAAAATCAATGTACATCTAGAAATATAGCGGAGACGACTTCAAGTGTTGTTTCAAGAAAGAGGAAATCTTCTTTATGGTCCGATGTTTGGGAAGATTTCAAAGAGATAGAGGGACTGATAGGGTTGAATGTAAGCATTGTGGGAAGAATTATAAGTGTGATAAGAGCAAAATGGCACTAGTACTCTGCGTAACATCCAGGAAAGTGCACAAAGAACCCAAATAATGATGGTAAAATCAAAAACTCTAGCCTTTGAAAAGGTAGATGGAGTCAAGATGTAAAGTTGGTGATCGTGGAATTTTGATCAAAAAGTTTGCGTAATAGCTTGTGCCGAAAGTACATAGTTTGTGGGAGTCAGCCGTTTAGGCATGTTGAAAATGTGGCATTCAAGACATTTTGTTTCAAGCTACAACCAAAGTTTAAGCCACCATCTCGGACAACTGTGGCTAGAGATTGTTATCAATTGTACTTGGACATGAAGAAAAAATTAAGTAGGAGTATGAAGAAGCACAGAGTTTCCTTGACCACAGACACTTGGAGGTCCATTCAGAACATTAACTACATGTGTATCACAACACATTTTATTGACAAGGGTTGGGTTTTGCATAAGAGAATCATCAATTTCTTTCAAGTTCCGAATCACAAGGGGGAGACCATTAGTAGAGAGCTTGAGGCATGCATGCGAGAATGGAACATCAAAAAACTATGCACTATCACAGTTGATAATGCATCATCTAATGATGCAGCACTAAACAGTTTGAAGAGGAAATTGGGTTCTGGTCTAGGTTCTATTATTTTAGAACCAAAATTCCTACACTTAAGATGTGGTGCTCACATCATCAATTTGATTGTGAATGAAGGTTTGAAGGAGATTGAGAAGTCTGTGGAAAGAATCGGGCTTGCTTGCAAATATGTGCGGTCTTCAATAAAGGAGGCAACAATCATTTGAAGAATGTTGTGTAAGAGAAGGAATTGAAACAAAGGCCTTATTGTGCTTAGATGTGACCACTAGGTGGAATTCCACCTATCTTATGTTGGATACAGCAATAAGATTCCAAAAGGCATTTGATGGGATGGTTGGCGATGGGAATTATGATAATTATTTTATAGAAGATAATCAACAACCTCCTACTTTTGATGATTGGGAGCAAGCAAGGGAATATACAGGGTTTCTGAAGACTTTTTATATGGCCACTAAGAAGTTTAGTGGATCATCATATGCAACATCAAATTTGTTTCTTCCATAAATATTTGATATATCCCAAAAGTTGGATAAGATGATAAATCAACCAGATGGGAATCCCACACATTGCATGATGGCTATTAGAATGAAGAACAAATTTGACAAATACTGGGGGGATGCAGAGAAAATTAATGATGTGTTGTTTGTGGCTGTTGTTCTTGATCCAAGGTTCAAGTTCAAACTACTTAGACATTTCTATGCGAGATGCCAAAAGCCACAAGATTACATTGAAGGTGTGTGCCAGAAAGTTGAGAAGTTGCTTAAGGATTTGTTCAGTTTGTATGACAAAGAAAATCCACAATCCTCAAATGATAAGCAAAGCACACTAAGCGTTCCAGTTGAAGTTGAGGAACAAGTATCAGATCTTTTTGCCGAATATGCAGATCCTGGTGACTCTTCATCAAGTAAGCATGAAGTTGACAAATACTTGAATGATAGTTGTGAACCATACTCTCGACAGTTTGATATTCTCAGTCGGTGAAGGTTGAATGGTCACAAGTACCCAATCTTGTCACAGATAGCTCGAGAGTTATTAAGTGTTCAGGTTTCTACAGTTTCTTCTGAATCTGCCTTTTCTGGTGGTGGTAGAATTCTTGATTCATTTAGGAGTTCTTTGCATCCAAGGATGGTTAAGGCATTGATGTGCTCGCGTGATTGGTTGCTTTCCAATCGTCTTTCAACTATTATGGATGAAGAATGCAGAGAAGAGTTGGACAACTTATTGCATTCTCAATCAATTTTGTGTGTTATCTTTACGCCTCATTCTTTAATTATTTCATAATTTTGATTACTAAACTTTCATCACTTTTTTATTCTTTCCTCTTTACTACTTTTTCAGAAATGGAAACAATGTCAACCGGTTCACATTCATTTGGGGAACAATTACCTTCCACAATCTCTGAAGAGGATGATAGTGAAGGGAACTCAGATTGATATTGACATATTGTTATGTTTTTTTCAATTATTTTGTTGAGGACTTTATCTTTGCTTTCTGAATTTTTCTAGTTTTTGTTGGATTCTCTTGGGATTGTCTTCTAAGTATGGGAATTGACTGTTTGATGCTTTGAGGTTGAGCTTTTCTTTACTTGCTTGATTATATGCTTTGCAGAAAACTGACAATCTAACAGGGCAATATTCAATCCAATTGGCAATTGACTGATTTTTTTTTTATTTCTGATTTATAATTTCAGTTTAGCATGTTAACTGACAGGGAAATTGACATTTTGCAGGGAACTACAGAAGTGCAGGGAAATATTCAATTTAATCGAGTCATTGATTGAATTCTGATTTCTGATTTTTGATTTGAGTGTTTTCTGATTTTTGCTTTCTAATTTTGCAGGGAATTGCAGGAAACTACAGGAGTGCAGGGAACTATAAGACACCACTGAAGACAAGATTTTGATGTAGCTGTAATGTTTTTACATAATTTAAATACATACATACAGGAGGACAAGATTCTGATGTGTAACAGTAATGTTTTTACATTATTTCACATTCTAAATGACCTTTTCTGTTTTCTAATTGAATTTTCATTTAGGGATGGTGTCAGTGAAGGTCAATTCTATCAAGTCCTGCTCTATGAATTAGATGCCATCCGGAAGTTTGTCATTTACCATTCTTCATTTTTCTGTATTCCTTGTTCATTTATCAGTAATTCTTATTCCTTTTCTTGTACAGGCATGTGCATGTGCATCTTTGGAGCCAAATTATCAACCTCCTGTGACTTTCGTGGTTCTTCAGAAACGCCATCACAAGAGGAACTGAAAAGTTGAGTGTTATCTATTTATACTAGTGAGAGTAGGAATGTATTTCATTCGCATCTCTGATGTTTAATCTCTTGTCCATTCTGAAGAACATGTGAAGGTGGCTAGTGCCCCATGTAAATATTCTCTGGGTTTCTGGAATAAATCAAATCTCATCTCTGATGCAGTGATGTTTCATTAGCCCTAAAGCTGCCTTCCCAACAACCAAATGGATTAGTTGCTACATGGATGTGCAAAAAAACAGGGACAAATGGCAAATGCTTGTCATAAAGATGTGAATTTCCTTGAGTTTTCTATACTTGTTTGAAGTTCTAAATGGTGGTTATGTATGCTAATCATGACTGGATGGTCAGGTGGTGTTTCAATCAATCTCCATATTGTTATGTTTATATGTATGAGTAATGAGTCAAATAATTATATATTAATTTAAATTTTAATTTATTAAAAACCGGGACCGGGCCGGGCCGGACCGGACCGGTCCAAAACGGTCCAAACCGGAACCGGACCGGACCAGTCTGGTCCAAAACGGTTTGGACCGGTCCGGATTTCCCTATTATTTGGTCCGGTCCGGTCCAAATAAAAGGGAAACCGGTTAAACCGGTCCGGTCCGGTTCCGGACCGTGCACAACCCTAACATAGATCACCGGACCACCAAGGAAAAGGATCACCTGGTGCAGGCCATTGTCGGAGCAACCGCTCGAGGGCATGGAACAACCACCAGCGATCGTGGTAAACTTTCCACGTCCTCAGTAATAGCACATGTAGGTTTACATGCATCCACAGGATATATAGGCTCTGGAGAAGGACCGTCTACCGGCGCAAGATTGTTCGACGGGGTCCAAATTAGTTGCAGGCCTGGACCGAGCCTAGATTCAATTACCAGGTGATCCGGTTCAGTTAGGTTGTAGGGCATTTGGATCCAAACCCAAGGCAGATGAATAAGTCAAGTCTAGTGTAATCAAGTAAAGCCACTCAAATAGGTTGAGTTCGAATGTTGTGGGTTGGGTCTGGTCTGTCTTAATAGGTTAAGTTAAATTAGCTTCGCTTAATCATGTTAAAGATGGTTGGGTCCGAATCTAAATGTAGCAAGTTGGGCTTAACCAAGTTGGGTCTGGTTAAATTGAGTTGGGTCTAACCAATTCATTGTAAATCAAGTTTGGCTTAATCAAATCTTAATAAGTGGAAGGAGTCTAATCAATTAGCTTGGGTCCAATCAAGTGACAAACAAAACCCAACCAAATAGATGGACATGGGTTCGAGTCAGATATAGAAGTGGTTCTAATCAAGTTTGAATTAGCAAACTAAAAATGGAAAGAAAATCAAGAGAAAATTGAGTAAGTGTAGGGGTTTGAACTCAAGCAACCTCAACAAACTTGGTGGGCCTTAACCATTAGGGCACTACGCCACATTTTGTTAAATGGGCAAGTTCAACTAATTAAAGCTAGGTCTAACCAAGTCATAAAAGAAATAACATGGAGAGAGTGAGGATTCGAACCCAAGACCCCCAAGTTATAATGGGACACTCTAACCACTAGGGTATACATAACTTTTGTTTAAAGGGTGTGGTCTAGGCTTTTAAAAGGGAAAGTGACATGGGGTACAAGTGAAGG
The DNA here is from genome assembly GCA_026586065.1 of Dioscorea zingiberensis. NCBI lineage: Eukaryota > Viridiplantae > Streptophyta > Magnoliopsida > Dioscoreales > Dioscoreaceae > Dioscorea > Dioscorea zingiberensis. The sequence continues at coordinate 21,457,681 of CM048820.1, forward strand.
CCCATTTGATTAGACTATGGCCCACTTAGTTAAACATGCATGTGCATCTAGAGCTTATGACTACTGCCGATACTGATATGGAGTCTATTATCAGATTTCGTCATAAAGACGCGTATGATCGGAGGGTCGATTTCGGGGAGATCTTTGTTGCCGCCACAGGAGATGTTTGTCGAGCTTCCTTTGGAACTCTCTTTAGAGCCTGAGGGTTGCTGTAGATAGGAGTCGTTACCGTTGTGTTGTTTGTGGTAGACTCCTTGGTTCTAGATTTTGCTGGGCGTGTCCCCACTTGTTTGATTGATGTTATGATCACATTATTGATATCTATGATGGATTTATGATCTCGGCGGGGGGTACTTACTGGGCTTTCTATTCGAAAGCTCATGCACTTGTTTTCCTTTCTCTTTCAGATCCTGAGGAGTAGGTGACTCGAGCTCAGGAGTCGTGCGAGGGATGGGGTAGCTTGCAGATGTTCGAGGACTTCATTTATTTTTTCATTATGTGTGAGACATTATTTATAGGACCCTTATAGGGCCCAGGGTTATTGTAGGGTACATGAACCCTGATTTTATTTCCGTTATGACTCTGACTATTTGTTTATGTTATTTAAGTTATTTTGTCATTATGTGTTATCTGCTATGGTCACATAGGCCTTGTATCTGAGTTGGGGTGCGTCTCCACTTGGTTTCGACCAATCTGTGCACATGCTTGAGACCTGGGATGCAGGTCGGGGCGTGACAAAACCTATGTATTTATAAGAAACTAATTTCATGGTTAGAGGACTCCAAAGTGAGTTTATGATTTTTTGTTATTGATTTCATGGTTGGGGGTTTCTAAATGCTCTTGTTATCATATAAGATCATTTTCTTATCATATTTATTCTTTTTGCTCTTCTTACAGGTTTTTTTAGCTCTTTTGATGATTAGATTAAGAAATATATATATATATATATATATATGTGTGTGTGTGTGTCTTGCATCTCCATGTATTTGCTTGCACCTTAAAAAGCAATAAATATCTATTTGTAATCATTTAATCCATAGATTCTTTGAACTATTCAACCCAATTAAAAGGGATTTGATCTTCCATACCCTAATCTAATCATGCTATGAAAATGAAAATTGGAGAGAATTCAAGGGATAATGAAAAGGATTGTGAACCAACAACAATCTTTTAACCTATTGGTATCTGGTCTCTTGTATAGAGCTTCATTGATTAGGACAATTCCATGTTTAAACTCCCATGACCACAAGGTGAGGGCATATGCGCATAGATGTCGCATTGTCTGCCTCAAACTGGGAGATGCTTGTCACTTTTGTCAAGAAACTAAAAAAATGAAAAAGATTGTGAAACTTATTCAATACAGAAATCGGACCGTGAAGTGGATCTCCCAACGATGAGGATTTTGCGGTTTTTTAAGCGTATTGATAAGGACATAAGGGTCAAATTATCCACTTGCACAGATGGTATTTTGCTAAAAAATATACTTAAAGGTTTTTTTTTATTAAATTCCAGAAGCCTTTAGGAGAAGCACCAAGGGATGCGCAACAAAGAACACTATACTTGTTGTTTTTGGTGCTTCTACTTTTTTTTAGGAAAAACATCCAAAAGAATTTGTTTTATTATTTATTTATGAAAAGTGCTTATTTTATTAAATAAACACTTCTATAACAAAAATTAAGTATATCCGAGCCAATTAAAGTTGGAGGTCACATTGATAATTTTTTATGCAACAACAACAAGCAAGCCTTAATCCCATACTAGCATCGTCTATACGAATTCTCTATCTCCATTAATTTTTATATTTTAACAAATTTATTATTTTTAATCTTATTATACTATTATCTATCTGTTCTTTTTAAACAAGAGAAGTGGGCTTTTAAATATTGCTTTTCTTGTTTTATATTTTTTAAAAATTTTGGATATTGTCTTCCTTATTTTATTTTAAAAAATTTAGTGAGCAAACCTATTAAAGATCATTTTTTTATAAAGTAGAAAATATAAAATGGGGAATCAACCTTTCAATAGTTTGTTCCCCCGTTACTTAGCTCAGTGTTGCACTGATTGCTAACTAGATGACCATAGGGTCAGTTTGACAATGGGAATATATATATATATATATATATATATATATATTCAATAAAAAAATTATTTAAAATGAATTATTATTTTAAAGCATATGTACAATAATGATCCTGATCCATGATTTTTTAGGGTTTTAATTTATTTAGATTTTTTTTTGAGAATAAATTTGTTTACATTGGTCTTTAATTAGTTTATTACTTTGGTGCATTGGCTAATAAAAATCATTAAGATAGGAAGTAACAGAATTTTTATTTGAATAAAAAAATATTTTTAGTAGATCTCTTTGTTTAATTTGCAATTTGAGAAGCTTATCATAATTTTGGAATTATGAGGCTGAGGGATTTAAATGACTAAACATTTAAATAGTGATAATTCTGCCTAATAAGGACCTAGTTGTAATTTTAAAAAACAACGGGGACCTAATGAAAATTACTTATCTCTCTCTGATAAAGGACCTACATGTAAATATTTAAGGAGCAGGGACTTATTCGCAATACAACACATGATGCTCAAACAATGGGTGAATTAGAAAGTGATCAACGGACAGGATTCAAAGGATTAAAGTGTATTAATCACGGGGCATAAATCAGGCCATCTGTTTAGGCCATCAAGACTAGCATGAGTCTACTCCTACGGTGAGGGTACGATCTAAACCGATCATCCGTGGAGATCGTTTAAGTTCGAGGCATTAAGATTAATCCAAGTCGCTCAGCTACAGAGAATCTCGACGGCCTAAACCATAGAATACAAGATCTGAGGCATGAAGATGATGCTGTAACCGTCGAATGCGTGCCTGTGATTAGAACCATCCAACCATAGAGCCCGTTCGCGAGGCAGTAGCGGCGGCCTTCTCCAACCCATCGTCGCCGCGTACGCCACCGCCATGAAATTTATCCAACCTACAAAGTGAGATAGAATAGAATTTAAACTCAAGATAAACTCCATTTTCAAGCTTTGTCCTATCAAGAAATTGATCATCTAGAAGCTCCCCATGGTTCTATAAAAGGGAACCCCCTGTGGATACAGAGGCTCGTCTAAGAATGGCGGTGGAGCTCTACCTTATCTAAGAGACAGAGGGAGGAAAAGAGAGAGAGAGAGAGAGAGGAAAGAGAGGCGCGCGATCACAGCAGTTGGGCTTACCTCCAGAGAAGTAGGAAGGAGAGAAGCAGAACTTCGGTACGTGGAGAGGCCATAGAACGTCAACCACCGGTGAGTCCTTTCTTCTCCGTCAATAGTTAAAGAAATCATGCATGCATATAGAAGAGAGTATCGTTGGGAAAAGTGGGGGGCAAGAAACTGAAAAGGAAAAAAGAGAGGTTCTTGGGGACTCTCTGTCACGGGACAGAACACCGGAGAAGGGTATCCCGGCGGAGAGGAAACGAAGCCGAGGGTCCACGGCTAGGGAAGCCCCACGGCGCACCGACCACCTTCGGGAGACGAGACTCCATGACGAGAAGGCTGAGAGCCCACCTCTGGCAACCGCCGCGCAGGGCCGAGCATCACTTCCTCTCCGGCCTGGACCTACACGCTCGAGAAGATGAAGATAGGGTTAAGTTCATGGAATTAATCGAATTAGTCCTGAATCTGTTTTAATCAAACCAGTTTAGATGAGTTTGTTTTAATTAGGTGAAGATAAGTCATGTGTTAATTGGGTTGGGTTTGACCTGTTGAACTAAGCCTGGTTTGGGGGGCTAATAGGTTGAGTCTGGGTTAGGTGATAAGTTAGATTGGATCAAGTCCAGTTATGTTTGGTTGGGGTTTAATCAGTTAAGTGAGATTGGGTTGAGTCAATTATAAGTGATTGGGTTTGGGACTGAGTCAATTTAAAGAAATTCTGGATTCGACCAGATTGGGTTGAGTCAGGTCCAATGGGCAAGGCCTAAGTGGCTAACCAAACCTACAAAAAAAAAAGTAATAAAAGAGGTAGAGAGGGGGTTTGAACCAAGGACCCCTTACTTGGGCTTGGTGGGCCTTAGCCACCAAGCCATCCTAAGCTATTTGGACAGATTGTTAGAGCTAATGAATTAAGGAATATTCCACCCAACCAAGACAAGAAAATGAAATGAAAACGACATAGAGTACATGGGAAGGCCCATAAGTCGGACTTGGGCCAAATTAGGGCATTATGCATGTTTTATTAGAAATTTTAAAAACGATGCCGTTATTAAATTAGACTTTGCTGCAAGATACCGACATAGAGACTTATCAGGAGCAAGGGTCAGGGAAGGATTTCGGATATCGCAAACAAAGATAAGTTACTCATGCCTAGAATCATACCCAGCTTTTGGGTTTTTCTTGGCTTTGAATCTTTGTTTATGTTTCTTGTCGCTTTGAAAGTGGTTGACATCAAGTTATTATTGATATTCTTTGATTAGCCTTGAAGGCACTATGTGTATTGTATTGTTGCTTGATTGCATACACGTATTCGTTCTTTCATGTTTTGTTGAACCTCTATGTTAGTGTATGCTTGTCAATGTGCTTGAGGTTGCTGAAAATACCATTCCCGTTGATCGGCACGTAGCCGTGGAAACAAGTGAGCTTGTGCTCCGTCTAGGTTGGTATATCAGCACATCTTGTGTCGAAGATTCTCCAATAAGTGCAAATAAGTTACGGGCATTCAGGGGGAGGACACTCTGAACGTCCTGTAGTCCTACCAGTGGGAGGGAACCCTGTACGTCCACCTATCAGTAGAATGATACGCTGACCGTGTACGTGCACGTTGGACCGCTACTAGACTCAAGGATCTTGATGTGATTAAGATGAGCACTGGGAGATGACGTGAAAGAGTTCTTGACTATCGCTTGTTGTAGTGATCCTGGATCCTTTTCTGGTGTTCTGATATGTATATATTTGGATCACTTTTTGTTTGATTATTTCCTTTTTGTTTCTTTGTATCTCCCCTGCGGGGGTGCTTACTGAGCTTTCCTTTCGGAAGCTCATTCTACTGGATTTCTTCCTTTCTCAGGTTGGGGGATTAGCCGGAGTGACTTCAAGAGCTACTCAAGAGATTGAATTAGTTTACCAAGGTTCAAGAACCTCATATGATCTTGGAGAGAAAATTTGTAGAACCTTTGTATGGCTTAGTCTTGTATAGGGCAACTGAACCCTCTATGAAGAATTCCGCTGTAAATACATTGAATATTTATGAAATTTGAGTTTATTATGTTGCATGTTTCATGATACATTAGGCCTTGTATCCTAGTGGAGCTCGCCTCCACTTGGGTACGGCCGGTTTGTGCACTTGCCCGAGGCCGTGGAAACCAGGTCGGGACGTGACAGATCCGATCAAGGACCTATTTGGATTGGCTTTTTTTTATCAATCCAAAAGCGCTTATTCTATAAGTTAATCATTTTTTATTCGTTTTTATGCATTTATTTTGACTTATGAAAATAAACAAAAATAATAAAATAAGTATTTTTCTTCATATTAGAGAAGTGCTTATGAAATAAGCACTTTTGGAGCTAAAAAAAGCACTAAATATTTTTCTTTCTAAACAAAAATACCCTCATTTCTTTCAGGCAAAAAGTCCCTCGCAAGCCCTTCTATCATGATCCATTAAATGGAAAACTTTCATTTTATTCATTGAAGTATTTATCAAGAGAAGTGATTAAACAAAAAATTTTAAAAAGGATTTTCTTCATGAGTCAATCCCAATGAGCCTAAAGGTTATGCATTATAAAGTTAGTAAATTATACTTATTTTCTCTGTAGGTCAACAATGAAATTCTGACAGCAATGTTGTTCCAATTTAGACATGAATTGATTATTATATATATTTTTCCAGTTATGTTTGTTTTACCTCGGGAGGAGTAATTGATAACAAGTGAAATGATATTGCCATGCAAACATTATAACAATAATCTTGGGTATAATGTTAGTATATTATATATTTTTTTAATAAGATAGATAAATTAAACAACATTTTATTTAGGATAAAGATATGTTGTTATCATCAAAAAAAAGGGAAAATAGGTACGGTGATTAAATAAAATGGTGAAGCTAGTGATTGTCCCGTATCCCGTCCATCTACTTATCCATGCCCCGTTTAGCCATCACCAGGCGTGCCCTCGCTAGTGGGGCACTAAACTTCTCTTGTAAAAGCTAGGCTCCTTTTTCACTAGGACAAGAGAGTATTATCTTATTTTACAAGAATGATACCAAATCTATATGTTAAAAACATCATATATAGAGCTAAGACAAATCCTCATTCCACTCTTGATCCACAACAAAGATTAGTGAAATGAGTTATCCTTATGGTAGGAAGTTCCCCATCTTAACTCTTAATCCCACATTCACATATATTAGTGTTTTAATAGGAATTAGAACTAATACATCTACAAGCATCCAAGATGGTTTTTGAGATGAGACTTGTTAACAAACACAATCACAGAATCACTTTATAGATTTACATGAAGTGCAAGAAGGATAAGTTTAACATGAGATGGTGAGGATATATACTAGAAATCATAAGAAAATTACATTGAAATTCATGCAGTTGGGTATGAAGCTTGCATAGCAATGCCACGAGACCTTCAAAGGCAAAGAACATCACGCTCCATCCTAATGTATCCATTCTCACCCCATGATGTGCCCCATGAGTTCTTCACTAGCGATTACTTTGTTCCGTCACTTGTTTTTCCATAGCCTATTGCAGTCACACCATGATCCAAGTCACGTGTCACACTCCCTGTAAAAGACGCCTCGCTAGAGTAGTGTTGGAAATCGATCCACTCGCATCAATGGCGTGATATTGGGCGGGTTTATTTGCCTTTAATAGCGATGACTCAATCGCTTTTTGGCACGCCTTCATAGCCACCGATGGTGGCCACATGAGATGATTCCTTCTTGCATTGCGGGTGCCATCACCGCTTTGTAAGGGTAGTTTGATTCTGTGGTGAGTCCTCCATTCTTGATGATAAATTCAAAGGCATCATCCATGAGACCTCCATTGCATCCCTCATCCTCCTAAGTGTCACAAATCCACAAGCTCACCTTTCGACAAGGATATAAGCTTACCTGTATTGATCTTGGTGATCCCTTCAGCGCAGCGACAGCAGAGAATGCCCAACAACATCCTATTTCATGTCATTCAATTCATATCATACATATATATATCGTGTACGTGATGAAGTAAAATCAACCACAGAGACTTAATTAATCTAACATATAAGCAATGCCATACCACATTGTCCTTGATCCTTGATTGGAGTAACGGCGCCCTTGGTTCTCCAGTCAAGAGTTTCAGGCACAACAGTAACATTTTCATATCTGAAGACTCCTGTAGCCTTTTTGGGAGTTGTTTTTGAGGGCCTAAAGCCAGTGTGAGTGGCTTTGAACTCGTCATTGGTCAAGTCTGTGAACTGGTTGATACCAAGCTTGTATTTGCGGTTTCCTTCTTTGTTCACAGACTCAATGTACTCCACGTTGTCCTTGAATATCTTGAATCGGAGCTCTTTCTCCGCGGCATCCTTATAGACTCGGCTGAATTGACTCATCCAAAGCTCATGTCTCACTGACATTGGCAGTTCACTTATTGTTCGTGAGGCTGCTCCGGAGGCTGAGACTCCTAAGATGAGCAAGGCAAGCCATAAGCATTGGTTGGAAGCCATTGCAATTGTGATGCTGGTACACAAACACCGGGAGTTCTCTCTCAATATATAGTCAGAGGAGTCTTGCATCTTCGTTACGGTGCCGTAGGGCTTTGAATATTGACATGGACTTGTTCTTTATTGCATTGCAATCAGACAAACATTGACATCATCCCAACCTGGAAGGAGTTTCAAAAGAGATATTCTTGTCCTTGATGCTTTGTTTATTAATTAATGTTCCGCAATTAGCCACGCTCAATTTTCAATTGAAGAAGTTAGACGCCATGTCTAAGAAACATGCTATTCCCATTTTACTACAAAAACCAATTTTTGGATAAATATAAAACTTATCTGTACCTTGAACAACTTTATGCAAACCTATTGTTTGTAAATAAAATATTATCCATTTGTAAATAGAAAAAAAAATATATCTTGAGTTATCTAAATTTTATTTGAATTCTATATTTATCCAAGAATAAACTCTTATTTTTTTTAAAAAACTAATATAATGGATAAAGTATAAAAAAAATTAAGTCAAAGTTAAAACTTTTGTATAGATAATGTCATTGCAAAACGTGGAATGTGGGGGTGCCCCCTTCCCTATCACTATGAGGATGGTGTTTGTTTATCAAAGTAAAGTAAATGTGTGTCCTCAAAGATAAGTTACACAAAGTTCATGAAAAAAAAATTCAAGGATCGATATAGAATTTACTCCAATCTGTACAACCTCAAATAATATTAATTAGTACCACATTTACAAATTAACAAAGAAATAACAATATGTAGTAGAACGTAATGTATTGCATAAAGAGGCAGATTAATTAATTAATACACCAAATGCAAAGAAGCAAATACCATCAAGATTTTCCCCTTTCTGGGCATTTGCCCACATTTCAAAAATTTGAGAAGATCTATCAAATACCTTTTAATAAAATAAAATAAAATAAAAATAATTAACCACTCAATCAATTAAAGGATACTGGAAGAAATGCACCATCAATATACTGTGTAACTGCATTATTGATGGGAAAGGGTCACAAAGTTAATTATGTTTAGGTCAATATTCAAATCTAGTCGATTCAAAAATTTTCTTTGGTTTAAATGAAACCAAAGGAAAGGAAATTTTTTCTATTTTTTGATTGGATGGATGGATAAATGAGGGCCAATTTGTCCGATTGACCTTATCAAGTTTTTTATTTACTTTTTTAGCCCCAAGTGAAAAATATTGGTCAAAATGGCTATGGGGCTACCCAATCAACAGCTGACTGGGGTAAAAAAAATATTAAAAAATATTTCAAGGGTTAAATGTAAAAACATTATTTTAGAGGTTCAATTAAAGATATTTGCATTTCTCCGGTCACATTGTGATTTAACTCACGAAGCCTCTCGCAGCCCCCTTCCCCTCCTCCTCAGCTCCTAAGCTGCGCCGTCGCCAGTCTGATCGTGGAGGACACGTTGGTTAGATAGTTTCGCCATAAGAAATGCCCTAGCCTCCTCTCCAAGACCCCTAGTTCCACCAATTCAATCAGTTGTTTTTAAGAGAGGAGCAAAAGAGTACATAAAAGATCCAACTTTGCTTTCATAGATCTTGATTGGTGTCCTGTTCGGTTTGTTCAGGAAGCGGCGGTCACAGAGGCAGAGCCCAGGTTCAATGTCGACTATTGTTCTTTGTCTTGATGATTAGGAGAAGGGAGATCAAGAAGGTTTTTTCTTTGATTTTCATTATTTTCTTTGATTTATGGATGGAATTAATAGAGGAATAGGAAGCAATGAAAGAGTGTTATTTTTCTTTATCTATTGAATTTGATTGGATTAATTTAATTGTGTAGATGTTGGCGAGAAGAGAAGAGAAGAGAAGAAGGGGATGATGGAGTTAATGAGAAGGAGAAGAATGGAGAAAAAGGGTTTCTGTTGAGAAGGCTTCAGGGAATGGGACTCGTCGAAGTCTGCGTAGCATGCGATGTTAACGGGTTAACGGGGGAGATTTAGAGAGCGAAACAGCTTCAAAAGGCCTTCGAGATCTTGATCAAAAGGCTTTCTTAGCTTTGGTGTCGATGATCTCAGAAGGGGCAAAGGCTTAGCTTTGGTGCCGGCGATCGGAGAAGCGAGTTCGAGAAACCATCTATGCCCCTTCAAGGGTTACATGAGGGGTGGAATGCAAATATCCCTAATAACCCATGAAAAGGAATTTTTACATTTGAACACCCAAATATTTTTTTAATATTGTTTTATCTGAATCAGTTGCTGACTTGATAGCCGAGGGCCATTTTGGCCAATATTTTTCACTTGGGCTAAAAAAAGTAAATAAAAAATTTTATAAGGTCAAACTGACAAATTGCCCATAAATGAGACATGAAGTAAAGAAGAAACACAATTACGAAATTCCTTATCTTTTCCTCCATATTCACTAAATAAAAAAAAAAAAATCATCTTATGGCATTATTGTTTTTGTCCTACAAGGTAAATAATAGTTCTTTTCAAAAAAAAAAAAATAAGGGTTAATTTTTTTTACCCACCTGAACTATAACGTTTTTAATTTCACTCTGGCACCTCAACTTCTTTAAAGATTTTAGAGACCCACAACTTCTTTTAAGTTGTGAAAAGGCACCTCCGTCAACATTCGTGAAACGACCGTGAGGTTAAATGGCTAACCACCTCTAATTCTTTAATTAAAATTTAAATCTTAGTTAAAAAAACCCTAACCCTAATTTTAAAGTTTCTAATTTTAAATGACACGTGTCATTCATCCTGACCTCTCCCCACCCTCTCCTGCTCGGAGCTCTCCGTGATCGAACTTCTCCGGCACTCATCCCTTCCTCCTCCTCCTCCTCCTCCTCCTCCCACACCCACCTCTCTAACCTTAACCACCTTCTCAATCTTCATCGTGGAGCTAGGGAAGCGGAGAAATCGGGGGGTGGAAACCGCTTTTTCCCACTCTTTGGCTTTGAGCAAGACCTTTGGAGACCTTGAGGCAACCTAGACCATCCCGTTCGCGCCACCGCCTCTTCCGCCACACATCGGAGAGGCCAATCTCACCGACTTCTCTAGCGCCAGGGAACGAAGTCTTAAAGCCACACGTACATCCACCTCCTCACCCTCCCCAACTTGACCACGTTTTCCACCTCCCTCGTCACGGTGATCGCCACCTTGGCCATCTCATTCGGTGAGATTATGCGCCAAACCTTCGTCTCCTTGGAAATGCGTAGCCTGTGGGTCTTCTTGTTGGAGATTAACTTGAGAAGGACCACACCAAGACAAAAGCGTCAAAGCTCTTGGGGCGCCATGTAACATGTTGTCCCTGGATCGAGTCGAGTGGAATGGCAGTGAACTCATCGGATCTCGCCAAGAGAGCCGCGACTCAAGTAGCAAATGCGGGTGTAGAAGCGGGGAGTTGGACCACGACGGTACGCCATGGGGGGAGGAAGTGGTGGAGTAGTGGTGGATGTAGTCGAGGCCCTGGGCGACGTCGGCGGTGATCTATGAGGAAGAGGGTTTCTTAAGGATGAGGTTGAGGTTGGAGAGGTGGGTGTGGGAGGAGGAGGAGGAGGAAGGGATGAGCGCCGTCGAGAAGCAACGGTTCTGCGCCACAGGAAGAGCTCCGGCGAGCATAAGAGGGTGGGGATCTCTAGACTGGGAGGAAGGCAAGATGAATGACATGTGTCATTTAGAAAACAGAAACTTTAAAATTAGGGTTAGGGTTTTTATAATTAAGATTTAAATTTTAATTAAAGAATTAGAGGTGGGTTAGTTATTTAACCTGACGGCCGTTTCACGGATGTTGACAGGGGTGCCTTTTTGCAACTTAAAAAAAGTTGTGGATCCCTAAAAAACATAAAAAGTTGAGGTGCCAGAGTGAAAAAGCAGTATAGTTTAGGTGGGTTCCTTATTTCTACCATGTAATTTTCAAGGTCTATAAATAGGACCTATTCAGCTTGTAATAAAAAATTTCTGATCTTTTTTCAAATTTTCTCTATCAATTCCATCCCCCAGATCTTTCTTCTTTCTCACAGTTCTTTTCTATAATCTCAATTAACTTGCGTATAAACAAATGAAAGAGGAATGGATAATTTCTTTGAAAAATAATACAACTTGTTTCACTTGTTTTGAATGAATAATGAGTAAATATACAAATAAAGATCCTGGTTTTCAAATAACCAGAGAAGATTACACAAGAACTAAAACAAAAATATCCTTCAAAGTGTCTCAATGAACAAGATATGTGATAAAAAGAGCTACTGCCATAAGCACATAAGCCATCCCTTGATCAATGGCCTTGCCGTCAAGTTTCCTAGTAGTTGCGTTGGCTTGATCTTGAGCACTGATCTTCATGCAACTCATCTTATCAAATTAGAGATGCTATTGATTTGAAGACGAAGATTAATGAGATAATGGAGAGCCTGGTTTGTGTAATTAACAAGGCTATGAAAGAAGGTGGTGTTATGGGAGATGAGAGATGTTTTGCTATGTATTTATAGCGATGAGTTATTGAGAATGGTTTTGGTCAAAGCCTCCAAGTTTGACTAAGAACTAGAATGTGATCATGAGAAGTTGATGCTTAAATATGAAACCATGGGAATAATTAATGTGTTGCACCTATGAATTGTTTGACCATGAAACAGTGTGTGACTTTTCTAATTCAACAGTATATGCTTATAATAGAGTGAGTTTTTTCGCCTTTCAACAAATATAAAAATGTGAGAAATAGGAATACAAAATAATAATAATAATTATTATTATAATTAATAATAATAATAATAATAATAATAATAATAATAATAATAATAATAATTATTATTATTATTATTATGGGGAATTCTTATCAGACACGTGCTATGACGTGGATATCAACATCTAAAGACACATACAGGCGTAACTTCAAAATGACTTTTAGGAAGAAGTGCACGTGAGCGTCCTCCAACAACATAATGATAAAACTTCCAGAAGACGCCAAAAGTTTTGCCAAGGCCCTAGAATGTTTTGACTAAACTGGAGCTGAGTTGACATTTACTTGACATCCAAGCAAGAGGTGGCTTGGGACCCAAATAACCCCCAGTGGCGTAATGACCAAAGAAAAAATATAAATGCAGGAAAAAGAAAGGGAAGAAGGCCAAGGATCTTTTCTCACATCTCCCAAAGGCGATCTCTACTCTCACTCTGGCCTCTCTCCTTGCTCTTCTCATTCCTAATCCCTAACTTCATTCTTATTCAAAACTACTCTCTCCGATCTCGTGGACTAACTTGATCGTCAGGGAGTTCGGGGATCATCCTCGAACTTCCCTCCTTGCAGGTCACTGCCATTGTGTTGTCAGAATCTCTTTGGGGGAATTATCTCGTCCGAGTACTATCTCTATCCGACGGCTGATCGTCTCCCAACTTCTAGCTCAAGAAATCACTCATCACTCATCATGGGCAGTAAACATTGCATCAAGTGACAACGTGGTTTTGTAAACATGTAATGTTTTTATGGTTGTTAATTCAAGAGTATATTTTACATGTTTACGATTTTATTTAATCTAAATTGAGAATTTGGTTGTCTTCTCACTTCTTTCACTCCCACCAAGGCTCAGCTGTATGGTTTTTAAAAAATACTACATTATAATTGACAAAGTAATGTAATTAGAAATCTTATCATATTTATATAAAGAGCAAAACCATCATTTATTATTCACTACAAAACAACAAAATTCTCACTTAATTCCCTAGCTAACTCATTTAATTTTGCTCATTTCTAATTAAATAATACAGTTTCACCAGTGATTTAATTTGTATATTCATTTTACTTTAATATATACATCAGTTTCCATCCACATCTCTCAAAAGAAGAAGAAGAGAAAATTTTAAAAAGTTATATTTGCTAGTCAAATGCATTGATTATTGTTTTCCAAGAAATGATAATATAGCTCCTTTTGGGAAAACCTGAGTGTGTTTCAATATTGGCTTACCTAATATTAGAACCAGTCAAGCAAAACCTGAAAAGCCAAGTCAGTCAAACATAAACTATTTCAACTCATCCTTTATATTTATTTTGTCAAACAATCATGGCTTGGATTGATCTTTATTATCACATCTGTTTCTCTATATATATCCAAAGCCATCATATTCCTCTCTCTTCATCTCTTCTCATAAGTTCTCACAACCTTCTCAGCTTTCTCTTCACATTCTATTCTCTCTCTAGATCTCTCTCTTTCTTGTTCATCTTATAGCAATGAGGTCCATGAGGATGTATGCTTTTATGGTCATCACCTTCTTCTCAGGACTCACACAGCTTGTCTATGGCGAAGCAACAACATCTTCTTCTCGGATGTTTGATGGGAGGACTATTGATCAAGGGATAGCTTATGTGCTTATGCTTATCGCACTCTTCATCACCTATTTTGTTCATTGAGCGTTTCATGGTGGCCTGCATGCCAAGAGAGTCACATTCTTTTGTTCACCTATTTTTTTTATTTAGGTCTATGGAGAAATTATTAATATGTTAAGATGTTTCATAGCCATTACCTAACACAGTTAATAAATTCATGTTTATTGAACAAAAGAGCCGCTAAAAAAAAAGCTAAACTATCTTAAGAGTAACAATTCTTGGCAGTTGGTGACGAAGGATCCTCGACCATGACTGCACCATAAATGGCATGCGTGTCGAAGAGGAAGGTATCTCGAGGGACCGGAGCTGTCGACATGCCGCTCCTTAATTGGGAGATGTTGCAAAGCTCACTGCCACCACCAACTGCTCGTGAAAAGATGGACTGAGCTACACTGTTGCCTTCGTTGAGAAGGCAGAAAGTCTTTCATCATGTTGGCAACTCTAACAATGAAGGCTGGATGAAGGTCCACTTCAATCGTTAAAGATGCGTCATAGAGGAGCCCTATCCACAACAACAACATTTTCAATGAATACCGGTGCAACCACGTCACCCATCTCCAACCATCCGTACCTCGTCAAGCTTCATGGAGGTATGTGGTCAATGCCTGATACCGGGACATCTCGCCTTGGATTGTAGAAGTGCAATCACTCGCTGGTTGTGTGTGTTGAAGATAAATTCAAAGGCTGATGTGGACAAATGGAGCATGAATAAAGGAGAAGAAAAGTCTTGTGACTTTGTCTTCAGTTAGTTGATAGTTGCTTGTTATGTGGAATTGTAATAGGCTAGTGGACTACCACGATAGCACGTGGAAGTTAGTTTGTTTTTTATTTCAGTTCAGCAGTGTCAGTCTCTTTAATATGTTAGTATCTATCTTGTATTTTGTGTTCTTCAGCAGTTAATAACAAAAAGCCAAGTTTTGTCTTCTTCCTACTTTCACAACCATACAGCAATCTCAGCATCCTCATTCTCAGAAATATCATTCTTCTCCTTCTTTGATCCCTCCACAACTCAATTTACCAACAGATTCTGGTATCAGAACTATGGCATCCATGAATGGTGTAGCAATGCAAATGTCCTCACCTTCGGTGCCCATCTTCACAGGAGAGAACTTTGAGTACTGGAGCTTGATGATGAGGACCCTGTTTCTCTCCAAGGATCTCTAGGAATTAGTGGAGCTTGGTTACTCCATAGAAGGAGATGAAGCTCGCGTGAAGGAGACTAGGAAGAGGGACTCCAAAGCCCTCTTCCTCATTCAATCAGCTCTGCACATCAGCATCCTCCCTCGGATAGCAGCAGCCACTACATCACAACAAGCCTGGTCTATTCTCCAGAATGAATGCCAGGGCTCCTCCAAAGTGCGTACTGTCAAATTACAGCACCTGAAGAGGGAGTACGAGACACTCCAGATGAAGGCAAATGAAGACATTCAAGCATATCTCACAAGAGTCACAGGTGTGGTCAATCAAATGCGAGTCTATGGAGACTCCATTACTGACCATGATGTTGCTAGCAAGGTGCTGAGAAGCTTGCATCCAAGATTCAACCATGTTGTTGCTGCAATAGAAGAGGCCAGGGACTTGACCAAGCTGACCATTTATGAGCTCAGTGGATCACTCAAGTCTCATGAAGACATGTTGATCAGAACTCCTAACACACTTGAATCAAAAGCCTTCCAGGCTGAAGGAGAGGCATCTGGTATGAAGAAAGCAGACAACTATGGTGGCAGAGGCAGAGGGAGAGGCTCCTTCAGAGGTAGAGGAAGAGGAAGAGGACGAGGAAGAAGCCAGGCAGAGGCTGGCAGCCAAACAATGATCACAAGCAAACAAGGGCAACATCCAGTACTACAACTGCAAGAGGTATAGACATGTCAAGGCTGACTGTTGGTTCAAGGAGAAAGAAGCCAACATTGCAGAAGCTCAAAATGAAGATGCTGGTTCTCTCTTCATGGTTCACGTTGATTCCAGTCAAGTTCCAAGAAGCATTTGGGTGGTGGACAGTGGTTGTTCCAACCACATGACTGGCATAAAAGAGCTCTTCAGGGATCTTGATGAAAGTCTCAAGCAAACAGTGAGGCTTGGGGACAATAATGAGGTCCAAGTTGAAGGCAAAGGCTCAGTTGCCATCACAGCAAGCAATGGCAAAGTAAAGCTTCTGAAAGATGTTCAATATGTGTCCAAATTAGCTCACAATCTCTTGAGTGTTGGGCAGCTCACAGCAGGAGGGCTCACTGTGGTCTTTGACAAGGATACTTGTCAAATTTCTGATAAGCATACAGGCACTAAACTTGCTTGCATTCAAAAGACCAGGAACAAAATGTTCCCACTTGAAGTATCTAGCTTGGAGCAGCTAGGCCTGATGGTGAATGGTTCCAAAGAGTCCAATCTGTGGCATCTCAGATATGGTCACCTACATACTCAGGGCCTGAGAACACTGAGTCAAAGGGGATTGGTGGAAGGACTTCCTCAAATCACAGAGATGGAATTTTGTGAAAGCTGCACCCTGGGCAAACAATTCAGAAAACCATTTCAATCTGGGAAGGCCTGGAGAGCTTCAAGGCCATTGGAGCTGGTTCATGGTGATTTATGTGGCCCAATGCAAACTGAATCTATTGGAGGTAATAGATTCTTTATCTTATTTACAGATGACTTCACCAGACACAACTGGGTGTACTTCATCAAGTATAAATCTCAAGCTCTAGAGAAGTTCAAAGTATTCAAAGCTCTGGTGGAGAATCAAATTGGACAATCAATCAAATGTCTGCGCACTGATAGAGGAGGTGAATTCCTCTCCAAGGAGTTCATCAGCTTCTGTGAAGATCAAGGAATCAAAAGAGAACTCACAGCTCCTTACACACCTCAAAGAAATGGAGTGGTGGAGAGAAAGAATCGAGCGATGGTGGAAATGGCCAGAAGTCTGCTCAAAGAAGGTGAATTACCAAACAAATTCTGGGGTGAAGCAGTTGCAACTTCAGTATATCTACTGAACTTATCTCCAACCAAAGCAGTGTTCATTTGCACTCCCTCTGAAGCATGGAGCAACAGAAAACCCTCTGTAAGTCACTTAAGGGTTTTTGGATGCATTGCATATTCTTTAATTCCTTCTCAACATCATCAAAAGCTAGATAGCAAATCTAGTAAATGCATCTTTATAGGATATAGTACTGAATCCAAGGCCTACAAGTTATATGACCCTGTATCCTGTAAAGTAACTATCAGTAGAGATGTTGTATTCAATGAGCATGCTAGGTGGAATTTGGAGTCAATCTCTTGAAAATCCTCGGTGAAGGTTTCACTACCATCAATTGAAAATACAATCGCCAACTACCTTGACAAACAACTGCACCAACTCTGGAACTAATACAAGAGAAGCATCAAATTCATCAAATTCTTCAAGCTCTGAAGGATCCAATTCATCAACATCACCAAATTCAGCAGATACCTATCACAATTCAGGAGGTTCAATTGATCAACATTCCAGAGAGTCATTCTCAGATGAAAGGCTCCAACCAAAAATTAGATCTCTGAGAGACATTTATGAAAGATGCAGCTTTGCCTTTACTGTGTGTGATCCTGTCTATTTTGAAGAAGCAGCAATGAAGCAAGAATGGAGACAAGCAATGGAGGAGGAGATAGAATCTATACAGAGGAATAACACTTGGTACCTTACTGATTTACCAAGTGACAAGCAAGCAGTGACACTGAAATGGGTTTTCAAGACAAAGTTTGGAAGCAGATGGGAAGGTCCGGAGACACAAGGCGAGGTTGGTTTGCAAGAGGTTTCACTCAAGAGTAGGAGTGGACTATGAAGAAACTTTTCCCCGGTGGCGATTTGAAACCGTGAGGCTCCTCATAGCTTGGTACGCACAACATGAATGGGCTATCTATCAACTCGATGTGAAATCAGCCTTTCTCAATGGGGAATTGGAAGAAGAAGTGTATGTATGTCAACCAGAAGGGTTTGTTGCTGCAGGGAAGGAGAACAAGGTGTTGAGGCTGAACAAGGCATTGTATGGGCTCAAACAAGCTCCAAGAGCTTGGTACAAGAAGATTGATCAACATTTTATTAAGCAAGGATTTGAAAGATGTGAGTATGAAGCTACACTATATATCAAGAGACAAGATGAGCATATATTACTTGTGTGTCTCTATGTGGATGACATTATATACATGGGATCATCCAAAGCTATGATGAATGATTTCAAGATCTGAGATGATGAATGCCTTTGAGATGTCGACCTTGGGCTTCTCAGACTACTTCCTTGGATTGGAAGTTCATCAAGATGAAGAAGGAATTCATGTCTCACGTAAGAACTATGCCCAAAATCTTTTGAAGAAGTTCAACATGCTCCAATGCAAACAAAATGTACCACACCAATGAACACAGTGAAAAACTACGCTTTATCGATGGATTCGTGTGATGCAGATGCAACATTGTACAGAAGACTAGTGGGAGGACTGATCTATCTCACTCACACAAGACCAGACATCACATATTCAGTTGGCATTGTGTCAAGGTTTATGCAGAGTCCATCCAAACAGCATCTGGGAGCAGCAAGAAGAATTCTCAGATACATATCTGGCAAGCACAATGGAAATGGTGACCACACGGAAGCTCTCGCAGCTCCACCCCATCATCATAGGTCGAAAGACAGATGCAACATTCCTGTTTATCACACAATCAAGTGTCAGATGGCATTCAACCTATGCAAGTTGTGCAAGTGACAGATGACATTTAACTTGTACAAAATGTGCAACTTGTATAGCATGCCTGCTGATAAGCATTAATGTCACCATGTCATGCTTCTATGAGAGGGCACAAAAAAGAACAGGCATATTTAGAGAAGTTTGAAAAACAACAAAAACTGAAAAACCTTCTATCCTTTAACTAATATTCAATTGCATTAACCAATACATTTTATGATCTAGGTTTTACAATCTCTCTATTCAATTACAAAATGGTGAGATTAAACAAAGATATAGTGAAAGCCCTCAAACAAGCAATCAAGATAGGACTTTCCAGACTTCTAAACATATTGATAACCAAATGTTTGAGCAGTATGAGAACAAGTACATTACATTATGTGGGTGCTTGAAAATAACATACAAAGTGAATAAACAACATACAAAACAATACAATATAGCAGAAACCAATAAACAAAACAATACAACAAAAATCAATCAACAGCATCAAAGCAACAAGCTGCTCACCTTCGTTGTAAGTGGTAAGTAGAAAATAGTACAAGTTGATTTGTTATCTAATAGAAACGAATATGAAGTGGCACATGTGCCATTTGTTAATTACTTACATCTTTTAATAATTCAAAACTTTTTCATTCATCCTCAATCTCATTTGTCCCAAGAGTTTATCATCACCGTGAAAGCAAGCAAGCAACGACAACAAATTCATACCCAAAATTATAATAAGCAAGTTAAAGATCAGTCTTTATGTTTAACTATCAGTCTAATTTGCCAAAAAAAACCATCAAAGATCAGAAATTTAACCCAAAAGCCCAACATATGAAACCCTAATAAAAAAATTGGCTGTCTTACGGGTGAGTGGGTGAATCGGAGGCACTAGCAGTCCGGCGAGCGAAAACCATGGCCGGATCGAACGATGGTGATGCTTCTAGTAATAGGGAAGGGCTTGGGGACGGTGGCGGCGATCGAGGAGGAGGAGAGGAAGGATTCAGCGGAGGACCGGTGAGGAAAATGAACGCGGCTGGTAAGAGGAAAGGGCTTGAGGATGGCGGCGACGACCGAGGAGGAGGAGAGGAGAAGGGCTGAATAAAAACAATCTATATCATTAATGATGAAGATGAGAGAGAAAATTTATCCACGTGGATCTCCACGTCAGTCGGGAAACTAAGTCGGGAAAGATACTCAGGATATATATCATTACTCAAAAAAAAAATATTAAAAAAATATTTCAGGGGTTAAATGTAAAAACATTATTTTAGAGGTTCAATTAAAGATATTTGCATTTCACCAGTCACATTGTGATTTAACTCACGAAGCCTCTCACAGCACCCTTCCCCTCCTCCCCGGCCTCCATTTCTGGCAAATTAGCGGTTAATTGAGATAGTCTCGCCAAAAGAAATGCCCTAGCCTCCTCTCCAAGACCCCTAGTTCCACCAATTCAATCAGTTGTTTTTAAGAGAGGAGCAAAAGAGTACATAAAAGATCCAACTTTGCTTTCATAGATCTTGATTGGTGTCCTGTTCGGTTTGTTTAGGAAGCGGCGGTCACAGAGGCAGAGCCCAGGTTCAATGCCGACTATTGTTCTTTGTCTTGATGATGAGGAGAAGGGAGATCAAGAAGGTTTTTTCTTTGATTTTCATTATTTTCTTTGATTTATGGATGGAATTAATAGAGGAATAGGAAGCAATGAAAGAGTGTAATTTTCCTTTATCTATTGAATTTGATTGGATTAATTTAATTGTGTAGATGTTGGCGAGAAGAGAAGAGAAGAAGGGGATGATGGAGTTAATGAGAAGGAGAAGAATGGAGAAAAAGGGTTTCTGTTGAGAAGGCTTCAGGGAATGGGACTCGTCGAAGTCTGCGTAGCATGCGATGTTAACGAGTTAACGGGGGAATTTTAGAGAGCGAAACAGCTTCAAAAGGCCTTTGAGATCTTGATCAAAAGGCTTTCGTAGCTTTGGAGTTTGCGATCTCGGAAGGGGCAAAGGCTTAGCTTTGGCCCCGGCGATAGGTGAATGGAGTTCGAGCAACCATCCATGCCTCTTCAAGGGTTAAATGAGGGGTGGAATGCAAATATCCCCAATTTAACCCATGAAAAGGAATTTTTATATTTGAACCCCCAACTATTTTTTTAATATTGTTTTATCTAAATCAGTTGCTGACTTGATAGCCGAGGGCCATTTTGGCCAATATTTTTCACTTGGGCTAAAAAAAGTAAATAAAAATTTTATAAGGTCAAACTGACAAATTGCCCATAAATGAGACATGAAGCAAAGAAGAAACACAATTACGAAATTCCTTATCTTTTCCTCCATATTCACTAAATAAAAAAAATAATCTGAATGGCATTATTGTTTTTGTCCTACAAGGTAAATAATAGTTCTTTTCAAAAAAATAATAATAATAATAAGGGTTAGTTTTTTTTACCCACCTGAACTATAACGTTTTTTCACTCTGGCACCTCAACTTCTTTAAAGTTTTTAGAGACCCGCAACTTCTTTTAAGTTGTAAAAAGGCACCTCCGTCAACATTCGTGAAACGATCGTGAGGTTAAATGGCTAACCACCTCTAATTCTTTAATTAAAATTTAAATCTTAGTTATAAAAACCCTAACCCTAATTTTAAAGTTTCTAATTTTAAATGACACGTGTCATTCATCCTGACCTCTCCCCACCCTCTTATGCTCGCCGGAGCTCTCTGACGGCATCGAATTTCTCGCCGGCGCTCATCCCTTCCTCCTCCTCCTCTTCCCGCACCCACCTCTCTAACCTCAACCACCTTCTCAATCTTCATCGTGGAGCTAGGGAAATCAGTGGGGGGCTGAAACCGTTTTTCCCACTCTTTGGCTTTGAGCAAGACCTTTGGAAACCTTGCCGACAACCAAGACCATCCCCGGTCGCGCCACCGCCTCTTCCGCCATACATCGGAGGGGCCAATCTCACCAGCTTCTCTGCCGACGCCACTGGGAACGAGTCTTAAAGCCACACGTACATCCACCTCCTCACCCTCCCCAATTTGACCACGTTTTCCGCCTCCTCGTCACCGGTGATCGCCACCTTGGCCGTCTCATTCAGTGAGATTGTCTCCCAAACCTTGGTCTCCTTCTGGAAATCGTAGTCCAGCGTCTTCTTGTTGGAGAGTAACTTGAGAAGGACCACAGCGAAGACAAAGATGTCAAAGCTCTTGGAGATCCGACCCCAAGCAACCACCTCCGGCGCCATGTAACATGTTGTCCCCTGGATCAGTCGAGGGGAATGGCCCATGAACTCATGAGATCTCGCCGAAAAGAGCCGCGGCTCTGAAGTAGCAAATACAGGTGTAGAAACAGGAGTTGGACACGACGGCTGCCATGGGGGGAGGAAGCGGTGGAGTAGTGGTGGATATAGTCGAGGCCCTGGGCGACGTCGACGGTGATCTATGAGGAAGAGGGTTTCTTAAGGATGAGGTTGAGGTTGGAGAGGTGGGTGTGGGAGGAGGAGGAGGAAGGGATGAGCGCCGGCGAGAAGCAAAGGTTTGGTGCCACCGGAAGAGCTCCGGCGAGCATGAGAGGGTGGGGATCTCTAGGTAGGAGGAAGTCAGGATGAATGACATGTGTCATTTAGAAATCAGAAACTTTAAAATTAGGGTTAGGGTTTTTATAATTAAGATTTAAATTTTAATTAAGAATTAGAGGTGGGTTAGTTATTTAACCTGACGGCCGCTTCACGGATGTTGACAAGGGTGCCTTTTTGCAAATTAAAAAAAGTTGTGGATCCCTAAAAAGCATAAAAAGTTGAGGTGCCAGAGTGAAAAAGCGGTATAGTTTAGGTGGGTTCCTTATTTCTACCATGTAATTTTCAAGGTTTATAAATAGGACCTATTCAGCTTGTAATAAAAAATTTCTGATCTTTTTTCAAATTTTCTCTATAAATTCCATCCCCCAGATCTTTCGTCTTTCTCACAGTACTTTTCTATAATCTCAATAACTTGCGTGTAAACAAATGAAAGAGGAATGGATAATTTCTTTGAAAAATAATACAAGTTGTTTCACTTGTTTTGAATGAATAATGAGTAAATATACAAAATAAAGATCCTGGTTTTCAAATAACCAGAGAAGATTACACAAGAACTAAAACAAAAATATCCTTCAAAGTATCTCAATGAACAAGATATGTGATAAAAAGAGCTACTGCCATAAGCACATAAGCCATCCCTTGATCAATGGCCTTGCCGTCAAGTTTCCTAGTAGTTGCGTTGGCTTGATCTTGAGCACTGATCTTCATGCAACTCATCTTATCAAATTAGAGATGCTATTGATTTGAAGACGAAGATTAATGAGATAATGGAGAGCCTGGTTTGTGTAATTAACAAGGCTATGAAAGAAGGTGGTGTTATGGGAGATGAGAGATGTTTTGCTATGTATTTATAGCGATGAGTTATTGAGAATGGTTTTGGTCAAAGCCTCCAAGTTTGACTAAGAACTAGAATGTGATCATGAGAAGTTGATGCTTAAATATGAAACCATGGGAATAATTAATGTGTTGCACCTATGAATTGTTTGACCATGAAACAGTGTGTGACTTTTCTAATTCAACAGTATATGCTTATAATAGAGTGAGTTTTTTCGCCTTTCAACAAATATAAAAATGTGAGAAATAGGAATACAAAATAATAATAATTATTATTATTATAATTAATAATAATAATAATAATAATAATAATTATTATTATTATTATTATTATTATTATTATTATTATTATTATTATTATTACTACTACTAGGAGGAATTCTTATCAGACACGTGCTATGATGTGGATATCAACACTAGCACACATGGCAGAATTTCGACAACTTTTAGGAAGAAGTGCACGTGAGCGTCCTCCAACAACATACTGATAAAACTAGACTTCCAAAAGACGCCAGAAGTTTTGCCAAGGCCCTAGAATGTTTTGACTAAACTGGAGCCGAGTTGACATTTACTTGGCATCCAAGCAAGGGGTGTCTTGGGACCCAAATAACCCCAGTGGCGTAATGACCAAAGAAAATATATAAATGCAGGAAAAAGAAAGGGAAGAAGGCCAAGGACCTTTTCTCTCATCTCCCAACGGCGATCTCTATTCTCACTCTGGCCTCTCTCCTTGCTCTTCTCATTCCTAATCCCTAACTTCATTCTTATTCGAAACTTCTCTCTCCCATCTCGTGGACTAACTTGATCGTCAGGGAGTTCAGGGATCATCCTCGAACTTCCCTCCTTGCAGGTCACTGCCATTGTGTTGTCACAATCTCTTTGGGGAAATTATCTCGCCCGAGTACTATCTCGATCCGACGGCTGATCGTCTCCCAACTTCTAGCTCAAGAAATCACTCATCACTAAATCTCACTAGTTGATCTGAATCAGCTCCGATCTCGAGGAGTCAAATCCCGACATCATTAATAATAATATTAATAATAATCATCATGGGCAGTAAACATTGCATCAAGTGACAACGTGGTTTTGTAAACATGTAATGTTTTTATGGTTGTTAATTCAAGAGTATATTTTACATGTTTATGGTTTTATTTAATCTAAATTGAGAATTTGGTTGTCTTCTCACTTCTTTCACTCTCAAGGCTCAGCAGTATGGTTTTTCAAAAATACTACATTATAATTGACAAAGTAATGTAATTAGAAATCTTATCATATTTATATAAAGAGCAAAACCATCATTTATTATTCACTACAAAACAACAAAATTCTCAATTAATTCCCTAGCTAACTCATTTAATTTTGCTCATTTCTAATTAAATAATACAGTTTCACCAGTGATTTAATTTGTATATTCATTTTACTTCAATATATACATCAGTTTCCGTCCACATCTCTCAAAAGAAGAAGAAGAAATTTTTAAAAAGTTATATTTGCTAGTCAAATGCATTGATTATTGTTTTCCAAGAAATGATATTAGAACCAGTCAAGCAAAACCTGAAAAGCCAAGTCAGTCAAACATAAACTATTTCAACTCATCCTTTATATTTACTTTGTCAAACAATCATGGCTTTGATTGATCTTTATTATCACATCTGTTTCTCTATATATATCCAAAGCCATCATATTCCTCTCTCTTCATCTCTTCTCATAAGTTCTCACAACCTTCTCAGCTTTCTCTTCACACTTTATTCTCTCTCTAGATCTCTGTCTTTCTTGTTCATCTTATAGCAATGAGTTCCATGAGGATGTATGCTTTTATGGTCATCACCTTCTTCTTCTCAGGACTCACACAGCTTGTCTATGGCGAAGCAACGACATCTTCTTCTCGGATGTTTGATGGGAGGACTATTGATCAAGGGATAGCTTATGTGCTTATGCTTGTCGCACTCTTCATCACCTATTTTGTTCATTGAGCGTTTCATGGTGGCCTGCATGCCAAGAGAGTCACATACTTCATTGTCTATTAAATGTAAACAAAAAAAAAAAATTCTTTATGATTTATATTGAAATGTATAAAGCATGACAAACGTTGCTTGATACCCTTGTTTGTATACACAGCTTGTTTATATTGACATATACATTTTCTCATCTAAGAAGTGGTTTCATGTTGTATTAATTTTCTTTCTTTGCTTTCATTTTTTTTTAATTTTTTTTTATTGAGGTCAATGGAGAAATTATTAATATGTTAAGATGTTTCATAGCCATTACCTAACACAGTTAATAAATTCATGTTTATTGAACAAAAGAGCCGCTAAAAAAAAGCTAAACTATCCTAAGCGTAACCATTCTTGGTAGTTGGTGACGAAGGATCCTCGACCATGACTGCACCTTAAATGGCATGCGTGTCGAAGAGGAAGGTATCTCGAGGGACCGGAGCTGTCGACAATGCCGCTCCTTAATTGGGAGATGTTGCAAAGCTCACTGCCACCACCAACTGCTCGTGAAAAGATGGACAGAGCTACATTGTTGTCTTCGTTGAGAAGGCCGAAAGTCTTTCATCATGTTGGCAACGTGGACCTCCAACCTGCAGCTCTAACAATGAAGGCTGGATGAAGGTCCACTTCAATCGTTAAAGATGCCTCATAGAGGAGCCCTGTCCACAACAACAACATTTTCAATGAATATCGGTGCAACCACGTCACCCATCTCCAACCATCCGTACCTCGTCAAGCTTCATGGAGGTATCATAAATTGCAAAATAGAACTAGGAAATGGAAAGAGAATTGGTGAATGGTTTCTTGTATTCATTCCATGAAGCAAATACATATATATATATATACAAAGAAGAGAATAAATTCTGTGCTAATTACAAGCCTAGTATAATGGAATCTTACATCAAAGAGATATTGTGATCCTATATCAATGAGCTACTTCCTAAAATAAAAGATCAATAAAGGAATGGAATAAATACAAATAATGGTGAGGATTTGTAATACTCCCCCTCAAGTTGGAGAGTGAATATCATGAAGTCCCAACTTGTTACGTAACGTTACAAATTGGTCCTTTCCCAAAGCTTTGGTAAATACGTCTGCCAATTGTAAGCGTGTGGGCATGTACGAAGGACTAATCATTCAAGCTTGTAGTTTCTCTCGGACAATATGGCAGTCTATCTCAATGTGCTTCGTACGTTCATGGAAAACGGGATTTGCTGCGATGTATAAGGCAGCCTTGTTGTCACAAAATAAAGGTGTAGGAGTTGGTTGTGCAACCTTTAGATCTTGTAATATGTAATGTAACCATGTTAACTCCAAGCAAGTGTTTGCCATGGCTTGGTATTCAGCTTCTGCAGATGATCTAGAAACATTGGCTTGTTTCTTGGATTTCCATGAGATGAGACAATCTCCAAGAAAAATGCAATATCCTGTAACTGACCTTCTTGTAGCAGAACACCCTCCCCAATCTGAATCACAAAATGCCTTGAGCGTTAGACTGTTTGAAGGAGAAAATAGTAAACCTTGACCAGGATTACCCTTGATGTATCTGAGAATGCGTAAAGCTGCATCCCAATGCGGCTTCCGGGGTTCATGCATGAATTGACTTAATGTGCGAACAGAATATACTATGTCAGGCCTTGTCACAGTAAGATAAATCAATCTACCAACCAACCTTCTATACTTAGTTGGATTACTTAATAAGATCCCATCTGTAGGAGTAAGCTTTAAATTTTGCTCCATCGGAAACTTTTCTGGACGTGCACCAAGAAATCCTGAATCTTGTAAAATGTCTATCGCATATTTCCTTTGAGACATGAAAATTCCCATTTTTGATCGAGAAAATTCAATACCTAGAAAATATTTTAAGTCACCAAGATCTTTCATGCGAAAGTGTTTGAAGAGAAACTTCTTGAGATGTTCCATTTCTTGAAGATCATTGCCTGTAAGGAGTATATCATCAACGTAGATAAGGACTGCAGTAAAAGAAGTGCCTCTATCTTTGGTGAAAAGGGAGTAATCGGCTTTTGACTGTTGATAACCGGCTTTTTGAATGGCAGCGGAAAAGGTAGAAACCAGCTTTCTTGATGCTTGTTTGAGACCATAGAGGGATTTATTAAGCCGACACACAAGATTCTCCCCCTGTCGGCGAAGACCAGGTGGAGGTTCCATGTATACTACCTCTTGTAAATCACCATGAAGAAAAGCATTTTGAACATCTAGCTGATGAATAAACCAATGTCGTGCAGAAGCAACAGCAAGAAGGCAACGAAGTGTAGTCAGCTTGGCCGTGGGAGAGAAAGTTTCATGGTAATCAACACCTTCAACTTGAGTGTATCCCTTTGCAACAAGGCGAGCTTTATGGCGCTCAATAGTGCCATCAGATCGATATTTGATTTTGTAGACCCATTTACAGCCAATGGGTTTATGACCAGCCGGAAGAGGAACCATACTCTGTGTGTTATTACGCTTTCTAATTACATTAATTCAAACTTTCATGGCATTTTGCCAATGTGGATCAAGGATAGCTTGAGCATAAGAGTGGGGTTCGGTATGACTTGTAATGTTAGCTAGAAAGGTACAGTGGGCAGAAGATAAACGAGAATATGAAAGAAAATGTGAAAGAGGATATCGAGTACCTGATGTTGAACTTGGTGTCGAGGTTGAATGAGTGGCTGGAGTAGACAAAATGTAGTCTTTGTGCCATGTCGGAGGTTGTTTTGGACGAGTGGACTGACGCATAGGGGGATGAGAGGAAGCTGGTGAGTCTGTATGTGGCGTATCGGAAGAAGGGGCTGTTTCTGGTAAAGTGTCAGTCAATTGAGATTGTAGATGCGCAGAATCTATCCCTTGAGATTCGTTGTTTTCTGGTAAGGGAATATGAGCATGATGAGGACTTGGCGGTTGATCGTGAGGAGATGGTGAAGGAAGAGGTGAAGTGTCTAGGTTAGAATCATAAGGGAAAAATAAGTTGTTTGTGGCATCATGTGAAAAATTGTGGAAAATGAAACCCGGAATCAAAGTAAGAAGAAACCGAAGGAAATGTGGTTTCGCAAAATTTGACATCTCGACTAACAAAAAATTTTTGTGTCTCCAAATCATAAAGTTTGTAACCTTTTTGACTGGTGGGGTACCCAACAAAAATGCATTGTTTAGCACGTGGTTCAAATTTATGAATGGGATGAACAACAATTGCATAACATAAACAACCAAAAACTTTCAAATGATTGAGTGATGGTGGACGATTGTGCAAAAGTTCGAAAGGTGATTTGTTGGATAGTAATGGTGTAGGGAGTCGATTAATGAGATATACAACTGTCAATACACATTCACCCAAAAAGTAAGAGGAAGTCAAGATTGAAAAAGTAAAGCACGTGCAACATTTAAAATATGACGATGCTTTCGTTCAACGACTCAATTTTGTTGTGGAGTATAGACACAAGTACGCTGATATTCTATGCCATGTGATTGAAAATAATTTCGCATGGATAGAAATTTAGAGCCATTGTCTACACGAATGGCTTTAACGGAAGCATGAAATTGAGTATGAACAAAGGTAAGGAAGGATTGTAAAATAGTTGGAGTTTCTGATTTAAAATGCATAAGAAATACCCATGTGCATCTTGTAAAATCGTCCACAATAGTGAGAAAGAAACGTGCACCTGAATGTGTAGAAATTTTGTGAGGACCCCAAATATCACAATGCAATAAAGCAAATGGAGCATGAGTTGATATAGAACTGGAAGGAAATGGTAATCTAGTTTGTTTAGCCATAGGACAAACATGACAATTATTATCAAAGGAAACTTTATGATCAGGAGACAATAGTGATGATACTAGTTTTAGTCGAGATGGAGACGGGTGTCCAAGGCGCATGGTCCATAGGTTGGGAGGTTGAGAAACTTGATGAGAGGTAGGTGTCCTTTGCAATGGAGACATGTAATAAAGACCACCACGTTGTTTACCGGAGCCAATCATCTTCCCCGTAGCCAAGTCCCCGCAAGTAAGACACGTAGAAGTGGGAAAAAGAATGGCACAACAATTTAGGTCAATGGTGATTTTACTAACAGACATCAAATTTAAATGAAAGGATGGGACACACAAAACTTTGTTTAATGTGATATTGGAGTTAAATGGTATAGTTCCTGCAGATGTAATAGAGGCTGAAGATCCGGTAGGTAATTTTACAATTGGTGTTGGTGATATGTCTGTGTGGGTGAAAAGATTGGAATCTGTGGTAATATGGTCTGTTGCTCCGCTATCCAATATCCAAGGCTTAGTGAAAACAGAATTAATAGCATTGGAAAAAGAAAACAGACCTGCCGCATTTGCATATGCATTGTCTTTACCGGTGGTGTGATTTGGTGTCATCTGAGATAAGGCACGAGCAAGTTGTTGCAATTGTTCAGCAGTAAATCCATGTGTTGTGTTCAATGAATTATTATCTTGAGAACCGACTCCATGTTGTTGAGAAGACTCGATTGCATTGACAGCATGAATAGGATGGGATCCATGTTGTTGAGATTGATTGTTTTGATTCCTTGGAGTTGCTGAGGTGTTGGAATTCCAAGTGCCATTTTTGAATTTGCATCTATCTTCAGTGTGGCCGCTCTTATCACAGAATTTGCAATAAAATTTCAAAGTGCGACACTTGTCAATAGTATGGCCATCTCTATTGCAATGCTCACAATGCTTGTCTTTGGGCTTACTGGAATAATTGCTCTGGCGGCTTTGAGTTGTTGCTGCAATGGAAAAAATCTCTGTACTTTCTGATGTCATTTGTCGTTGTGTTTCTTCTTGAATAACAAGGGAGTACGCTTAACTCACATTGGGCAGCGGTGACATCATGAGAATGTTGCTACGAACAGTGTTGTAGGCGTTGTTGAGACCCATGAGAAATTGCATCATTCGATCTTCTTCTCTTTGATCAATATGTGCTTTAAATTGATCACAATGAGGGATGGTTCGATATGAATCTAGCTCATCCCATAGACCTTTAAGTTTTGTGTAATATGAGGATACAGATAAGTTACCTTGTGAGAATGATGCTAATGATTTCTGAAGCTGATACATGGCCGGTGCATTCTTTTGTGAAAACTGATCTTTGAAATCTTCCCATACTTGATAGGCTGTCATAGCATGAATGACCCCTTTGGCTAAATCTGGTTCTACGGAATGAGTGAGCCATGATAAAATCATGCTATTGCATTGATTCCAAAGAGCAAATTCAGTTGGTTGTTCAGTTTCTGATGGAGGCTAGCTTGATAGAACCATTGATGAAACCGATTTTGTTCTTGGCTGTCAGGGCATGGATCATGGATTTACTCCATGATTGATAGTTGGAGCCATTCAATTTAGTTGGGACGAGCATGAGGCCAGGATGATCTGAATGATGAACAAAGAATGGATGGGATGGGTCCATATTTGAATTGTTGTTGCTGGTGTTTGGATGTTTGGAAGGAGACTGATCTTCTTTGGGCATTGGAATTGTTTGAAATGGAAATGATGTTTGAAAAAAATTCAAAGAAGAACCTGCTCTGATACCATCATAAATTGCAAAATAGAACTAGGAAATGGAAAGAGAATTGGTGAATGGTTTCTTGTATTCATTCCATGAAGCAAATACATATATATATACAAAGAAGAGAATAAATTCTGTGCTAATTACAAGCCTAGTATAATGGAATCTTACATCAAAGAGATATTGTGATCCTATATCAATGAGCTACTTCCTAAAATAAAAGATCAATAAAGGAATGGAATAAATACAAATAATGGTGAGGATTTGTAATAAGGTATGTGGTCAATGCCTGATACCGAGACATCTCGCCTTGGATTGTAGAAGTGCAATCACTCTCCGGTTGTGCGGTGGTGTGCCTCACCGAGTGGGTAATTATCGGAAAAGATGCACGCCCTGTTTTTCCCCACAAGAGTATCATCACGAAGTGAAATTAGGTTACCACATCTAGCATGACAGAAAGGGACACAAACAAACAAAGAAGGACACCCATGACCTTCGTACGACAATAGAGTTGAAGGGCAAACTGTCAACCGAGAAGATCACCATGCTGGAAGCTCAAGACGAACTAGAAGCCCATCATATTTCGCTCGCACTAGATAGGGATATGATGAAAGACAAGAAGTATATGAAGGACTTCACTTTTGCAACTATCACAGAGGAATGAATAATTTCTTTTTAAATAATGCAAGTCATTTCACTTGTTTTGAATGGATAATGAGTAAATATACAAAATAAAGATTCTGGTTTTCAAGAACCAGAGAAGATTACACAAGAAATAAAACAAAATATCCTTTATATTGTGGGATCGAAAATACCTTCCCGGCATCGTGTCTATGAAGAGACACCAGGCGATATATCGAATCACAAATGTTGTATTTATTTAGTTTTGCAGGTTCTTCCATTCCTAATAGAGGCAAGCCCCTATTATTAATTATCCCAGACAGAGTCTTGGGAACCTCCGATTAAGGGCAAAAATACAAGTAGAGACAATGAAAAGAATTTATTTCATTTATTGCAAAAATTTATTAAATATTTATCATATAAATATGAATACATATTTTATTTATTTATTTATATAGATGATGTCGCCTTCCGCCTTGGAATTTGTGCTTCACCACCGCCTTAGAATTTGAGCCGCTTTGGTTGCCTCAGGATACCGATTTTGCCGCCACTCGGAGATCTTACACCATTTTGGGATTTAATGACTGCCTTGAAGGGAGTATTTCATCACTGCTTCAAGTAGCATGCCACATGGAAATTTGTATTTTACATTGGCCGCCTTTGGCTACTTTAAGATCCCGATTTTGCCGCCGCTTGGAGATCTTGCACCATTTTGGAATTTTAATGACTGCCTTGAAGTAAGTATTTTATCGCCGCTTCAAGATGCACGCCATTTTGAAATTTGTATTTCTCAGCCGCCTCAAGATGCGTATTCATCACCACTTCAAGATTTATATTTCATCGGGTACATCGAGATGTGTATCGCTTTAAGTCGCGTGCCTCACCGGACCAGGATGTCCGTTTCATTGTTTTAGGAACTTATATTTCTAACCTCCAAATTTATTATTTATTTTATTATATTATTTTTTATATATATTTTGGCTGAAACACAAATTGGAGGACTGTTAGAGGTTCTGACCGGGCATTATTGTGCTTCATTCATGGAGTAATGGATGCACGTGCTTGGTAATTCCATCATCATGTCATCATGCATATGATAATAATATATTATTATTAAAATCCAATGAATATTTTGAAGAAAGCATTAATATCCTTATCCAGGAATCATTCGAAGGCTTATCAATTTATTCACTGTTTACTTCATTAATTGCTTTTTTGACTTTCCAACACACACCAAGTTTCAGCTCCACATTAATTGGTTTCATCAAACTATTAGATAAGGTATCTTGATATGATAACTTTTCGACCATTATTTCTCTGGTGTATTATATCAAACATTTAGAGGGCATGTTATACACCGAGGTACTATGCATTTCTTTGAGAATTTTTGCTTCTCAAAATTTACAACAGTGGAAATTCATAACTTTTAAAGTTATTTCTGTAGTAGTCCTGGGATACTCTTCTTTTCCCCTGAAGTCTTTGGATTCTTTTGAAATCATAAGTAACTTGCAAGGTCTTTGGCGAAAGTATTGAAGGTATTTTGAAGTTTTCTTAATTTGATTTAAATTGACCCCAAACTTGATCTATAAAACTTTTCTTGTTTGGGAATCACGAGTTATGAAAGACTTTGTTGTAGTCACAGATGACTTCATATTCATTTATTCATTTGCAACCTCTCAAATCCAACTATAAATCAGCTCAAGCTTCTATACATTCCATTCAGAAATATGCCACGAAGACAAACCCTTGCTGTAGTGTGGTAATCTTTACACACTCTCAATTTGGTTCTCATTATGGACATTGTTTCCAAAATTGTAAATAATGTCACTAAAACCATCTCCCATATGTCTATTCAGCTACTTTTAACAAAGAAGGAATATTTGATACGAGTAACCCTCATTTGGATGATGAGCTTATTAACTTTGAGCATTTTATTAAGTTGATTCTCATCTTTTGAGTTACAGAAAGCACATCATTTATTGCTTTCCTTATCATGGTTAAAATCTCTTTCAAGATATTTTGGAATAATTGATATGCATTCCAAATTTCCAACAAAGAGGGACCTTGGTTGATAAAAGGATTACATTAATTTACATGCATCTTTTATGTCAATCCATGACCGATGATGGTGTCTGCACAAGCCATCCCAACTTGAAATGTATTGTCATTGGCTTTCATATATAGATAAATTTGAGATGCTTTACAAGTGTTTACAAAGATAGGGGTTTGTTTCTACAACCCCAAACTAATAACACAAGCATGAATTGGTGATCTTCCTGCAGCTCCTCCGGACATTGTATAAAAATTAGGAAGCAAAGCTCCTTATAGTCTTTTAAACACCTCCAAAGGGATGATTTGGATGTGGCTTCATAGTTGCCATCCGAAGCAAGATCTATGTTGTCACGACCACGGGAAGGACTTGATCTAGATCCGAATCCAAATCTTCTCCATCGTCATGACCACAAGGGAAAGACTTGGTCTAGATCTGAAATCTCCATTGAAGAACTTGGCCTGAATTTAAGTCTGAGATCATCTCCAACATCACAACCACAAGGGAAGGATTTGAATCTGAACCTGAATATGAGATCATCTCCATCGTCACAACCACAAGGGAGGGACATGATCTGGATTTGAATCTAGGATCGTCTCTAATGTCACAACCGCAGGGAGGGACATGATCTAGATTTGAATATGAGATTATCTCCAATGTCACAACCGCAAGGGAGGGGCCTGATCTAGATTTGAATATGAGATTATCTCCAATGTCACAACCACAAGGGAGGGACTGGAGAAATGGGCAATGGGCGTAGGCTACCGTGTTAGTGATGACGGACATTGGCGGCGCCGGGCATCCACAAGGGAGGCCGACGGTAGAGAGATCTGGGCGAAACGATACATGGCGGGCCGAGCATCCACAAGGGAGGCCGCACTTGGATGAAGGTTGGCGCCGGGCAAATCTAGCGCTATGGCGATGGCGGCCGGGCATCCACAAGGGAGGCCGGCCATGCTGTTGAGGGTGGCGGCGGCGGTGGTGAAGCGGTCATGGCAGCGCCGGGCATCCACAAGGGAGGCCGGCCATGATGTTGACGGCGGCGGCGGGTGTTGGCGACGACGGAATTACATAGTATGAAGAAGAAAATACCTTTCTTCTTGAAGAATCTTTGATCTTTCTCCTTTGTCTTCTCTCATTCTCCTTCTTCACCCTCCTTTTTTTTTCCTTGATGCCTCCTCTTCTCTATATATAGAGCAGCCAACCTTTTTTATCTTTTAATTTAATTAATTTTTTTTAATCCAAATCCAATCTCTTTTTTAGTTATTTATTTTGTTGTTTAACCTTATCTCATTAATTAACTGACTATTTTAATTAATTTTATCCAAACCGTAGGCTCAGATGAGATTTAATTTCTTAATTTTTTATTTTACCTATTACATATATTTATTGTTATTATTTTTTTTTATTACTTTTATTTATTTCACGGTTATTATATTATTATTTTTATTATTTTTTATTATTTTTTTTTCATATATTATTACTATTATTATTATTTTTTAGTTTCGGGACTTTTCTCTTTCATTTAAATTGAATTATTATTTTCTGATCTTTTACATATATATTTTTTTGATCTTATCAGATTTTAATTTAGTTAAACTTTTTTAGATAAAGCTGAATTTTAATTTTTAATTTAATTTGAATTCATTTAATTTTAAGATAAAGATCAAATTTTAATTTGGTTCAAACTCTGAGATAAGACCAAATTTTAGTTTTAATTTAATTTTAAGATAAGAACAAATTTTTAATTTGATTTCAATTAACTTAATTTTAACGAATTTTAATTTAAATTTGATTAGGATCAAACCTACTGTCATCTTTAATTAAAATTTTTTAAAGATAAGATCAGAGTTGGTTTAAACTTTTTAGATAATTTTTTTTAGTTTTAATTTGATTTCAAATTTTTATTAGATTAAGATCAAACTTCTTATAATTTTTTTAATTTAATTATTTTTAAGATTTAAACTTCTTTTTTTTTTCTTTTTCTCTTTTTTTTTTCTTTCCTGCCTCGGGATTGGTGTTCTTAAGTTGCTTTAATAATTAATTTTTTTTTAATCGCCTCGGGATTTGTATTCAGGCCACCTTGGAATTGAATCTTATCAAGGTTATCTTTGGATAAAGTTCTGACTCAATTAAGAAATTTGAGTTTATATCTAACTCAATTAAGAAATTAGAGTTTATCAGAATTTCAGGTCCTATTAGAACTAAGACCATATTTTATATATAAACAAATTGCCCCCTTCATACTTCTCTCACGAAATCCTTTTTTAGAATTGAGTGAGGGAAGTAGGAACATCCAGATTTCCTTCTTCATCATGACTAATCATCCACAGAGTGAGCCTTTTTGGGATATTGCTCAAGATCTCAACGAATCTCCTTCGGGCCAGGTATTCCTTCGTCATGATCTTGTTTTTAGCCCTAGATCAGAGTCCGCAATTAGGTATGAAGGAGAAGAACACTCAGAGTGGGTAAAACGGTCTCCATCACGTATAGCTACTGCTCGATTAACTTTAAGCTATTGTGATGTTGATGAGAATATTCAAGCAATATACCTAAAGCCTGATGGAAGCACAGAGGATTTGACTATATTCCAAACTCTTGGACACAAGATTATCAACCATCAACCGGGATGGAAAGGTAAGCAGCCTATTAGGTGTGAACCTCTCAACCTTCCATCTTATGCCGATTGGGCCAAGTACATAGTTGGTAAATACTCAGAAAAACTGTCTTCTGTGGAATTGATTGGCGGGATCATATCCTCGGTCGGGCATTATGATTTGAATGTTGATTTTTATAAAGCATTGGTGGAATTGTGGTGTCCAGAAACAAACACTTTCCACATGCTATACGGGGAAATTGGAATTTCACTATGGGACATTAAGCGACTAGGAGGGCTTCCAGTCACCGGTGATATGTACGACGAAGTCATCCCTTGCAATGACGTACTTTGGCAAAGGAGCAGTTCTGAGTTCTATGTTCTGAAAAGCTTATTTGACGCCTTTCAGTGGTTGACAAAGAAAAAGTCTTCTTTGAGTGATAAGAATATATCTTTTGAAGATTGGATAGATTTCTTTAGAAAACCAAGGAAAACAGAATTTGATTCCCAGCGCAACTCAAAAGCTAATCATCCTTCAAATCCTGTTCCCAATACCAATTTGGCAGCTTTCCTAGCGCTTTGGATATGCTACTTTATCATGCCGAGTAGACGTAACATAATTAGACCGAGAGTTTTTGTAATGGCAGCTGGTCTTGCATATGGAAGAAAAATCGCTTTTGCTCCTGCGGTTTTGTCGCGTATATACATGGGACTGAATGCTATGGTTAATGAAAGAAGAGGGCCAGGGTTTTCTACGACCGTTTTTCCATCACACTTTTTCTTTGCATGGGCCGGTTGTCACTTTCCCGTGATGCATCTCCGACGACAAATTGATAAAAAGAACATCCACCATCCGGGTCTTTCAAAGATACGAGAGAGATGCTTCATTTCATGAATGCCTCTCCCACGCCGCCGTAACACCTTTTAGTATTAGGGAAGTATAATGAGACTTGAGAAAAATTTTGTGTGGCGTCCCTTCCCTTTTTATATCATAATGGTGAAATAAAGACGGGACACCTCGTGCATTATGTGGGGCCGTGATGTTTTAGATTCTTATACCATGGAGTACGTGTTGTGCCTTCGTTGTGGAATTCTCCCTTTGCGTTATGCCGGGAATTTTCACGCAGAGCCATACAACCCTCACAGATTCGGGCGTCAGTTTGGCTATGATCAACACTTTCCTAAGTATATCAATGCTCCAAGGAAGGCTCCTTCTCTCGGAGTTCTTGCGGGCTATTGGCTTCACTTTTCTCGGCAAAGGACCTCATGTTCATTCTATATTCCTGAACATGATAGGAGTGGGAATATTATATTGCTTTATGCGAAAAAGTGGTTCAAAAATGTCCAGGCTCTATTTAATCAAGATGTTGCGGCATTAACTCAGGAAGATCCTGGCGACAAAGAAGATCCTACAAGACATAAGAATCGAGGTCAATCTTCGAAGAAACCACGGTTCATAAATGAAGATATTTTCCTTGGTCGCAAACGGAGTCATTATCCAACGAATTCTCCTCCATCAAAGCGGCGACAAACTCAAGGTAAATTAACTCCATCTTTTTTTATTATTTTTATATAAATTCAGAATTTATATATTCCAAAAATATGTTTCAGAAATTTAAGAATATATTTTCTTTATTCCGAATATTCAGATTTTTGGAAGATTCAGAATTTTATTCTGAAAATTCAATTTTTTAGAAAATTCAGAATTTATTTATTTCTTCTGAAAATTCAAATTTAAAATTTTCTCAAAATTCAGAATTTATTTATATTCCGAAAATTCAATTTTTTTAGAAAATTCAGAATTCATTTTCTGAAATTTCAGAATTTATTTATTTTCTGAATTTTCAAATTTATACTTTTTTGAAAATTCAAAATTTATTTATATTCCGAAAATTCAGATTTTTTTTAAAGAAAATTCAGAATTTACTTATTTTCTGAATTTTCAAATCTAGACTTTTCTGAAAATTCAGAATTTATTTATATTCCGAAAATTCAGATTTTTTTTAGAAAATTCAGAATTTATTTATTTTCTGAATTTTCAAATTTAAATTTTTTTTGAAAATTCAGAATTTTTTAAATTCCGAAAATTCAGTTTTTTTAGAAAATTCAGAATTTATTTATTTTCTTAATTTCAAATTTAAACTTTTCTGAAAATTCAGAATTTATTTATATTCCGAAAATTCAGTTTTTTTTTTTAGAAAATTCAGAATTCATATTTTTTTTCCTGAAAATTCAAATTTAAGATTTTCTGAAAATTCAGAATTTATTTATGATGAGGATAAAAACCGAAGAGCCTGATGCATGACACGTGGATTAATCTCACCGCCGATCATCAAGTAATAACCCCTCGGGGCCTCCGCCTTCAATTCCCACCGGTGAGAGATCCTCGGGAAAGATGGACTACCTCTTGGCATCTGAAGCAATACCTCGGGCCCTTGAGGGACACTGTGCATCCCGAGCCGATAAGAATCACCATGTCCCGAAGGACTTGACACCCTGGTGATCTAGAAGCATCTGGAAGAGAAGACCGTTGGGGCCTAACTGAATTACAGCCTGGTAATCTAGAAGCATCTGGAAGAGAAGACCGTTGGAGCCTAACTGAATTACAGCCTGGCAATCTAGAAGCACCTAGAAGAGGTATGAGCTGTCAAGCTAACTAATTCCAAAGGCGCCCACGTGGCGGTCGGGAGCTAGGTCTCAGATGCTCGTGACATGGTCTATTCAGGTAACTTGCTCCCCAAGCAACCCCCCACAGGAAGCCTATAAATAGGAAACCTCACCAGATGATTAGCAAGGGGGATCGGAACGGCGAAGCCCTGCCTCTCCAGAGACTCATATTCCACCTGAAAAGTGTAATCTCTTTGATCTGATAGGGATTTCATCTCCGATTCAGGGGATTTCCGTGGTTTTCTCCCCGATTTCGGGGTTTCCACGTAAATCTTGTGTCGATCTTTCCTTTTCTTGAGTTTTTCTCTCCCGATTCTTCTCGATCTCATCTCGATTGGTTCCCAATTGATCTACAAATTCAATTGTTGACTTGAATCAACGGTTCTCTCCGATTCTTGCATCAACACAAACCTTCTTTCTGCCAAACGCATCAATGCCATTGCTGTGAAGTGTAGGATCTCCTCGAGTCCCTTCTTCTTTAACTTATAGGATCCCGAATTCCTCTGATCGAGCCAGTTCTCCATCTAAAGAGGGGGAAATTGCAGTTTATTACGAAGCCCTAATTGGTGGTCTTAGGCTTCCTCTTCCCCAATTATTTGTAGATATCCTGAATGAATTTGAGGTTTGTCCCTCATACCGCTCCAAACTCTCGAGATGTCTCTGGTGGTTTTGTAATCGCTTTGTCTCCATTGTGGAATTGAACCTTCAGAGAAAAGTTTAAGTTTTATTTTGGCTTGAGCTCGGGAGAAATCCACCGATTGGTATTACTTTGGGGCTCGCCAAAATCGCCGCTTCCTCGGATCTGCACTTTTCATTGAAAGGCTGGAAATCCAAGTATTTCTTCGTTTCTTGTTCTGACGGTTTCCCATTCCGAACTCAATGGGGTACTCCCAAATCCCATCCAATGGAG
The DNA here is from genome assembly GCA_026586065.1 of Dioscorea zingiberensis. NCBI lineage: Eukaryota > Viridiplantae > Streptophyta > Magnoliopsida > Dioscoreales > Dioscoreaceae > Dioscorea > Dioscorea zingiberensis. Next base: position 21,497,154 of record CM048820.1, read on the forward strand.
AAAAGGGATCTTGACAAGGAGGAGAAGAAAGAATATGAAAAACTCTTAGAATGCTTTGATCTCCGAGTTGATTCTTATCTTACCTCTGATATTCTCGGAGCTAGTGGCCTCTATACCATCTTAGGTAGGGTTTGCTCAGAATCTTGTCTTCTTCAGGATTAATGTCTTATCTTGATTGTTAACCCGAATTCTTGCTTGTCCTGTAGAGAAAAGACCTGCTGATCCTCGAGCCGCTGCCGGGAATTTATTAGCTACTGTGAGGGCGAAGGAAGCTTTGTTGAGGACTTCGAAACTCGAGAAGAGGAAAAGGAAAGAGGGTCCCCGAACTACAGAGACTGAAGAACCTCCACAGAAGAGGGGAGGTGCCCCGGGAGTGAAGGACCCGAATCCAGTTCCTGAAGTAAGGGAGAAGTCCACTCGGCAGAGTTCGGGAGCTCCTGGTACTGAACCAAGAGGTTCAGCAAGAAAAGGAGTCGTGAGGAAGGTAGGTACCCTTGAAGCTCCACCCACCATTGCCGCGGAGGAAGCTCCTATGCTGACACCCATTGAGGAGGTGGATAGCGACGACACGATGCCAATATCAGCGAGGCGTTTCCGAGTTCGCCCCTCTTCAACTGTGCCTCCAGTTACTGTTATTCCCGAGCCCCAGGATCGGGATGGTGCATCGGGAAGTATTACTGAAGGATTATCTTCTGATCCGCCGGCTCTGGAAATAATTGATCCTGTTCCTGAGCCAACTGTCCCTCTTAGGCGCTCGAAGAGGGGCCGATTGAGGATAGAAGAATCTTCGGATATTCCAACTTCTGTCCCTCTCGTAGAGGGGGATCTTGGTCCAAGGGAAAAAGGTAAAAAGCCTATAGCGAGTAGTTCTGAGGGAATGAAGATAAACCCACTCGAAGGACTATTCTTCAATCCTGAATCAGCGGCCTTCAGCTTGGAACTTCTCCGGTCCAAGATTCTCAAGCGAGACTTGACAAATTGGAAGAAGATGAGATCGCCGCCATCTCCGGATCACTGCTATTTCAGTAAGTATCGAATTATTTCAATTTTCTTGATGATTTTTAACTCGTCGCCTCAACGATCTCTACCTGCAGAACAGCATTCTTTCTGACAGAGCAGCTCGTCTGTTAGAAGAAAGGAAGGATCTCCGGTTCGCACTTTCTCTCCGGGAAGGAGACTATCAAAACTTGAAAGATGAGCTTTCCGCAATGAAGGCAGAGAGAGACAAGATTCAAGCTTCACTGGACTCTTCAGGCAGAAACTGTCAGAAACTTCTCGAGGAAAAAATAAAGTTGGAGAAGAGGGTCCTTCCCCTGGAAAACGAAATAAATAAATACAGGGCTGCTGCTGACGAGATGCTGAAAGCTCAAGAAGCCTTGGAGGCTCGATGTAAACTTGCCGAGGGCAAATGGTCGAAGCCGCCGTGAGACATATGGGAAAACGTCTTTGGAACTGGCCCAAACCAAAGAGCAGATGAGGATCCTGACAGAGGAGAATAAGAAGCTCCAAGAAGATTATTCGAGCAAATCAACGCCTCGGATGAGGCGTAACAGATCCGCCGGGTTTCGCTTTGGAGGCAGAATGAGAAACTCTCTTCTGAAGTTGCTTCCCAACGGGAAACCTTAGCCCTTTGTTCTGAGCAAGTCAAGAAAGCCGAGGCTATTTGTTCGAGCGATAAGGCTGGTGGGTACGATTTAGGATTTCTCGCCGGTGGTACCGATGCTTTTAGAGTCCTTCGGGAGCTAGTGTTGCAGGTGGTTCCTGAAGAAACTTTGAAGGTGCTTCCAGTGGATTTCTCTTCGTTGACATACAAGGGGGGTCTCAAATATCTTGCTGGTGAAGACCCCACAGCAGATTCAGAGAATGAATTTATTGAGGAGATCTCATCTGGAGAAGGAGAGGGCGCTGGAGCAGAAGGAGCTGCTGTCGGAGATGATCCAGGGACTACGGGGGTTGACTCCGAGGCTGTGGCCTCTTCCATTGACACACCTTCTTGTCCTGTTGTTGAACAAGATATCCCCGAGCCTCAAATCTGATTGTCAAACTAACTTTACCTTGATGAGTTTGAATTGTAATTTATATCCTTTGTGTAAAAGAGTTTCTTGAATCGAGGTTTTGTTTTCGAGCTCCCAAGTTCGCTTGTTGAGCTTCGAGTTTGTGTTTTGAACGAGGTTCTTGATGTCTGTCTCCCGAAGTTGAATTATAACTATGGGATCAAAACGCTTAAAACTTCTGCCCGAGGGGACTCTTAATCAAGCGATCGAGGTTTTCCGCGTCATTTTCCGAAGAACGACGTGGCTAAGCGATCGATACGCTCCAAATCACTTCCCGAAGAGAGGGAAAATAGCCAAGCGATCGAAGCGCTTCAAGCTATTTCCTGAGGGGGGATAATGACCAAACGATCGGAGCGCTTCAAGCCATTTCCCGAAGAGGGGGACAATAGCCAAGCGATCGAAGCGCTTCAAGCTATTTCCCGAGGAGGGATAATGACCAAGCGATCAAAGCGCTTCAAGCCATTTCGAAAAGGGGGACAATAGCTGCTTATCAAGCGCTTCAAGCTATTTCGAGGAGGGATAATGACCAAGCGATCGAAGCGCTTCAAGCCATTTCCCGAGGGTAGTTTGTATATACAAGAAGGCGTTCATAGAAATGCACAAAGTAAAATTATCACGAAATTGTAATTGAGGGACTGATTTTATTGATAGTACCTTCGAAGATGTTCAGAATGATACAGGTGTTTTAATTTCTTCCCATTCATTCTAACAAGCCAGTATGTTCCAGGCCTCACAACGCCTTGAATGACATAGGGACCTTCCTAGTTTGGAATAAGTTTCCCCGTTCTGCTTTTGTTGCCATCAAACTTGTTCGCCCTCAGCACCAGGTCCCCTAGTTGAAAGGTCACCTGCTTCACCTTCTTGTCATAGAAGCGTTTCACCCTCTGACGATATGCAGCTGCTTTGAGGCTTGCTTCATCCCTCCTTTCCTCCAAGAGATCAAGTTCTGCTCTAAGACGCTCCTCATTCATCTCCGGATTGAAGGCTTGAGTTCGGGGAGTTGGAACTCTTGTCTCTGGTGGAATCACCGCTTCAGTCCCGAACGTGAGAGCGAACGGGGTCTCACCAGTTGGGGTTCGGGTTGTGGTCCGATATGCCCAAAGAGTCCCCGGAATTTCTTCGACCCAAGAAGATCCGTGACTAAGAACCCTTGTCTTCAAACCATGTAGGAGGGTTCGGTTTGTAACTTCCACTTGTCCATTTGCTTGTGGATGCGTGACTGAAGTGAGCCTGTGCTCAACATTGAACTTGTCACAGAATGATCTGAAAGCAGAGTTGTCGAACTGACGCCCATTGTCAGTAATGAAAGCTACAGGTATCCCGAATCGACAAAAAATCGACCTCCACAAGAACCCTTCACAAGCTTTCTCAGTAATTGAAGACAATGGTTCGGCTTCGACCCACTTCGTGAAATAATCAATGGCCACAATGAGGAACTTCAATTGCCGGACTCCAACTGAGAATGGGCCCAGGATATCTACTCCCCATAAAGCGAAGGGCCTCGGGCTCGCAATCGAAGTCAGGTGAGCTGAAGGGCGCCGTTGAACATTCGAATAGCGCTGGCAAGCATCACACTTCCGCTTCACCGCCATGGATCTCATGCAAAACGTACCTCGCCTCGTAAGGTCGGAGACACCTCAAATATGGTAAGGTGAAAGACCTTTTGAAAAGTTGTCCTTCAATTATACTGTAACGTGCCGCCTGAACAACTATCCGACGGGCCTCCTTCGGGTCGGGAGGCAGTGTATCATGCTGAAGATAATCCATTATCGGATCCATCCAACACTCTTCATTGCTGACATCGAGGAGCTCCTCTACCGGTCTACATTCGATTGTTTTAGCAGTGAGATACTGAATGTTGACAGGCTGTCTAACATCTGCTTCTGATATAGCCAATTTTGATAAGAAATCAGCCTCAAAATTTTGCTCCCGAGGAATTTTATTGATAAGGACATTTTGGAAACTGTCAATAAGTTTCCGAAGTACGTCTCTGTACTTCTGCATGTTCTCCTCCCTAGCTTCAAATTCCTTAGTGAGGTGGCCAACCACCAATTGGGAATCAGTGTTTGCTTCAAGATTCTGAACCCCCAGACCTCGGGCAAGCTGTAAACCAGCTATCATCGCTTCGTACTCAGCTTCATTGTTGGTTGCTTTGCAATTAAACTTCAAAATGGTCGAGGTGCTCCATCCCGAGGGCGCTCGCAACACAACACCAGCTCCCGAGCCCTCAGCATTTGCAGATCCATCAGTGTAAAGCACCCATTGAGGAGCGGAAAGTTCCTGCATCTCTGGCTCCTCCGCTGGGGAAAGAAAATCCTGATCCGTTACTGTAAGTTCCGCAATAAAGTCTGCAAGTACCTGGGCCTTTATCGGCCTCGCGGCTCGTAGAAATGTCATATTCCCCGAGCTCGATTACCCATTTGGTTAATGAGAGGACTCGTGGAGAGTGGAGTACTTGCTTGAGCGGCCGGTCCGTAAGAACTTTTATCTTGTGAGATTGGAAATATGGCTCTGAAAGCTTCCTAGCGGATGTCACAAGGGCTTAGAGCTAGCTTCTCGAGGGGAGATATCTCGACTCAAAGATCATTGAGCACCTTACTAGTATAATAAACTGGCTCGGATTCCTCCTTCCTCCCTGGTGAGGACCGAACTCACGACTAAGTCCGTGACGGCCAAATACAGAAGCAACACTTCCCCAGGCTTCGGCTTCACCAGTAGAGCAGGAGACTGTAAGTAATCCCTCAGTTGATTCAGTGCTAACTCACACTCTTCGGTCCACTCCACCTTTGGGGCTTTCCTGAGAGCTCTGAAGAAAGGAAGATTCTTCTCCCCAGATCTGGAAATAAACCTTCCGAGGGCGGCCAATCTCCCGTTCAAGCTTTGAATTTCCTTTATAGTCCTCGGGGATCTGGTCTCCATGATGGCTCGGATCTGTTCGGGATTTGCCTCAATTCCTCTATGGGTGATCATAAACCCGAGGAATTTTCCCGATCTCACCCCGAATGCGCACTTGCCAGGGTTGAGGCTCATTCCATGAGCCCGCAAGGCTGCGAAAGTTTCTTTCAAATCCGAGGCATGCTCCTCAGGAGAAAGGCTTTTCACAAGTATGTCATCTACATAAGCTTCAACATTCCTTCCAATCTGGTTCTTAAAAACTTTATTCACCAATCTCTGGAATGTAGCTCCAGCGTTCTTCAACCCAAAGGGCATGACTTTATAGCAATAAGTGCCTCGGGAGGTTATAAAAGAAGTTTTCTCCTCATCAGACTTTGCCATCAAAATTTGGTTATACCCCGAGAACGCATCTAAGAAGCTAAGCATCCCATATCCAGAGGTAGAATCAACCAAATTATCAATGAGAGGCAAGGGGTAGTAGTCTTTAATACAAGCTTTATTGAGATTTGTGAAATCTACACACATTCTCCATTTCCCGGAGGACTTCTTGACCATGACTACATTAGAGAGCCATTCGGGGTATTGGACATCCCGAATGAACTCTGCTTTAAGGAGCTTATCGACCTCCTCTTCAGCAGCCGCAAGGCGATCTGGAGCATAGTTCCTCTTCTTCTGGATGACAAAGCTTGCCGGGATCAACATTGAGTTGATGTTCGATGATGTCCCGAGGGACTCCGGGCATCTCCTCCGCAGACCAAGCAAAGACATCAGCATTGTCCTTCAATAGTGCTAGGAGCTCATTTTGTCCTTTTAGATCGAGCCCTTCCCCGAGGCGAACTGTTCGCTCAGGAAGTTTGTCATCCAGAGGGTATTCCTTCAACCCCTCAACCGGAACAGGACGTCGAGCCTCCCTTTCCACATCTTCATGCTGTCGCTCCTCCAGGGCAAGGGTCTCAGCGGCTCGGCTCGACTCCCCTGTTTGATGCCTCAAAAGAGTGGAATAACATTGGCGGGAGGAAGCCTGGTCACCACGTATTTCCCCACTCCCCTCCTCAGTTTGGAACTTCAGTTTCTGATGATAGGGGGATGGTACTGCCGCCAACTTACAAAGTGATGGTCTGCCCATAATTGCATTGTAGCTGGAAGGACATCTGAGAACCAGAAAGTCAACCATTGCAGTAACTGTCCTCGGCGGTGTGCCAAGTGTCATTGGAAGGGTAATCATGCCTTCTGGGTTTCGTGAATTCCCATCGAACCCCACCAAGTGAGATCGAACATGCTTCAGATTCTCATTCCCGATCTTCATTCTTTCAAAACAATCCCAGAAGATTATATCAGCCGAACTCCCGGTATCGACCAATACCCGATATATGGTGAAGACCCCAACTTTAACTGCTATGACCAGGGCATCGTCGTGGGGTTGATAAACGCCACGAAGGTCTTCATCGGAAAAGGAGATGGGAGCTGAAGGGCTGCTTCTCTTATGTGGGGCAGTCTCCTGAACTGAGGCTACCATCCTGGCGTATTGCTTCCTCGAGGATGAGCTCTCTCCTCCGCAACCTGGACCCCCAGCGATGAAGAAGAGCTTGATATCGAGATTTGCTGGGATTGGAGGGGCCTCCTGCCCTCGTGGTGAACTCTCCTTTGATTGCACTTTCTTCGTGAGGAACTGGTCGAGTTTCCCCGCCTTGACTAGATCCCCAATGGCATCCATGAGCTGGATGCAATCTTCGGTATTGTGGCCTCTAACTTGATGATAAGCACAATACTTCTTGCTCTTCTTCATAGATCCCGACTCCTTGATGGGTTCAGGTTGCTTCAAAATTTTCTTGTTCTGGATCTGCATTAAAACATTCTCCCTTGAAGTAATGAGAGGGGTATAGTTCTCATACCTCGCTCTCCTTTGCTGCAGGGGAGGATCCCGAGGTCTCCGATCATCCGAGCGAGGTCGCCTGTCATCCCTTCGGGCTCTGTGGTCGCTTCGGCGGGGACCCCTGTTATCTTCCCGAAGCGGTTCCTCCTTCTGGAACTCCCGAACTCTCCGAAGTGCTTCCTCGCGCCGCCCAGTTTTGAATTCTTCTGAGGCGATGAACTCCTGGGCTCTACTCATCACCTCAGATAGGTTCCTGGGGACGTTCCCCGAAATAGAATCCAAAAATGGACACTCCCGGAGGCCATCCATCAATGCGCCGACAACCATAATGGAATCCTGATCACTTGTCCCCGCGGCCTCTTTGTTGAAGCGATCCAGGTAATCCCGAAGACTCTCGCCCTCGAACTGTTTACACCTCGTGAGGGAGCATCACGGTGGTTCTTCCTCTGTCTCCGACAGTTTGCAAACCGTCGAAAGAAAAGATCAGTAAGCTGGTCGAAACTAGATACCGAGCCCAGCGGGAGACTTCGGAACCAATCGTGGGCGATGTCAGTGAGTGTCTTCGGGAAGGAACGGCACAGAACAGCATCATCAATATGATTATCCATGATCTCAGCACAATAACGCTCCACATGCTCATGAGGATCAGTAGTCCCGCTGTAGTATCTTATATGCGGGACCCGGAAATCCTTTGGAAAAGGAGCATCCCAAATCTCTCTGACAAAAGGCGAATACAACTTTGACGAGCGGGGGTAAGTCCTCCCCCTCCGTTCACCGTAGTTGCGATAAGGTGCCGCGGGGGAACGATGCCGCCCGGGCGATTGATTCCTTATCGATGGGCGGTTGGGAGAGCTCCGCCCAGGGGAGCGATCCCCTCGATGATGGTAGTGGGGTGAACGCCTCGGGGACCGCTCCTGGGAGCGTCCTCGGGGTGAGAGCCGCCGGGATCTTTGTCTTCTCCCGCGTGGCTCAGGAGATTGGGAACCATCGAGGGAAGGGTCCCGCCCCCTTCTGCGAGAATTCCGGGCCTGAGGGCGTCGTCGACGCCCCGGGCGAATTGAATCGGAACTTTTAGACGAAGAGTTGTGGCTTGTACCTCTCCGTGGCGATGGATCCCGCTGACGTGGGGAATGGACGGCTGATCGGTCACGACTCTCCACCGGCCGATAGATGTGGTTTGGGGCCACGCCCTGAGAGATATGTCTCTCCACCGCCAGGAGCGTCTGAGTGAGATCCGCGATCTGACGCTCCATCGATCTGTATCGATCTTCCGGAATCTCCACCATCCTGGGAGCTGGATCCGGGGTGGGAGAAGGGCTTGGAGGATGTGGATCTCCGGGAGGCGGAACAGCCGGCGGTGGTGGGACGACCCCTGATTGAGGGATTTGTTGATCTTGAGGTTGACTCTGCTTGGATCTTCTCGTTGTCGTCATGGCTTCTCGTCCGATCGTTCCCACAGACGGCGCCAAATATGGCGGATCAGAAGATAATCCTTCAGTAATACTTCCCGATGCACCATCCCGATCCTGGGGCTCGGGAATAACAGTAACTGGAGGCACAGTTGAAGAGGGGCGAACTCGGAAACGCCTCGCTGATATTGGCATCGTGTCGTCGCTATCCACCTCCTCAATGGGTGTCAGCATAGGAGCTTCCTCCGCGGCAATGGTGGGTGGAGCTTCAAGGGTACCTACCTTCCTCACGACTCCTTTTCTTGCTGAACCTCTTGGTTCAAGCACTGTGAGCTCCCCGAACTCTGCCGAGTGGACTTCTCCCTTACTTCGTGAATCGGATTCGGGTCCTTTCACTCCCGGGCACCTCCCCTTCTCGTGGGAGGTTCTTCGGGCCTCCGTAGTTCGGGGACCCTCCTTCCTTTTCCTCTTCTCGAGTTTCGAAGTCCTCAACAAAGCTTCCTTCGCCCTCACAGTAGCTAATAAATTCCCGGCAGCGGCTCGAGGATCAGCAGGTCTTTTCTCTACAGGGACAAGCAAGAATTCGGGTTAACAATCAAGATAAGACATTAATCCTGAAGAAGACAAGATTCTGAGCAAACCCTACCTAAGATGGTATAGAGGCCACTAGCTCCGAGAATATCAGAGGTAAGATAAGAATCAACTCGGAGATCAAAGCATTCTAAGAGTTTTTCATATTCTTTCTTCTCCTCCTTGTCAAGATCCCTTTTCTCCATTGGATGGGATTTGGGAGTACCCCATTGAGTTCGGAATGGGAAACCGTCAGAACAAGAAACGAAGAAATACTTGGATTTCCAGCCTTTCAATGAAGAGGGTACAGATCCGAGGAAGCGGCGATTTTGGCGAGCCCCAAAGTAATACCAATCGGTGGATTTCTCCCGACTCAAGCCAAAATAAAACTTAAACTTTTCTACAGAAGGTTCAATTCCACAATGGAGACAAACGATTACAAAACCACACAGACATCTCCAGGAGTTTGGAGCGAGCTGTGAGGGACAAACCTCGAATTCATTCAGGATATCTACAAATAATTGGGGAAGAGGAAGCCTAAGACCACCAATTAGGGCTTCGTAATAAACTGCAATTTCCCCCTCTTTGGATGGAGAACTGGCTCGATCAGAGGAATTCGGGATCCTATAAGTTAAAGAAGAAGGGACTCCAGAGATCCTACACTTCACAGCAATGGCATTGATGCGTTTGGCAGAAAGAAGGTTTGTGTTGATGCAAGAATCGGAGAGAACCGTTGATTCAAGTCAACAATTGAATTTTTAGATCAATTGGGAACCAATCGAGATGAGATCGAGAAGAATCGGGAGAGAAAAACTCAAGAAAAGGAAAGATCGACACAAGATTTACGTGGAAACCCCGAAATCGGGGAGAAAACCACGGAAATCCCCTGAATCGGAGATGAAATCCCTATCAGATCAAAGAGATTACACTTTTCAGGTGGAATATGAGTCTCTGGAGAGGCAGGGCTTCACTGCCCGATCCCCTTGCTAATCATCCGGTGAGGTTTCCTATTTATAGGCTTCCTGGGGGCTGTTTGGGGAGCAAGTTACCTCAATAGACCATGTGCGAAGCATTCTGAGACTAGCTCTCGACCGGCCACGTGGACGCCACTGAATTAGTTAGCTTGATGCTTCATACCTCTTCTAGGTGCTTCTAGATTGCTGTGTCAGTAATTCGCTTAGGCCCCAACGGTCTTCTCTTCCGTGATGCTTCTAGATTACTGTGCAAGAATTCAGCTTAGGCCCCAACGGCCTTCTCTTCCGAGATACTTCTAGATCGCTAGGGTGTCAAGTCTTCGGGACATGGTGATTCTTATCGGCTCTGGGATGCTCGCGTGTCCCCCTCGGGCCTGAGAGGTATTGCTTACGTATCTTAAGAAGAGGTAGTCCATCTTTCCCGAGGGATCTCTCCCGAAGCGGTGGGGTCGAAGACGGAGGCCCCGAGGGGGTTATTGCAGTCGATCAGCAACTGAGATTAATCCACGTGTCATGCATCAGGCTTTTCGGTTTTTATCCTCATCATAAATAAATTCTGAATTTTCAGAAAATCTTAAATTTGAATTTTCAGGAAAAAAAATATGAATTCTGAATTTTCTAAAAAAAAAACTGAATTTTCGGAATATAAATAAATTCTGAATTTTCAGAAAAGTTTAAATTTGAAAATTCAGAAAATAAACAAATTCTGAATTTTCTAAGAAAATCTGAATTTTCGGAATATAAAAAATTCTGAATTTTCAAAAAAAAATTTAAATTTGAAAATTCAGAAAATAAATAAATTCTGAATTTTCTAAAAAAATCTGAATTTTCGGAATATAAATAAATTCTGAATTTTCAGAAAAGTCTAGATTTGAAAATTCAGAAAATAAGTAAATTGTGAATTTTCTTAAAAAAAAAATCTGAATTTTCGGAATATAAATAAATTCTGAATTTTCAGAAAAGTATAAATTTGAAAATTCAGAAAATAAATAAATTCTTAAATTTCAGAAAATGAATTCTGAATTTTCTAAAAAAATTGAATTTTCGGAATATAAATAAATTCTGAATTTTCAGAAAATTTTAAATTTGAATTTTCAGAAGAAATAAATAAATTCTGAATTTTCTAAGAAATTGAATTTTCAGAATAAAATTCTGAATCTTCCAAAAATCTGAATATTCGGAATAAAGAAAATATATTCTGAAATTTCTGAAACATATTTTTGGAATATATAAATTCTGAATTTATATATAAATAATAAAAAAAAGAGGGAGTTAATTTACCTTGAGTTTGTCGCCGCTTTGATGGAGGAGAATTCGTTGGAGAGTGACTCCGTTTGCGACCAAGGAAAATATCTTCATTTATGAACCGTGGTTTCTTCGAAGATTGACCTCGATTATTATGTCTTGTAGGATCTTCTTTGTCGCCAGGATCTTCCCGAGTTAATGCCGCAACGTCTTGATTAAATAGAGCCTGGACATTTTTGAACCACTTTTTCGCATAAAGCAATATAATATTCCCACTCCTATCATGTTCAGGAATATAGAATGAACATGAGGTCCTTTGCCGAGAAAAGTGAAGCCAATAGCTCATAAGAACTCCAAGAGAAGGAGCCTTCCTTGGAGCATTGATATACTTAGGAAAGTGTTGATCATAGCCAAACCGACGCTAACTGTGAGGGTTGTATGGCTCTGTGTGAAAATTCCCGGCATAACGCATAGGGAGAATTCCACAACGAAGGCACAACACGTACTCCATGGTATAAGAATCTAAAACATCTGGCCCCACATAATGCCTGGTGTCCCGTACTGTTTCACCATTATGATATAAAAAGGGGAAGGGACGCCACACAAAATTTTTCTCAAGTCTGATATACTTCCTAATACTAAAAGGTGTTCTGAGCGACGTGGGAGAGGCATTCATGAAATGAAGCATCTCTGGTATCTTTGAAAGACCCGGGATGGTGGATGTTCTTTTATCAATTTGTCGTCGGAGATGCATCACGGGAAAGTGACAACCGGCCCATGCAAAGAAAAAGTGTGATGGAAAAACGGTCAGAGAAAACCACGGCCTAATCGAATTACTGACCGCAATCTAGAAGCGCTAGAAGAGGTGAGAAATTTAGCTGCCAAGCTTAATTCATTCTCCGGCCAAGGCCCACGCGGGCCTGGCAGAGCTAGGTCTCAGTAGCTTCGTGACATGGTCTATTCAGGTAACTTGCTCCCCAAGCAACCCCCCACAGGAAGTCTATAAATAGGAAACCTCACCAGACGATTAGGAAGCGGGATCAGAACGGCGAAGCCCTGCCTCCCCCGAGACTCATATTCCACCTGTAAAGTGTAAACTCTTTGATCTGATAGTAATCTCATCTCCGATTCAGGGGATTCCCGTGGTTTTCTCCCCGATTTCGGGGTTTCCATTTAAATCTTGAGTCGATCTTTCCCTTTCTTGAGTTTTTCTCTCCCGATTCTTCTCGATTTCATCTCGATTGGTTCTCAACTGATCTACAAATTCAATTGTTGACTTGAATCAACGGTTCTCTCCGATTCTTGCATCAACAATTTATATTCCGAAAATTCAGATTTTTTTGGAAAATTCAGAATTTATTTATTTTCTGAATTTTCAAATTTAAATTTTTCTGAAAATTCAGAATTTATTTATATTCCGAAAATTCAGTTTTTATTTAGAAAATTCAGAATTTATTTATTTTCTGAATTTTCAAATTTAGACTTTTATGAAAATTCAAAATTTATTTTTATTTAAAAAACTCAGATTTTTTAGAAAATTCAGAATTTATTTATTTTCTGAATTTTCAAATTTAGATTTTTCTGAATTTTTTTGAATTTATTTTTATTTAAAAAAATTCAGATTTTTTTTTAGAAAATTCAGAATTTATTTTTTTTCTGAATTTTCAAATTTAAGATTTTCTGAAAATTCCGAATTTATTTATATTCCGAAAATTCAGATTTTTTTATAAAATTCAGAATTTATTTATTTTCTGAATTTTCAAATTTAAGATTTTCTGAAAATTCCGAATTTATTTGTATTCCGAGAATTCAGATTTTTTTAGAAAATTCAGAATTTATTTATTTTCTGAATTTTCAAATTTAGACTTTTCTGAAAATTCGGAATTTATTTATATTCTGAAAATTCAGATTTTTTTTAGAAAATTCAGAATTTATTTATTTTCTGAATTTTCAAATTTAGAGTTTTCTAAAAATTCCGAATTTATTTATATTCCGAAATTTCAGAGAGTTTTTTTTTTTTTTTTTTTTTTTTTGCAAAGACATCTTAAATATTTTACTATTAAATTAACTTGCAGGCATACGAATCAATAATACTTCACCAACAAGTGTCAGAGCTGTCCGTAATTCCCCAATTGGTATGAGTTTTTTTTTCTTCTTTTTTTTTTGTTTTTGTAATTTTATCCCGGATTTTTTTTAAACAGCTTCAAGAATTGATGACGCTCCTCTATCAGACTTAGGGATACCTCAGGACCCTCAAAATGTCATGGTTGAAGAAGCTCCACCCGTACCACCTCAAGGTATCTCTTTTTTTTACTCTTTCTCTTTATCTCATTTTTTTGCCATATAATTTGCATTCAATTTTGTTTCAGGTAGCATACCACTTGCTTTGACAGCTAATCTACCGCAGAATCTGCCAGTGACCCAAGAAGGTTTATTTCACTTTCATTTTATTTAATTTTCTATTTTGAAGTTTAATGACTTTAAGTTATGTCATTTAAACTTAGCTACTTCAGCTGTTCAAGATGATACTTCTTCATCATTGGGTTCAACTCCTTCCGCAAGCTTCATTCGGTATGCCCCCAGCTCTATGGAAGAATTAGAGGGAGATGATGACAATATCGAAGTTACATCTTTATTAAAGGAAACTGAAGGTTTAGTGCCTTTTTTTTGTTTTTTTTTTTTCGTTTTTGTTTTTTTTTTTTTTTTGATGAATAAGCCAGATTGCTTATATATTTTGTTGATTACCCAAGATGCTATCAAAGATGCTCACACACCCGTGGAGGAGTCAGAAGGTGAAAGCCTCAATGCTGATGCCGGAACTGCAATCTCTCCAAAGCAAGACCAAGGTTTTTATTTATATATATTTCATCATTTTGGGAATGAGAAAAGGACATTTATATTGACAATTCTTTCTCTTTATCAGTTGCCCAACAAGATGATAGCTCTCCATCTTTGAGACAAAGTCCTCCAAAAGAGATTATCGTGGAAGAATTAGGGAATAATGTCATTCATGTTGATGCAAATATTGCATCTTCATCTAAACAAGATAAAGGTTTTATTTTTATTTTTATATTTATTTATTTATTTGGGAACATATTTACTCATGTCTACTTTTTTAGGCAAAGACATGATCCCACCTTTGGTAACGCCTCAAGGTAGGAGAGATTTTTTTATATTAATATTATTATTTATCGTATATATTTTTCAACTTGCATATTCTCATCATAGATCCAAGGAACGTATCAGATGCAGCATTATTATTGCGAGACAAGGTGGCCAAGAGAATCAAATCTCTCAATTATCATAACTACCAAAGTGTTATGGACAGTGTAAAGAAATCACACCCAATTCTCAAATCCTTCGGCATCAACTTGGATGGTCTCGAGCGCTTTCTAGAAGAAATATTTCAATGCGCATTTGCTACTAGAGAAGCTTCAAAAAATCCTAATGTCCAAGCTCATATCGATAATCATCGAAATGAAGAATGTGTGGTGGAGAATACCTTAATATTGGAGAATTTTGACAGCATGGGTTTTGCCAATGACATCAACATGAAAAAGGAAACGGTTCAGAGGCTAATTACAGAACAGCAGGAGCTTCGAGCCAGAGATTGTGAAATTTCAGACAAGATCAAAACTTTGAATGAAGAAATAATCATTTTAGAAAACTCTGAGCTTACAAAGACAAATGCCCAAATTACATTGGATGAAGCCAAGACACGTCTTGCCAAGAAGAAAGATTATTTAGATGACCCCCATGTTGCTTTTTTCATGAGATGGCTTGAAGAATTAGAAGAAGCAAAAGAGTTATGTTTGCTATTTATCGGGCATTAAAAAACTTCATTTTTCCCTTTAGTTTCCTAATTTATATAGGCTTTGGTAGCTAGACTTGAGACATTTGTTATAAACATCAAGCTTGAACAAGATTATTTATTTCTCTCTCTTCTTTTTTTTTTGCTTTTATTTGCTTGTGAAATAAATATAGGGAGCTATTAAGAACCAAAAGACAAATCTGTTGAAAATAAAACCCATATCCATAGTCAAAGATTTGGATATTTAAATCAAAAGAACCATCTGCAGGTCATCTGCAGACATGACTTTTTTCTGTCTTTTTTTTATTTTCTTTTTCTTTTTTTCTTTTTTTTTTCTTTTTTTTTCTTTTTTTTTTCTTTTTTTTTTCTTTTTTTTTCTTTAAATTGAAACATAAGGAACTGATGTGTTTGCCTCAAGAAGTACTTTAAATTGTACATGACCGGTCTGCTTGATATAAGTAGCCGGATGTTCCATCATAGACAAACACACATCTCTTTATTTTATTGAATGAAATTAATACAATAGTAAATGAAAGCGAATGTTTTGCCTTGGGAAACACATTTGATGTACATCACTAGTCTACCCCTATAAGGAATCAGACATTCCGTCATAGGCAAACATTTTTAAATTATACATAATACTTCTTCAGGAAACGACCATTGATAGGCGGCATTGGTCTTTCTCCATTGGAATCGATGAGTTGATATGCTCCTCCTTCGTAGACGATCTCCACGACATATGGCCCTTCCCAATTTGCTTTAAATTTGCCCCCGACTCGTTTGTTGGTGATAATGGGTCTTCTGAGGACGAGAACCATTTCTCCTTTGGTAAAGGTCCTGAACCGAGCCAATTTGTTGTATGCTTGTGCCATCCTTGCTTTGTAGACTTCCAGATTTTGCTGCACCTCTATCCTTTTCTCATCAAGGGAGTCTAGCTCATCCAAGCGAAGCCGAATATGTTGTCTTTTATCGATATTTCATTTTGTAGTGCCATCCTTAGTGAAGGTATACGGATTTGAGGGGTAAGACCGCTTCAGTTCCAAAAACCAAAGAATATGGACTACATTGTGTTGGGGTCCTATAAGTGGTGCGATAGGCCCATAACATTTCAGGGAGCCTTTCGTGCCAATCCTTTTTATTTTTGGATACGGCTTTCTTTAATAGCTTTGAGAGAGTCTTGTTGAATGCTTCTGCCAATCCATTTGCTCTGGCATTGTAGATGGAACTATATCTCTAGTCTATTTTATGATGTTGTGTGAATCTCCCAATTTTGAAACTTTCGAAGGCGGGACTATTATCCGAGATGATTCTCCTTGGAGTCCCAAATCTATATAGGATGTTTTCCCTTAAAAATTTGATGACATTTTCAGTTTTTACTTCTTTTAGTGGAGCGACTTACGCCATCCTGAGAAGTAGTGCATGCTGACGTAATGAATCGATGCCCCAAAGATGACGGAGGTTCTATTGGACCGACTACATCTGTTCCCCATATCTCAAAAGGCCATGAAGAAACTGTGGGGTGTAGGGGGTTTGGATGTTGATGGATGAAATCCCCATGTATTTGGCATAGATGACATCTTCTAGCATAGTCAATGCAGTCTCTGACCATGGTTGGCCAGTAATATGCCATGCGCTTAATCTTAAGTCGCATTTTGGGTCCGGATTGGTGTGCACCGGATATCCCGGAGTGTACATCGTGCATAACATCTTTTGCTTCCTCATAAGAAAGGCACCGCAGAAGTAGTTGATCGTACGACTGGCGGTATAATGTGTCATTTATCAAGGTATATCTTAGGGTTCTTCGTTTTATCTGAAGACCTTCTGATTTGTTCCCTAGAAGTTTATCATATTTGAGATATTCCATGAATGGTTGCCTCCAATCTTCCTCTGGCATTTCGAGGGTGAAGACTTCCGCTTTGCCCTTTGTATCCTCCTCTTCAACTTTGTCAAGGATTGTACTTATGGGTCTTCTACTTCTTATGGTAATATAGATTTCTTCATAGTCTGGATTTGCCAACTCCTTTGCAACCTTCGCCAAAGAATCAGCTTCTCCATTTTCTGATCTTAAAACCCTCCTCAGCTGCACTTGGGGGATTTTCCTCATCAGCTCTTTGACCTTCTTATGGTATTTAAGAAGTTCAGGTTTGTGTATCTTGTATTCTCCTTCAACTTGCTTGATAATGAGTTGTGAGTCTCCAAGTATATGTATATGCTGGATCCCCATTTTGATTGCCAACTCCAAACCAGCTATGAGAGCTTCATACTCTGCTTCATTATTTGTACAAGGCTCTGTAAGGGAGAGTGCATATCTAAGAATTCCTCCTTCTGGAGTGATAAACACAAGTCCTATCCCAGCTTTGATTTGCAGAATCGTGGACCTGAGTCGAAGCTTTATAGATGGCGCCCCATCAAAATATAATCGCCACTCTGCTTCTTTCACCGTAAGTGTCTCTTCATCGTGGGAGATCATAATTGAGTGATGAATCATGCAGGAGAGGATGCGCCGCTAGAAAGTCCGGCCAATGCACGCTTCTTTGCGGCTTTACGTGGAGTGTATGTTATATCAAACTCCATCGGGATTAACGCGCCACGTTACCCGATCTTCCAAAGCTTGGCCGGGTCTAGTCATAAGGTATTTGAGGGGATCAATTTTTGATATAAGGATGACTTTATGCGCCAACAAGTAGTGTCTTAGCTTCTTGACTGCAAACACTAAAGCTAAACAGTGCTTCTTAATTGGTGTATATTTACTCTCAGCTCCTATCAACATCCTGCTGAGGTAATAAAGCGCGTTTTCTTTGCCTTCTTCATTGTTTTGAGCCAGCATAGCGCCTAATGACCCCTCTAATGCAGCGGTATATAGAATTAACGGCTTTCCGGGGATAGGGGCCATTAACACTGGTGGATTTACTTGGTGTATTGCTTGAGATCTTCAAAAGCCTTCGGCATTCGTCATCCCATTTGAAAGGCATATTCTTCTTAACCAACTTAGAGAAAGGCTTACATCTTCCGTATGTATTGAGATGAATCTCCTGATATAGGCCAGGCGCCCTTGAAATGACCGCAGCTGCTTCAGTGTTTGAGGGGGTGGCATTTCTAGGATCGCCTTTATCTTAGAGGGATCTATCTCTATCCCACGATGCCTTACTATAAAGCCAAAAACTTCCCCGATAGGACTCCAAAAGCACACTTCATGGGATTCATTTTTAACTTGTATTCTCTGAGGCGTGTGAAAACTGTCCTCAGATCATCAAGATGCTTATCTTTAGAATTTGCCTTGACCACGAGATCGTCCACATAGCATTCGATGACTTTGTGAATTAGATCATCAAATATTCGGGTCATGGCTCTTTGATATGTTGCCCCGCGATTTTTTGGACCAAACGGCATTACCCTATAACAAGATATGCCCATAGGTGTCCTAAGGCAAGATGTTTTTCATCATCTGGATGCATTTTAATTTGATTGTATCCGAATATCCGTCCATAAAGGAGAACATCTCATACCACGAGGTGTTATCGATCATGATCTCCATAACGGGTAAGGGGAAGTCATCTTTGGGACATGCCTTATTCAAGTCTCTGAAATCCACGCATATCCGTATTTGCCCATTCTTTTTCTTCACGGGTACTATACTGGCTATCCAATTAGGATATTTCTCCTCCCTGATGAAATTTGCTTCAATCAGCTTCTTTGTTTCTTCTATCACTTTCTCTTCTAAGTCAAATTTCATTCTTCTTGGCGCTTGTTTGACTGGAGCGATACTGGGATCGATAGCCAATCTATGAACAGCCACCTCATTGTCGAGCCCTGGTATTTCATTATAATTCCAGGCAAAACAATCAATATGCTCCTTCAAAAGGGTTGTGAGGGATGCTCTCTCCTCCTCCGATAGCTGTGTACTTAGGAAGGTTGGCCTTGGGTCTTCATCACTTCCTAAGTTGACCTCAACCAACTCATCAATTGTCGCTTACCCCCCGTCTTCTAGTTCAGGTGGTGCATTCTTTATTTTGATATCTTTATCTTCTTTGGACTCTGTCATGTAGCATGAGTACCTGGAAGGTTCAAAGTAACCTATTCCTCTCTTATCCACATGTACGGGGTTCCACAGCTGATTAAAAATTTGATATGACTTCTTTGACCATTTCATCTTGCCCCCAAACTTCTCAACTACCGTCTTGAGCTTTTCATGGTAATAACTGGGGAAGTTTATGGACCAAATTTCGTCATCCCTTAACTCTCCAATATCTATGATATCATCATCTGAAACTTCATTAATTTTGGCTTGATAGAAGAGGATGCCTCTCTCTTTTTCATGTCGAGCAGGGACATAGAATATCTTCAAATGCTCAACTGTGTTAACGTTCAAATCATCCAAGGATTTGTAGAGCCCATCAGGAATCCTCGTGATGTGAAATGCGCTTTCTTGGGAGGACCTTTTAACTTGGATTGTTCTTTGGCATGCGTCCCTGTTATTCTCATCTTCTGAGGACTCGGTGTCACTACCAAAGTGAGGCAATGTTGAGTCTTTCTCCTTTGACGCAATGGTAGGCTTGGGTGTCTTTACCGGAGACTCTACCTTTTGGCTCGGGGACTTGCCCCCTTTTGATGGCCTAAGGTAATATCTCGCGTCTTCATAGTGGACTTCATGGATGCCAAAGGGTTGAAGTTCTCCGTCAATTCTAAATTCCTCCCCATCCACTGTATATTTCACACACTGATGGAGTGTTGAAGGAATCATTTGATTATCATGGATCCATGGCCTACCCCAAAGGGCTTTGTATGAGGCATCTGTGTCGATCACATGAAACTTTACTTCAGATGTCACCTTTCCAAATTTAATTGGAAGAGTAATGGATCCCAACGCCTTTTAGGCTGTCTTTGGTTAAAACCTTGAATGACAATCCTCTCATGAGATAAGTGGCATATCTCGAGAGCCAATGCTCGGAGAGTGTTGAGAGTCATTAGGTTCACGAGAGGACCACTGGATCAATCAAGATCCGGTTGATCTTTATGCCATCACAAGAACCCGTTACATATAAAAGTCTATTATGTTACGTAGTACCAAGCAAAGCAAATCCTCTTACGTAGAATGATATTGAAGATGCATGAAATGCATACATAGCTTCTTTCATGTTAATTTCTGCAAAGTAGGCTTGATATTCCTCAGGATTTTGAAGGGCATGTATTAAGGACTCCCTGACTTCAGTTTACATCATCAAGGCTTCATACATGCTGAGAAGAGCGGGGACCTTCTTCAGGTGTGCCAAAATATTGTAATTCGGCTTCTTTGAAGGTTTCTTTGGTTACATATCCTTCTCTTCAATCATTTTTCCTTTGTTTTTGTCATTGGAGCTGGAAGCCTGTTTTGACTGAAGTACTTTTCCAGTTCTGAGTTGCATTTGATGTACAGGATAAGGCACTTCATCTCCCTCATCATCTTCTTTGTCTGGGAAATTCAATTCATCATCAGAATCTTCCAGGTATGTTATGGCACGACAAACACCTTTTTCTTCAAAGCAATCATCTGTCACTGTCAAATTTCCCACGGAAACTTGCTTTTGTACCCACCTTTGAAAATTTCGGCATTCTTCTATGGTATGCCCCACAAGCCGGTGATATGGGCAATAGTTTGGGTGACTATCAAGATGCATTAGACACGGTCTTTTGGGCTTAGGTAGATCCAAACCCATTTCCATAGCTTGATCAAAAAGCCCCTTCCTCTTGTCCTTCTTAATCTGGACATCTTGGAGAGCAGACTTTCTTTTATCGTTGGTTGCTTTTGCGGGAGACAAGGACTCCACGACCTTTGAAACAAAGTTTGCTCCTGATGCTTCTGGAGGGTATCTTCCAAACTCGTCCCATTCGGCATCTTCAATGTGCAATTGTTGTAGCCTGTTTGCTGACTCCTTTATCACTCTTTGAATGAAGGCAGGAATTTCTTCAGCAGGCATAGCTTTCCTCAAGACCTTATATTTTGGAGTTTTTGGGGTGTAATATGGTGTCTTGGGCTCTTCTGGTTGGTGTGGCTCCAAAAGTTTGGCGTTCGCCTTATTCACTCTTTCCCTAAATGCCATCTTCTTCTTCTGTTTTTTACTGATATAGGGCCTGCCGTGACGGTCATATGACTCTTCTGGCTCAGAGAAACTATCATCATCCGAGTCACACAAAGGGTATCCTCCAGAAATAACCCTGCAAGTTTCCACTTGCACACCTTCATCATCTTCCTCTGCCAATTCCCCAAGTAATTCTTTGACCTCTTCGGGGAAGTAATCTCTGAGAGTGATCAAGACCCTTTCCTTCTGCTCATATTCATCGAGGGACTCAATATACTCTTCTATAATAGACTTCTTGCGCTTTGATTGTTCACGCTTCTGTTTCTTTTTCTTGTTTTTCTTCTTTGTCTGTTTCGTCAGGGGTCTTTTAGAAGGTTCTTGAGAACGTTTCCAAGCGATCCCTGGAAGCTCAGCCAACCTCTATAACATTTTCATTGACTTTTTAGTTATAAATACTTCCCACAACTCTTCTGGGAAATGCGGGGGCCCGTCTGCATTCGGCGGAAGTATTACTTTGTTGCCCAAGACTATGACTTCCCCTTTGGGTGATTCCTCATGGTCTAGGGTGGTCAAGCATAGTGGGTATGCTCAAATTTGGTCGCTCCAACAAAACATTCTTTGAAAGCGTAATCTTGCCTTCTTGATATTGTCTTTCAACCCAATCCTTGAAAATATAACAATCCTCAATTATATGCCCCAATACTCGTGGTATAGGCGTGCTTGGGATGATCCTTTTTGTTCTCGCTTCTTACGGTCTTTTGCATTCGTGAAGTTGCGAGACCTTCTTTCACAAAGATCTTTAAAGATTTTCAATACTTTATCTACTTTGAAAGAATATTTCTTATTCATTCTTTCTTTCAAGGAGGGAATAGGTTTTGATTCATTACCGTGACACCAATGTAGGCTAGCTTGATTTGTTCCGCTTGTGAGACTCCACTACATCTTTTCCTTTGTCAACATTGAAGGTTGTAGCAAGATATTTGACACCTTGTCCCTTTTAGGCTTTTCACTATTGTTCCTTGGAGTTTGGAAATTGGAAACCACCTTCGGGCTTGTCCTTTCCAATTTCTTTTGCTTGTGAAATTAACTCACGAAATGTAGTGATACTAGATGTACTTAGAAAGGGGTGCCATCCAAATTTATCAATATTGCCGAGTAATAAACCCACCGCCTGCGGTTGATCGAGGGGTTGTTCACATTTGATGCTTAGGTTTCTCCATCTCATAATGTAATCCACCACTTTTTCATCTTTATTTTGGCGTGTGGCTGCGAGGTCGGCAATAGTGATCTTGTCACTTACACCCCCGAACCGTACTCGAAATGCATCTTTCAGTTGTTGCCAGGTTTGGATTGACTCGGGCTGCAAGCTGGCATACCATTCAAATGCCACTCCTGCGAGACTTGCAAAGAACTGCCTGAGAAGGAGTGAAGGCTTAGCACTTGTATCTCCACAGGCTGTCACAAAATGAGCCAAGTGTTGATCAGGATTGCCAATCCCAGTAAATTGTTTAAACTTGGGTACATTGTATCCCTTGGGATATGGTACCAAGTTATGGTAGCTGGGATAAGGTTTATCTCCATCAACCTTTATCTCTTTCCCTTTAGCTTGCTTTAATTCAGCGGCCACCATTTGTTGTATCTCCTCCCGAAGTCATCAAGTAGGTTGACTGCTGCGGAATAGGGAGCATATGAGGTCCCCCCTTGCTCTCCTAGCCTAGGGATTTCTCTCACAGGTGCATATGAAATTCCCTCTTGTTCTCTTGGCCTAGGAATTTCTATCAGTTGTGGGTTTGGGCTTTTAGGCCTTTGTGCTTTTTGACTTTCCATCAAGGCAGCCATTTGTCCCTGCATTTTCACCATTGACTCCATCAACATTGTCATGTTTTCATTGAGCCATTGATATTCAGCTTCCCGATTTTCCATTTGACGGAGTCTCTCCATTTGTTGGACTCTCCTTGTAATATCATCCCCATTATAAACAAAGGCAGGTTCATCCTCCGCTTCTTCAGTTGGGGGGTTTGCTTCCTTGTAATTCGTTGGTTTGCGAAATACTGGAAGGTTCCCTGTTCGTTGACCCTCAAGTGGCATCTGGCTTGAACCTTCATCCCCCACCCCACTCTGAGAGTCTACCGCCCTTCTACGAGATCTTGTGAGTATCCCTGGTTGTTCCTGTTCGGGTACCGGGTCTCCTCGGGTTTCAGTGACCATCCGGACAGTATGTACCTCTACATCTTCATCAAACATCTCTTCATCTTTCTTTTCTTTCCTCCGCTGAAACTTTGAGCGGGAGGTCTTTGTTTGGTTTTGTGCAGAAGCTATTCGATCAAAAACCGTCTTGCGTGCTTTTGATACGAGCTGCTTCTTCTTTTGGTAGAACTCCTTCAGTGTCATCTCCTCAGACCGCAGCTTTTTTGACGCTACGTAAGTCTTGTAGAGATTTTTGTTGAAAGAGTCCTTATGGTGGGACTTTGGAAATCTACCCCCCTTGTGTCCACTTCTAGGAGGTCGCAACTCAAGTAAAGTAGTTGAATTCTTCTTTACCAGCTTAAGTGGTCCAAACGAGTTGTTGAATGAACCCACTTGATTATTTTTGTGCTCTTGGAAGGACACAAAATCCAACTTCTGCTTAGGAACTTTCATCTTTCTTGGTGCGAGCCTTGAGAACACACTCTTCCTCTTCGGTGTATCTTCATCAGAATGGAATATCCCGCTCGCTCTCCCATTTGCAGTAATGGTTAAAGTGGGTTCATCGTCTTCATCATTCAAAGATACTATCCGTTTAGGGTAGGATAGCCTCTTAAAAGCAGATACCCTTGATGGTTCCTCCGTAACAGTATCTTCCGTAGTCGCAGGGACAATCACATTTGGGCGACGTCCTTTAGATGGGAGGCGTGGAACAGTTAAATTCTCCTCCGTTGGTGGTGACTTCCTTATGAACTGAACGGATTCAGAAATTGTACCGAATCTCAATTCAGACCCGAAGTAGATCTTGAAAGTGCGGCTTGGCAGTTGGACTTCAGCTCCCTCTCCTAGGAAGATGGTGAGTTTCGGGCTTCCAGACACGGTTGAGCTCCTGAACGCCATTTCTCCTGCAAGAAAAATAACAACGTTAGTTTTCTTTGCACAAGTTATAAAACACACTGCCTTTACTTATACTTTTGCCTCAAAGATGGGAGGTGGAATAGTGTCCCCACCGGGCGTACCAGAATTTGTGGGATCGAAAATACGCGCCTGGCATCGTATCTATGAAGAGACACCGGGCGATATATCGAATCACAAATGTCGTATTTATTTTAGTTTTGTGGGTTCTTCAATTCCTAATAGAGGCAAGCCTCTATTATTAATTACCCCAAACAATGTCTTGGGAACCTCTGATTAAGGGCAAAAATACAAGTAGAGACAATGAAAATAATTTATTTCATTTATTGCAGAAATTTATTACATGTATAAATATTTATCATATAAATATATATTTTATTTATTTATTTATATAGATGATGTAAGCCTTCGCCTTTGGAATTTGTGCTTCACCACCGCCTTAGAATTTGAGCGCTTTGGTTGCCTCGGGATACCGATTTTGTCGCCACTCGGAGATCTTACACCATTTTGGGATTTAATGATGACCGCCTTGAAGGGAGTATTTCATCAACTGCTTCAAGTAGCATGCCACATGGAAATTTGTATTTTACATTGGCCGCCTTTGGCTACTTTAAGATCCCGATTTTACGCCAGCTTGGAGATCTTGCACCATTTTGGAATTTTTAATGACCGCCTTGAAGTAAGTATTTTATCACGCTTCAAGAAGCACGCCATTTTGAAATATGTATTTCTACGGTACTCAAGATGCGTATTCATCACCACTTCAAGATTTATATTTCATCGGGTACATCGAGATGTGTATCGCTTTAAGTCGCGTGCCTCACCGGACCAGGATGTCCGTTTCATTGTTTTAGGAACTTATATTTCTAACCTCCAAATTTATTATTTATTTTATTATATTATTTTTTATATATATTTGGCTGAAACACAAATTGGAGGACTGTTAGAGGTTCTGACCGGGCATTATTGTGCTTCATTCATGGAGTAATGGATGCACGTGCTTGGTAATTCCATCATCATGTCATCATGCATATGATAATAATATATTATTATTAAAATCCAATGAATATTTTGAAGAAAGCATTAATATCCTTATCCAGGAATCATTCGAAGGCTTATCAATTTATTCACTGTTTACTTCATTAATTGCTTTTTTGACTTTCCAACACACACCAAGTTTCAGCTCCACTTTAATTGGTTTCATCAAACTATTAGATAAGGTATCTTGATATGATAACTTTTCGACCATTATTTCTCTGGTGTATTATATCAAACATTTAGAGGGCATGTTATACACCGAGGTACTATGCATTTCTTTGAGAATTCTTGCTTCTCAAAATTTACAATAGTGGAAATTCATAACTTTTAAAGTTATTTCTGTAGTAGTCCTGGGATACTCTTCTTTTCCCCTGAAGTCTTTGGATTCTTTTGAAATCATAAGTAACTTGCAAGGTCTTTGGCGAAAGTATTGAAGGTATTTTGAAGTTTTCTTAATTTGATTTAAATTGACCCCAACTTGATCTATAAAACTTTTCTTGTTTGGGAATCACGAGTTATGAAAGACTTTGTTGTAGTCACAGATGACTTCATATTCATTTATTCATTTGCAGCCTCTCAAATCCAACTATAAATCAGCTCAAGCTTCTATACATTCCATTCAGAAATATGCCACGAAGACAAACCCTTGCTGTAGTGTGGTAATCTTTACACACTCTCAATTTGGTTCTCATTATGGACATTGTTTCCAAAATTGTAAATAATGTCACTAAAACCATCTCCCATATGTCTATTCAGCTACTTTTAACAAAGAAGGAATATTTGATACGAGTAACCCTCATTTGGATGATGAGCTTATTAACTTTGAGCATTTTATTAAGTTGATTCTCATCTTTTGAGTCACAGAAAGCACATCATTTATTGCTTTCCCTTATCATGGTTAAAAATCTCTTTCAAGACATTTTCTGGAATAATTGATATGCATTCCAAATTTCCAACAAAGAGGGACCTTGGTTGATAAAAAGGATTACATTAATTTACATGCATCTTTTATGTCAATCCATGACTGATGATGGTGTCTGTCAAGCCATCCCAACTTGAAATGTATTGTCATTGGCTTTCATATATAGATAAATTTGAGATGCTTTACAAGTGTTTACAAAGATAGGGGTTTGTTTCTACAACCCCAAACTAATAACACAAGCATGAATTGGTGATCTTCCTGCAGCTCCTCCGGACATTGTATAAAAAAAAATTAGGAAGCAAAGCTCCTTATAGTCTTTTAAACACCTCCAGTGGATGATTTGGATGTGGCTTCATAGTTGCCATCCAGAAGCAAGATCTATGTTGTCACGACCACAGGGAAGGACTTGATCTAGATCTCGAATCACGAAATCTTCTCCATCGTCATGCGACCACAAGGAAAGACTTGGTCTAGATCTGAAATCTCCATTGAAGAACTTGGCCTGAATTTAAGTCTGAGATCATCTCCAACATCACAACCACAAGGGAAGGATTTGAATCTGAACCTGAATATGAGATCATCTCCATCGTCACAACCACAAGGGAGGGACATGATCTGGATTTGAATCTAGGATCGTCTCTAATGTCACAACCGCAGGGGAGGGACATGATCTAGATTTGAATATGAGATTATCTCCAATGTCACAACCGCAAGGAAGGGACCTGATCTAGATTTGAATATGAGATTATCTCTAATGTCACAAACTACAAGGGAGGGACTTGAGAAATCGGGCAAATGGGCGCAGGCTACAAGTAGCGCATGACTGACATTACCGCTACGGCATCCACAAGGGAGGCCGACGGTAGAGAGATCTCAAGGAACGTATACATGGCGGGGCCGAGCATCCACAAGGGAGGCCGACACTTGGATGAAGGTTGGCGTCGGCGAAATCTAGCAGCAGCGGACATGGCGGCGCCGGGCATCCACAAGGGAGGCCGGCCATGCTGTTGAGGGTGGCGGCGGCGGTGGTGAAGCGGTCATGGCAGCGCCGGGCATCCACAAGGGAGGCCGGCCATGATGTTGACAAGGGCATGTGTTGGCTTAATTTAATGAATTACATAGTATGAAGAAGAAAATACCTTTCTTCTTGAAGAATCTTTGATCTTTCTCCTTGTCTTCTCTCGTTCTCCTTCTTCACCCTCCTTTTTTTTTCTCCCTGATGCCTCCTCTTCTCTATATATAGAGCAGCCAACCTTTTTTATCTTTTAATTTAATTAATTTTTTTTAATCCAAATCCAATCTCTTTTTTTAGTTATTTATTTTGTTGTTTAACCTTATCTCATTAATTAACTGACTATTTTAATTAATTTTATCCAAACCGTAGGCTCAGATGAGATTTAATTTCTTAATTTTTTATTTTACCTATTACATATATTTATTGTTATTATTTTTTATTATTACTTTTATTTATTTCAAGGTTATTATATTATTATTTTTTTTATTTTTTTTATTTATTATTATTATTATTTTTCATAAATTATTACTATTATTATTATTTTTTAGTTTCGGGACTTTTCTCTTTCATTTAAATTGAATTATTATTTTCTGATCTTTTACATATATATTTTTTGATCTTATCAGATTTTAATTTAGTTAAACTTTTTTAGATAAAGCTGAATTTTAATTTTTAATTTAATTTGAATTCATTTAATTTTAAGATAAAGATCAAATTTTAATTTGGTTCAAACTCTTAGATAAGACCAAATTTTAGTTTTAATTTAATTTTAATTAATTTAATTTTAAAATAAGAACAAATTTTTTAATTTGATTTCATTTAACTTAATTTTAACTAATTTTAATTTAAATTTGATTAGGATCAAACCTACTGTCATCTTTAATTAAAATTTTTTAAAGCTAAGATCAGAGTTGGTTTAAACTTTTTAGATAATTTTTTTTAGTTTTAATTTGATTTCAAATTTTTATTAGATTAAGATCAAACTTCTTATAATTTTTTTTAATTTAATTATTTTTAAGATTTAAACTTTTTTTTTTCTTTTTCTCTTTTTTTTTCTTTCCTGCCTCGGGATTGGTGTTCTTAAGCTGCTTTAATAATTTTTTTTTTTTTGAATCGCCTTGGGATTTGTATTCAGGCCACCTTGGAATTGAATCTTATCAAGGTTATCTTTGGATAAAGTTCTGACTCAATTAAGAAATTTGAGTTTATCTCTAACTCAATTAAGAAATTTGAGTTTATCAGAATTTCAGGTCCTATTAGAACTAAGACCATATTTTATATATAAACATATATATAGTCTCTCAATGAACAAGATATGTGACAAAGAGAGCTACTTCCATAAGCACATAAGCCATCCCTTGATCAATGGCCTTGCCGTCAAGTTTCTTAGTATTTGTCTTGGCTTGATCTTTAGCATTGACCTTCATGGAACTCATCTTATCAAATTTGAGATGCTATTGATTTGAAGATGAAGAATGAGTTAATGAAGAGCTTGGTTTGTGTAATGAACAAGACTATGAAAGGAGGTGTGTTTTTTTGGTAGATGAGAGAGGAGCCATGGTTTTGCTTTGTATTTATCAATGTTTTTAAAACCGGACCGGGAAGTGAACCGGTCTCATAATTGGGTCACGGGTCAGTCCGTCTGACCGGATAACCCATTCCGGTATAAATTATAAAATATCATATTCCCACTGATCCCTTTGCACTCTGGTCAACCCTCTCCAATTAACTTTCTTCTTTAACCTGCCATGTGTCATCTCTCTTGCATGACTTTCAAAGTTTAATTATCTTTTTACTGAAAAATCCAAAATTCATAGAAATATATATGGATAGCTTGGGAATTTTAATAATGATAGTGATACTTCCCATACACTCTGGCTTCCACTTCGTTTATTTTATACTTTCTAAAGTATCAACCCTTCCTGTTAGAAAGAAAACAAAAAAAGTAAAAATAAAGGTGAAGAGGCGGTGGTGGAGTCCACCGGGGAAAAACAGGTCAGACGGCCGGCGACGACTCTTTCATCAAGGAAACATCAAATAGATCGGACTACCGAGATTGCTCATCGAAGTAATCAAATAGGCCGCCATCATACCAAACTCCTTCCTCATCCTCCACCTGAGCACCATATGCCAATCTGGCATCAAAGATCTCATCGTCAAACTTCCGGATCTGGGCACCAAATCTCCAATCCTTCTCAACGCCGGCGGTCTCCACCTCCGCCTCCACCTCACGACCGTCCTCCGAGGAGATAATCACCATCACCTTCAACAAGCTGATGAAGGGCGTACGCAGCTCCGCCGCTACAAGCCCTTCATAAATAAAACCCGGAGTCTGCCCGGTTCCGGCCCAACCGGCCGATTCGGCTGGTTTCTTTGGGTTTGACCAGTTTAATTCTCAGTCAACAACCGGTATAGACCCGGACCGGACTGCTACCTTGTTCCCGGTTCTGCCGATCGGACCGATCGGTCCGGTCCGGGTTTAAAAACACTGGTATTTATAGCGATGAGTTATTGAGAATGGTTTTGGTCAAAGCCTCCAAGTTTGACTAAGTATTAGAATGTGATCATGAGAAGTTGATGGTTAAATATGAAGCCTTGGAAATTACACGTGTGACTTTTATTATTCAACAGTATATGCTCAAAGCTAGAGTGAGTTTTTTATTTTTTTTATAATTTTTTTTATTTATAATTTTTTATTATTATTCCGTTTGAACAAATATAAAACTTTGAGAAATAAGAATACAAAATAATAATAATAATAATTTATTATTATTATTATTATTATTATTATTATTATTATTATTATTCGTGGGCAGTGTTAAATATGAAACCTTGGAAATTATGTGTTGCTCTTATGAATTGTTTGACCATGTAACGCCGTGTGACTTTTATTATTCAACAGTATATGCTCAAAGCTCGAGTGAGTTTTTTATTTTTTTTATATTTTTTTATATTTTTAATTTTTTTTTATTATTCCGTTTGAACAAATATAAAACTTTGAGAAATAAGAATACAAAATAATAATAATAATAATAATAATAATAATTATTATTATTATTATTATTATTATTATTATTATTATTATTATTATTCGTGGGTAGTGTTAATGCTAAAAAATCAATCTCTCCTAGAGGCTTGGGGCCAATTTGGGTTAACCAATGAAATTTATAGCATGGTGGACTTCTGGGCTGAGATTTCTGGATTGTGTCCGCCGTTGGAGAGGGCGTCAGAGCTGAAAATCCTTCTCGGCGAGAGCCTGCAACTTCCTCCTCCGGCTCGGTCCTACAAGGAAAGTCTAGGGGATCTCCTCCCGGACCCTCCCTCTAATGATCAAGTCAGCCACCATTCTCTCAAGGTTCCAAGGCAAAGAAAATAAGCAGAGGATTCTCCATAAATCAAAGAATGAAATGGTCGGAAAAGATGGAGGATGGAAGTGAGCCGAAAAGGTCTCCTCGCCTTCTCTTCTTACCCAGTAGTTTTATACGCTTTTGCCTGGCCAACGTCCCTGAAGCTTGGTGCTCAAGCTTCCTCCCCAATTCGGTGCTAGTCGGGTGCCATCGGGGCTGCTAGTGTAGCACCAACTAGCCACCAGCTATGTCGGGGCTTTCTCAAAGTTTTGTCGAGTTTCCGAATGGCCCTCGGTGATTTCTCATCATTCTTGGCCGGGCGGCCGCTTGCGTTACTTGGTCAAGTCGACTTCGTCAGATCTTCTTCTCCTAGCGTTGGCATGTGTCCCAGGGTCGAGTCACTGAGATCGCGCCTTGTGTAATACCAATTTTTACCCATAACAGGCGGTAAACTTTGCATCAAGTGACAACTTGGTTTTGTAAACATGTAATATTTTTTATGGTTGTTAATTCAAGAGTATATATATTTTACATGTTTATGGTTTTATTTAATCTAAATTGAGAATTTGGTTATCTTTCTCACTTCTTTCACTCTCACCAAGGCTAAGCAGTATGGTTTTTCAAAGTGCTACATTATAATTGACAAAGTAATATAACTATAAATCTTATCATATTTATATAAAGAGCAAAACGATCATTTATTATAGACTACAATACAACCAAATTCTCAATTAATTCCCTAGCTAACTCTTTTCTTTCTAATTTCTAATTAAATAATACAGTTTCACCAGTGCTTTTGTATATTCATTTTACTTTAATATATACATCACTTGAAGAAAATTTAAAAAGTTATATTTGCTAGCTAGTCAAATGCATTAATTATTGTTTTCCAGGAAATGATCATATATCACCTTCTTGGAAAAACCAGGAACACAGGGACTGAGACAACGTGAAGGCAGCACATCAAGTGCGTTTCAATATTGGCTTACCTAACATTATAACAAGTCAAACAAATTAAAACCTGAAAAGCCAAGTCAGTCAAACAGAAGCCGTTTCAACTCAGTGTACATGGTTTCTTTGTCAAACAATCACGGCTTGTATTGACAGTTATCATCACATCTATCTCTCTATATATGTCCACAGCCATCATATTCCTCTCTCTTCATCTCTTCTCATAGTTCTCAACTTTCTCAGCTTTCTCTTCCCACTTTATTCTCTCTCTAGATCTCTCTCTTTCTTGTTCATCTTAGCAATGAGTTCCATGAGGATGTATGCTTTGATCTTCGTGACCTTCTTCTTCTCAGGACTCACACAACTTGCCTATGGGGAAGCAACGACATCTTCTTCTCGGATGATTGATGGGAGGACTATTGATCAAGGAATAGCTTATGTGCTTATGCTTGTCGCACTCTTCATCACCTATTTTGTTCATTAAGAGTTCCATGATGGCCTGCATGCCAAGAGAAAGACATTCTTTTGTTGATATATAGTATACTTCATTGTCTAACGTACAAAAGAAAATTCTTTATGATTTCTATTGAAATGTATATATGAAGCATGACAAACGTTGGTTGATATACCCTTGTTTGTATACACAGCTTGTTTAGATTGACATATACATTTTCTAATCTAAGAAGTGGTTTCATGTTGTTGTATTAATTTTCTTTCTTCCCTTCTTATTTGTTTGTTTGTTTGTTTTTTTTTTTTAAATTTTTTTATTTTGTTGAGGTCTATGGAGAAATAAAAAAATAACTCTTTATAATTTATATTGAAATGTATGAAGCATGACAAACGTTGCTTGATACGCTTGTTTGTATACACAACTTGTTTATATTGACATATACATTTTCTCATCTAAGAAGTAGTTTCATGTTATTGTAAAATTATTAATATGTAAAGATGTACTGCCCAAAGGAACTTTACAGTACGATTCTACTACCAATTCATGATGGATGTTGGAGGGGTTAGGACAAAAATGGGGAGAAGCTTCTAGAAATAGTCGTGTCTCATCAAAGTCAAAGCTTTCGTCTGTGTAACGCTGCGGATTTTTCCCAATAAATGATCAGATAATTTTCAAATAATTACTGAGGTTCATTTGACACTAAGATGTATTAATCATTTTTTAAAACCTTGAATAAATGAAAATCAGAAAATTAATGGGCTAAAATCCAACCACGCAACTATTGGTCCAAGAGAAGGCTTTATTGGGCTAGGCCAATTTTACTTGAAATAGTTGAAAGTAGATGGATAGTAATAATCACTATTAATTAATTGGAAATATACTAAGTGTTAAATAATCTGGATTGATTAAGTGACACGATAAGTGGGAGATACCGGACAAGTTAGAGTCCCGGTAAAATAGATCTGGTCGGGTCAAATCCAGGAATATCGGATCTAGTTTGGTACGGAGACAAGCCCCGTGATGTTATAGGGCACTCGTAACCACAGAAATCATTGGACCCTGAATTTCCTGATCTGGGTCGGGGATGTGGACGAGTTAATTATTGATTCGTCGCCCATGTGAGTATATAGTGGGGAGATAAAAAAATTAAATAATATAGATAGTACATAGGGGTGCATGCTTCTACGATACTAGGCCATTATATATTTATGATATGATATGTTGTGTGTTAATTAAGATTGCATAAGTGTTTTATTTTTGGTTTTTCTGAAATGCTTGGCATGTTAACTTAATGAGAAGATAATGCATATGATTAGCATTAAATTTCTGTGACTCGTAAGTATATTTTAGCACATATACATGTATTTCCTTGTATAGTAATTCTCACTCAAGTGAAATGTGCAGGTGAACGAGATTGAGTAGTCTTGTAGATGGCTCTGGCGTACCCTAGTTTGTATATATATTAAGAAAAAGACTAGTTATGTATTTATGTCTTCCGCTGTATTTGGGTCCACGTTGCCCAAACATTATGAGTGTAGTACTTAAGTTTGGATTATATCCTTTATTATTTGGTTATGAATTGAATAGCCTTAGATTCGGGATACCCTCCTGACCTGACAAGTGTGACATCTATCTCAATAAAGAGATGGGTGTTACAGCCTGGCTCGCGTTGGATAATAAAATCCTTACCTTAGACAATCTAAGGAAACATGGGTGGAGCGATACACGAACAACTTGCTATTTGTGTGAAGAAAGGGAGAAACGGTAGAGCACCTACTCTGACAATGTTCATACTCAACAAGAGTCTTGCAACACTTTACACATCTATTTTAGTTGGGTGTAACTCCCACACGGGTACAAGACCTTTGGGGAAGAACCGCAATTGCGAACTCCTTACCTAGGGAGGCCCATCATGGCCACTACATGGACTGTGTAGATGGCATGCAATAAGAGATGTTTTCACGAAAACTATCTGCGATATTGATTTCCTAACACTAACTTGGTTTGATGCAGCACACACGTTAGAAAAACCGAAGCTAGTCATGATGGAATCCATCATCAAACGAAGCCTTGCGTTCACAAGAAAGAAGGACCAGCAACAATCTCTAGGACGAGACTTTGAAGATACCCAGGATGACCAGAGGATATCTTCTTGGGAAGGTAGTTTCAGGATCACCAATGTGATAGATGGGCACATCTCAAGGGGTTCCTTATTTCTATTGTATCTCTAAGGTACCATACCCATCAAAGGGTCTATCTATGTAGCCACTACTTAACATAAATAAAAGAATGTTGTTTATCCACTTTTTTATATATATAAAAAATAAACACTGTTAATAATTCATGTTTATTGAACAAAAAAGGCTTTAAAAAAAGCTAATCTCTCTTAAGCATCGCACAATGATGAAGGATCTCCAACCATGATTGTACCATGAATGGTGTGCGAGTGGAAAAGGTAAGTATCTCCAGGGACTGGAGTTGTCTAAGATGTCACTCCTCAATAGGGGCATGCTCAAAAGCCTACTGGCAGCACCAATAACCCATGACGAGATTGACTGAGCTACGCTAAGGCCAAATGAATTTCATCACATTGGCCTTAATGATACCACGTGGACCTCAAAGCTCCAGCTCTCACGATGAAGGTTGTACCAAGGTCCACTTCAAACACTCGTAGAGGAGCCCCATCCATAGCATCAACATCATCAACGACTACCAGTGCAATCGCACGTTGCTTATCTCCAACCATCCATACCCCATCAAGCTCCATGGAGGTATGTGGGCAATAACTGAGGCCGGGTGATGCCAAGCAGGATAGTGATTATCCTCCTGGCTAGCCGCAACCTAAGGATCGTGAGGAAGACAAGCAAGAGAAAAACAAACATAAGAGAAAGTCTCTGAAGCTTCAAAGGAAAAGTATTATTCAATATTCAATGAATAAAAATCAACCAATAAGCCGGGTTTAAATAGCTTTAAAAAACTAACCTAGAAACCTATCATCTTATCCAAATATGCCAAAATTGGAAAATTTTATTCAAAATTAAAAATTATCTAATTTAAAACCCTAAGAAATTAATCAGATAACTCCTAAAAGTCCAAGATCAAAATGGATTTAAATCCTATCCTAAATTAGCATATGAAGTATTACAAAAAAAAAACCGAAAAATGATGATTTGATGGGGAAAATAGTAGAATTCGAGGATGAAGGTAGGTCTATAGAGCAAAGCTAAGTGGACTCTATGTGCGCGTTGAGACGAGCTTTCGGGTCCTCAACAGGTTGAGCTGAATCCTATGCACAGTAGCAAAGTTATGGCCAAAACAATCAACCGTGTCCAAAATTGTTCCCCAACCACGTAGGTGGGTCGATCACCTTCCGTAAAATGCGTTATGTCGGTCCGCCAATTTCCCGATATGCCAAAGCCCGTATCGTTCAATCGAGATAGTTCAAAGATCGCGTCAATTTCGGGCTCTCTTGTATTCGGGGACACCTCATCGAGGAATGTAGAAGTCCAATCACCGGGCAATTTTCTAGTAGTGTAGGCCACCAAGTGATTGCTCGAGGAAGACCAGGACACAAAGAACCAAGGAAAGACACCCGTGACCATTAGCCGACGATTGAGCTGAAGTGCAGACGGTCGACTGAAGACCACCATACCGGAAGCTCAAGATGAACTAAAAGCCCATCATATCTCGCTCACACTAGATAGTGATATGATGCAAGACAAGGAAAGACGAAAGTCTTCACTTTGTGACTATCATGGATCTCCGAGAAGGCATCATCGACATGCCAAAGATCTCAATTGTGTTGAAGGAAGCCATGGATGATGTATATCACTGGACGGCGAAGTGATTTCGCGATATACACATCATCATCTCCTACAAACCGGCAGAAGAATCCTAGTAAATAGAGATAGCCAACGAGCCCAGGAGATAGTAGTAGTCAGAAAAATAATTGATTTTTTCACAAAGGCTATAATCGAAGAGTTTGAGTTGACTGAAGTGGGTATTATATATCATATTTTCTTGAAATTAAAGTAACATACATGCAGATGAGGGTATCTTTATCTCTCATAAAGTATACAAATGATGTCATTGGGAGATTCAAGATGTCTAAGTGTAATCTAATTTGCAGTCCTATGGAGCAAATAGTGCAACTACAAATAAGATAGGTGGTGCAAATATCAATCGCACCCAAAAGCTAGTAGGTAGTCTTTGTTATTTAACATCTATAAGACCTGACTATTTGTAAGAAGATAATGTTTTGTGGCAAGTTAGCGGCAGGGAGCATGCAGTAGATTTATGGAAGAAGTTTGAGTCTCTCTATTCGGATAAGTCTCTTCTAGTCTCCTCTATTTGTGATGTTGTTGTGCCGCATGAGGATGATAGAAGGAACTTCTATCAAGGAATATATTAATGTGTTCAATCATGCATTGCATGATTATGAGAACACCGAGAACAAGATTGATAGTGAACTCCTTACTATGATTTTCTTGTGTTCACTCCTCGATTCCTATGAAGGCATTCATGATTAGATTCTCTATGGCAAAAAAACACTTAGCATCGATGGGGTAGTGTCTACTATCCTATAGAAGGATTGACTTCGAAAAGCAAGACTTAAGAATTATAAAGAAGGCGAAGGCTTGTTTGTTTCATGTGGTAGATTAGTTGAGCGGAGTCATGGTGGTGATGCTGCTACTAGAGGTTGGAAATCAAAGGGTCGTTCGAAGTCTCGCTTCGGCAAGAAAGGTGAGGTTTGTTGTAATTATTGCAAGGAGTTGGGCCACATTAAATGGCATTGTCCTAAGTTGAAGAAAAATAAGGACAATCAAGGTGATGGCAAGAATGAGACTTCTTCAACAGCAAGTGTGGTAATTTCAGAAGGTGAGTTAGTTGAGCTGCTTGTTGTTAGTGAAGATTGTATGGCAGTTGGGAACTGTGCTCCTAGTGCAGATGTTGCTTGTTTTTTTTTGGATAAAAGTGGATAAACCACATTCTTTTATTATAAAACATAAGGTAAACATAGATTGAACCCTTTGTGGATTCTAAGATTGATAATATAACATGGTTTGACCCCCCATTGGTTTTGATACAATAGAGGTGTGGTGCCCTCCGTGAAACCCCATGAGTCCTTCACTCCCCTTACTCCTCCTATGTGTCCTCGAAGTCCCTTCCCGGAGACTGCTGCCGATTCTCCTCCCTTGTGAACGCTAGGCTCCTCTTCACGATTGATTCCATTGCCACTAGCTTTGGCTTCTTGGATGTGTGAGCTGCATTAAACCAGGATAGTGTTAGGAAGTCAATGTCGTGGATTGTTTTCGCGAAAACACGTCGTTTGTCATGAAAACATCTTCTATTGCGCTCCATCCACACTGTCCACGTAATTGCGAGAGATAGTAGGTTCCATCCCATCCGGGCATTGCTGGGCAAGAGATTGGCGATGGCAGATTGGCCCCACAAGTCTTGTACTTGTGTGTGTGTGTGTGGGTGGTGGTGGTGGTGGTGGTGGTGGTGGTGGTGGGGGTTCTTAGCTAGTACAACTGGTGTGTGAAGTGTTGCCATATGCTTTTTGAATATGGGCATTGTAGAAGTAGGTGTTGTAATGCAGTTTCCTCGTGTTCCTCACACGGTGCTTGGTGACCTAGTACCATTCCGATACGCGTTTTCTTAAATTGTCTAGGGAAAGGATTTTGTTATCCAACACCAGCCAGAAGAATGCTTTGATCTTATTAGGGCATGGTAGTTTCCAGAAATTCTTCCCAGTTTCTGACCTGAGTCCCCCGTCTATCAAGAATCTGTAGTAAGATTAGACGGTGAAATCTCTATTTGGTGTTAGCTTCTAGAGTCTTTTGTCTTGTTCTATTCCCTGGGTACCTTGTAGGCCCCTGTTGAGTTGTACCATTTCTCTTGTTCCTTCCTCCGTGAGTGGGTCCTCTAGAAGTAGAGGTTCCCCTTGGACCATGGATCTTAGTGATTCCTGGATTGTGGATTCTTTCTTCCGGGCCATAGTGTACAAGCAGGGTAGTGCGTTTCGCTGTGCCTGTCCACCCATCCAATTTTCTGGCCATAAAAAGGTTGTATTCCCCCTTCCTACCTCGATGTTAATATTGTGTAGCAATGCTTCCTGTTGCTGTGTGATTCCCTTCCAGAAGAATGATGCATGTGGAGGTGCTGGGTTATGTGGATTAAACTCATGCTCTCTAGAGTACTTGTTTTTTAGAATCTTTGCACAGAGACTCGCTCTTCCAGTGAGTAGTCGCCACCACCATTTTCCTAGGATTGCAGATTATATGTCTTTTTGTCCTCTTCCACACCTCTCCATAGGAAGTTTCTCCTGATTTGATTGATCTGGTGGATGGTCGCTCCCGTTATCTTGGTAGATAGAGAACGATGAGTTTGGGATTCTTTGTTAGAAATGCTGCGTTGAGCAATATAATACGTCCCCCCAAAGATAGTATTTTTCCTTTCCATGGTGTTAGCCTATTTTTAATTTTGTTGATGATTGTTCTCCAGTCTTCCTTTTTTGGTTTGGACCTCGAAATAGGTAGGCCAAGGTAGCCAATAGGTAATCGGCCAATCTTGCATCCCATCATCTGTTCTAGATCTTGTGGCGTGTAGGAGGTTGTTTTGATTGGGATAGCGACGCTCTTGTGGTAGTTGATTCTGAGTCCCGTTAGGTCTTCGTATAGGAAGAAGATCCTCTTAAGGACTCTAAAGTCTTCTATCCCCCTGGAGCACAATACAAGTAGATCATCTGCATATTGGAGGGTGGAGATTACCTCCTCTTCTGAGTCACCATACCGAACACCCCTATATAGATTTGCTCTTGTGGAATTTGTCATCATCAAACTGAATACGTCGGTGACTAGTACGAATAAAAGGTCGAATAGGGGATCCCCCTGTCTCAATCCTCTCTGGTGGTGCACATAGCCCGTCGGCTGTCCGTTGAGAAGGAATTTGGCCTTGGACGATGTGAGTATTATTCGTATCCAGTTAATCCATTTTGGTCGAAAGCCCCGGGCTTGCAGCATGCTCATGAGAAATTCCCAATCCACCATGTCGAAAGCTTTTTAGAAATCTACCGTAAGCAGTACTCCGGTGTTCCTGCTTTGCTTCATCTTGTGTATGAGTTCTTCCGCCGCCACTATATTTTCTTGGATGTGTCTGCCCTTGATGAAGGTTGTTTGTGAGTGGTCGACCAGGTCATTTATCACTCCCCCAAGTCTATTATCCAGCACTTTGGTAATAATCTTTATTATGCAGTTTAAAAGGCTGATTGGTCTGTAGTTTGATAAACTTGATGGTGAGTTTACCATGGGGATCAAGGTTATGTAAGCCCAATTTATTCTCTCCAGGGTTGTCTGCCCAAGATAGAGGTCCTTGAATAGGTTCACGAGCTCTTCCTTCATGAAATCCCATCCCTGTTGATATATTGTCATAGGGAATCCATCTGGGCCCAGGGCCTTATCCGGATTTAGATTAACTGTTGTCCAGATTTCCCCTTCTGTGAACGGGTTATCTAAGTGTTGGAGGCTTACGTGCTCTTTGTGGGCAAACATTCTTCCCCAGTGGGTGGTTAATCTGTGTTGTCTTTTGGTGCCAAATAATCGGGTAAAGTGTGTTTTGAGTGCAGATGTAAGGTCCTCTTGGCCTTCCACTGTAATGTCTTCTACTTGAATTTTGTGTATCCAATTACGATTTCTTCTTTCGTTTGCCACTGCATGAAAGAATTTGGTGTTATGGTCTCCTTCTTTTAACCATGTGATTCGGGACCGCTGTCGCCAATATGCTTCTTCCAGTCTAATGAGATCTTCATATTCCTTTTTAAGGCCCAGTTTGGTTTGTTCCTCCTCGGCACATAGCATGTAAGATTCCTCCTTTTGGTCCAGTTGTTGAATTGCACCAAGTATCTCCTTTTTCTAGCCCCTTCTTCATGTTTCTTTTGTGTATTCCACCGCTTCAGTCTTGACCGTATAAGAGTTAGCTTCTTTGCAATAGCATAATCACCTTGACCGTTAAAGTCAGATCTTTGTCACCATTCTTTAACCATTTCCTAGAATCCATCCTTTGTTCCCCATGATCTGTCAAATCTGAACGGAAAGCCACGTGGCGGATGAGCTCCACATTCCAGCATGATTGGTGCGTGGTCCGATCTTATCCTTGGGAGTGTAGATTGCCATATTTGGGGAACTTCGGATGACCATGTATGTCGATATAAGGAACCGGTCAAGCGAATAAGAAGTTGGTTGCTTTCGTCAAAGATACATCCCATGTAAATTTGTTTCCCATCAAAGGGGGGATCCAAGAGATAGAGTTCATCAATTACCTCACTGAATTCTCTTCGGCTCTGTGCGTTTTGCGTTGCTCTGTTGCTATCATCATCTGAGAGGATAACATTGAAATCACCCCCCAGTATCCATAGTCCTCTCCATCTGGACCTGATGAGTCGTAGCTCGTCCTAGAAGGCTTGCTTGAGGTTGTGGTCGCAAGGCCCATATACTGAGGTACACATCCAAACTTTTTGATTGGATCGGTCCTCGAGTATTGCCGTTATGCTGAAAGTGTCTATGTAGCTACTGGTCATGTTGAATCTGTTGTTGCTCCACCCCATGCAGATTCCTCCTCTAGTTTTATTGGCTTGAAGGACTAGTCTGGTATCATATGTGGTACCACCCAGGCTTCTCCATATACGGTTATCTAGGCCAGCCAATTTTGTCTCTTGTAGACAGAATAGGTCTGGTTTGTGTGTAACCATGAAATCCCTTACAAGGAAACCTTTTTTACTTTTCCCTAGACCCCTTACATTCCATGAGATTAATTTCATAATTAAACTCTGGCTTGCCCTGGGTCTCAGTGTCTCGAGGAGGTTTAGTTGCTCCCCTGGCCCTGCCCGCCCTCACATTTTCCCTAAGCCTCATATGGTGTAAGTATACGTCAGCGTCCTCGGCTTGGTCAAGGTCAATTCCAACAGTGATTGCCGTGGATATCATTTCCCTGTCCGACCAATCAAAATCAATGATATTAATTGAGAGAGGGGTGGTCATACCTTGCGGGTCTATGCGATCCATTCTTCGTTTGCTGGTGGTGGAGTTGGTCATTTCCCCCGGTCCTGGAGTGGGTTTTGCTTTTTTGGGCCGCCCTCTGGATTTAACTTGTGCTCCAACCC
This sequence comes from Dioscorea zingiberensis, assembly GCA_026586065.1. Classification (NCBI taxonomy): domain Eukaryota; kingdom Viridiplantae; phylum Streptophyta; class Magnoliopsida; order Dioscoreales; family Dioscoreaceae; genus Dioscorea; species Dioscorea zingiberensis. The sequence goes on from CM048820.1 coordinate 21,538,024, forward strand.
TTTTTCCTTTCTCTTGTGTGCTTGGCTGAACTCTCTCAATTTGGCTCCCTCCAGGCTTCCCATCCCGGGCTTCATTTTGCAATTTCCCAGGTAAATATGGTGTGTTGTTCCAGGTAGTATTTGATATTAGATTCCAACCGCCATTCATATACTTTGGAATGGTATTGTTTAAATCAATAACTCCATGGGTGATTAAGTCCACTATGTGGAGTGCTTGTGGGTTTAAGTTTTGTGGAAAGTATGCTGGCCCCTGGCGGTCTAAATTGGATCCTGGAATGGTGAGATCCTCGGGTTCCACCTGTTCTTTATGTGGAATAGGTTTGATTAACTCCATGAATTGTTCAATGGTTGGAGTATGGGCCATATCAGATGGGCCAGATGGGCCAGATGGGCCAGGCAATAGCCTTTTTAAAGGTTGGTTCATTTCAATTGTAGCTTGTGAGTGTAGTGTTTGGGTTGCTCCATGTTGGAAACTATTTGACTCTGCCTGCCTCGAGGTTGACATTCCTGAGTCTGCAACTTGGTTCAAATCCCCTTGGGCCTGAATTAGATCCAAATCCGGGTCCCTCTCACATGTCAGCTCATGTGCTGAAACCACTTGGGAGCTGAGCACATTTGGGTCTAGTCTGGCTGCACGCACTTCGAGCCCTTTCCCCATGCAAGTAACGTTCATCTTCTCTTTTTGAAAACCAGGTATGCTTTTGGACGTTGATGCGTTGTTTGCTGCTGCAGAGCTTGGAGAACACGCGAGGTGCACTGGCTGCTTAGACGTCCGTGGTACGGACTGCAGGGTGTTGGCGTGGCGAGCCCCTCCCCCGGCTCTCGCCACTAGATGGTACGACCGCCCGCTGGTCGACTTCCTTTGGACCGGTCCTGCTTAGATGCTGGACCGGAAGCAGGACCGGTTCGAGCCTTCAATGCAGCTCCCTGGTCTTCTCCGGCGAGCTTTCCTTTCCCTCTCTCCGGCGAGTTGTCTATCTGTTTCTCCTTGTCCATACTTCTACTTGTTGCAGCGACATGGTGGGTGATACGAGTTATAATAATGGTTGGATCTGGATTCTACTTGATCATTCCATATGTGTCCACCGAGAGTGGTTTGTCACTTATGAGCCTTTGAATGGAGGCTCTATTTCTATGGGCAACAACACGAAGTGTAGAGTTATTGGCATTAACAATATTAGATTCAAGATGTATGACGGCATCGTCCGCACACTCACAAATGGTCACCATGTTGTTCTGTTGACGAAGAATTGGATCTCATTCAAGGCACTTGATCGGAAAGGCAAGTTTGTTACTTTCAATTATCAGATCACTGTGTTCAGGGGCTCCTTGTGTGTGATGAAGGCTCTCACTACTCCAAATAAGAATGATTTGTATTTCTTGGAGGACAGTATTCTTTCTAGGTCTGCTTCAGTTACTTCTAGTTCTGAGCTTGATGATGACACTATGACTACATTATGGCACATGAGGTTGGGGCACTTGTCAGAACGTGGCTTGGCAAAGATGAGTCAACGGGATCTGTTGGGTAGTCAAAGGACAAGTAGTTTGCAGCTCTGTGAGCATTATGTTCTTGGAAAGCAAAATCGTTTGAAATTTTGCAGGTCTGTTTATAGAAAAAAGACTATTCTTGATTATGTATACTAAAATTTGTGGGGCCCAACGCTAGTGACTTCTTGTGGAGGTTGTAGATTCTTGCTTACCTTCATTGATGACTTCAGTCGGAAGGTATAGGTATACATCCTAAAGTCCAAGGATGAATTATCTTCAGGCATTTTAATCAATGGAAGGCTTTGGTGGAGACACAGACAGGAAGGAAAGTCAAAGTTTTGAGAACGGACAATGGCAAAGAGTTTTGTTTGAGAAAGTTTGATTTGTATTGCCGAGACGCCGACATACTTCATCATCACACCACAGTTGCTACTCTACAACAAAATGGAGTCACGGAGCTCATGAACGGAACATTGATTGAGAGAACCAGTTGCATGCTCTCACATGCTGGGTTTCCCAAGAGTTTATAGACAAAACAAGTACTACAGCTTGATACTTGGTCAACCACTCGCCGTCAACAACTATTGATTGCAATACACCAGAGGAAGTATGGTCTGGCAAGCCTCCTCGTTATGACTATCTGAAGGTATTTGGTTGTCCGCAATATGCTCATATTTGTTAGGACAGATTGAGAAGTGAAATGTGCCTTTCTTGGTTATGGTGATGGAGTCAAGGGGTATATTTTGTGGTGTAAAGATTCAATATCCCCAAAGGTGATCATCAGTAGAGATATGACCTTCAATGAGATAGCGATCGTTACTCCAACATGTCGACAATTGGGAAAAGCTTCAACTTTAGGTGAAGCTTCTACAAATGGTAGTTTTGGGGTAGAGCGGGTAGCATAGAGGGTAACATTTGAGGTGGAGACTCGAGTAACCGGATCTACTCTGATTGACAACCAGCCCGGCAATGGCAGTTATGCATCGTATTCAATAGTTGATATTAAGAGTGACACACATGAACAACAGATGAGTCAGATGTAGCTGGGAATCATTCAGATGATGTAGTTTTAGGTGAAGCTTCAGTGACTTCAAAGTCTCCTATAGCATCTCGTCTACAATAGCAGAGGAGGACACTACAATGCTATACAGATTAGGTCAACCAGTAGCGAGAGGTAAAGGTACAGTTGCTTTCTCTTTGACAGTGGTTGAATTGTGTATGATGAGCCTAGCACATATCGTGAGGTACTTGTAAGTTCTCAAGCAGCTAGCTGGATTTAGACTATGACAGAGCAGATGGAATCATTAGAGGGGAACCACACATAGGTTTTGGTGTTGAACCCAAAAGGGCGGGAAGTTGTTGGTTGCAAATGGGTCTACAAACTCAATGAGGTACCTCCAGGAGTTGATACTCCAAAGCGCAAGGCAAGATTGGTGGCGAAAGGATTCAGTAAGAAAGAAGGAATTGATTATCATGATATGTTCTCCCCATATCATGCCTCGACCTAGGTCCCAGGCCTCGGGCACGAGCACAGACCGGACGTACCCAAGAAGAGGCGAACCTCACTTGGATACAAGACCTAGGTAAGACATAGCAAATAACAAATATTAACAAAATGTCTCAATAAAATATAAGCAAATAATATTAGAGCCACAACGGAAATAAATCAAGGTTCAAAATGTACCCTCTACATTAGAAATGCGGACCCTACAAGGGTCCTACAAAATAAACATCTCTCACTCAAAAGAAAAATGAGGTCCTCGAACCTCAGTAAAGGCAGCCCAACCCCCTCACATAGTTCCTAAGTCTGAGCTACCTACTCCTTAGGATCTGAAAAGAAAGGGAAGCAAGTGGATGAGCTTTCAAAGGGAAAGCTTAGTAAATACCCCACAGGGATAACAACGAAGCCAAACCAACATATGATGATAAAAGATAAGTTATAATATGGACAAATCAAAAATCATCAAATCAAAAATCATCAAAGCAAACAAGTGGGCTCACGCTCCACACTATCAAACCCTAGGAGTCTCAAACCTACCAAACAATAACGGTAGGGACTCCTAACCAATAGCAGCACTCGGGCTCTGGAAGAGAATTCCAAAATAGGATTAAGCCACAATCCCTCAGTCAGCAACAACAGCATCAACTGAAATCGACCCTTCGGTCGTACGACCCTCAGGTCGTATGTCGCTAGTGCCACCTCTCGTACGTGTCGACACGGTCAGTGAATTACCCCTACTGACAGGCAAGACAACCAGAGTATCGTTCCTCTGGCATAGCAAGCCGGGATGCTAGGGTGTCCCGTCCCTGAACATTCCCCAACGAAGACCCCACGCTCCACTGAACAGGGCGAAAGACTAACAATCAACCAGGGATGCTAACATCCCAAAAACAACCATACACGCGCAAAAGGAATCCAATCAAACAAGGAAATAGATATGCATGTAAGAAATCAACCAGGCAACAATCTAAACAAATCAAGGGGACATAATAGCCACGAAAGCATGAAGCACTCAACAGGATAATAACAAAGCCAATAAGCACTCCGTATAGAGTGGGTACAAGGCAAAAGTAACTTACCACTATCAAAGATGTCTGGAATCACGCAAGACTCCATCTGGGCGTGGATCTACTCCCTACGCTGGTATCTGGTAATAGAGTCAATGTAAGCAATGGTAATTATTCATAAACTCTAGATGCACATGAATGGTCTACTTTTGGGCCATAATTTAATCAATTTGGGCCTTTCTTTGTATTTCAGCCAGTTCTTTATTAGTTGCCTAAACCCTACCTTTACCCAAAAGTGGTTATATCCTAGTGGTCAAGGTGCTCCACTATAACTGTGGGGTCTCGGGTTCGAATCCTCACTCCCTCTCTTTTATTTCTTTCCTTTTCTCTAACTTGGTTAGGTCTAACCTTTATTGTAAGAGAGTTTGTCCTTATATGATTAAATCCCTCTATTCAATCAAAAGTGGTACAGTACCCTACTGGTTAAGGCCCATTAGGTTGGTTGTGGGGGTCTTGGGTTCGAATCCCACTCCTTCCAATTTTATTCTTTTTCTCTTTATAACCTGCATGGTTGGATCCAAATTCATTAATCGATTAATTCAACTCATTCTAACCCGATTAAACCAAGGTTATTTAATTAGGTCCATTTAATTGATTCAAACTCGATTACATTAGCCAGATAACATGTTGGGCTCCTACTTAACCTCTTACTTGATTTGATCAAGTCTGAAAACCATATCTAACTATTTTTACTTGGCTTAGTCACTTTATAACTCAAGTTCACTTCCAAACTTGTTAAACCCAATCACTTTTTTTTTATATTTAAGTTGAACACAATATAATTGACTAAACCTATCCAATTAGCTTACATTGAGCCATTATAACCAACTAGACCCAACCAATTAACTTTTTAATAACCCAACTCATTCTTACTCACGCCTGAGTCGGTTTGTAAAGGTGGCAGCACTCCGGTCACGTGTGGCGGACGCTGGTGAGCTCATGGATGACCGACGCCCCTCCGCAATCTGGTTCTCATTGTCCAAGGATACTATGCATACTGTGAATACCTCCTGGAGTAGAGGGCCGTCAGTTTCTATCCTCCTCATCTGAGAACACCCTCACTTAGTTGGCCCCTCCTCCCTCCAGTACTCAGTCTCACAGCAGTGAACAATGGAACCTCTCGGAGCTCAGCTTGCATCTAATCCCCTACTATGTATGCATGTGAATCAAAAGAACAATGGAGAAGAAGACTCACAGAGAGTTCTGGCCCTGGTACACCGTACCTGTGTGGAAGAAGTGGTGGCGACAGTAGTATCCCCTGCTTGGTCATGGCATCTTTTAAGTGGTGGAACTCCCCTGTGGTTCGCCTGGGATCGTCGGAGTCGCTTCATATGGGCTCAAGCCGAGGTCTTCCATTGGATAAGAAAGAAGGAGAAGAAAAGAAAGGCGGTGCTGGAACTCCGAGAACTAGCTCTCTTCTTATAGGTCACGATGGGGGTAGAACGCGATCACGATCCCGGTGATCGCGGGGGTGAGCGCGGTCGTGATCGCCTCCCTTCCATCTTTCGGCTAATTTTGATTGCGGGATCAACGGGGCTAGGGTTTGTGCGTCGATGTCCGCTCGCTGGAGAAGAGATAGGTAGTGTTGCTTCAGGATCGGTTCGCCAGCCGACGGGTGGTGGAAGTGCTCTTCATGGGTTTCAGCGGCTACCATCATTCCTCGCTCCTCTGATCGTAGACTCTGGTTAGATAGATGGTGATGATCAATCGATGATGGACGAGTGGATTTAAACGGCGTGCCTCGAACTTAAAGCTTACTCGAGATGGACGGCCACGATTATTTCCATCGTTGAGAACAAATGAGAGGCTGGGATTGATCCCCTTGCCTCGAACTTAATCAACGATCTGATGAGATGGTTGGCTTGGATCATCTCAGACAACCGAGATTACAACAACGGCCCAGATGCAATCCTCTGCTTAGAACTTTCCCCAATCCTTCAAATGAACGGATGAGGTTTGTCCACACGATAGGGGCCTCTGCATACCCATCTCGGTGATCAAATGGATGGTTGGAGGGTGCCTCATAATCATTACAACTCCGAGATCCTTTAATATATATCGATCGTTTATTGCTTTCTAATACAACTCTATTGCATGAGTATACTCGTACTTTTGCAAATAAGTCCTTCCCTTTTAAACACCTTACATTTAGGTCCATTCCTCAGAGAGGGAGACAATTTTTCTTTAAGTCCTCGGACTCTCTAAAATTACGGATTAGTCCCTAGCAACCCCAATTAACCCTAATTAGAGCATTAACCAAATTAATCCCTCTTTTCCCAACTAAATCTAAGTTTGGGGAATTCCTTTAATAAATCAATTTAAAGAGAATTTAAAAGCCATTTATTCTATAAAAATCATGGATTTTACACCCCAGTTGTGAAACATACTTCAATACGGACTTTGTTGGCTAGGGTTACTATGTTTGATTTGGAGTTAGAGCAAATAGATGTGAGGACTGCTTTGCATCATGGATCTTGAGGAGGAGATCTACATGGTGCAAGCAGAAGGATTTCTGTTCAAAGGTAAAGAAGATCATGTTTGTTTGCTTAAAAGGTCATTGTATGGCTTAAAACAATCCCCAAGACTGGTACCATCGGTTTGATTCTTATGTCAGCAACCATGGATTTGAGAGGAATCTGTATGATGCTTGTGTATTTTAATGAATATTATAATATGGCTCTTGGGTGTATATGTTGCTTTACCTTGATGACATCCTTATTGCTGGAAAGAGTTGTTCCGTAGTTGAGGATTTAAAAACCATGCTTAGAAGTTAATTTAAGATGAAATATTTGGGTGCAACTAAGAGATTCTTGGGAATGGATATTCATTGTGACAGAGTTCAGGGAAGATTTTGGCTTTCACATAAACAATACGTTGAGAAGGTTCTAATTAGGTTCAACATGTCACGGGCGAAACTAGTTTCCACTCTGTTGGCAGCACACTTCAAGTTGTCCACTTCTTCAAGGTCATTGGATACAGAGGAGAAGGAGCAAATGTTTCCTGCCTGTGCAGTTTGCAGTTTGATGTACGCTATGGTTTGCACGCGCCCTGATATTGAACATGTAGTTAGCGTGGTGAGCCGTTTCATGTCAAGGCTAGGCAAAGAGCATTGGAAAGTAGTACAGTGGATACTCCGTTACCTCTGTGGCATAAGCAACTATGGTTTAATGTTTGATCAGAGGGCACTAAATGCGGGACAGGTTGTTGGTTTTCTTATTCAAATTTTGCCGGGGATCTTGATGAGAGGTGTTCTATCATCGGTTATGTATTTCAGCTTTGTGACTCTTGCATTAGTTGGAAGGCTACTTTGCAGTCGACCATTGCTTTATCAACCAAAGAAACTGAGTTTATGTCTTTGACAGAGGCGGTGAAGGAAGCTATTTTGTTGCATGGGCTTCGTAGTGATTTGGATGTGAAGCAAGTTGATCATGTTTCTGTGATAATCAAGTACGATTTATCTTGCTAAAGATGAGAAGTATCACAAGAGGAACAAACATATTGACGTGCGCAACTTCTTCATTCGGCATCATGTAAAGAAGAAGACACTCTTTGTAGAGAAGATTGGCACAAAAGACAACCCGACGGACATGTTAACCAAGGTGATCCCTAGTACTAGGTTCTAGCATTACTTTGACTTGGTTGGCGTTCAAGCTTGCCCAAGTTAGCTCCATGAGGACCTTGGAGGTAATATGTTAATTGATATTCATTTGGAGAAGCATCATTAGAGATTAAGCTTTTGACATCATGTTAAGTACTGATGTGTTTGCTTTATGGTTCAATCATGACTGAGGTGGGGAATTGTGATCGGCTCGTAGACGTGGCCATTCTGAACCAGAACCGTGGAATCGAACCAGGAAAAAACCGAACCGGAACCGGAAAAACCATAACCGTCCTGAAACCGGAACCTGAACCTTCATACAAGGTTCGGTTCAGGTTCCAGAATTTCAAAACCGTTGAACCGGCGGTTCAACCGGCGGTTTGAACCGGCTCAAAGTTCAAATCTTAATACGTGTATTGACCGTTGTATACTTAATATCTGAGTTGGTATGTGACTGTGACGTCTGACTTGAGTTGAAAATTGAAATAATATATTTTATTTTTTTATGTTTTGAATGTTTGAAACCCTGAACAAGGTCTCACTTCATTTAATAAAGTGATATTGAACATGACTTTATACTTAGGCTCTAAAGGGTTAGAGCCTCGATTTCAACTATACTTGTAATGATGAACAATTCACATGAATCACATGACCCGTCCATGTATATGTGACCGTTTGAACTTTGATTTTTCATTTGGTTTTTTTAATTTTTAAAAACTCACATTTTTGTATTATAAATAGCCCACTTCAAGTCTTCAATCTCCAATTCCCTTATTCTCTCAATCTCTATCTCTAATTCCCTCATTCTCTCGAATCTCTAATTCTCTCTTGCAACCTTATCCTCTAAATTCTCATATACTCAATATTTTCTATACTATTAATTTATTTATACAATTTTTTTCATCCAAAAAAACTACTTGGGCTTTGATTCCTCTATACCCCGAGAGGATACGTAGGCAACTTAATATAAATAAGTTAAATCCCTTTATTTTTTTTATTTTTTTTCTCACATCGTACTTGTATTTTTTTACAAATTATTGTATTGAATTTATACTTTTATTTTTATATAAAATATTGTTTTGAATTAATTCTTACATTTTTGTAAAAAAAAAATATTATACTTTTTTTCCCACTTATCGCATGATTCATGTTCATTTTTAATTTAAAATATTAGATTATTTGATTTAACAAAAAATTAAAATTTAAAAAAAAAACCGAACTGTCTGAACCGTCAAACCGGAATCGTTGAACCAAACCGCAAGAACCGGAACTGGAACCGAATTGGAACCGAACCGCCAAGAACCTTGTCTAGGCGGTTCGGTTCCGGTTCAAGATTTCTTTGAACCGGAACCGGCGGTTCTTGAACCGTGGCCACGTCTATCGGCTCGTCATGTTTATGTCGACTTTGATGGGATACCTCATTTGAGTCAAATACATCAGGTATATGTCCATGTATGGTGTGAAATGTTGCTTAGACATGTTATAGGTTGAATTTGGGTTTGTTTGCAATATTCTAAGACCTTAGGGGGTTTTATGCAAAACTTTGCATATAAGCCCCAAATCCAACCTGACCTTGGATATGTGAAATTTGTTTTGCTTTATGAGAGCTAAGGTTTGCAAGAGGAGAAAGAGGAGAGTTAGATCCCATCTATATCAACATGTTTAGAGTGTCTTTAAGGGGATTTTAAGCATCTCCTCTATTTGTTGGCTCCCATCTTGTATGCTTTCATCTTCATATTGGATTTCTTGCCTCGTCGCCGCCCGTGATTTTTACCGAAAGGGTTTTCCACGTAAATTTGGTGTCTCCTATTTTGGTTATGATCTTTGTGATTATTGTTGCTTCCACACATTAACTCTACAAAGGCAAAATGCTTGGCATATTGAGGTTGGTTTAATGGATGCTGATGAAGTTAAAAATAGGCACAATCTCAATATTATGATTATCATTAGTGTTATTTTTATATTTTTAATTTATTCTTAATTAATTCTAAATATTTAGAGATACATGTTTTACATTTTATTTCTAGGGTTAAAGCCATTTTTGGTCCCTGAAAACAGGGCCAATGTTCATTTCTATCCCAAAAATTTAAAATTTGTTCAATACGGTCCACATCAACATATACTGCCACTTATCACTCCATATAAGCAAAATAACTACCTAAACATAATAATAAAAAGATTATATGCATTTCATTAGTATTCCACATGACCTCCACGTCAGCAATATGGACCAAAAATGCCAAAATACGGAATATATAGGGACCCAAAATGTCAAAATATGCAATACACGGGGACCATATTGAACAAATTTTGAATTTTGGGATGGAAATGAACATTGGTCCGGTTTTCAGAGACCAAAAATGGCTTTACCCCTTATTTCTAACCTGTAATCTTCAAGGTCTAGAAATAGGACCTATTCAGCTTGTAATAAAAAAAATTCCAATTTTTTCCTATCAATTCCATCCTCCATATCTTTTATCTTTCTGACAAAACTTTTCTTTAATCTCAATTAACTTGAGTGGGAACAAATCAAGAAGTAATGAATAATTTCTTTTAAAATAATACAAGTTGTTTCACTTGTTTTGAATGAATAATGAGTAAATATACCAAATAAAGATTCTGGGTTTCAAGAACCAGAGAAGAATACACAAGAAATAGAAAATAGTATCCTTCAAAGTGTCTCAATAAACAAGATATGTGACAAAGAGTGCCATAAGCACATAAGCCATCCCTTGATCAATGGCCTTGCCATCAAGTTTCCTAGTAGTTGTCTTGGCTTGATCTTGAGCACTAACCTTCATGGAACTCATCTTATCAAATTAGAGATGCTATATTGATTTGAAGATGAAGAATGAGTTAATGAGAGCTTGGTTTGTGTAACAAGGCTATGAAAGGAGGTGGTGTTATTGGAGATGAGAGAGGTGCCATGGTTTTGCTTTGTATTTGTTAATGCAAACAACACTTAAGTTGGCATTATTTGACAACTTACTGGCATAAACAAATGAAGATGCAACACGACACAAACTCGCACGAGACAAGATGGCAAGGCAGAAGTTTACTCAGCAGTGAAGGTCGTTGTAAATATGGATGTGACATAGATTGCAACAAAGTTTCCTGAAGACATGATAACATAGCTAAAGATGATGTGGCATTGGTGACAAGGCATAAGGTCCATAACTGGATGATGAGGCATATGACTACAAAGGCTCAGTTGACCTGGTCAACGTCTATTGGAAGTATACATGAGGACGAATATCTTTGGAGAGCTTCTAGACGATATCACTGGTGTTATATTTGGATAGTAAGTTGTTTATAGCAAGGCATTATCTTTGGCAAGTGACTAGATATACAAGTAGAGGTGTTATCATTAGAAGGTCCACATGTTTAGCAAGCGCACATGTTTGGAAGGCACTATATATTGAAGAACAAATCTATTGAAGACCAACTTGGAAGGTGGTTACTCTCATTATGGCAAAAAGGATCCAAGTGGAGCTGAAGACATCATAAGGAATATATTTAGAAGGTGTCTAAATATATCACTGCCCAGATTTGGTAAGAAGCTAATTTGGAAACATGATTGAAGATCTTATTTGAAGATTTCTTGAAGGCCATAGTTTGGCGGGAGGCCAAATATGGTATGAAGATTGATTCAATGAAGATACGCTGAAGACCAAACTTGAGTGAGTCAACAACTAAGTTTGGAAACCTGTGATGTTGATACGTCGGGAGACGCCACGGCGGGAGGCGCCTTGAAGAGTTTGTGGACATGACGGAGAGGGGTCCATCCAGCTGTCGTGGTCATGATCAGGAGGATCAGACGGAGTCAACTCAGATAAAGCTAGGAAGGTTTGGAGTGCGGAGTTAAGTTGAGCAGCGCAAAGTGCGACCTTAGTCGGGTTCGCTCAAATTTGGGCCACGCGTTGCGAGGATCCCGGAGATGCACGGCCGGGATCACCCGCAAACCGCTATTTTTTGGAAGGAGTCCAAAGATGGTAACCGTGGAGATTTTGGAGATACCAAGAGAGAGAGAGATGGCGGGGCTCATAGAGCGGCTATATAAAAAGGACCCAAATTTCAAGGTTTAAGATGACACACACAAGAGAGACCTAAGGGAGTTAGGTAAGCGTAGGCATTGAGCGATCATGAGTGGGTATTTATGTATGTGTGAAATGAGTGACAAAGGAGTTGTACTCATGTATTCTCTTCTCTTTTAGTGGACCATTGTTTCCGGGCTTGGCTCCCCAGATATAGGCTAGGTGAGCCAAACTGGGTTACCAATCTTGTATCTCCTTTCTCTTGTTTGCATTACTTGTTTGAGTGTGTGTGAGGTTGTGTGTTCTTGAGAGTTACAGTGAGAGTGAGTTGCAACATTCAGTACAACCAAACATACAACCACCTTTGTCAGAACTAACAAGTGGTATCAGAGCCAGTCACCTTGGTGTCAAGGGTCAGTGAGGTCCTAGGAGAAGTTCCAACCATGACAAGAAGAGAAGGAGCCTCCATCAATCGTCTACCTCTCCTGAATGCAGATAACTATTCATATTGGAAGGCACGTATGAGGGTGTTCATCAAGTCAATTGACGAGCAAGCCTGGATGGCTGTCGAAGATGGTTGGACTCCCCCAACCTACATGGATGCTGAAAGCAACAAGACAGAGAAGAAGAAAAGCAACTGGAGTACTGAAGAGATGGCCAAAGCTAATGCAAATGGGAAAGATCTCAACACGATCTTTAGAGGAGTTGATGAAACTAAATTCACTTATATTGGTACCTGCGAAACGGCCAAGGAAGCATGGGATATACTTCAACGAATACATGAAGGCACAAATCAGGTACGAGAATCTAAACTACAGATGTTGACATCCAAGTTCGAGAGTCTCAGAATGGAGGACAATGAAACCATTGGCTCATTTAACGCCAAGCTTATGAAGATAGCCAATCAAGCTTACCAATTAGGTGGCAAGTATCCAGAAGAAAAACTGGTAAGGAAAACCCTGAGATCTCCCCCAAGAAGATTTGAAGCAAAGGTAGTTGCCATAGAAGAGGTTCGCGACATCGGCTCCATGAGACTTGACAATCTAATTGGATCACATCAAGCCTATAAGATGAACCAAAAGTTTGATCTAAAGGAGGAGAATCTAGCTAGGATTGAAGGCAGAAGCAAAGAAGACAAAAGTACTCACACAAAGTGCAGAAGATGATGCTGCCATAGCACTTCTATTAAAGAAGTTTCACAAAATATTCAAGCAAAAAAGGACAGGAAGAAGAATTTTTCACAAAGAAGAACCCAAAGTTAAAGTAAAGAAGGAGGAGCCAGAATCAAGTAGCATAAAGAAGAAAGTCCAGTGTAGAGAATGTGAGGGATATGGACATATTCAAGCTAAGTATAAGAACATTCTTAAGAAGAAAGTCAAATCCTACAATGCTACATGGAGTAATGAAGAGTCTGAAGGAAGCTTAGAAGAAGAAGAAGAAGAAGAAGAAGAAGAAGAAGAAGAAGAAGAAGAAGAAGAAGAAGAAGAAGGTATGGTGAGTCATCATATTGCCTTTCCCTCTATTTTAAGTCAAACAGGAAAATACAATGGAGTTGCAACTTTCGATGCAACCTCAAATACAACCGATGAAGATAGTGACAGTAATTGTGGTGAAGTAACTGATGAAGACCTTCTCAGAAGTTATGAGCAAATGCTCAAGAAGTTTGATCAAATGATTCTTTAGACCAAATAACTTGAAGATGAAAAAGAAGTCTTGAGAAAGGAAAGAGAAGAAGTGATGAAAGAGCTTAAAATCTGCCAACAAAAGCTAAACAATGCTCAGAAGACAATGGACTCTATCAACAAGAGAAAAGCCAAGATGGATGAAATATTGTCTGCTGGAAGACCAGCTGGAAATAGACGAGGACTTGGCTTTACAGGAGAAACTTCGGGAACAAAGCAACATACTGAGATAGTGTTTATCAAAGAAAAAGCTCAAGATCAGCAGACTCAGAAGAAAACACAAGAAAAGCCACAGAAGCAACACAATAAACACAAGAAGGAAAGCTCCGATATGCTTTTACTGTGGAGAAAAAGGGCAGATCAGACCCAAGTGCTCTACAAACTGAAGGAAGACTTGAAGAGTAGGAGAATAGTTGGGTACCTATAGAAAACTATCAAGAGAAAATTCAGAGGAAGGATAACTATAATAAGGAAGATATTAATCAAGAAAGAGGACACTAGGAAAACAACTACAAAGCAGAAGAAATTTGAAACGTGTGCAACAGCCTGGTGCAACCAAGAGCCTACTGCTAGAAAATCCGAAGAAACAGGAGGTGCATTGATATCTGGTAGGATCATTGATCCAGGAGACCTCTGAAGTATAAAATTGAAAAAATAAAAAAAATAAAAAAAAAGGAAGAGGCGTTTTGGAAGAAAAAGAGTTAGTTTCTAAAAACGGTTAAGTTTTTTTTTTTAGTTTGAGTAGTTATTTTGTAAAAGGAAAATTGTTTTCAAAATCCCTAGAGGTCATCAATTTGGTTGCATTCGTTCTTGTTCCCAAAAGTCCCTGCTCCAGAGTAGTCACCGGAATTGAAGAGGTGTTTGTTTCCGAGGTGGTAAGATCTTCGTCTCTTATGAAGATGAGAACCAAGAAGGTGGTCCGCAAGAGGAACATCAGACGGGAAAGACAAACAGAATCATCGATGGATGCATCTCAGCAAAGCACATCCACTGCCGAGCAAGGTAATCAAACTCTTGCCCTTGTACCCTTTGTTCCTACTTCTGTTGCACCACCAGGCGAGCACTTTGTACCATATGCATGGCTTTCTCAAAGGTCCGAGAACTCTTTAAAAAATCGGAGAAGAAGAAAGGTCCCACAGTTTCCATGGACCCTTTGGAACCAAAATCGACAATGGAGGGCCTAGGGAACGAAATCAATCCCACATCTGCTTCACCAATGGATCAGAGTACCACGTCCCAAGGGCACATATCTGAAATTGGTGTTCCTGATAAACAAGAAACTGTCTTTGAGACTGAAGTTGGGAGAGAGGCAGTACCAGAAACAGTGAAAGACCACATTAATCTACACAAGGACACCACAGCACAGCAGGACAAGGGAAAAACAATTGTTAACGAAGAAACACATGAATCTTCTAGCGAGGAGACTGAGGAGTTTATTCAAGAAGTATTAAGCAGTCTACAACTTTTTACACCACCAACTATCGCGCCACAGTGTGTTTCACCTTCTGTTATAACCCCAGCACCACCTGCTGAGGAATCAGATGAAGACGATGTCCCACTAAGCAAGCACCTGGCCACATTAGCCAAGAGAAGAAAGGAAACAACATCTCAGAAGGACAATCCTCCAAAGAAGAAGCACAAAGGGTCCTTCTCAGATCCAGAATTCAAAAGGTCCAAAGCTTCTATAATTGTCACTCCCAGAAGCACAAGATCAGCCAGCAAGAAGAGTGCCACACCTTCACAGAAAACTACCAGGGCAAAAAGTAAGGGGGAGAGACCTCCAACAGTCCATGCAACCTCTTCCGGCTCAAAGACACTCAAGTCAGGAAAGCCTCCAAGTTTGATTAAGAACTAGAATGTGATGAGAAGTTGATGCTTAAATATATGAAACTATGGGAACAATGTGTTGCTATTATGAATTGTTTGACCATGCAACATAGTGTGACTTTTCTAATACAATAGTAAATGCTCATAAAGTGACTTTTCTAATTCACTAGTATAATTAGTCCGTCTAATTAAGTAAAGTTGCCCTTTTAATCCCCCTATTCCAATTTTGTCGTTGAGGGTCCCTTTATTATTTCAATCGAAAAATCTCAGTCCCTACCCTTTAACCGACTTTAACTTTACCATCCAAGATGCTAACATGACCTTTTCCATGAATAAAATATTATTAATAAAATAATAAAAAATTAAACCGGTTTTTATTAGTTACTAAGCTTCAGCAAACTGTGGCAATTTTTTTTTTAAAAATAATATAATTAATTATTTAACAACTAACATAATTATATTAATTATAATTAATACAATAAATAAAAAATTATAAATAATTACAATCAAAAAATACAAGTAAAATTTAATTGTTTGACTAACAAAACAATTAACAACTAATTAACTAAACAATCCAAACATAATTACACTAATTAACCTAACCCTAACTCTTCTTACCGCCGCCCAAGATCTTCACCAGGCCAACTGCACGACCCTCCGCAACTTCGCCTCATCCCTCCCGAGGATTCCAAGCTCCTGTCCTCGCCCTCAAACTTTAATCCCTTGTCTCCACAACGCCACCATTGATATCATCTCATCGAAGCTCAAGAGAGGGAGATTAATCTCCACTTTTGTCCAATTTTACAGGATCGTGAGAAAAAAAAACAATGTATCCCAATTTTATAGGAACCCGAGAAAAAAAAAACTCAATTTTTGTTCAACATCAAACACAAAAATAATCTCCGTTGATCTCTAAAAAATAATCACATCCCCATCAATTCAGATTCCCCTCTTTGCGCTTCTCCGGTGAAATCTCACTGCAAAGAAACTCAATCATATCAAAGGAGCGCAAATGCAAAATAATAATAATAATAATAATAATAATAATAATAATAATAATAATAATAATGGGCAGTAAACTTTGCATCAAGGGACAATGTGGTTTAGTAAACATGTATTTTTTTTTATGGTTGTTAATTCAAGAGTATATTTTACATGTTTATGGTTTTAAACTTTTAAACAATCTAAAATGAGAATTTGGTTGTCTTCTCACCCAGGCTCAGCAGCATGGCTTTTTAAAAGGACTACATTATAATTCACAAAGTAATTTAATTATAAATCTTATCTTATTTATATAAAGAGCAATACCATCATTTATTATAGACTACAATACAACCAAATTGTAATATTTGCTAGTCAAAGGCATTGATTATTGTTTTCCAAGAAATGATCAAGGCAGCACATGAAATCAAGCAAAACCCTGAAGAGCCAAGTCAGTCAAACAAAAACCTTTTCAAAGGCTTGTATTGACCTTCTGGTTTCTAAATTCTAACCCTAAACTTTGTATTCACATCACATCGGTCTCTCTATTATATATATATATATATATATATATATATATATATATATATATAGGTATCATATTCCTCTCTCTCTTCATCTATTCTCATAATTCTCTCCCTTCTCAGCATTCTCTAGCCACTCCCTGTCTCTCTCTCTCTCTCTTGTTCATCTTAGCAATGAGTTCCATGAGAATGTACGTATGCTTTGATCTTCGTGACCGTCTTCTCAGGACTCACACATCTTGCCCGTGGGGAAGCAACGGCATCTTCTTCTCGGATGATTGATGGGAGGACTATTGATCAAGGGATAGCTTAAGTGCTTATGCTTGTCGCACTCTTCATCACCTGTTTTGTTCATTGAGAGTTCCATGATGGCCTGCAGGCCAAGAGAGACACATTCTTTTGTTGATGACACTGTTCTAAAAAACGGCCGCCTAAGGGCGTACCTAGGGGCTGGGAGGCGAGCAGTGTCCGTGATTTTCTCCAAATCCGGTGACTCTGGCGTACCAAGCAGATTAATCGTCGGCCCGCCTAGGTCAAGCTGGGCCACTTCAGCGCGGGCTGAAATGGCTCTAGGGTTACTTTTGAGTTTTGACTCATTTTTCGATTTTTCAATATAGTTTGTCAATTGATTTTTTAAATGTAGATACATACAAAGAAAAGGAATAGACTAGATTCAACAAGGTTACACAATCTAGTGTATGTCCAATTCAATGCAAGGATTATGAATAAGAAAAGAAGAGAGGAGAAGAATGTAGATGTATTACTTGCTAGTGAAGCATCTATGGCACAAGGATGGATTGTTGATGGTGGTGATGAAGATGAGTCGGATCTTACGAGTGATGGAGATGATATGAGAGTGGATAGTAGCCAAGTTTCTAGGAGATGTTCAAGATTTCAAGAAATTAGAGAACTTCATGAGGATGATTTTATATTGGATGAAGAGGAATAGGATGCAATGGACTTTGAGTTCGAGTCCGACACGGAAGAAGTGCTAGAGGGATATGGAGAAGAAGAGTTTGAGGCATAGCCCCATAGGCGTCCAAGAATCTACTTTGTTTATTTCATATTGCTTTTTTATTTCTAAATTTCCAAGAACATTGTTGTTGAACATTTTATTTATTTTTGAAGTAATTTTTGCTATTTTGGAACATTAAAATGCTTTTTATAAGTCTATTATATATTTATTTGTTATTACAAATAATAAAAATATATTAAAAAATAAAAACCGCCTAGGCGCCCGATTAATCGTCTGGGCGCTGGGCGGTGGCTTTCCGCCTAGGGAGCGCCCAGCGTTTTTTAGAACATTGGTTGATGATATACATCATTCTTCATTGTCTAATGCATTACACAAAAAAAATCTTTATAACTATATTGAAATGTATATATGAGGGTTAATTTTTTGAGCGGGTACTGTACTTTGCCTATGTTCCAAATCGAGTACCGAATTTTAATTTGTATCAAAATGAGCACTAAGGTTCAATTTTATTTCACCGGCAGGGTACAAGGGGGATTCTGGCTAAAAAACGCCTACGTGGACGCCGGAGCTCCACGTCATCTTTTGCCACATCAGCATATTAATCCACGTGGCAACTTATTAAAAAATTTAAAAAATTATAAAAATTATAAATAAAATTTTGAAATTATTTATAAATTTTTGAAATTATTTATAAATTTTTTTTAATGATGCTAGCTATTTAACCACAAAAAACTAAGTTGCCACGTGGATTAAATTGCTGATGTGGCCTCATATGACGTGGATCTCCGGCGTCCACGTATGCAATTTTTGACCGAAATCCCCAAAGTACCCAGTCGGTGAAATGAAATCAAAGTTCAGTACCCGTTTTGATACAAATTAAAATTCAGTATCCGATTTGAAATATGGGCAAAGTACGGTACCCACCAAAAAATTAACCCGTATATATGAAGTAAACGTTGCTTGATACCCTTGTTTGTATACACAGCTTGTTTATATTGATATATACATTTGGTCATGTACCAAGTGATTTCATGTTGTTGTATATTATTAATATGTAAATATGTTCCATACCCAATACATAACATTGTTAATAAATTCATGTTTATTGAACAAAGGAGGAAAAAAAAAAAACTAATCTCTCCTAAGCATCGCACGATGACAAAGGATCTCCACCCATGACTGCACCATGAATGGTGTGCGAGTGGAAGAGGTAGGTATCTCCAGGGACCGGAGCTGTCTAAGTTGTCACTCCACAATTGGGACATGCTCCAAAGCATACTGGCACAACCAACAACTCGTGACGAAATTGACTGAGCTACGCTATTGTCATCGTGGGAGAAGGTCAAAAGACTTTCATCACATTGGCCTTGATGAAACCTCGTGGACCTCAAAGCTCTAGCTCTCACAACAAATGTTGTACGAAGGTCCATTTCAAATACTTGTAGTGGAGCCCCGTCCGCAACATAAACATCATCAACGACTACCAGTGCAACCGCACATAGCATATCTCCAACCATCCACACCCCATCAAGCTCCATGGAGGTCTGTGAGTAATGCCTGAGGCCGAGATACCTCGCCAAGGAATGTAGAAGTGCAATTACTTGCCGGTTGTGCGACAGTGTAGGTCATCAAGTAAGTGAATATCGGAGAAAACCAGGAGACAAAGAATCAAGGAAAGACACCCGTGACCATTGTCCGATGATTGAGCTGAAGGGCAGACGGTTGACCGAGAAGACCACCGTGCCAGAAGCTCAAGATGAACTAAAAGCCCATCATATTTAGCTCACACTAGATAGTGATATGATGCAGGACAAAGAAAGATGAAAGTCTTCACTTTTGTGACTATCACGGATCTCCGAGAAGGCATCATCGACATCAAAGATCTCAATTATGTTGAAGGAAGCCATGGATGATGTATATCACTGGACGACGAAGTGATTTCGTGACATACGCATCATCATCTCCTACAAATCAACGGAAGAATCCCAGTAGATAGAGCCAATGAGCCCAGTAGATGGAGAGAGCCACCGAGCCCATGAGATATTAGTAGTTAGAAAAATGATTGATTGCTTCATGGAGGCTACAATCAAAGAGTTTGAGTTGACTGAAATGAGTATTATATCATATTTTTTTGAAATTGAAGTTAACATATATGATCAGATGAGGGTATGTTTATCTCTCAAAATATATTCAAATGATGTCCTTGGGAGATTCAAGATGTCTAAGTGTAATCTAATTTGCAGTCCTATGGAAGAAATACTGCAACTAACAAATAAGGGAGGTGGTGCAAATATCAATCCCACCAAGTATCTAATAGGTAGTCTATGCTATTTGACATCTATAAGACCAGGAAATGTGTACATTGTTGTAGGTAGCAGATTTATGGATCACTCCTAGGTAGTCATATTTGCAACTAGCAAAGAGAATTCTATGTTATATCACTCATAGGAGTCCATTGTTAAATGAAGCCTTGCGTTCACAAGAGAAAAGGATCAACATCATTCACTTGGGTGGGACTTTTGAAGACACCAAGGTTGATTAAAGGGCACCCTTAAGGGTAGAGAGTTTCGGGACCACCAGTGGGATAGATGGACACACCTTAAGAAGTTCATTTTCCTTATCCTTATTGAACCAAACCCGTCAAAGGGTCCGTCTATGTAACTGCTACTTATTTTAAATAAAAGAATGTGGTTTATCCACATTTATCAATATATATATATATATATATATATATACTATTGGTGATGGAATATTCCACTTTCTACTAAAAACTTAGCATGTAGGAGATAAAGATAGTGATTGGGGAGGCGATACTAGAGAAAGGAAGAATACATCTGCGTATGCTTTTAATTTTGGATTAGGAGTTTTCTCTCGATCATTAAAGAAACAACATGTGGATGCATTGTGTACTGTAGAAGCAAGATATATTACCCAACATATTTTTCCACACAAGTAGTCATGTTATGTTATTTGCTTGAGAGTTGTAGCACAAATAGGAGCATCCAATATTGATGAAGTGTGACAACAAATTAGCTATCGGTTTGAGTGAGAATCTAGTATTCCATAGAAGGAGCAAGCACATTGTTATTATGTATCGTTATATAAAAAATTTAGTGAAGTAGAAGAAAATAATACTTGACTATTGCAAATTTGAAGAGCATGTTGCTAATATATTGACAAAGCTGTTGAAAGCCAAAATTTTTCATAGGTCAAGGAAAATGCTTGGTATATTCAGGTTGGTTTAAGAGATGCTAATGAAGTTAAAGATAGGCACAATCTCATAATTATGATTATCATTATGGTTATTTTATATATTTTTTATTATTCTTAATTAATTCTAAATATTTAGAGATACTTGTTTTATTCTTTATTTCTACCATGTAATTTTCAATTTCTATAAATTTTTCTCTATCAATTTCATCGGACAGTTCTTTTCTTTAATCTCAATTAACTTGAGTGGGAACAAATCAAGGAGGAATGAATAATTTCTTTTACAATAATACAATAATACAAGTTGTTTCACTTGTTTTGAATGAATAATGAGTAAATATCCAAAGTAAAGATTCTAGTTTTCAGAACCAGGGAAGATTACAAAAGAAATAAAACAAAATATCCTTCATATATAGTCTCTCAATGAACAAGATATGTGACAAAGAGAGCTACTGCCATAAGCACATAAGCCATTCCTTGATCAATGGCCTTGCTGTCAAGTTTCCTAGTAGTTGTCTTGGCTTGATCTTGAGCACTGACCTTCATGGAACTCATCTTATCAGATTTGAGATGCTATTAAATTTGAAGATGAAGGATGAGTTAATGGAGAGCTTGGTTTGTGTAACAAGGCTATGAAAGGAGGTGGTGTTATGGGAGATGAGAGAGCTGCCATGGTTTTGCTTTGTATTTATAGCGATGAGTTATTGAGAATGGTTTTGGTCAAAGCCTCCAATTTTGACTATGTGACACTACAAAAAATGTTACATTTACTCACGCCAGCATAAGCGTGAGTAAAAGTGTTAATAAGCGTGAGTATAGATCAAAATATTTTTACTCACGGAAAAAACCTTATAATCGAGCTAAAATTGCCATGACTAAAGGGCTTACTCATGTATAGCCATATTGTGACAGAAAAATTCCGTGAGAATAGATTTTTTAGGTTTTACTCACGCTTCTACATGCGTGAGTAAAAGTAGTGACTATTACCTTTCTTTTACTTTTACTCACGGATATTATCTGTGACCAAAAGTAGTGATTATTATTTTTTTTATTTTTTACTCACAAATATTATGTGTGAGTAAAAGTAAGAATTATTATTTTTTCTTTATTTTTACTCACGGACATTATGCATGAGTAAAGACAAATATTATATTTTTTATTTTTCACTCAAATAATTATTTTTTCCGTTTACTCTTGCTCATGGATATTATACATGAATAAAATATATCATGATAATAGAGTATCATCAACAACAACAACAACAAGTGTTCAATAATGAATTTTATTACTGCATAGAGTTCATCAAACGAAATATTGAGAACTAAGCATAGTTATTACTCTGATGCCTTTTATAAACCCACCTCTCTGGTGAAGAAAATTGATTACATCTCTCTAGTGAAGAAAATTGATAGGATCTTGTCAATGTTTGGTGCAAGGGAAAATTAACTGAAAAACTTCATCAAGAGTTCCACACCTTTGTGCTGCTTTTCTGGAGGGTAGGTTGATTTGGCACCTCCCTAGCAAAAAGTTTTTTCACCTGCGATGATTTAAATGCATTATTGAGTCATGAAGAATAAGAAAGCCTTTGCTACACTACAACAGATGTTCTCTTGTAGATGAACAAAAAAGGTAACAATGTTTTCATAAGCAAGCACCTAATTCGAGATAATATAAGAAGTGGATATTACCTGTTCCAAAGTTAAGAACATGATCACATTCCATGATCCTTCCTAACCGACCGAAATTTGGAACAAAACCTTTGTAGAAAGCTAAAGGTCCCTGCAAATAGAAGTAAATGTCTCTTATTAATACAAGTTTACCCAAAAACAACCATTTAAATAATAATATGCTTTGTTACAAACATCCAAAAGCAAGCACAACAGATTATGATATTTCTCTTAAGTAATCACCATACAACTTTAGGGATTTGGGCACAAAGCTTCCCAAACTAAATTTAAAAAAACTATTAGAATTGAAGATCCAAGCATGCAAATCAAATACACTATGCAAAGACATATATTCAAAATGAAGATTTTTTTCCTATTTGATCTACTTCCATTTTCTGCCAGATCCATTTTCCGCCGGATATTATTTCTCCATTGAAGTAGAATTGTAAATTGTGTGCTCAATGAGGTATTTCTAATATACCAATGATTGATTTGACTTTGATCATGAACTAAACAGAAATGAATCACCACTGGATAGATATTAAAGTATCATATTGGTAATATATTAAAGTATTGAATGAAATTTTAGCAGGTACAAAAGTATATATTTCAGAACAGCTCAACAAAATAATAAAAAGAAAGAGAAAAACAAAACAAAACTTACAAAATTGTTGGTGTTTTACAAAACAAAACAAGGCTTAATAAGTATCAATAAGGGTGAGAATTAAACAAATCAATTCTTAGTGTTTCACAATCAAAACTGCATGGCCTTTCTACAGCATTTGCACTCAAAATATTCCATTATGGTTCAAAAACTATTTCAAAAATGATTATGAACAGAAAGAGTAATTTGAATATATAAGATTTATTCATGCTTATTATTGGACAGTTGTGAACCAACATTATTATCCATAAAGAGCACAACCTCTAGAGATGGACTCAGTTCCGACAATCCTTAAAGAACACAACCCAATTCCATTATTAAACAACCCCTATGCACATATTAATTGAGATTATGTGATTGGGTTGTTTCTTGTCTCTCTCATCTTCTCACAATCTAATGTGATGTAATATATAAAAGTGAATTGCAACGAAATTTTTGCAAATTATTATATGATATATCAGATGCAAGTTTTTGCAATTTTTTGCAAATTTTTGCAAAGAAATTCCATTATTAAAATTGATGCCAATGTGAAGAAACCCAGGTCCAATGCCAAGTTGAAATCAGAAAGACCCTTGAAATTCAAATATTAGGATATCAATGCAAACCAGATGAAGATTCATACAAATAACAAGGGAGAGTTACATACCTCGCATGCCTGGCTTCATCCCTTGACATGAGAGAGAATATCCTACTGCAACAATGGGATTGGTTTTACGTAACAACAACATATCACAAATCAATAAATTGAACAATTTACGCAATCACAAATCTAATTAAATTTGCAATAGTAACAAGTAAAAAGGCAAAGGCGTAATCTGAGACAAGAGAAACTCCACAAGATGGGACATTGTGACTGCCAATGAGTCAATAGATAAATGAAACCAACCTTGAGTCTCCTCCCAAGCTCCTTGTAAAGCATGAACCCGGAGAACTTAGTAGTGAGTCTGGTTGTAGTCTGTCTTGAACTCATCCAACAAAGCTTCAAATTTAGATTGGTTCAAGTTCTTGTTGATCTTTGTATTGAAAAGCATCTCCATTTCATCAAAGTTAGTGGTGTAGAACCTTGTCTGTATCGAAAAGCATCACCAAATCTTACATATACTACTAGAACTTGGATAAACAAATAAATTCAGATTGTACAGAGATAAATCCTATACAAGTATGCTATTTTGCTAAACTTCCACCACCAATCAAAAAGTTAATGATATCATGAACAAAGCCAAGAAAAATAAAACATGCAGCTTCCTTTCAAGTTAATGAAAAGGACATTGAAATCACTAAATTGTTTTCGTTAAGGTGAAATAATGATTCCATGTCCAATCTTTCAAATATTAAGTGATCACAATATACAAGGTAGTAGCTAAATATTGTCATATGGATAACATTACTGGTCACAGCAAGAAATTGGCCATACACGTAGGAAGAATGTAATGAGAACACTGGTAGCTCATATAATGAAAAGTTGGGGGTCAACTAGTGATGACACCATCGAAAGACACTGATTATAAGATATAGTTGTGCTTAAGAAATTACTAGTAGGAATATGTGTTGAACTAGAGGCAAGATTTGATGCAACTGTTATCGGACTGAAAACAAAACAAGTCCAGTTCCATATTCCACTGTTTCCTAATGTTGCTTGTGAACTCCTGAATTAATCAAAGCACTCAAAGAATTGATCAATGCTGTGAAACAGATCACAAAACAATCTTAGGCAACCTCTATGAACATTTTCAACCACAAACATCATACAATTAAATGACAAGAAACTAAAAGATTAAAAATGAAGCAAAAGACATATAATTGAGCTAAATTTTAGTGTATAAAAAAAAAACCTTGAACCATAATCCGAATCTAGTCCCACTTGCATTTCTTGGGGGAGAGATAGCGGCACCCAGTTCTGAATTAGGGCTCAAAGCGTTCAGAGACATCAGAAAAATTGGTTCCAATGAAACCATATGCAAATATTAAAGCTTAATGCACAAGCATGGGCGTCTACTCAAAGACAAGGTATATTCAAAGATAATTTGCAACACCTTTTCTCAAATTACATGATTTTCCATAAAACATATCATCACAAGACAAACACGATGAATAGATGCCCTTGCGAACCAGATCAAAAGATAAAGAAATAGAGAATTGACGAACCTTCTGATTGAGATAATCAACATTGAGGGCGAGATCCGAGATATGGATGGTGCTTTAGCACGAAATTTGAATATCAAAATTTGGTTGAGATCGATGTCACCAAGAATCAAGTCCCCGAGCATCTTCTTCAAGAGGAACTTTCAAACACGCTTGATCGCCCACCGCGAGAACACCGCCTCCGCGGATCTCGCGAACTCCCTGAACATCTCCTCCGGCTCGGCGGAAAGGCAAAGTCTAGTGATTAGATGAGCGGCTTCGAGGAGTTGTTCTGGAGGTTTGGAGGTCGATCCCGGCGAGGCGCTTGAGGTGCTCCTTGAGAAGACGCTTGGAATCGTACTCACGGATCTTCTTGTGCACCATTGTCGATGCTTCGGAGGTTGAGAGGGGAGATTAGGGATTGAAGAGAAGAAGGGGGTGTTGGTCGTTGTCTTTAACAAGAACCGAAGAGCTCTCAAATGGGAGCCGAGCTCGATTTTTCCCAAGATCTGGTTTCTTTTGGTGTTTTATATTGTACTCCCTGAAAATTAGTGAAATTATATGATTACATACTTATAATTCTCTATCCTTACTCTAACAAATTTGAGATTTTTTACTTCGTTTGTTAGTTAATATTAACTAATATTTCATTTTACAGATTATTTTTTTAAAATAAAATATTACACCTATAATTATAATTAAAAATAATAATTATGTTTAAAATATATGAGTTTTCTTTGTGAAATTTTTTTATTAGAATAAAATTGAAAATATATTACACCACTCTTAATCCACAAATATTAGAATAAAATATATGAGTTTGCCCAGTGTGACTATAATAAATAATCTATAATTACGGTTAAAAAAAATCGGTGACTAAAAAAACATCTATAGTCACATATAAAATAATTGTGACTATAGATTACTTTAATACTCACGCATAAATCTAAGCGTGACTATAATATATAACCTATAGTCACGGTTAAAAAAAAAAATCTGTGACTAAAAAACCTCTATAGTCACATATAAAATAATCGTGACTATAGATTACTTTAATACTCACACATAAATCTAAGCGTGACTATAATATATAACCTATAGTCACGGTTAAAAAAAATCCGTGACTAAAAAAACCTCTATACTCACATATAAAATAACCATGACTATAAATTACTTTAATACTCACACATGAATCTAAGTGTGACTATATATGAAGTTTTAGTCACGCTTAAATTTCCGTGAGTAAAATTTCCGTGAGTAAATGTAACATTTCTTGTAGTGTGAGAATGCGATGAATAGTTGATGCTTAAATATGAGACCATGTGAATAATGTGTTGCTTTTATGAATTGTTTGACCATGCAACAGGGTGTGACTGTTGAGATTTTTTTTTTTAATTTTCCTTTGAACAAATAATAATAATAATATTAATCATGGGCAGTGTTAACGCCAAATTTCTCGTTGATTTTTTCCGAGCACCCCCCACCCCCACCACCTACCCTCGACGATTTCTCGTCGTTCTATGCCTGGCAGCCGCGTACAGGGTCGGGTTGACTTCGTCAGATCTTCTTTTTCTCGCGTTGGCATGTGTCCCAGGGTCGAGCCCTGAGATGGCGCCAAGTGCATTCCAGATTTTTACCAATAATAGACTGTAAACTTTGCATCAAGCGACAACATTGTTTTGTAAACATGTAATGTTTCTATGGTTGTTAATTCAAGAGTATATTTTAAATAGATATTTAACTATTCATCTCTTAAATAGTTACTTAATTGCTTAGGAGTCCTTGGGTAGGGGTGTGTAGGGATTTAGTGTAAATAATATTTTGGGTGGGTAGGATATATAGATATACTATTAGATAATTTCTCCTATATTAAATGTTTATAATTTTATTTAATATAAATTGAGAATTTGGTTGTCTTCTCACTTCTTTCACTCTCACCAAGGCTCAGCGGCATGGTTTTTTAAAAGTACTACTTTATAATTGACAAAGTAATGTGATTATAAATCTTATCATATATATATAAAGTGCAAAACCATCATTTATTATACACTACACTACATCCAAATTCTCAATTAATTCCCTAGCTAAGTCTTTTAATTTTGCTCATTTCTAATTAAATAATACAGTTTCACCAGTGATTTAATTTGTATATTTAATATATTTAATATCTAATTATTTAATATATACATCAGTTTCCATCCACATCTCTCAAAAGAAGAAGAAGAAGAAGAACATTTTAAAAAGTTATATTTGCTAGTCAAATGCATTGGTTATTGTTTTCCAAGGAATTATAATATAGCTCCTTCTGGGAAAACCTGAAGTGCGTTTCAATATTGGCTTACCTAATATTATAACAAATCAAGCAAATTAAAACCTGAAAAGCCAAGTCCGTCAAACATAAACTGTTTCAACTCATTCTTTATATTCACTTTGTCAAACAATCACGGCTTGTATTGACCTTTATGATCATATTTGTCTCTCTATTATATATATATCCAAAGCCATCATATTCCTCTCTCTTCATCTCTTCTCAACCTTCTCAACCTTCTCAGCTTTCGCGTGTTCATCTTAGCAATGAGTTCCATGAGGATGTATGCTTTGATCTTCCTGACCTTCTTCTTCTCAGGACTCACACAGCTTGCCTATGGGGAAGCAACGACATCTTCTTCTGGGATGATTGATGGGAGGACTATTGATCAAGGGATAGCTTATGTGCTTATGCTTGTTGCACTTTTCATCACCTATTTTGTTCATTGAGAGTTCCATGATGACCTGTAGGCCAAGAGAGACACATTCTTTCGTTGATGATATACAGGTATACTTCATTGTCCAATGTACAAAAAAAAAAATTTCTTTATGACTATATTGAAATGTATATATGAAGCATACAAACGTTGTTTGATACCCTTGTTTGTATACACAGCTTGTTTATATTGACATATACATTTGCTCATGTAAGAAGAAGTGATTTCATGTTGTTGTAAAATTATTAATATATATGTAAAGACATACCATAGCCAATACATAACACTGTTAACAAAGTCATGTTTATTGAACAAAGAGGCTCTAAAAAAAAGCTAATCGTTGAAAAGCCCCGCCTTCTCTCCTCACCCCCTTTTATATCTTTTGGCCCGACAAGTGTCCCCGAAGTTTGGCGCACAACTTCTTCCCACTTGGGTGCCAGTCGGGCGCTAGAGGTGTGCCAGCGGGGCAGCCAATGTGGTACCAGCTCTACCGAGGCTTTCCCGCATTACCTGGCTAATGGAAGGTGATCAGAACACCAAATTCTTCCATGCAGTGGCTAATAAAAGAAGAAACCGCAACTGGATACACAAAGTACAAGTGGGTAATAGCACGGTCGAATTCCAAGAGGACCTTACTGCAGCTATCAAAGGGCATTTCACCCAACTATTTGGCACCAAAAGGCAACACAGATTATCCATCAATTGGGACAGATTATTCGTCCACAAGGAACACATCAATCTCCAGCATGTAGACAACCCCTTCACTGAGGAAGAGATCTGGGCAGCGGTCAGGGACCTTAACCTGGATAAGGCACCGGGTCCGGATGGCTTCCCTATGGCCATAGACCAACATGGATGGAGCTTCATGAAGGATAAGTTTCTTAGTCTTTTTGGGGAGTTATACCAAGGAAAACCAACCTTGGAAAGGCTAAATTAGGCCTACATCACCTTGATTCCTTAGATAAATTCACTTGCCACCTTATCAGATTACAGACCAATCAGCTTATTAAATTGCTCCATGAAAATAATCACTAAGGTGCTGGCCAACAGACTTGGTAGGGTGATAAACGAACTCGTGGACCAATCACAAACAACTTTCCTTAAAGACAGGTGTCAAGACAATATTGCTGAAGAACTCATCCATAAGATGAAACAGGGAAGGAAGAATGGAGCGCTGCTTAAGGTAGATTTTGAGAAGGCCTTCAACATGGTGGATTGAGAATTCCTAATAGACATGCTCTAGGATTGAGGTTTTGGCCTGCGATGGATTACCTAGGTCAGGATAATACTCGCATTCTCCAAAGCCAAATTCCTCCTAAATGACCAACCTACGTGATATGTGCGACATCGGAGAGGTCTCAGACAGGGGGACCCTCTATCATCCTTACTCTTCATCCTAGGCACTGACATCTTCAGCACGATGATGTCAAACGCTATGAGGGCCAACTTATTCAGAGGAATTAGATATGGTGGTTCTGAAGAGGAAGAAATCTCCACCCTCCAATTCACTGACGACCTACTTATGCTATGTTCAGGCAACCAAGAAAACATCAGAGTCCTGGAGATGATCTTCTCTCTATATGAAGGTATGTCGGGGCTCAGGAAAAATTACCACAACAACGTCACCATCCCTATCAAGGCGCTCCCCTACACACCATAGGACCTTAAGCAAATGATGGGATGCGATATTGGCAGCTTACCTATCGGACACCTAGGACTACCAATCTCACGATCCAAGCCAAAGAAAGAGGACTGGAGGACAATCATCAATAAAGTCAAAGTGCGGCTAACTGCATGGAAAAGGAAAATACTATCATTGGGGGGACGTATCACTCTACTCAATGTGGTACTCTCGGCAATCCCGAACTATTGGCTCTCTATCTACCGGATGCCTGAGTGGGTTACCCACCGTGATCAATCGTCGGTGAGACTTCCTATGGAGAGGTTCAGAGGAGGATAGGAAGGCATACAGATTGGTGCGCTAGGAGCGACTATATAGGCCCGAAGAATTTGGAGGCTGGGGCATAATCAGCCTTCTATTTTTCAACATAGCCATATTAGGAAAGTGGCGGTGGCAATTACTTACTTAGCAAGCTAGCATTTGTGCGAAGCTACTGAAATACATGTATTTCAGAGGGCGCGAGTTCAATCCCCATAACCCGGCACCTTCACGTGCGTATTTCTTATGGAAGGGGGCCACTCAACAACAAGAAGCCCTTATGCACAACTTGGCGGCCGAAGTGGGCACGGGGGAAAAAATATTTTTTTTGCTCGACAACTGGATGGACGGGCATGCTCCACGAACCGCATATCCCTCTCTATATGATCTGGCCCGAGGGAAGGGGCAAACAATATAAGAAACAAGACTTACTTTGGCATAAGGCAATTCGATACTCCTAGAGGGTCTGCTACATGAGAAAGGAGCAAACGAGGTAGAACAACTCATCGAAAAATGGCAGGAGCGCCAGGGATAGAACCAGACAGAAGACAGTGGAAGCTTATTGCACAAGGCAACTTCTCTGTAAGATCCGACTACCGATTTTTGAAGGATGGGGTGTCCAATGGGAACTCGGAAAAAGCTTTTGGAAACTGCCCTACCCTAACAAAATCAAGGCTTTCGTTGGCTTGCATTGGATAACAAAATACTTACCCTAAAAAATCTAAGGAAACACAGCTGGTGCGGTACAAGGACAACTTGCTACCTACATGAGGAAAGGGAGGAAACGGTAAAACACTTACTCCTAAATTGCCCATACTCCAAGGGTCCGTTTGATACGAAAATAAGAATAGCACAAGAGTACAACACAGTACAAGTGGCTATGGGACAACACAACTATTTGTATTGTTCTCTGTTTGATATTCAATGGACATCACAAAATTTTTTAAATGGCAACATTCTCCGTTTGTTTGGCATGAGTAATGGACAAAAAACTGTAAAATTACTGCAATACCGTTGTGTTATCCTATGTTGTTTTGGAATACAAAATTTCATAAAATAATATATTTTGAAGTTTCTCCCATCTTTAATAGTGACCACTTAATTTTTTATAATTAGTAAAATTATTAGTACATAATTATATTTTTAATTTTTAAAATATATTAATAAATAATTACTACAAAAAATATCATAAATTTTGTCTTTAAGTTGAGGGCATTATTATAATTTTAATATAAATTGAGGGCGAAATTATCTTTATGTTGGGGCATTGTTGTAATTTTAATATAAGTTGTGGTGAAATTGTCTTCAAGTTGGGGGGCATTGTTGTAATTTTTAATATAAGTTGGGGGCAAAATTGTCTTTAAGTTGGGGGCGTCGTTGTAATTTTTAATATAAGTTGGGGGTAAAATTATTTTTTAAGTTGAGGGCATTGTTGTAATTTTAATATAAGTTGGGGGAATTGTTGTAATTTTTAATATAAGTTGGGGCAAAATTGTCTTTAAATTTTTAACATAAGTTGGGGGCAAAATTGTCTTTAAGTTGGGGGCATTGTTGTAATTTTTAATATAAGTTGGGGGCAAATTGTCTTTAAGGTTGGGGCATTGTTGTAATTTTAAATATAAGTTGGGGCAAAATTATTTTTAAGTTGGGAGAATTATTGTATTTTTTAATTTAACTTAGTGGCAAATTTGTCTTTAAGTTGTGCTGTCTCTAGCTTAAAAAGTTGTACCGTATATTTTGAGGGACAAAATTTTTAAGAAGTTGTGCTGTACTCAAACAACTTTTTGTGCTGTAATCTTATCCATTTGCAAATCAAACAACGTACAAAAAGAGTTGTCTTGTGTTGTCCCTTATTTTTTGGCGTATCAAACGGACCTCAAGAGTATATGGAAACACTTAGGGCAATTTAGATAGGCCAGCTGGGGACCTCCCTCCAGATTACACGACTTATGGGGGTCGGGATGCATTTGTCAACCACTTGCCCAGGGATACCTGAATGAGATGGAACTTGTTATCTATAGCTATTATGTGGATAGTGTGGATCGAACGCAATAAAATATGTTTTCATGATAAACGTCGTGTTTTCACGAAAACAATCCGCGACATTGACTTCCTAACATTGTCTTGGTTTGATGCAACTCACCCATCCAAGAGGCCAAAGTTGATCATGATGGAATCTATCGTAAAGAGAAGTCTCACCTTCACAAAGGAGGATGACCGGCAGCTCTCGCCAAGGAAGGCTTTTGAGGACACTCAAGCTGACTAAGGGGCGTATCAAGGGTTGCTTTCTAGCACCAGTAGGGGATCAGGGGAAATCAGGGGAAAACTGAGGGGTACTACACCCCGATTTATCTATCCCAACAAGGCCGTTCTTCTATGTAAACGTTAGTTTTATTAAATAAAAGAATGTGATTATAAATTTTTATCCAAAAAAAAAAATTACTATGAAAAAACCGACCTTATCCCCATTAAGACCCTAACACAAAGACCAAAAGAAATCCGCATAAAAAAATTGCCATCATCTTCTCATTCAATTGGAATTATGGGTGGCCCTTGTTCCTTATCCTTGCTTATTTGTTTTCTTGTCTTCATGTATAATGGATAAGAAATTGTTTCTATACACTTGATTTCCTTAAATATGATGATGCACATCACTCTGCTCAAGTGTTTTTCTTGTCTTTGGATTGTGAGTGCGGGATATGCTAGCTCAATTTTCTTCATGAATATCACAGATCCAAATCGGTGGAAAATTTAAGTTTTAGCTTAATTGAAGGACATGATTGTTTTGAAAGGCAAAACAAAGTCATCTGGCGGCACTTTGCACATTTCTTTCACCTGGGCCCTATCCCCCAAAGGACACAAGACCTATGGGGAAGAACGGCGATCACCAACATACTCCCCAACGAGGATCGTTACAGTTGGAACCTCCTCACAATGGCCATTACCGGGCGGTGTGGCGGGGAGCATAGCCGAAGATGCTTTCGGGACAAACAACGGCGTTTACATGAAAGCGATTCGCGAGATTGACTTCCTAACCCTCTCTTGGTTTGATGCATTTCCTATGACAAAAAGCCAAAGCTCATCGCAATGGAGTCCATTGTCAAGAGGAGCCTGGCGTTCACATGGGAGGAAGAGGTACAACACGCCCCAGGGGACGGCTTCGAGGACACGCAGGGACAAGGGTAACGGAGCAACACACCCCGGGCACTCAAGGAGCATATGATCTTATGTAACATGGCTATCCATAGGCCACACATGTAACCGTTTATCTACAAACTAAATAAAAGAATGTGGTTCATCCACTTTTATCAAAAAAAAAAAAAAAAAAAAAAATCTTCTCATTCAATTCTTGCATAGCTTGAAAATTTTGGACGCCGGCCTGGCATGAGGGACCCACTAAATTAGAAAATTAAAAAAACTTAAATATACATAAAATTCCAAAACAGGCTAAAAAATCCAAAAACATATATGAAAAAAATCTTTTTAAAAAATAAAAAATCCAAGAAAATTTGCAAAAAAATATCAAAAATTCCCAAAATTCAAATATATTAATTTTGTAGTTGTAATAAAGGCTTTTTTTATAATAATTTTAGGGTTTAAAAATATTAAAATAAAAAAAAATAAAAATGGAAAAAGAAAAAACATGACGGGCTTATCTGCCCATCTAGGAGACATGCCTGGCACAACATAAGCATACATAAGCCACGTGCTATGTCGGCCTACAGACCACGTGGGACCAACCCAACACTGGCCCACTCCTAGGTCATCCCTAAGCACGGACCAAATGCTATAGTAATTAATGCACTTTGTACTTAGGCACGCAACCATTTTGTGCCAAGCTATGTCATCCTACTTGAGTAATCAGGCTCGGTTGACACCTAAATAATTGATCAAGTAATATAATTATGAATCTTATATTATTTATTTATTATACACTACAATTTATCCAAATTCTCAATTTCCTTCACTCATTAATTTTCCACATTTTTAAATTTAATAATATAGTTTCACGACGTCACGATTCTATTGAGATCTTTAAAAGTAACAAAATAATATAATTATAAATCTTATATAATATGATATACAGAAGACTTGTCCAACCACCTAATGTCATCGTGCCCATTCCGCAATCCATATGCGCCGCCATACCTTCCTAGGAGAAGACAAAATTACCTTAGGAGTAAGAAAAGGCGTGCCTAGGACGTCATCATGGCCAACAAAAATGGACACTAATCCCAAAAAGGAAAAGGAGGAAGATATAAAGAAGCAAGTAACTCAGAAGGAAGGTAAGCAAGATTCAAACCAGAAAAGCTCTCTCCCTTCTCCTCCTTCTTCTCCGACTAGTCTACTAACTTGACCGTCGGAGCGGGCACAAGCAACAGAGCCCTGCCCCCTCTTACTTTTCCTCTTCACTGTCCCATTTTTAGATGAAATTGAACTAAGCCAGCCTGTTACAAGGTTTTTCATCTCGAATGATCATCAGTTAGCTGAACATCTGAGGAGTCCATGTGGTGTAACTAGATCACCGGCTAACATAATATATATAGTTTAGGGATGTCACCAAAATAATATTACTAATAATAAGAAGAAAAATGAATAGGCAGTAAACTTCACGTCAAGAGACCATCTATGCTTCTATCATCTTCTCACTCCTTTCATCAGTGATTTTAAACCCAGACCCGACTGGTAGGTCAGATCAGCAAAATCGGGAACAGGATAACAATCTGGTCCGGATTTCAATCCAGAATGAGTTGAGGATTTTAATGGGATATATATATATATATATATATATATATATATATATATATATGATCCAATTGGCCGTTTTACTGTGCAAATCAGGTCGCCTCCCATTTGTGTAATTGGAGAGTGTTTTAAAAATTTCCAACCGTAAGGATGGAAAGAAAATAAAAAAATAAGCTAGCATGTTGATTTTCATACAATTTGGTGAGGTGATGATCCTCCCACTTAACGGTTTTTATTTTATAAAAATCTTAACGGTTCAGAATTTGAACCTTAATTAATTCTAAATATTTAAAGATACATGTTTTACATTTTATTTCTATCCTATAATCTTCAAGGTCTATAAATAGGACCTATTCAGCTTGTAATAAAAAAAGAATTCCAATTTTTCTCTACCAATTCCATCCTCCAGATCTTTCATCTTTCTGACAGTTCTTTTCTTTAATCTCAATTAACTTGAGTGGGAACAAATCAAGGAGTAATGAATAATTTCTTTTAAAATAATACAAGATGTTTCACTTGTTTTGAATGAATACTAACTAAATATACAAAATAAAGACTAGAACCAGAGAAGATTACACAAGAAATAAAACAAATATCCTTCATAGTCTCTCAATGAACAAGATATGTGACAAAGAGAGCTACTGCCATAAGCACATAAGCCATCCCTTGATCAATGGCCTTGCCATCAAGTTTCCTAGTAGTTGTCTTGGCTTGATCTTGAGCACTGATCTTCATGGAACTCATCTTATAAAATTTGAGATGCTATTGATTTGACGAAAAAGAACGAGTTAATGGAGAGGTTGGTTTGTGTAACAAGGCTATGAAAGGAGGTGTTGTTTTTCGTAGATGAGAGAGGAGCCATGGTTTTGCTATGTATTTATAGCGGTGAGTTATTGAGAATGGTTTTGGTCAAAGACTCCAAGTTTGACTAAGAACTAGCTAGAATGTGATCATGAGAAGTAAATATGAAACCATGGAAATTATGTGTTGCTCTCATGAATTGTTTGACCATGCAACACCGTGTGACTTTTCTAATTCAACATTATATGCTCATAGCTAGAGTGAGTTTTATTTTTTCCCTTTCAACAAATTTAAAACTTAAAAATAGGAATGCGATGATGATGATGATAATAATAATAATAATAATAATAATAATAATGTTTGCATCAAGGGAGAATGTGGTTTTGGGCTAATTTTTCACTAGATCACTAAACTATGGAGAGTATTATTAATTCGATCACTGAATTTTTTTTTGAATCAAAATCGTCACTTATCTTTTATTTGATTTCATCGGCAGGTCACCCACGAGATTTTTATTGGGGGTAGGACCAACCCAAATTGGGTCCCTCCTCATGTGTGGGTCATATGGGTAAGTTAAAGACTTGACTTAAACCTTGATATGAAAGGAAGACCAGGTTATTCTAGAGCATTGCCTCCAGTAGGCTTCCTCCATCCGAATGATTTCCTCGTACACGCTGGCCCATGCGAGTTTGTCATGTTCCTCTTTAGGGTTTAGGGTTCCCGTTTCGGTTTTTAGGTCTAGATCCTCTAGAGCCTGGAGAATTTCTTTCTTCTTGGCACCTTCCGCCCTACACCTTTCTGATTGTCATGTTTGGAGCCTTTTCCTTATCAGTGTGATCTTCTTGGATATTATAAAAGCTCCACTACCAAAGAAATCTGTACTGCACCACCTGTTCTAGAGAAACTCCGAAAATCCCTCCTTGTTGGACTATAGCTTCGGTTATACCTGAAGTGGCTATGGCCAAGGTCTGGTTTAAAGAATAACTATCAAAAAACCGCGCGACCTCATCCCCATTAAGACCCTAACGCAAAAACCAAGAGAAATTCCAATAAAAAAACTACCATCATCTTCTCATTCCTTTCACTTTCACAAGGCTTACCATCAACGTTATTAAAAGTACTACATCATAGTTGACTATATATATCAAACGACAGTGTCGGGCTAGCACAACACGGGTTTGGTTCGTACCCATGCTTGCACGGCTTGCAAAATTTTGGAGGCTGGCCTAACATGAGGCATGAGACGATCCACTTAAATAGAAAATTAAAAAAAAAAAAATTAAAATACCAAAAATTTAGAAAGCAACCAAAAAAATCCAAAAACGTATATGAAATTCTTTTAAATCCAAAAAAAATCCAAGAAATTTGGAAAAAAAAAATAAAAAATTCCCAAATTCAAATATATTACTTTTATAGTTGTAATAGGGGCTTTTTTTTTTTTTTTTTTTTTTTTTTTTTGAAGAATCTTAGGGTTTAAAAATCTTAAAACAAAAATAATGAAAATGAAAAAGAAAAAACATGGCGGGCTTGCCCAACTAGGAAACATGCTAGGACAACCTTAAGAACGCCCAAGTCACATGCTATGTTGGCCTGCAAACCATTTGGGACCAACCCAGAACTGGCCCATTCCTGGGTCATCTCTAGGCACAGATCAAATGCTACAGTATAGGCCGTGCATAGACACTACTATTTTGAGCCGAGAAATGTCATCTTGCGGGTAGTACGACTCGGTTGACACTTCAATAATTGATCAAGTAATATAATTATAAATCTTATATTATTTATTTATTATACACTATGATTCCTCATTAATTTTACACTTTTTAAAATTTAATAATATAGTTTCATGACGTCAGGACCCTAAAACTGACCAAATACTATAATTATAAATTTTATATTATTTATATAAAGAGCAAAATCATCATTTATTATAGACAACAATATAACCAAATTCTCAATTTCGTTCCCTCTTTTAATTTTGCTCATTTCTAAATTTGATAGTACAGATTCGCAGGTGGTTTTGTATATTCATTTCATTTTAACATATACATCAGTCTCCAATAGAGGTGTATTCGAGCCGAGCCGAGCCGAGCTTTCGTGTGTTTAGGCTCGGCTCGTGACTAAAAGGAAGAGCTCAAGCTTGGCTCGTTTATTAATCTAGCTTGAAGTTCAATAAACGAGCCGAGCTTTTCCGCTTCAAGCTTCTACTCGTTTATTAATCGAGTTAAACACGAAGCGAGCTCTTGTCGAAAGAACACCGAGCCGCCATGAGCGGCTGGCACTAATACACCCCTAGAAAGAACAATGGGGGAGAGAGAGAGGCCCAAATATCTTATAAGTTATATATATACATCCACCCAAATTATATATCTCACCCTACTTTATAACCTAATTAATTATTATATATCTTATAACTTATAAGTTATATATATACATCCACCCAAATATTTTTAGTATATATATATATATAAACGAGCTCACAAACGAGCTATAAACGAGTTTGTTCACGAGCTGTGTTCACGAGGTTGTTCATGCGGTTTTGTGTTCACGCGAGGTTGTTCACAAGCTTGTTACATTTGTGTTGTGAGTCAAAATGGTAGCGCAGCTTTCCTCGCTTTCAAGCTTGGCTCGTTTATTAATCGAGCTTGAAATTGAAGCTCAAGCTTGACTCGTTTTCAATACGAGTTGAACATGAACGAGCTCTTGTCGAGCCGAACACCGAGCCGCTCATGAACGGCTCGGCTCGAATACACCCCTAGTCTCCAATCCACATCTCTCAAAAGGAAAAAAGAAATAAATAAATAATATTATATTATGTTTGTTAGTCAAATCCATTGTTTTTTTGTTTTCCAATATATGATAAAAAAACCATTCAATTCGGTTGAAATTCCCTCCTGCATGAGGAGCCCCTTCTTGGAAAGCATGAAGTGCGTTTCAATATTGGCTTACCTAATATTATAACAAGTCAAACAAAACCTGAAAGCAATGTCATTCAAACATAAACCGTTTCAACTCAGCGTATATAGTTACTTTGTCAAAAACTATCACAGCTTCATTCAAACAAAACCCTAAACTTCACATTCATCATCACATCCGTCTCTCTATTATATATATCCACAGCCATCATCCTCTCTTCATCTCTTCTCATAGTTCTCTCCCTTCTCAGCTTTCTCTACCCACTCTCATATCTCTCTCTCTCTCTCTCTCTCTCTCTTGTTCATCTTAGCAATGAGTTCCATGAGAATGTAAGCTTTGATCTTGGTGACCTTCTTCTTCTCAGGACTCACACATCTTGCTTGTGGGGAAGCAACGGCATCTTCTTCTCGGATGTTTGATGGGAGGACTATTGATCAAGGGATAGCTTATGTGCTTATGCTTGTCACACTCTTCATCACCTATTTTGTTCATTGAGAGTTCCATGAGATGGCTTGCAAGTCAAAAGAGACATTCTTTTGTTGATGATATACAGTATACTTCCTTGTCTAATGTGTAGGATGGGCTAAACCCAAAATATATGCCCCTTCACTATTCTCCAATTAGTCGATGTGGTACTATTGTTTACGTATATTCCAACATTCCCCCTCAAACAAAGGACCACATAATTAACCTCCTTTTTTGCTCCATCGAGATTGCCGCACACCCGAGAGCCAACTCATATCAGGTCAGAGGCCCGGTTTGCATGGTCAGAGGCTACTTTGGCTTGCCACGTCAAAGGCCGTCTTCGGCTTGCTAGATAGAATTCCGGAACGATCTACCGCCGATACCGGGGATTCATCAAACCACATGACAGGAGAAACCTGGTTCTGATACCATTTCTAGGATCTGGGGGCACCCCACACTTCACACAAGTAGCAATATTGTCCGCTTTGGGCCAGAGCCCGTACGGTTTTGTTCTTGAGCTAAACCCAAAAGGCCTCGCTACTTTGAAGTGTGTTCCCACATATATGCCCCTTCACTATTCTCCAATTAGTCGATGTGGTCCTATTGTTTGCATATATTCCAACATAATGTACATAAAAAAAACAATCTTTATGACTATATTGAAATGTATATATAAAGAATGACAAACGTTGCTTGATACCCTTGTTTGTATACACAGCTTTTTATATTGACATATAGATTTTCGCATCTACGAAGTGGTTTCATGTTGTTGTAAAATTATTAATATGTAAAGATGTACCATAGCAAATACTCACTGCCAAAGGGAACTTTACAGTACAATCCTACTATCAATTCCTAATGGATGAGGGGTAAGGACAGAAATGGAGCGAAGCTTTTGGAAACAACCCTTTCCCATCAAAGTCAAAGCTTTCGTCTGGCTCACGTTGGATAATAAAATCTTTACCTTAGACAATCTATGGAAACGCGGGTGGAGCGGTACACAAACAACTTGCTATTTGTGTGAAGAAAAGGAAGAAACGGTAGAACACCTACTCTCTCTCTCTCTCTCTCTCTCTCTCTCTCTCTCTCTCTCTCTCTCTCGTGTTCATCTTAGCAATGAGTTCCATGAGAATGTATGCTTTGATCTTCGTGACCTTCTTCTTCAGACTCACACAGCTTGCTTATGGGGAAGCAAACGACATCTTCTTCTCGGATGATTGATGGGAGGACTATTGATCAAGAGATAGCTTATGTGCTTATGCTTGTCGCACTCTTCATCACCTATTTTGTTCATTGAGAGTTCCATGATGACCTGCTGACCAAGAGAGACATTCTTTTGTTGATGATATACAGTATACTTCATTGTTTAATGTACACAAAAAAATTCTCTGTGACTATATTGAAATGTATATATGAAGCAAGACAAATGTTGCTTGATACCCTTGTTTGTATACACAGCTTATTTATATTTACATATACATTTGCTCATGTAAGAAGTGATTTTATCGGGCATATATAGTGTTTATATATTTAATTACTTTGTCATTTACTCTTTTACCCTTGTAATTGCATACTTAAGCAAACTCTAAACATCAATACAATATTATTCTTTCCTTACATGGTATAAGAACCCTAGAGGCTAATTCCAAAAAAAAAACCAACTCCTTCTCAGAGCCGCCTGCCGGCATCACCTTATGTCGTCGCATACCGCCACACCCTACTGCACGCTCGTCGTGCTTCAATTGCATGCCGCCACCATTTCCTCTGCTGCCACTGCTGTTGTTCGCACGAACATCGTGCTTCGCTGCTGGTTCGTTCTCCCTAATCATGTGCAAAACTGCTGCTTCACCTCCGATTTCCGCTACTGTTCGACTAATCTACGCAGTAGCTAGTTCGCTCTCTCAGTTGTATTATTGGCATCATTGAATCATCACTTCCGCAACCCTCTACGGCCACGTCTTCCATGACACATCATAGGCGATACAAGCGTAATTCCAACTTTTGAAGCAATTTCGGGAAAAATAGAGGAAAGAAGACTAAATTGAAGACCTAGACGGACCTGTCTGGATTCAGGCGGGACCGTCTGAACCACATGACACCTCAAGCCCTGCTTATGATTTGCTAGAGAACTAGACGGGAGACCAGATGACCGTCTACCACCCCATCAGGCACGGGATGCCCAACAAAGAGTCCAGACGGAACCGTTTGACATCCAGACGAGACCGTTTGGCTTGAACCTGAACCCGATTTTACTAAGCTAATTCAACCCACAAACAAATCCAACTCGCTTTAGAATCGTCCGAGCATATAAATAGTCGTGTTTGGGGTTTTATAACATATCTTTGGCTCTTGAGACTCTCTTGGGGGCCTTTTCCACTAATCCACAACCATCATCCTTCATCTAGGGAAACGAAGAGCTTGGAGGCGAGGGCATCGAGCGTCGTCCTTAGCCTCTCCAACGGCGAGGCTTGGAGGGGGACGTTCCAACGGTCCTTTCATCACCCCAACTATGGAAATAACATTGTATCACATTATGCTTCTTTTTTCTTCTATTTGTGTATAGGATTTGTGTTCCCCTTTGATGGGGAACTAACTTCCTAGGTATTCAAGCATGTAGAACCCTCGTATTAATGTTTCAACTTTGATATTGGATAAAAATGAATGCTTAGTGTCATTTACTATTGAGATCTATTGAGTGTCATTCTTTGAATTTGGGTAATCTACTTTCTGATAGCCCAGATTATCCAATCTGATGCACCAAGGGAAGAAGCGAATTCCTCTCTGTGTGTGGGCATACCTCAATATAAAGAATTATGAGTGTGCCGAGAGATCAGGCATTAAGGAGAGCGACTCCTTCATATTTCTTATTCTCGTAATCCTTCCAAGTATTTGATTCCCTAGAACATCATCAGTAAGGGCACTAAGTTAGTAATTCCCCTAGAGAGAGGGAGTGAAAACATCATCAGGTAGCGAAGCAACGACATCTTCTTCTCGGATGATTGATGGGAGGACCATTGATCAAGGGATAGTTTACGTGCTTATGCTTGTCGTACTCTTCATCACCTATTTTGTTCATTGAGATGATGGCCTACAGGCCAAGAGAGATATTCTTTTTTTGATGATATACAGTATACTTCATTGTCTAATGTACACAAAAGAAAAATTTATGACTATATTGAAATGTATATATGAAGTATGACAAACGTTGCTTGATACCCTTGTTTGTGTACACAGCTTGTTTATATTGACAAATACATTTGTCATG
The DNA here is from genome assembly GCA_026586065.1 of Dioscorea zingiberensis. Lineage (NCBI taxonomy): Eukaryota > Viridiplantae > Streptophyta > Magnoliopsida > Dioscoreales > Dioscoreaceae > Dioscorea > Dioscorea zingiberensis. The sequence goes on from CM048820.1 coordinate 21,580,240, forward strand.
TATCAAGTGATTTCAGGTTGTTGTAAAATTATTAATATGTAAAGATGTACCATACCCAATACATAACATTGTTAATAAATTCATGTTTATTGAACAAAGGAGACTCTATAAAAAAAAGCTAATCTCTCCTAAGCATCGCATGGTGACAAAGGATCTCCAACCATGACTACACCATGAATGGTGTGCGAGTGGAAGAGGTAGGTATCTCCAGGGACCGGAATTGTCTAGGATGTCACTCCTCAATTGGGGCATGCTCCAAAGCCTACTGGCACCGCCAACAACCAGTGACGAGATTGACTGAGCTACGCTAAGGTCAAAAGACTTTCACCACATTGGCCTTGATGACACCTCGTGGACCTTAAAGCTCTAGCTCTCATGACGAAGGTTGTATGAAGGTCCACTTCAAACACTTGTAGAGGAGCTAGAGGAGCCCCATCCATAGCATCAACATCATCAACGATTACCAGTGCAACCGCACATTGCTCATCTCCAACCCTCCACACCCCATCAAGCTCTATGGAGGTCTGTGGACAATGCCTGAGGCCGAGAAACCTCACCAAGCAATCACTTGCCAGTTGTGTGGTAGTGTAGGTCACCGAGTAAGTGATTATCGGAGAAGACTAGGACACAAAGAACTAAGGAAAGACACCCGCGACTATCGCCTGGCGATTGAGTTGAAGGGCAGATGGTCGACCGAGAAGACCATCGTGCCAGAAGCTTAAGATGAACTAAAAGCCCATCATATTTCGGTCATACTAGATAGTGATATAATGCAGGACAAGGAAAGATGAAAGTCTTATTATGATTATATTAGTCTGTAAAGGTTATCAAGATGTTAAATTAAACAGGTTTTGGATTGGGTGCACTCCCAATCTGACTGGTGCCACATCTGCCTAGGTTGAGAAGAGGGTGTGACATCTGGAATCCACAGCCTGGTTTATTTGTAAGAGTCTGACAAGAGCTCATGACCATGGTCATCACGCATAACATATAGCTCGAGAGGAATAGATTATGTTTTCAATGTAAACAACGTATTTTCTTAGAAATCGTTTGTGCTACTAACTTCCTCTTATAGTCTTTATTTGATGCAACACATATCTCAAAAAAAATCAAGGTTGGACGCAATACCAAATCTGGTCAAGAGGAGCCTAGTGTTCACTGGGATGGTACCACTAGAAGAGACAGGAGGCGAAGAGGCCCCGACATATCTCCCGACAACGAATAAGGAAACATAAGATGAGGCTTGAGGGTAGCATTTGGAGGTGCGAGGAGTTTTAGTTTTAAAATATTTTCTTCTTACCCAATATGCTCACACCTTTGGGTGTAATGTACCTTACTTGCTTCAATTAAATAAAATATGATTTATCCACTTTTATATATATATAAAACTTGTGAAAGCTTATACTTAATTGGGTTTACCATGATATTTGTGATATTTCTCCTGAACTATTTCTTTTAATCTAGCCCTTTAAGCTGGAAATTATTTATTCTTGTCAATAGCACTGGTGCGTCACATCATTTATTCTTTCTATCTATGATAGCAGATGTGTCTAATTTTTTGTGACAAACAATAACAGCTTGAAAGCCATGTATTTATTACTGTCACCGATCTATACTTGCAGATCATAACATGAGTTTTCGCAATTTTTTTTTTGGGACAAACTAGCTTCATTGAAAAGTACGGAGAAGTTTGGTACATAAAGAGAAAGTAGAGGACCACGAAACCCTGGAACTCTATTGTGTGGTTCTTCTAGGCTTCGTAAGTGTGGGGCTCCTCTCTGCTGAAGGTCAAGCTCCTCTTCATGATGGATTCTATTGATACAAGCTTGGGTCGCTCGGTCACATGAGTTACATCAAACTAATAAACCATTCCAAGATTAGTGTCCCTAGTTAGTCTAGAGTAAACTTGTTGTTTATCCTGAAACAGCTTTGGTTCCTCTCAAGCTAAAGGGTTCACGCCCCTAATCCGATTAGGACGTTAGTAGACCTACCACATACGTGTGGAGATGGGCCCCATTGTGTATGCAAGGTCTCAAACCTGATTATAGTTACAAAAATAGGTACATAAATAAGAATACTAAACACTCTCAACCCAATAACAAAATCATATAATATATAGAAGGTTCTACAAGGTATACCAAAGTTGTCTAGCATATCTAATACACAACACGTGGATCACAAAATACTAGTGGCAGAGCAAGGATGTGGGTACCCCACCTATCCTCCAAACAGTCTACTCCTCATGATCTGGGGACAAAATGAGCAACAAATTCATGAGTTTGAAAGCATGGTAAGAATCCACTACAAATATTTTCACCATGTCAGAATTTTAATATCATAAAAAAAAAGTGTTTACAATTAGTGGTAGAAGCAACTAAAGAGACTGGAAATCAAGAAATCATAATTTATTGCAGAAATAGTTTCAAAGCAGATCAATACATTGCATCACTACTAAGTCAGAAATATCAAAGAATTTGTGCTAAGTTAGAACAGTCGAATCTCCCAGATATGCTATGTCCACTAATAACCTCGATCGCATGGGTCAGAAACCACTAATAACCCCTATGGTATGGGTCAGAATAACATTTATTTTATCTCGATAACCCATGTCAGAATTGTCATTATTACCCACAGCTCAGTACTGAACTAATTCATATGATCAGAGATGTGTAGACATGGTTAATGTTTAACCCCTATTGACAAAGATCAGAACATGGACATATTTGGAGACGTGTACGAAAATCATAATAAACACAACAAAATCAAATAGAATATCAAACTAAATAATTATAACTAACAACGTTTCTAAAAAGCAATTAGAAATAAATTCAAATCTAACATATTTGCATGGTCCAATTATACACAGAGAATAGATAGTTTTCATATTATTTGAAATATAAAATATACTTGAAAATCAAATAATTTATTTAATAAAATAACATCCAATAACTTGTATATAAAATATTTTCATTAATTTATAGGTGGAATACTTATATCCAATAAAACTATAATCTCATAACTGAGATACGTTAATTCTACATGCTACTCTACCATTATTCGGCCTACCTACATAAATAACAACATGAAAATGCCCTATTTTGAATTTCTAAGCACAACGCATTTGCAAAATCCTAATTGGAACTATGTTGTTAGAATATTAGAATATGAATCCTTAACTGCGTTTGGTTGGATCCGATCACAAATTGTTAGATTCCATCCCATTTCCCACCAGAAAAAAGCCTGAAAGATCAAAATTTTACAAATTTAAGAAATGTTTATAATATTATTATCATGTACAACAAGAACTGAACAACAACAAATCAATATAGTGGTTAATTATCACCCTATTTGAACATCCTAGAAGATGGTTGAAGTCACCAAATGCAGAACCATATAGGTTAAAACCCAATAAGTTATTAATAACTCATGTTGTTGAAATTAAAATAACAACCTCTGCAGCAAAGTGCGAGACTGTTGCGTGCGGCCAAAAACCAAGAGATTCTTAATTCATCTTGGATAACATTGGCTCTAGTAAGGGATTTTATGGGAACACATAAACCGGATCTGTTTTGTCTACAAGAGACAAAACTAGCAAATCTGGACAACCGTATATGGAGAAGCCTGGGGGGTACAGAGTATGACACCAACCTAATTCTCCAGGCAAACAATACAAGAGGAGGCATCTGTATGGGATGGAGCAGCAACAGTTTCAACCTAATAAATAGGTATATTGACACTTTTAGTGTAACGGCGATACTAGAGGACCGCGCCAGTGAAAAAGTCCGGATGTGTACCTCCGTATATGGCCCGTGTGAACGAAACCTCATGCAAGCTTTCTGGGACGAATTACGGCTCATCAAATCCAGATGGAGAGGCCTATGGATAATAGGGGGAGATTGACACTCACAGAAGCGGACAGCAATAGAGAGACACAAAACACCCAAAACAGGAGAGAATTTGGGGACATCCTCGACGAACTTCAACTATGGGATCCTCCATTGATAGGCCAAAAGTTTACCTGGACAGATGGATGCAGCAACCCACTTCTTATTTGACTGGATCGATTCCTGATATCATCCACATGGACAACAGAGTTCCCCCAGATATGGCAATCGGCACTACCAAGAATTCACTCTGACCATACACCAATAATGTTGGAATGTGGACCACACACCCCCCGTGGCAGCAACTTCAGGTTCGACAGATCATGGGCCACCACAAACGGATTCTAGGACATGCTAAAGGACTGGTGGGTGGGGTCATCATTTAGGGGAAATGGAGAATACATCATGACCAAGAAACTGACACTCCTGCGAAACAGACTAAAGCTGTGGAACAAAAGGAAAGAACAAGAAAAGATAATACGAAAGAGAGACATCCTCAACACAGTCCAGCAAGTGGACCAAAAGGAGGAGTATTCCACCTTAAGCCCAGACGAGGAACAATAAAAATTGACACTCAAAAAGGAATATGAAGATCTGATTCGGGTGGAGGAAAACTACTGGAGACAGCGCTCCCGCATTACCTGGCTAAAGGAAGGAGACAAAAATATAAGGTTTTTTCATGCAGTGGCAAATGAAAGAAGAAATCGAAACTGGATACATACAATACAGGTGGAAGGCACTGCTGTTGCAGGGCAAGCAAAGATCACCGGTGTATTCAACACACACTTCACCCGACTCTTTGGTACTAAAAGGCAGCACAAACTGGCCCCTAACTGGGGGAGACTATTGGCCCACAAAGAACAAATCAACCTCCAGCATTTAGACAATCACTTCACAGAGGAAGAAATCTCGGCGGCGGTCAAAGACCTAAACCTGGACAAAGCGCCGGGACCAGACGGCTACCCCATGACCCTGTACCAGCAAGGTTGGAGATTCATGAAGGAAGAAATCAACAAACTATTTGATGATTTGTACCATGGACGAGCTACCCTAGAGAGACTAAACTGGGCTTATATCACGCTGATCCCCAAATCAAACGCACCCACAACGATAACAGACTACAGACCGATCGGTCTACTAAATTGCTCAACAAAAATCATCACCAAAGTACTGGCCAATAGACTTGGAGGAGTCATCAATGAGCTGGTGGATCACACACAAACAGCCTTCATTAAAGGGAGATGTATTCAGGATAATATCGTAGCGGCCGAAGAGCTCATCCAGAAGATGAAGCACGAAAGGGTCAATGGGGCACTACTAAAGGTCGATTTTGAAAAAGCCTTCGACATGGTAGACTGGGACTTCCTGCTAGATATGCTACGGGTACGGGGCTTTGGCACAAGATGGATCTCTTGGATCAGAGTAATATTCACTTCATCCAAGTCACAATTCCTCATCAACGGTCAACCAACTGGATATGTGAGACATCAAAGAGACCTTAGACAAGGGGACCCCCTTTCCCCATTGCTTTTTGTCCTGGTCACTGATGTGTTTAGCTCAATGATGACGAACGCCACAAGGGCAAACATATTTAGGGGCATCAGATATGGAGAGTTAGAAGGGGAACAGATCTCCGCTCTCCAATATGCAGATGACTTATTGATATTCTGCTCCGGGGAACTTGGAAATTTCAGAACCCTAAGGATTGTATTTTCACTATACGTATGAAGGCCTGACGGGGCTTTGAATCAACTACAATAAAAGTGTCATCATCCCCATCAAAACGATTACATACACACCACGGGAATTGGAACAATCGATGGGATGTAACATTGCCAGTCTACCCATAAATTACCTAGGTATACCAATATCAGGTACCAAGCCCAGGAAAGAGGACTGGAAGACAATCATTGACAAAATCAAGGCAAGACTAACAACATGGAGAGGGAAGCTCTTATCATTAGGGGGACGAATTACCTTGCTTAATGCAGTATTCACGGCAATCCTGAACTACTGGCTATCAATATACAGACTGCCAGAATGGGCCACCCACCAAATTGATCAAATCAAAAGGAACTTTCTGTGGAGAGGAGTGGGGGAGGACAGGAAAGCATACAACCTGGTCAGTTGGGATCGATTATGTAGGCCCAAGGAACTAGGGGGTTGGGGCATCATTAACCTTCGGTGCTTTAACACAGCACTACTGGGGAAATGGTGGTGGCGACTGCTCACTGGACAGGCAGGACTCTGTGCGGCAATATTGAAGACACACTACTCCAGAGGATGAGAACTCAACCCCTACGACCCGGCCCCCCAGCACGCTTCCTACTTCTGGAAAGGAGTCACACAACACCAGGAGGCCTTACTACATAATATGACAGTGGAGGTTGGTCGAGGAGAAACGACCTATTTATGGCTCGATAATTGGCTGAACGGACAGGCACCTCGGAACATTTTTCCTTCCCTATATACTTTGGCCCGGAGCAAAGACCACATGATACACGCTTCGACTCTAGCCCTGGCCCAAGGCGAACACCTACTCTTAGAAGGACCACTACCAGAAGGGGGAACAACCGAGTTAGAACAACTAAACGGGGCTCCACAAGAGGCCCAGGGGATAGAACAGGATAGGAGAACCTGGAAACTTACTGCACAAAGAAAATTCACGGTGAAATCATACTACAACTTCTTGATGGATGGGGGTGTTAGATCTGAAACCGGGAAGAATCTATGGAAATTATCCTGTCCCAACAAGATCAAGGCGTTTTTCTAGCTAGCACTGGACAACAAAATCCTGACCTTAGACAATCTAAGGAAACGCGGCTAGAACAGCACTAGGACTGCTTGTTACTTGTGTGATGAATAGGAGGAAACGGTACAACACCTCCTCCTGGGATGCCCATATTCAAAAAGTATATTGCAACACTTCGAACACTTGTACCAACTGGGATCCCTTCCCTCACAAACACAAGATCTTTGGGGCAAATCTGCCACCGCAACTCTCTTACCAAAAGAGGCCAGGATGGACTGGAACCTGTTAGTCATGGCTATCACGTGGACATTGTGGTTGGAGCATAATAAGAGATGCTTTCATGATAAACGTCGCGTTTTCACGAAAACAATCCGTGACATTGACTTCCTAACATTGTCTTGGTTTGATGCAGTCACACTTCCAAGAAACCCAAGTTGGTGGCCATGGAGTTGATCGTGAAGCGAAGCCTCGCCTTCACAAGGGAAGAAGGTCCACAACACTCGCCGGGAAGGGACTTCGAAGATACGCAAGCCGACTAAAGGATTTATGAGCACTCTTCGGGTCTCAAAGGGTTTTTTTTATAATGTAATGGATAGGATATCCTTTTGTACCGAACTCCCCAAGGGTTCGACTTATGTTACCTTTTAATCCATAAATAAAGAATGTGGTTTATCCACTTTTATCAACAAAAAAAAAACATTGGCTTGTGTAACAATACTATATATTCATATATTTATTTCTTCCTGGTTAAGTGCTTTTAGTAATATAAAGGCAAAGTTTGGGTGTAAATTATACAAATATTCAAATGCACTCTTGAATTGGATATACATGCAAATATTGCTTATTTATATATTCCTCATCCGTACGTAGTTTCACAATATGATGATATTCATTATCAATATATATATATAGTCGTGTTACTATGTGGCCGGCCGTAACACTGTGCAAGTGCGGTCGCCCTATTTTAGCCCACTTTCATAGTATTTTAAGGAAATCCAACCATATGGATGGAAAGAACATCGAAAAATAAGTTAGCATGTTAATTTTCATACAATTTGGGAACTTTTAGGGTCTTCATCTTAAAGGGTGAAATTTTGAACCGATAAGATTTCTATAAATTTTCACCCGTTAAGATGAATACCCTACAAGTTCCCAAATTATATGAAAATTAACATGCTAGCTTATTTTTTTTGATATTCTTTCCATCCATATGGTTGGATTTAAAAAAAATATTTTCCAAGTGCCTCAAAATGAGGTGACCTTAAATAAACAGTAATCTGGCTTTATACAAGTCATGCTAATATATATATATATATATATATATATATATATATATATATATATATATATAGAACATCAAGCTGTAGCACAAGGAAATAAATAAATAAATAAATAAATAATTAAACTGATGAATCAGCTAGCTCCTTAATTTGATCGATCTCTTTGTAGCCTTAACCATGAGCCCCATCCTTCATGTGAAGAATAATAGAGGGTTTAGGGCATGCAACATGGCCTTTGAGCCCAACGGCCTTCCGGTCACATTGGTACTCGGGTTCCCTGTTAGGGCTCCGCCTCGTCTGTGGCGTGTGTTCGAATCTTGGGTGAGGCCATTTGCCTGGGTTTTCGATACAACAGTGAGGGCTTGGAAATTCCGCCTTTGAGCACTTATCCCCTCCCCGCCATGGTGATGAAGCGAGGCTGATTGGGCGTCCACGACCTTATTAGGCTGGCCTAGCTGATTTGGCTCATTCATCAAAAAAAAAAAACATGGCCTTTGAGAACTTCAGCGTGGAAGTTTGAGATAATGGCATTGCCGCATGACTTTCAAGCTATGTGAGTGCCATGTCTTTGCCCAAACAAGTCCTTGGTCCACAGTCGAACACAAGATACTTGCAAGCAGGGTCATGCCTAATCTTTCCACTCATATCTGAAATCCATCTTTCAGGCCTGAACTCCATGCAATCCTTCCCCTAGATGCTCTCCATCCTCCCCATCGCATAGAGGGAGAACAAAACCATTCTCTGACAATGAACTCGGTGGCCGCTCGGGAGAATATCCGGCTTTAAGACGCCTTTGTGCTCGAAAGGGACAGGAGGGAACAGCCTTAGAGATTCCAACAATGCAGCATGTAAGTAGATCAAGGAACTATTATCATGATGATGATGACCTTGCTGATCAAAGCTGGTGTAATTATAGGAATATTGAGTCTCATGAAGCTCCTCTAGGATCTTGGCTTCTACATTAGGGTTCTTGGAGAGCAGCCAGAAGAACCAGGTGAGGGCCGAGCTTATGGTGTCCCTAACGGCGACCATGAGGTTCAAAGTTGTGTCTCTGAGGAACTTATCAAAGTCCAAACCGAGCTCACAGGCCTCCATTTCACATTCTAAATAGGAGGATAGCAAGTTATTACTATATAAAAAATATCCCATCACCCAATAGATTACTATGTTAAAGCAAAATGTTGCTTTAGAGGCTCGAATATGTATATGATCCCCTAAGGAGGAAATAAAAGGGATAACAATCAAATTCGCAGTTGCTACATTCGAACTAACAAATTAGATATTTATGTTGAGGAACATATACAACTATCAAATGATATAGAGAAATGAATACTGGGAAGAAGCAGTTGAACTCTAATTGAAGATTCCATTTGTAGGTCTGAAGACATTAAACTACAGATCATCAATACATATCTTCCAATCATTGTGTCACTGAGTCAGTTCTAGTTCTGATATTTAGAAATAATGTTTCCTTTCGTTTGAGGGATTTCCATACTGTTAGATTTAATCTAGTTGTTTTTCTTTTCCCAGTTTCCATGTCAAAGTAGTATGCTTACACTTGCATGGAGCTTTAGTGGAGTCGTAACATGTATAACAATTAGATGGCCTGCATACAGCTAGAGACGAGCGAGTTCAGGTTGTGGCTGATGTGCGTGTATGCGTAAGTCTAGGTCGCAGTAAACCTGGTCGTGGGATGACACGACAAAGGTGGACGGTTGGCGTTTGAGTCGGGCAAGTTGTGTGGCCCACTTACTTTGTAATCTTAGGGTTTGTTATTTTTGGATAATATAAGATAAGAACAAAGAGAAACAGTAAGTTGTCAAGCTGCACAAAAATTCTTTGAGGTCCTGTGAGTGTGTTTATCCAAGTGCTCGTGTGTTACGTCCACTCGAGTGATTGATCTCTGGCCTCTGATCCAACATTTGGTATCAAAGCTACGGTTGCGGAGGCGATGGAGATACCACCAAAAAGGACATCGGTGAGCGACGTCATCATCGAATCCTCGACGTCCAGCAAGGCGTCGGCAAGAGGTGGCGTACCGATTCAGTATCCGATGCTGACTAACACCAACTACGGTCTGTGGGCCGTGAAGATGAAGATTCTCTTGCGCTCGTTAGGAGTGTAGGGGGCGATCGAGGGCATCTGAGTGGTCGAAGAAGAAAAGGACCAAGGTGCTCCAGCCGCAATATCCCAGGCGGTGCCGGATGCCGTGATGATGACCATCGCGGAGAAGGAAATGGCCAAGGAGGCATGGGATGCACTCAAGGAAATGCGAGTCTGAGAGGATCGTGTCAAGAAGGCTTGGTTGCAAGTGTTGAAGAGGCAATTCGACAGGATGTATATGGGGGACTCCGAAACCATCATGGAGTTCTCACAGAAACTCACCACGATGGTGGGTGAGATGCGGTCACTTGGAGCTGTGGTGGCGGACAACGCTGTCGTGGAGAAGTTGTTCGCCGTCTTCTCCGACAAGTTCCTCCTGATCGTCAGCACCATCGAACAATGGGGAGATGTATCAACGATGACAGTGACGGAGGCCATAGGGCACCTGAGGGCGTTCGAGGAGAGTCTGAAGGGGCGGCGACACCACAAAGAAGAAGGGGAGCAACTGATGTTCACGCATGCGCAATGGGAGGCTTTGTCCTTGAAAGATAACAAGGGTGGCAAAGGCTCTGGCAGTGGCGTGAAGAAAGGCGGCAGGCGCAATGGTGGCCGTGGTCGCGGCCGAAGTCAAAGCGGTGAGAGCTGCGATGATGTCGAGAGGAAGCCGCATCATAAGTTTGACAAGACCAAAATAAAATGTTTCAATTGTAATGAGTATGGTCACTTTGCCTCTGAGTGCTCAAAGCCAAAGAGAGAAAAAGCTCACTTTGCAGAGAAGAACAGAGATGATGAGTCTTCCTTGTTAATTATCGAGACATGTGAACTGTCGAAGACAGAGGAGCACGGAGGCGAGGTAGTGATGCTCAACGAGGACAACGTCAAGCCCAACCTGGGAGTCGGCGAAGAGTGTTGCAGCGAGCTGTGGTACTTAGACACAGGGGCTAGCAATCACATGACCGGTTGCGTAGATGTGTTCACTGATATGGACACGTTTGTGATGGGCTCAGTCAAGTTTGGCGATGGCTCCGTGGTAGAGATACACGGGCGTGGATCAGTTCTTCTCAAAGGGTTGTCTGGAGAATACAAGGTATTGACTTGGGTGTACTACATTCCTCGTCTCCGTAGTAATATAGTCAGTCTAGGTCAGCTTGATGAATCTGGGTGCAAGACGGTGCTAGAGGATGGCAGCCTGAGCATTTATGATCAAGAGAAGAACTTGCTGGCCAGAGTCAAGAAGTGATGGAACCGACTGTATGTTCTCAGGCTAAACCACACGCATCCAATTTGTCTTTTGACAAAGTATGAAGACAAGGAATGGCTCTGGCATTCTCGGTATGGACATATCAACTTTCGTGCGTTGAAGAATCTATCTCAGATGAAGATGGTTGAAGGTTTATCACACATCAAGCATCTGGAGCAGATCTGTGAGGCATGTTTGGCGGGCAAGGAACACCTCAGTCCATTCCAGCACACATCCACATATCGAGCTGAAAAACCCTTGGAGCTAGTGCATGCAGACCTGTGTGGTCCGATCAGTCCAGCAACACTGGCGGGTAACAGGTACTTCCTACTCGTTGTTGATGATTACTCACGTTTCATGTGGGTGATTTTGATCAAAAGCAAAGATGAAGCATTGGAGGCTTTCAAGAAGATCAAAATAAGAGCAGAAGTGGAGGTGAATGGCAAGCTGAAGGGGCTACGAACGAACCGTGGAGGTGAGTTCGCGTCAAGAGAGTTCAGCACGTACTGCGAAGTGAAAGGAGTGAGGCGCTTCCTCACTGCTCCCCTTTCCCCACAGCAAAATGGCGTGGCGAAACGGCGAAATCAACCATCGTCGGGACAGCGAGGAGCCTGCTTAAGAACCAGAAGGTGCCCGGAAGGTTTTGGGGTGAAGCAGTGTCGACGACGGTCTAACTCCTGAACCGAGCGCCGACAAGAAGCATAGAAGCCAAGACCCCATACGAAGCATGGTACCGAAGGAAGCCAAAGGTGCATCACCTACGTGTATTTGGCTGTGTCGCCCACATCAAGGTAGCAACTCCATACCTCAAGAAACTTGAAGATAAAAGCTTTACTGTGGTATGTATAGGTTATGAGCCTTGTTCAAAAGCTTACCGGTTCTATAACCCGAGCACTGGAAGGCTGATGGTGAGCTGTGACGTGGTCTTTGATGAAGGGAGGGAGTGGAGTTGGAACGATGCAACGGAATAGGAAGTGAATGAGCTCAGTGGTATATTCACTGTGGAGCTTGGTGCAACTCCTGTCACAAGTCCTGGAGTGCAAAACGAGAATGAGGCTAAAGATCCGGCAACACCAACACAGGTGCATGATGACGCGTCAGCTGGTGTCGCGTCACCGGCAACGACATCATCGGAGGCAACGCCAGTAACACCGGCGTCTTCAACGGTAACTCGAGCTGCACCGGTGGGCGTAGAGTGGGCATCACCACCGAGCAACGAGTCAACATGCTCAAATGGTGTCCAACAATGCTACCGCAGAGTGAGGAACCTCTACTACACCACCGACGTATGGGATGTCAAGTCGGCATTCTTAAATGGTGAGCTAAGTGAAGAAGTATATGTATTGCAACCTCCAGGCTTTGTTGATGACAACAAACCATAGTTAGTGCTGAAGCAAAAGAAGGCACTCTATGGCCTACGGCAAGCACCCCGAGCATGGAACTACAAGCTGGACAAAAGTCTCACTTCACTTGGTTTTGAAAGGAGTCCACTTGAACATGCAGTGTACAAGAAGAAGCACCATGGCTTGGTACTACTGGTGGGAATATTTGTTGATGACTTGATTGTCACAGGCTCAGCCGTGGGTGACATTGTTGAGTTCAAGAATCAAATGAAGAAACTCTTCAGAATGAGTGATCTTGAACTGCTGAGCTACTACTTAGGCATTGAAGTCAAGCAATCAACCCGTGGTGTGGCCTTGTGCCAAGCTAGATATGCAGCAAAGATTGTTGAACAATCAGGTATGAAAGGTTGTAACCCTTGCCAAACACCCATGGAGAACTGACTGAAACTAAGTAAGAAGAGTGAAGACCCTGCTGTAGATGCAACCATGTACCGGAGCATTGTAGGAAGCCTGCGGTACTTGGTAAACACAAGGCCAGACATCGCTTATGCCGTCGGGATTGTGAGTAGGTTCATGGAGTTACCCACAACACAACACTTGGCTGCTGTGAAGCACATTTTAAGGTATGTCAATGGGACTTTAAGCTTTGGTTGTTACTATGAAAAGATGGGCAGCATAGAGCCAAAGCTAGTTGGCAATTGTGATAGTGATTTAGCGGGTGACGTTGATGACCGTAAAAGCACAATGGGCACTGTCTTCTTCCTTAGTTAAAGCTTAATTACATGGGTGTCACAGAAGCAAAAGATTGTGGCACTCTTATCATGCGAGGCAGAATACATTGCAGCAACGACCGCCGCATGCCAGGGCATATGGCTTATTCGTTTGATGGCGGATCTGCTGAAGAAGGAACCAGAGAAATTTGAGTTGAGGATTGATAACAAGTCAGCTATATCATTGTGCAAGAATCCGGTTCATCATGAGAGGAGCAAACATATTGATACGAGGTATCATTTTGTCCGTGAATGTGTGGAGACAGGAAAAATGGAAGTGGAACACGTTAGTTCAGAGGAACAGCGAGCAGACGTGCTGACCAAGGCGCTTGGGCGTGTCAAGTTTCTTGAAATGCTACAGAAGCTTGGCGTGAAGGATGTGAAGGCACAACAACCAGATTAAGGAGGTGATTTGTTAGATTTAATCTAGTTGTTTTTCTTTTCCCAGTTTCTACGTCAAAGTAGTATGCTTACACTTGCATGGAGCTGTAGTGGAGTCGTAACATGTATTACAATTAGATGGTACGCATCTGACTAGAGGCGTGCGAGTTCACGCGTTGTAGGTGATGTGCGTGTATCTCGCGTAAGTCTAGGCATGAAAACTGGTCATGGGATGACACGACAAAGGTGGATGGTTGGCGTTTGAGTCGGGCGAGTTGTGTGGCCCACTTACTTTGTAATCTTAGGGGTTGTTATTTTTGGATAATATAAGATAAGAACAAAGAGAAACAGCAAGTTGTCAAGCTGCACAAAAATTCTTTGAGTTCCTGTGAGTGTGTTTATCCAAGTGCTCGTGTGTTACGTCCACCTCGAGTGATTGATCTCTGGCCTCTAATCCAACACATACCAAGTAAACAACATAGCAACAAAGGATTTCAACTTACAAATCAATATCAATTACCAAGGACCAACAAGGCATCAACCAGGGAGAGTGAGAGAGAGTGAGAGAGATTTTCAAAAGGCTTCGAGAGAAAGGATTTCAAAGGACTTACAAGAGAAAGAAAGGGTCGAAGACTATAGATCTTCACAAATGAAGGAGAAAGTCCGAGTGAGTGGAGGTTGATATTTGTAAAAACTTCATTTTAGTACCTAACTTTTAGGATAATTATAGTAAAGTCCCTAAAAATTATATTATAGCCCTTATTATTTTAAAAAACTACATACAAATCCTTGGGATTACATCATGTAATGGCCATAATCTCCCGATCCTATACCTTTCGTAGAGGTTTCTCTATGGTTAAGTGGTGCTTGCACACAGATTTTGAATCATTATAGGTAGGCCCATATCACCGAACAAATTGGAGAAGTATTGCTAGATCCTAAGTGGAAATGGGCAGAGTTTAAATAGATGCAACACTAATTTACTTTCAATGTTACACAGGTAGCATGTCAACCTTGTACCCGTCCAGTGTCTTAGCGCTAGGTTATCTAAAGTTAGGATCTTGCTATCTCTTGCCAACCAAAAGAAGACTTTGTTTTTTAGAGGACAAATATATCTCTAGAAATTGGCCGAGATGAGGGAGCAGGTCATTATGTCAATTGGGAATTGGTATAGAGATTTTACTGTAAAACCCTTGTTAGCAGTAAGCCACCATTCTCAAGTATCATCTCTAGTATCTTGGTTGGTGGGTCCCATTGGCTTAGAGTATGGAGACAAGATTTGTGAACTCTGTATTTTCTTCATTAGAGATTTCAACAATTAACCTAATAAGGAATCCGCAAGTGTACGGGCTCAGTAAAGTAGTAAAGTACCCAAAGATAGGGTAGTCAAATCCACAGGGACTGGTATACTAGTACTAACTATCTTTCTCTCTCTAGCCTAAAAGAAATATTGGAAGTGTTTGGAGTTTTCACAAATTAACCTAATAAGGAAACTAACGCAAACAATTGGTAAATTCTGGGCGATCAGAGATGAAGTGCAGTACCTGGATCACTATCCCCTAGGAATCCTGTACTAACGCTTGATTTCTTATTATTGCCTATCCATTACTAATTCTTGGGGAGTTCGACAATTGCACCTTCTAGATGTCGCATCCGATCTCTCAGTATGCAAATCGAACTCAATTATTTATGCCTAGCTGTATTCTAAACATAGTGAAATATGGCCTAATGCACTAAAAGACACACAAATCATAACCATAAATACCTATATTATTCACTACAATAAAACGAGGTATCTGACCATGGCTCATGCAAACAAACCACATAAATCAAGCAAAGGCATGGAAAGATAACTCACAAGAATTAATAAAAGACAACCCACTAATCAAAGAAATTCAAGTATATGTTATCCTAGGGTTTATATGCCCGAGGCACCACAAAGGGGTTTAGCCTCTCATACAATAAGAAGCCCTAACAAGGATACCGGAGAAAAAAAATAATAGAAAACATGGGTGACTCACTTGCTCGATGCCTTCTCCTAATTCGATCTTCTTTGAAACCCTAGTCGTCACTCAGAAGCCCGCCAAAGATTGATCTCCAAAAGTCCCATAATTCAATACCTTCGGCGGGTTTATATAGGCTTTCAAATTGATTTGGCACGAGCGTGTGGATCTAATGCACTCCCGTGCAAGTCCCCTCGCTGCAAGGTTGACGGATTTGAAATCAGAGAGGTACACGGGCAGGTGCACGCCCATGCACAATTGCATTTCAACCGTGCATACCTCTGTGAAGCTCTTTTTCAGCGTGTTTTAAATTGATTTGTCTCGTTTCTCATTCCTTTCACTCCGGACACCTATTTTACTTGCTTAATCATAAAACAAATGCAGAGGAATACAAAAATAGAGAAATTGATGCTAAACAACGAGATAAGTGCTTGCAAATAAGATAGAAATATATGTATAATTATGCACTTATTATACCCCCACACTTGAACTTTTGCTTTTCCTCAAGCAAAGGAAATATAAAGAAAATAGATGAGTACAAAATCTCGGATCTCAAAATAGTTGGGAGTCTCTCCAGTACTCAGAAAAACACAATTTTGAGTGATATGAATAGTTTTTATAAAAAAATAGGTTTTGTCTTGTACTCACACCCCCACGTATGTGTGTGTGTGACCCTTTCTATGGTGCCCCTTACTGACTCAAGCATGGCCCAACTGGTTATAAACTGACGTCGGGAATGAGGCGACTATCCGGAAGGCTTGCCGTAACCTAAAGATCATAAGGAAGAACACGAGAAGACATCCCCAGAAGAGAGAAATATCTCTCAAATTCAAAACACTTTCATAAAATCAAGGCTTGACAAAAACTAACCTACAATCTTGGTTAAATAGCCAAAACTAGCAAATACTTATCTAAAACCTAAACTTATGCAAACTAAAAATTTGAAATAAACTAAATAGTTATCCGAAATCTTAGAAAAAAATCGGATTCAAATCCTATCATGATTTGAAAAACTAATTATTATCAAAAGGGATAAAAAAAATATCTAAAAACAAAGTTTTGAAGAGAAAACATTGGAATTTAGCATTGAAAACGGGCCAAATAACTGAATCACATCATATGGCTCAGATCCTCCTGCATCAGTCACCCCAGGTTGGAAAGAACTCGCCCTCGAGTTCACAACAACGTCTTTAGAATCCATGAAATAAGCATGGTGTTGGCTTCCTCATCCAGAACCTGCCCACGATGACCACGATCAAAATCACGCACCGCTAGACACCGAGATAACCCTGTGACTTGCCTTTGCAAATCCTCAATCATCATCTCCTGAATGTTACGATAATGGCGTTGGACTTCCTCCTTTGGAACCTGGCTATGACGACCACGATCTAAATTGCACACCGTCAGACTCAGGGATAACTCTGTGATTTGTCTCTGTAAATCCTCAATCATCACATCCTTGACGTCACGATCACAGTCCTGGACCTCCTCGTTCGAAACCCCGCAGTGACTACCATAACCTCGACCTCCACCAGCTATTGATTGATGTTGATGAGATCTCCTTCCAGGAATATGTTGAGCTCTGGTACCAACTGACGCCGGGCAGAATAACGATTATCCCACTGGCTAGCCATAACCTAAAGATCACAAGAAAGAATGCGAGAAGACATCCACATAAGAGAGAAACGTCTCTCAAATTCAAAACAATTTCGTAAAATCAAGCGTTGACAAAAACTAACCCTCAAGCTGAGTTAAATAGCTAAAACTAGAAAATACTTATCTAAAACCTAAACTTATCCAAACTTAAAATTTAAAATAAACTAAACAATTATCCAAAATCCTCGATAAAATTGGATTCAAATCCTATCATGATTTGACAAACTAATTATTATAAAAAGTGATAAAAAAATATCAAAAAAAAAGTTTTGAAGGGAAAACATTGGAATTTAGCATTGAATAAAGGCCAAATAACTAAATCACATCATCTAGCTCGGATCCTCTTGTATCATAGACCTTATTCACTAAAGCAACTCTCTTTGACTTTTCTAGTTGGGTAGTAGCTGCATACATACAATGAGGTAGTCAGTTCCCCCCGGTAGGTCATCAAGTGAACATTTGTGATACCCAAGATCCGATTACTCTAGAGCGACTTTCACGTTTCAAAGATGATAGCTCTTTCTATCATCTTTTCCGGTAGGGCATTCCTAATGAATATGACTTACCGATTGGTAGGGTATCCAGAAGGGATCCGACTTTTTGGATTTATTCACTACTAAAGATAAATACTCATTTTTTCCTCTTGTTTTTTATTTTTATTTTTCTTTCTCTTTTTCTCTCTCTTTTTTTTTTCTTTTTCTTCTTTATTTCTCTTCTTTTAATAAGAAATAGCATAAACTAGTGGTCACAAACTAGGCAGAATCCAAACCTAAGCAGACAAGTAACAACACAGTCAAGGTTTGTGCTCAAAATTTTGTGAGGTGTCTGATAAAGGCAAGATTATATAGTATACTTTTGAAAAAATCAGCCCCCAACACTAATGCTGAACAAGACACAAAAGAGGACTCCCATTAGTTTGCTCATAGATCATCCTAAATCAGCACTCATCATAAACAATATAATTTCCCAATAGTTAATCCCTCCCCCACACTTAAATTGTGCATTTTCCCCAATGCACACAATATATGCATAGAAAGAATATGTCATGCGAAAACAATAATGGGAGAGAATATGGACTTAGCTCAATGTGTGTCATGATGTGTCTAGTCCTTTTCATCGTGTCTCCTACCAAGTATGAATTTAAACATATCCTGAGAACATCGAAGGAACAAAAAGTGAGGCTCCATAATATATAGAAAGACTAAACCCATTTATGAACAACTGACTCAACTAAAAAAGAAAATACAAAAGTGGTAATAATTAATAAAAGATAATAGATTGATCTGAATAAATCAGAAGTTCTATTCTATGATCAGCAGTTATAAACATCAACAACTTCAAATTGGAATAAAAGATAAAGGTGATGCTCATATGCCGAAGTCCTCCATGTCGTCGCTGTCGTTGGTGTCAACGCTGGAGTCATCTCCATCGGTTCCATCTCCAGCTACCTCATCTCTTTCACCCCCCACATATCTTCTGTAGTGGGTACTGATGGTAATGGTGGGGGTGGGTATTGGATCTCCTAGCGCTTAAGTAATAGCTGGGTAGAACTTGCCATCCTTGGGAGAAAAGCATCTCTATCTGCCTGAGTGAGCACTGGTGATGTTGCCGGGGGTACTGGGCTGCAATCAGCTGAGGCTTTGGCTGTTACTTGGGTGTTGTGGGCTCAGTGGGTGCTGCAGCTGAGTGTCTGATCCTCTGAGATGTGCGTATGGCCTGCAGCATCCCAATCGATCGTAATATATCTATGGTGACTGGGATGGAGATTCCCACGATTGTCCATGATCTCGTAATGTGGTCAGAGAGGATGTCCATCCCTCGGGCCATTCTCGTGATGTAAGGCCCAACAAAAATGGCTCCGATCCTAGTGTGTGAGGCTTGATACAAGCGGAGCTCGGTGACGACCCATCCTAAGTGGAGTAGAAACCCGTCCATCATACTCTAGAGGTACAAGAAGTCTCGAGTGCTGATGACTCCTGTGCTCAATCCCCGTCCTGTAATCGAGTGGCTGAGTAACATGTGTATGTACCTGAGGGCGAGGGAACAACGGGTGGATACCTTCGACCACCGCGGGTTATAATAAGCGTTTGTGTTGAGCCTCCTCTAGACTGACTCCTATGGATCTCCTGCTAGCCAATCTATCCTCAGAGCCTAGTTTTCGGGTATCATCATGTAATCGACATCATAGAGCCCAAGTAGATAGTAAACTCGGTATAGCTAATCTGAAACATAGTGCCACCAAGTCAAAACTTTATCTGGTTTGGCCGATGCCATGAAACTAGACCCCTGGCGATATGGAAAATCGATAGAACCTCTAGGGTCAGCTCCTGATATGTCATCTCTTTGATGTCAAGGAGGTGGCTCTAGCCTCCTACCTTCAGATATCGGTGAACGTCCGTGGCGAGGACAATCTCCTCTAGTACGCTCCAATCAATGTGTTGGGCCTCGCCGAATCTCAACTGACGAAGACGGTAGTATTGGTCGGCATGTATTAGTGTTAGAAAGGTCAACTCCTGTGGCGTGGTAGCGGATGGTGGTGGTCGGGGCTCTGAAATGGACACTCCCCGCGATGTTTCTTCCTCCTCGACTACTCCTTGGTGGCATTCTTCGGCCACATTACGGCGGTCAGGTGTGGCTTGGTGGAAAGGGAGGATACACGGCAGTGTGAGAGATAGGTGAAATTGGAGGGGGATTTGACGGGATCCGACAAGACTGTATGGGAGGAGCTGAATGGCGCTCGGTGAGATCAAAGGTGAGCTCCTACAAGGTGAGGGTCTAGAGATGAAGACGATGGCCTATGTGTTGTCACAATGCGAATTACGTTTAAAAATGGGGATTTTGTCACGCACAGTCAGGTGCACGGGCGTGCGAACACCAATGCATCTCTTTGTTTTGCGGCCCCGCGGTGCACGCCCGTGCATCTTGCTTGCACGATCGTGTACAATTTAGGTACTTGTGTCTTGAGTTTTTCGTGAAGTGTACGATTGGATGCACGGCTATGTGGTTCCGCATATATCTCTCTGGCCTCATTGTGTTGACCGCTCCAAGGTGCACACCCGTGCATCTCTTTTGTACGGTCTACACAACTATAGCCTTTGTGAGTTGGAATTCCCGATAGGTGCATAGCTTGATACACGGCTGTGCGCTGACCAGTACATCTCCCTGTTGCTTCGTCTTTCCTTCCTTCTTCTCGATTTCCCCTGAACCTTTGTGTTAGTTACTCCAGAGATAAAAAGTTATTGTTAAATACATAGGAATTACAAAAATTATTGAGAGCACCATTAAACTGAAAAGTTTACCAAAATTGTATCTTTATTGAATCCTAAAACAATAACTAAAAAACTAACCGAACTTGGGTTGCCTCCCAAAAAGCGCTTATTTTATGTCATTAGCTTGATGTACCTGTTGAGCATAAAGGGGGTCAAAGAGATGGAACCTCTTGGCTTCCCTGCCATAAAGGTTTTGTCCTGCGATCTGTACACTCAAGGAGGTAATAAATTCATACTTGTTGTGGCTAGCCTTGAGTGGGTCCATTTGTCGAGTTGCAAGGTTGAGATTGCGCTTTCTTTTCTTCTTTATAGACTTTCTCCCCCACGCCCTCCTTTTCTTTGACCGAGACATCTACTTTGCTTGTTCAGGATCTTCTATTTCCTTGACAGAATTTTCCCAGGATGGTGGTGTGTCCTTGAATAAGTCACCTAGTTGATCCTTCATTAATTCATCCTGTACAAAATCAGAAACACAATCATCATTGTGATCAATAAAATAGCAAGAGTAATCGAGTTCTATGGGATGTCTCATGGTATGTTTGAGTTTGAAGACCATTTCCTTCTCTCCAACACTCAAGGTCATCCGACCATCTTTGATATCGAACAAAGCTTGCGCGATCTTCAGGAGGTCTTCTAAGGATCAGGGGTACCTCTACTTGATCATTCAAGTCCAGAATATAGAAGTGTACAGGGAAGATAAACTTGTCAACCTTTACTAATACATCCTCAACTACCCCTCGAGGGTAACAGATTGACCTATATGCCATCTGAAGTGTGACCTTCGTTGGCTTATGCTCTCATTTTCTCAACTTTTGGAATATCTTATAAGGAAAGAGATTAATTCTTGCTCCAATGTCATCCAAGGTCTTTTCATCCACTAATCCTCCATTGGTACAGGGGATAATGTTACTTCCTGGGTCCTTTTCTTTCTTTGGGAGCTTGTTGGTGAGAACTGCCGAACACTCTTCATTCAATGTTACTATGAACACTTCTTCTAACTTCCTCTCGTTGGTTAGCAGTTCCTTCAAGAATTTTGCATATCATGGCATCTGTGCAAGTGCTTCTACGAATGGGACAATATTGATGTGTAGTACCTCAAAAACGTCCAAAATTTTTTTGAACTGCTCATCTAGTTGGTCTTTCTTCAGCTTGGCCGAGTAAGGTATCTTTGGTTTATACTCAAGTACCATGGTTGCTTCCGTTGTCTTACCCAAAACTGCTCTCCTTCGGTCTTTGACTTATCCTCCTCGGGGGGTACAACAAGTGTTTCTTTAGCTTCCCTAACCAGAGGTGGTGTCAGCTCTGTTCCACTTCTAAGAGTAATGGCCTGGACTGACTCCCTTGGGTTGACTTCTATATTACTCGGAAGAGAGCTTGCTTACCTTTCTGCCAATGACTTAGCTATCTGGGTGACTTGATGCTCGAGATTCTGTAAAGATGCTTGCTGATTTCTCATCGTCTCCTTGTGTTTGACAGCTTGTGCTTTGTTTGCTTGGATATACTGTGCGATCATGTTCTCCAAACCCACCCACTTCTTATCTTGTGACGGTGGCTGATTACCTTGGATTAGTGGTTGATTTGCTTGAGGATAAGTTGTGCTTGGTTTCCCTAGATGTTGCACTGGGTGTTGTAGGAGAAGTTGGGGTGGTTTCTCCATCCGGGATTGTATGTAGAGCTATACGGGTTGTTCTGAGCTCTTCTCACAAAGTCTACTTACTCTATATCTTCAGCTTGATTCTCTTCTAATTTACTCCCACATGCGATGTCGGATAGGTGTGTGTCAGCTCCACTACTTGTTGGTTAATGTTCATGCTTTTTGGGCATGCCCACCTATTGACTGGTACTTAACCATGGAAACATGTTGTGCTCATGCACTGGCCAGGTAGGTATGCGTCAGTTGAGTTCTGTTCTTCTACGAGATACAATGGAGCTTGGCTCCTGCAGGATGTTAAGGGATGAGGACACCCTGGCGTCCTTACATTCCATATCAAAGGGGTTGTAATACTCTTGTTGTCTAGCCCGTCAGTGGGGGTAATTTGTTGACCGTGTCAATACGTACCAGAGGTGGTGTTACTGACTTCTCCGGTCATTTTCAGTTGAGGCTGACGCTGCTTACAGGGGGATGTTTGATGAGTCTTCCTTGGATTTCTCTTCTCAAGCTTGAGGCTATAAATTTGTTAGGAGTCCCTACCTGTGATAGTCTTATTGTGGTAGGTTGGAGACTCTTAGATGTTGGATATTGCGGGGTGTGGTTCCCACTTGCTTGATTAGTCATGTTTATTGATTTAGCTTTACTTGTTATTGGCTTATCACTTGTTTTGTTACATAACTTCTTTGTGATCCCTGCAGGGGTGCTTACTGGGCTTTCCTTCCAAACGCTCATACACTTGTTCTCATCTTTTATCAGATCCTAAGGAGTAGCTGACGCGGACTCAGGAGCGGTACGAGGGTTGGGACATTGTTGCAAAGGTTCGAGAACCTCCAGTTTTTTTTTTTTTATATGTGAGTGAGTTGATGTTATGTAGGAACCTAATAGGACCTTGACATCGTAGGGTGCCTGTACCCTTATGTTTTATTTCCGCTATAGACTCTAGTTTACTTTATTATCTTATTTGGATTTTCGTAGTTTATCTGTGGTATATTCTTGATTTCCTAGGCCTTACATCCAAGTGGGGTGCACCTTTACTTGGGTACGACCGATTTGTTCACATGCTTGAGGCCTAGAATCTGGGTTAGGGCGTGACAGTTAGAGCTGTAGCTTGGAGGTCCACGGGGCCAACGTGACGAGAGTCTTTCGGCCTTCTCCCACGACCACAGTAGTGTAGCTCAGTCCATCTTATCACGAGCAGTTGGTGATGGCAGTGGGCTTTGCAGCATCTCCCAATTAAGCATTGACATTATCGATAGCTCCGGTCCCTGGAGATACCTTCCTCTTCAACACGGATTCCATTTATAGTGTAGTAATGGCCGAGGATCCCTGGTCATCAACCACCTTGCCTATCTAGGAATGGCTACACTAAGAATGGTACATCTTAACATATCAATAATTACTCCATACAAATCAACAACAAAAAAAAAAAACACAAACAAAGAAAATTAATAGAACAACATGAAACCACTTCTTAGATGAGAAAATGTATATGTCAATATAAACAAGCTGTTTAACAATAGCTTCAAGATATGGTTTAAGGAGGATTGAATGCTAAGAGCTCTCTTCTCCACTCCCTCTGAGAGTTCCACCCCCACCTACGCACTAAATCCCCACTTGCAATAGTGAGTGGGGGCGGAGTACAGGGCGTTAGGGCCCCTGATCCACCGGTGAGACCTGGAAAATCCTATTCACGTGTGGTCATGGGAGAGCCAAAGGAGAGGGTGTTTGGGAATGTGACAGTCAACACCAAAGAAAACTTTGAACACCTGAAGGCTATGCATCACCCAAGATTTAAACCATATGGAGATTTCTACATGAGGATACACGAGAGGATGCAAACTGCAATGCATAGGAAATTCCTCGGCAAGGCTCTACCCCTGAATCAGGTGCGTTCGGCTATGTTGAATCTATGGAGAGAATTTGGAACCTTCACCATTGTGGACCTACCAAATGGTTTCTACTATATTCGTTGTGAATCGCACGATATGGTCCAAAGGGCGATATGGGAAGGGCCGTCGACTATCAACGACATGGTGTTGCAATTAATCCCGTGGAGGGAGAAATTCTAGCCTACATTTTAAAAGCTTGAAACGGTAGCAGTATGGGTATAACTTCATCATCTCCAAATGGAGTTTTGTGAGAACAAAACTCTGGAGAGCCTGGGAACCATGTTAGGGCCAGTCCTGAAAATTAATACTACCTCGACGATGGAGTCTCCTGATATGGAGTTTGGCAGGGTAAAATTTACTCGAATTTGTGTGAAAATAGATTTATCCAAGCCCCTTAAAACATGGATCTAAGTGGGTGAAGGTGTTGACAAAACACTAGTCGCGATCCTATATAAGAAATTTCTGACGTTCTGTTTCCAATGCGGACGAATTGGGCATATCAACATCAACTGCAACATGGTCCCTGCAGCTCGGCGACTAGCGAGACAGACCATTTTTCGGAGACTGAAGGACGAGCAAATGGTTTGCAGTCCATGAATATTGAAGTTGAACAACAAGGAGCATTGGAGTGGACATAACAATTGGAACAAATGAAATCTAAAGCGGTTGCAACCGGAAGGGGGAAATATGGGACTTGGATGACGATGGGCCTCGCCATGGTCAAGGCGGCGGCCGTAGCCCAAACTCCATACCCCAGAAACCAAAAGAGTCAACGAAACAGGCTATGAGGTCAACAGAACATAGTGATGGTAGACACGTGGAGGTCGTTGTTGCTAGCCGTTCTACACGTGGAGGGATATGCGACATGATCCTTGGAAATGGGAATCAAGCCCAAGGAAAGATGATAGTTGGAGGGATGACTGAGATCTTTCCCCTCAATCCATAACCCTAACAAAGAAATGGTATGCTATCCATCGTCTTCCAATGGTCCTCTACACACAACGATGAAGCTGGGGCCAAATCGTCCTACTGTTGGGGAAGTTGCTCCAGAGGTGGAAGGGCTACTGTTGCCTAGTAGGAAAGCCGTTGCAGCGGTTGGCATCAAGGATGGTGATAGCTCCAAATTATGTCTTATCACATCGTTGGATAGGGATCGGAGACAACCTGAAAGCGATAGGGATGTTGTACGTAAAAAAAGAGATGTAATAGCTGCACATGAAAGCTTGGTTGATCGAATCAATTACACATGCCCTTAAGCCAAAATCTCAGGTGCAAACAGCTCTGGATCAACATATGGAGTATGAGTTGGTGGAAGAGAAGAGGAACGATATACTCTTCGACGATGATATGCCACTAGCTCAAATCCAGAATGATGCCAAACTAAAGGCATTGGCCCGGAGAGGCAATCTGAAGACAAATACATCTCAGAAGAAAGACAGGATCATTGGTCCACCAACAGTTGACTGAATATACCCGAATGAGGATATTTCTAAACTCATTATTTTCTTTTACTTACATTTTGTTTATGGAATCCATCAAAATACATTGTTGGAATTGCAGGGATTCATCGAATCCCAAGACTATCAACAAAATTAAATCACTCATGAGAAGCCTTCAACCATATATGGTGTGCTTAGTAGAGACATAAGCTAATATAAATCACGCCATCAAATTATGTGGCAAATTTTCCAAATTCTGGGAATGGGCTGTCATCCCAGCTCAAGATATGTCAGGAGGCATTATCACCCTCTGGAAACAGGGGGTTGGAATGGTAACCCCTATTTCTCCCACTCGTTCAACATTGCATTTAATTTTCTCGACTGAAAAACCAAAACATTGGGTTCTTTATGTGATTTATAACTCTCAAAATGTGCATGTTCAAAAAAGCTTATGGAAGGATTTATCTGTGTTTTCTACCCTTAATCTTCTCTGGATTATAATGGGGGAATTCAACGGTGTTTTAAATATTGAAGAACACAAAGTAGGTAGATTTTATAATTATGCTATGAAATCTAGGTTCTTCAGTCAGTTTGTGTCGAACAATCAGCTTCTCGACCTGGGTTTTTATGGAAAACCTTTTACTTGGTGTAATAATCAATAGGGTTTGGCTAGGAGATGGGCCAGACTCGATAGAGTCCTGGCAAACAATGCTTGGCTGAACCATTTTGATTCTTACTTTAACAAACACCTTCCTAAGACTACTTCTAATCATTCACCTATGTTTCTGATAGCCAAGTTTTTTTCCTATTCAAAACCAATAAAAAAATTTGTTTTGAAAATTATTGGTTTGATTATGCAAATTACAATCAGAATGTATATAAGACCTTGAATTGTAGGTCCAATGCAGTCCCCATGAATGACTTTAATAACTATATATCCAAAACTAGAGCTTACTTAGTTAAATGGAAGACAAAAGGAAAATCCTCCCTTGATATAGACATTGCTAGAACAAAGGAGGATATAAATTTCCTTGAAGCCCTTTAATCCTCTGCAAATTATTCAGATCAAAATAGTATAGCACTAAGGGGTCTATATAATTGATATATGGCTCTCCTTAGACAGAATACCACTAGATGGGCCCAAAGAGTTATACTTTTGTGGTTGAGGAATGGTGATTTTAATACTAGTTTTTTCCATAAACAAGCTAGAGTTAGGTCTGACAAAAATAGGATCATGAGTTTACAGGATGATCAGGAAACTTTACATAAACATAACATTGGTAAAGCTTTTATAGATTTTTATACACAACTCTGGACATCCAAATCCCCTGCCACTATGGAAGAAATTATAACAAGTTTGCCACCTAAATTACCCACTTTGACAGAATGTGATAAAGAAATGCTTACCAGAACAGTTTTCGTATTTGAGATATACCACACATTGAAATCCATTCCCAAAAGAAAAATCCCTGGTTCTAATGGATTTAATGTAGAGTTTTATCTCTTTTACTGGGAAATTGTGAAGGAGCCTTTACTATTAGCAATTAACCAAATTCCTACAAAATGCTACTCTACCAAACTCTTGGAATAGGACATACATAGTCCTAATCGCTAAGAAAGATGTGCCAACCAGGGTCCAGGATTACAGACCCATATCACTATGTAATAAATCCTACAAAATTATTTCCAAACTATTAGCAAACAGGCTTAAAAAGGTACTTGGGGGGCTCATTGGTCCAGAGAAAAGTGGATTTATGCAGGGGAGGTCTACTTTTGATAATATAATTACTGTCCAAGAGATGGTGTACTCTCAAGAATATGATGCTCAATCACTCCCTAGGATGATGCTCAAGCTAGATATAGAAAAGGCATATGATGCCTTGGAGTGGAAGTCTATTCTTGCCACACTCAAAGCCATGCAATTTCCTAAACCTTGGATTGCTTGGATTAGAGCATGCATTGCATCACCAAGTTTCTCCTTTTTGATTAATGAAGAAGCCACTGATTGGTTTCCCAGCCATAGAGGACTTAGGCAAAGGGGACCCTTTATCACCCAATTTACTCCCTTTGGTTTCCCTGAACCTCACTTCTATACTTAATCAGGCTATGAATCTTAATCTGATTCCAGGATTTGATAACAGATTAACAAATAACTTTAACCATTTAATGTTTGCAGATGATATAATACTTGTTACTAGAGCTACCAGAGCAGCTGCTAAAAATTGTAGGCTTTGTCTTGATATATATCATAAGCTCACTAGTCAGAAGGTTAATCTTTTGAAGTCAACCATTCATCTGCTCAGTATATTTAACAACACACGTAGAAACTCAATTGAGGCTATACCTAGGAGTTCTGATCTTCCCCAAAAAAATCCCAAATAACCAATGACAATATCTAGTGGACAGGACCCAAAATAGTTTGAATGCATGGAATCCTAACTCTGTCTCATTAGCTGGGAGGTCTTTGTTAGTGAATACCTCACTTATGTCTATACCTATATACCCTCTAGTATGCTACTCAGTTCCTGATTCAATCTTAGACCAAATTTCTAAGATGGCAAGGAAATTCCTTTGGGGTAGAGGTACTGCTGGTGGCTTCCACTCCATAAATTGAGAACCTACTACACTTGAGAAAACTGAGGGAGGGTTAGGGATTAGAGAATTGAGATGTGCAAAAACTGCTTTTATGACAAAGAATGTATTCACTTTTTTGAACAATCAAAGTAAAATATGGGTTCAGATCTCTATACTAAAATATGGTTCATTTAATCCATGGAAGTGTTCCACTCTTGGTACAGTCTAATGGTTCTACAAAATATTATTTAAAACTGCCATATCTATCATACCTATGTTGGATTTAAATATCAGTAAACCTATGACCACCAATTTTTTGAAAGATGCATGGATTTTTGACATCCCAATTGCCCTTAAAACCCACTTTTATTAATATGAAACTTTCAACTGAGAATCTTCTTATTACTGATTTTTTGGATAGAAATAGTTTAAATCAAGTTGAAATTACAAACTGCTTTGGTCATCTACTTGATTGTGACAAACTAAACAAAGTATCTTTTAATAGCAATGCAACCAACCATTGGATCTGGTACCCAAGTAGCTCTGCAAACAACATTGCTAAGAAAGTTTACACTCACTTAAAGCGGAGATACCTAACTGAATCTGATCATTGGTTTAGTTAACATAAGCGATTACCAATTGCTTCAAGGGTCAAATATTCTTGTGGAACGTCTTCCATGGAAGATTATCCACATCTGAATACCTGTATGCATTTGGAATTGGTCCTCAGAAATTATGCCCACCATGTGAGTTAAGCAATGAAACAGTGGATCATCTTATGAATCACTACAGAATTACAAGATTCTGTTGGGTACTGGCATCTGAATATACAGGAGTGGACTGTACCCCATATACTAATTTCATGGAAGGACATTGGCTTATGAACAATGGGAATCCAAATGAACAATGTTACACGTCAATCAAAGCTCTAGTTACCACATATGCACGAAACATTTGGAAAGCTAGATGTGATATAGTATTCAACAACAAGAGATGGAAACCACATGAGATCTTCCTGCAGGAAATGTATGCAACACAATGATACATTTGGAGAACTAGAGGGCAGCTCAGGGAGTTTCTAAGTACTTCTGTGTATAGTAATACAATTACCATTATGTGTGATACTACTTGGGTAACTGACTCACTTCTCTGTGGTATAGGTTTCATAATTGTGAAGAGCACACAAACAATTTTACTAGTTGGATGTGCAATTGAGGAAGCTGAATCTGTTGGAATTTGGTTGTGGAAATAGGAGAAGAAGAAGGATAATATTAGGGATTCAAGGTGTTGGCTATATCTCACAGAGAAAGAAGACAAAAGACCACTTTATTAACCAACATAACATAAAAGCAACACTAAATTTAAGAAAAGACAAATCAATGAAACCCACGTTGACAGCCACTACCCTAAACATATTCCACTAGATAAGCAACTAGATAACAGAATTGCGACTAAGTCTCTTTGACTGATAATTCATAACATGACTTGCTCTTGGTTTGTCCATGTCAGCAACCATATGAATTATCTTCAACTTTAACACCTTCCCTTGATTCATAACCGCTGCCTCCAAATCTCATTCCCATGTAACTGAACTTTTGAGGAGATAATGGCTTTGTGAGGATATCTGCAAGCCTCTTGATTAGTGCTTTGCAGAACTTGAGAACTAATTAATGCTATCTTGACCCATTTCCTTGGATGAAGTAGAATCTGATATCGATGTGCTTTGATCTTCCATGCATAATTGGATTCTTAGTCAGTGCAATTATGGATTTATTATTACAGAAAAGCTCTATTGGACCCTTCTGATCTTGACCCATATTAGATAGAAGTCTTCGTATCCAAACTGCTTGGCAAGCTGAGGAAGTAGCTATTATGTACTCCGCCTTAATGGTGGATAAGGCTATGATCTCCTGCTTCTTGGAGCTCCATGTAACTGCAGATGTTCCCATGATGAAGACACGCCCCAGAAGTACTCTTCCTATCTTCAACAGAGCCTACCCAGTCATTGTCAGTGAAGCCAATCAACCTGAAAACAGAGACATGAGCATAATAAAGTCCATAGTCAATTGTTCATGTAATGTATCTCAATACTCTTCTTGCTGCACCGAGATGTTGTTTTGATGGAGCTTGTTTGAATCTAGAAAGAACTCCAACTGAATGGCTGAGATCTGGTCATGTGTGAGTCAAGTATATAAGCCTTCCAATCAATCTTCTGTATGTTCTTGCATTTGCTTCACCTGAGCCATCACGGAGATAGAATTTCTCACTAGTATTCATTGGTGTGGCTATCTTCTTACACTCAAGCATGTTGAATTTCTTGAGGAGATTCTGAGCATAATTTCTCTGACAGACAAATATCCCTACTTCCTCTTGCTTGATCTCTAGTCTAAGGAAGTAGTGTAGGAGCCCAATATCAGACATTTCAAAGGAGCTCATCATTATAAGTCTGAAGTCTTCAACCATCTATTGGGAGGATCCCATATATATAATATCATCCATGTAAAAGTAGGCCAACAGTAATCCATGTGCTCCTTCACTCTTCTTATATAATGTAGGTTCATTCTCACATTTCTCAAACCCTTGATTGATAAAGTGATGATCAATCTTGCTGTACTAGGCCATGTGGGCTTGTTTCAACCGATTCAATGCCTTCTTTAATCTGTATACTTTGCTTTCATTGCATAAGATGATGAACCCCGTTGGCTTAGTTACATATACTTCTTCTTGCAATTCACCATTGAGGAACGCTGACTTCACATCTAATTGATAAACATACTACTTCTTGTGCAACCAAGGCAAGGAACAATCTCACAGTTTCAAATCGAACCACTAGTAAGTATGTTTCATCAAAGTCCACTCCATGCTCTTGAGAGTAGCCCTTGGCCTGGCGATTGCTTTATGTCTCCGAGCGATTGCCATCAGATCTAAACTTAGTTTTGAAGACCTATTTAAGCCCAATTGCTTGCTTGTCTTTGGGTAGTTAAACTAAGTCCCAAGTCTTATTCCTCCTTATGGCTTCCATCTCTTCTTTCATAGCTTGCTTCTATTCCTCCTTCACTGCAGCTTCTTCATAGTAGATAGGGTCTGAGACAGTCAGAGCAAAAGTACAACTTTCATAGATTTCCCTTAATGATCTGACTTTCCATTGAGCTCTTTCATTTGAAAAACCTATTCTTGTGGTAGAGTCTTGATCATTTTCATTTGCTTCAGTGCTTGGTGAATTTGAAGAATTAGAAGCATTAGATGATTCATCTGCACTTCTTACACTATTATTTGAGCTGCTTGTATTTCCATTAGTGGAAATTGTGGTAGTGTCTGGTAGTGGTGTAGCTTCAGTTATGGTGAGGGGAATCTTCAGCTTTGCTTCACTATTGTTTGGGCTCCAGTTCCACCTGTCATTCTCGTTAAAGACTACATCCCTGCTAACAGTCTTCTTACAAGTAATGGGGTTATATAGCTTGTAAGCTTTGGACTCATTGCTATTGCCTATGAGAACACATTTGACAGACTTGCTGTCAAGTTTTTGATGTTGTGGAGAGGGAATTAAGGTGTAAGCAATGTACCCAAATACTCGTAAATGACTTACAGAGGGTCTTTTTTTGCTCCAGGCTTCAAAAGGTATTTTGTTCTGCACTGCTTTGGTGGGTGATATGTTCAGTAAGTACACTGAAGTTGCTACAGCTTCACCCCAAAATTGGTTAGGGAGTCCTCCTTCTTTGAGTAGACTTCGAGCCATCTCTACTACTATTCTATTCTTTCTCTCCACCACTTTGTTTTTCTTAGGTGTGTAGGGAGCTGTGAGTTCTCGTTTGATTCCATCCTCTTCATAGAAGTTGGTAAACTCTCTGGAGAGGAATTCTCCTCCTCTATCAGTGCACAGGCATTTGATTGAATATTCACTTTGATTCTCCACCAAAGCTTTGAATGTCTTGAAATTCTCTAGAGCTTAAGATTTGTTCTTGATAAAGTACACCAAATTCATTATGGTGTAGTCATCAATAAATAAAAGAAAGAAGTGATTACCTCCAATTGATTCAGTCTGCATTGGCCCATACAAGTCAACATGGATTAATTCTAATGGAGCTGATGCTCTCTAGGGCCTTCTAGAATGAAATGGCTTCCTGAATTGCTTCCCTAGAATGCAGCTCTCACAGAAGTCCACATCTGTGATTTGAGGAGGATATTCCACCAATCTTCTTTTGCTCAATGTTCTCAAACCGTGAGTGTGGAGATGCCTATATCTGAGGTGCCATAAGGTTGATTCCTTGGACCTACTCACCATTAACCCAAGATGCTCCATGCTGAACACTTCAAGGGGGAACATATTATTCTATGTCTTCTGAATGTTAGCAAGTGTATGAACAGTATGTTGGTCTCTAATTTGACATGTATCCTTGTCAAACAGCACTGAGTACCCACCTGCTATTAACTGGTCAACACTTAAGAGATTGTGAGCCAAACATGCTACATATTGAACCTCTTGCAATAGTTTTACCTTGCCATTGCTTGTTGTGATTGCAATTGTGCCTTTACGTTCAACTTGGACCTCATTATTGTCTCCAAGTCTCACTGTTTGCTTTAGAGTTTCATCTAGGTCCTGGAAGAGTTCTTTCATGCTTATCATGTGGTTGGAGCAATCGTTGTCCACTACCCATATGCTACTTGGAGCTTGCTCAAAATCAGCGTGAGCCATGAAGAGATTGCTGACCTCTTGATCTTATTCTTCAGCTAGATTTACTGCCTTTTCTTTGAACCAGTACTCTTCCTTGACATGTCCACAGTTTTTGCAATTGTGGCACTGAATATAGCTTTTGTATGGCTTTGGATCAATGTTTTGTTGCTACTACCTGTCAGTGCTTCTCCCTCGGCCTCTTCCTTGACCTCTTCCTCTGAATGAGCCTCTATCTCTGCCTCTGCCAACATACTTGTCACTTCTCTTTGCATTAGAGGCCTCCCCTTCAACTTGGAAGGCTTTCGCTTCAGACTTTTCTGCTGATCAATTGAGTTTGATTTCATGAGCTTGCAAAGAGCCGCTGAGCTCATCCAATGTGAGGGTAGACAGATCCTTTGCTTTCTCTATTGCAGCAACAATATGATCAAACCTTCCAGGTAAGCTTCTCAGAACTTTGGACACCACCGTCTGGTCCATGAGAGGGTCACCATACACCCTCAGCTGGTTGATCACACCCAACACACGATAAATGTATTCCTGCACTCCTTCGTTGTTCTTCATCTGAAGGGTTTCAAGCTCCTGTCGCAATGTTTGGATCTTCATTGCAATAACCTTGGTGGAACCCTGAAATTTAGTTTACAAAATGGACCAAGCTTGCCTTGCTCTCGTGGCCGCAACTATGCGTGAGAAGATTGTCTTATGTACAACACTCTGGATGAAGAAAAGTGCTTTGGAGTCCCTTCTTTTATTCTCCTTTGCTTTAGCTTCTTCATCACGCTCAGAATAACCAAACTCCACTAGATCCCAATGGTCTTGAGACCAGAAGAGGGTGTGCATCTTGATCGCCCAATAATAATAGATCCACGCTTGAAGACCTACACAACTTAAGGTTGGGAGAGACTTATGGAACCATCGTTGTTTTACATGGATTTTGTGAACCCTCAGCTCTAATACCAGATATGTTGGAATTTGGCTATGGAAATAGGAGAAGAAGAAGGATAATATTAGGGTTTCAAGGTGCTATATCTCACAGAGAAAAAAGACAAAAGACCACTTCATAACATCAAAGTTCAAAGCAACACTGAATTTAAGAAAAGACAAATCAATGAAACCCCCGTTGACAGCCACTATCCTAAACTTATTCCATTAGATAAGCAACTAGATAACAGAATTGAGACCAAGTCTCTTTGACAAATAATTCATCACATGACTTGCTCTTGGTTGGTCCACGTCAGCAGCCATATGAATTATCTTCAACTTTAACAGAATCAAGCTTACAAGCAGAGATTAAGGCTATTGGAAAAGCTATGGAACAATGCAAGAGGATGGACATGAAAGCAAATCATGTTTGCACTAATTGCATACAAGCATTGGAGTTAATCACCAGAGATGAATTACAAGATGGAAGGAGTTACCAGACAGACATTGAACAAGTGAAGGAGTTGATCAACTTTAACCCACAAGTGGAATTAAGCTACTATCCGAGGGAGCTAAACACTATTGTTGATGCATTAGCTACTCAAGCAAGAAGGAACCTTGAACTATCTCACTTCCATCAAGGCACTGACAGGTCAAGATGGTTGGAAGATTTTGTTATCACAGCTGCGATATGTTTTAATGTTTAAACTGTTATGTTTTCCATTTCCTTCTTAGCTATAATAGCTCTTTTCTGTCAAAACAAAATATAAAAGTTGTGTATACAAACAAGTGAATCAAGCAACGTCATGCTTCATATATACATTTCAATATAGTCATAAAGATTTTTTTTTTTTTTTTTTTTTGTTCATTAGACGATGAAGTATACTTCATCAGTAAATCGCCAACAAAAGAATGTCTCTTTTGGCCTGCAGTCATCATGGAACTCTCAATGAACAAAATAGGTGATGAAGAGTGCGATAAGCATAAGCACATAAGCTATCCCTTGATCAATAGTCCTCCCATCAATCATCCGAGAAGAAGATGTCGTTGCTTCCCCATAGGCAAGTTGTGTGAGTCCTGAGAAGAA
Source organism: Dioscorea zingiberensis (assembly GCA_026586065.1). NCBI lineage: Eukaryota > Viridiplantae > Streptophyta > Magnoliopsida > Dioscoreales > Dioscoreaceae > Dioscorea > Dioscorea zingiberensis. Next base: position 21,615,151 of record CM048820.1, read on the forward strand.
GAAGGTCATGAAGATGAAAGCATACATCTTCATGGAACTCATTGCTAAGATGAACGAGAGAGAGAGAGAGAGAGAGAGAGAGAGAGAGAGAGAGAGAGCTGTTGGAAGTTTGCTTGTAAGAAGGATCGAAGGAGAAGAAGAACTGATTAAAAACACAGGAGAAGGAGCTTCAATGTTAGAAGAATGACAATGAAAGGCTTTTGTTATTTCATATACTGAATAGAGGAAAGGGATACATGGATAGCTAAATGACACGACTTTAAATAGACACAACAAAAGTTGTAACTTCATGGTGCATATATTACTCCACTAACTCAATTGTCATAACCTTCTAAATATTACTAACTCATCGTAATGTGCTCATTTAATTCATCCAACCGAAAATGATCGAAATTTATTCTCCTTCTCATAACTCCAAGTAAGTTTTCTCTTCATATTCATTGGTCCACAATAGCCTTAGAATTATCCTCAACACCTCCCTTAATTCTAAGGCTGCAGACACCTAGTTGCATTCGAAAATAATTGAACTTCCGAAAGCGATAAGGGCTTAGTAAGGATATACGCAATTTGCTCCTCAGATTGCGATTACTTCACAACAAACCGAATCCATCTGAAACTAAGCTTCGTATGAAGTGGAATCTAATATCAATGTGCTTCGTCCTCCCATGCATAACAGGATTCTTGGTTAATGCAATTGCTGATTTATTGTCACAGAACAGCTCAGTTGGTTCTTTCTGCTCTTGACCAATGTTGGATAACAGTCTTCTTAACCAGATTGCTTGGCAAGCTGAGGACGTAGCCGCCACATATTCGGCCTCAGTTGTGGAAAGAGCTGTAATCTCCTGCTTCTTTGAACTCCAAGTAACAGCTGCTGAACCCATGGTGAAGACAGATCCTGATGTGCTTTTTCTGTCCTCAATGGACCCTGCCCAATCGCTATCTGAGAATCCAGACAGTTTAAAGTTGGTTACCTTTGTATAATGAAGCCCATAGTCTAGAGTTCCAGCAATGTATCTGAGAATTCTTCTTGCTGCCCCAAGATGTTGCCTTGATGGACATTGCATGAACCTTGAGACAATGCTAACAGAGAAAGTGATGTCTGGTCGTGTATGGGTTAGATAGATAAGTCCTCCAACAAGTCTTCTATAGCTTTTTTCATCTGCATCACCTGAACCATCATTGAAATGAAGTTTCTCACCTGTGTTTATTGGTGTGGCTGTCATCTTGCATTGGAGCATATTGAATCTCTTCAGAAGATTTTGAGCATAATTCTTCTGTGAAACATGGATCCCACCTTCATCTTGTTTGATCTCCAATCCAAGAAAATAGTGCAGAAGCCCGAGATCAGACATCTCAAAAGAATCCATCATCTTCAGCTTGAAGTCTTCAACCATGTGCTTGGAGGATCCCATGTATATGATATCATCCACGTAGAGACAAACTAGCAGCACATCATCATCTCCTTGTCTCTTCTTATACAATGTCGGTTCGGCTTCACATCTTTCAAATCCTTGATTGATAAAATGTTCATCAATCTTGCTGTACCAAGCCCTGGGGGCTTGTTTCAACCCGTATAGAGCCTTCCTCAATCTATACACCTTGTTCTCACTGTTTGCAACAGTGAATCCTTCAGGTTGAGTTACGTACACCTCCTCTTGTAATTCACCATTGAGAAAGGCTGATTTCACGTCCAGTTGATAGACAGGCCATTGTTGTTGAGCAGCCAAAGCAAGGAGTAGTCTCACAGTTTCAAATCGAGCCACTGGTGAAAATGTTTCTTCATAGTCCACTCCTTGTTCTTGAGTGAATCCCCTTGCAACTAGCCTGGCCTTGTATCTCTGGATATTCCCATCTGACCCAAATTTGGTCTTGAACACCCATTTCAGGGTCACTGCTTGCTTATCTTCTGGTAGATCAGCCAGATACCAAGTGTTGTTTCTTTGTATAGCTTCAATCTCCTCTCGCATGGCTTGCCTCCATTCTTCTTCCTCTCAAGGCTTCTTCATAGGAAATTGGATCTGAAACAGTGAGAGCAAAGGTACAACTTTCATATATCTCCCTCAGAGATCGCACCCTTCTATGAGATTGTTCATTAGTGTTGGTTGATGAGTGTTCTGTTGTAACTGGAGAATCACCAGGTGGACTTGTCTGTGGGGTAGACGGAACAGTCTGGGAGGTAGACGGATCTGTCCGTAGGTCATGCGGTCTTGATTCTCCATCAGATGGTCTTATAATTGAGCCGGACGGTTCTACCAGATCTCCAGTCGATTCCATCACCTCAACTGATGATAGGGGTATCTTCAATGGATCTCCTTCAGTTGTTGTATTCCAATTCCACCGTGCATCTTCATGGAAGATTACATCCCTACTTACAATTACTTTACAAGTAGCAGGGTTATACAATTTATAAGCCTTGGACTCATGGCTATAACCTATCAGAATGCATTTATCAGACTTGCTATCTAGCTTCTGATGATGTTGTGAAGGAATCAAGGTGTAAGCAATGCATCCAAATATACGCAAATGACTTACAGAAGGCTTCCTATTGCTCCATGCTTCAAGAGGAGTTCGATTGAACACAGCTTTGGTGGGTGATAAGTTCAATAAATATACTGAGGTTGCCACAGCTTCTCCCCAGAAATTGTTTGGAAGACCTCCCTCTTTGAGTAGACTCCTTGCCATCCTGACGGCGAGTCCTGTTTCTTCCTTTCCACCACGCCATTCACTGTGAGGAGTATAAGGAGCTGAGTGTTCTCTTCTAATGCCATTCTCCTCACGTAAGTTAGTGAATTCCTTGGATAGGAACTCTCCTCCTCTGTCGGTCGCTAAGCATTTGACAAAGTATCCACTTTGTTTCTCCACCAGAGTCTTGAAGGTCTTGAAATTATCGAATGCTTGGGATTTGTTTTTGATAAAATACACCCAATTCATTCTGGTATAATCGTCAGTGAACAAGAGGAAATAACGATTACCTCCCAATGACTCAGTTTGCATTGGTCCACACAAGTCAGCATGTATGAGTTCCAATGGTGTTGATGCTCTCCAAGCTCCTCCAGATTGGAATGGTCTTCTGAATTGCTTTCCTAGAACACAGCTTTCACAGAACTCCATGTCTGTGATTTGTGGAAGACCTTGCACCATCTTCCTTTGGCTCAATGTCTTCAAGCCTTGAGTATGGAGATGTCCATACCTTAGATGCCATAATGTGGAAGCTTTGCATTCACTTACCACCAATCCAAGGTGTTCCATGCTTGATACTTCAAGTGGAAACATCCTATTCTTTGTCATATGAATGGTTGCAAGAGTGTGACCCGAATTCTGGTCTTTGATTAGGCAAGTCTCCTTATCAAATAGTACTGAATATCCTCCTGATATTAGTTGGCCGACACTTAAGAGATTGTGAGCCAATTTTGGGACATATTGAACATTTTGCAACAGCTTTACCTTTCCACTATCTGTCTTGATTGACACTGTCCCTTTGCCTTCAACTTCAACCTCTTTATTATCACCAAGTCTCACAGATTGCTTCTGTGTTTCATCCAAGTCTTTAAACAACTCCTTCATGATTGTCATATAGTTGGAGCAGCCACTATCCACTACCTATATACTACTTGGAACTTGGTTAGAATCATTCATTGCCATAAAGAGATTACTAACCTCTTCTTGCTCTTGACCATGTTCAACTGCCTTATCTTTGAACCAAAGATTCGCTTTGACATGCCCATATTTCTTGCAAATATGGCCTTTGGATATTGCTTTTATTTGGCTTTGAGTCAGTGTGTTGTTATTGCACCGCTATGCAATGCGAGCTTCTCCCTCGGCCTCTTCCTCGGCCTCCTTCCTCTGAATGAGCCTCTCCCTCTTGCCTTTGCTATGAGGTTATCATTTTCCTTGCACGGATGCCTCCCCTTCAACTTGAAAGGCTTTGACTTGTCTTCTCTGTGATCTATTGAGCCTCACTTACGTGAGCTTGCAAGGAGCCACCAAGTTCATCCAAGGTGAGTGTTGACAAGTCCTTTGCTTCCTCTATTGCAGCAACAATATGATCAAACTTATGCGGTAGGCTTACGAGAACCTTGGCTACCACAGTTTGGTCTGTGAGAGGGTCTCCATACACGCGCAGTTGGTTGATCACACCCAAGACTCGAGAGTTGTAGTCCTGTACTCCTTCATTGCTCTTCATCTGCAGGGTTTCAAATTCTTTTCTTAGAGTTTGTAGCTTTACTGCAATGACTTTGGAGGATCCCTGGAACTCGGCCTGCAAGATTGACCAAGCTTGCCTTCTTTATTGCTGTGGTCAGCTGCTATCACGTGAGAAGATCGCCTCATGCATACAAAGACTTTGGATGAAGAATAAGGCTTTGGCATCCCGTTTCTTGTTCTCCTTCACCCGAGCTTCCTCAGCCTTGCTCGGAATAGCGGACTCCACGGATCCCAGGAGGTCCCGAGATTTAAAAAAGGGTCCGGTGATCTTGATCGACCAATAGTCGTGGTTTGCCTCCCTTGAAAGCAAATGACTGGTTTGAGAAATGCTCATGGAGGTACCATTGGTTGCCATGAATTTTATATGAACCTAGCTCGATACCTCAAGTAATGTTGGAAGTTTGCTTGTAAGAAGGATCGAAGGAGAAGAAGAACTGATTAAAAACACAGGAGAAGGAGCTTCAATGTTAGAAGAATGACAATGAAAGGCTTTTGTTATTTCATATACTGAATAGAGGAAAGGGACACATGGATAGCTAAATGACACGACTTTAAATAGACACAACAAAAGTTGTAACTTCATGGTGCATATATTACTCCACTAACTCAATTGTCATAACCTTCTAAATATTACTAACTCATCAGGTAACAGGCTCACGAATTCATCCAACTGAGTAACAGTCAGAAATTTATTCTCCTTCTCATAACTCCAAGTAAGTTTTCTCTTCATCTTCATTGGTCCACAATAGCCTTAGAATTATCCTCAACAAGAGAGAGAGAGAGAGAGAGAGAGAACTATGAGAAGTGATGAAGAGAGAGGATGATGGTTGTGGATATATATATAATAGAGAGATCGATGTGATGATGAATGTGAAGTTTAGGTTTAGAAACCAGAAGGTCAACACAAGCTGTGATAGTTTGACAAATTAAGAAACTATGTAGGCTGAGTTGCAACGGTATATGTTTGACTGACATTGCTTTCAGGTTTTGTTTGACTTGTTATAATATTAGGTAATTAACCCAATATTGAAACGCACTTCATGTGCTGCTGCGTTCATTATCATTTTATTGGAATGATAATAACAAAAAACAAAAGATTTGACTAACAAACATAATATAATATTTATTTATTTATTTCTTTTTTTTTTCTTTTGAGAGATGTGGATTGGAGACTCATGTATACGTTAAACTGAAATGAATATACAAAACCACCTGTGAATCTGTATTATTAAAAGAGGGAAGTAAATTGGGAATTTGTTTATATTGTAGTGTATGATAAATGATGATTTTTCTCTATATATGAATAAAATAAAATTTATAATTATATCACTTGGTCAGTTATGGTGTACAACTTTTAATAAAGCATGGATGGTCTCTTGACGTGAAGTTTACTTACTGCCCATACAATTTTCTTCTTAATATTAGTAATATTATTATTTTGAATTTCTATTTCTCACAGTTTTATGCTTGCTGAAAGTGAAAACAAACTCGATCACTCTATATATGAGCATATGTATACCAGCTCTTGGGTATAAGATTAGATGTCTTCTTATGCGTAACATTATGTTATAACCTCAGAGTAGCAGCTCTGCTTCATTTGAAGTTTTTAGTAGCACTCCACACACTCAATGATAAACACATAAGACAACAAAGAGGCAGAGACTTGGTAACCCAGTTCGGCAACAATACCTACATCTGGGGGGCCATGCACGGAGAAGACAATCACTAAAGATGTAGGAAAAATAGGAGTACAAGAGTCACACTCTCTCACACATAAGCACCTCCACTCCTTGATTACAACAAGTGTCCACTATCACCCTTCTCCCAAGGGACTACGTACTCTAGTCGGCACACCCTAATCCTCAGAGTCCTGGTCTTATATAGACGTCTCACTGCCTTCACGCCATCACAACACCATCCTCCACCCTTTAGTTTCTCCGCGACTTGCCAAATTGGACTCCTTCCAATTATGATACATTCACAACTTAGTTGTAACACGAATTGCAACACTACCGGTGGCCAGCGAACTTGACCAAGGCTACAGCATCTATTGCACTTCTTCGACCTCAACACACCTCCAACCCTCCTGGTTGAGTTCCGAGTCTACTACGTCAGATCCACCCGATCCCGACACGCAACTAGCCGATCCACCTCTCCGTCGCGTACTCAGCCCATCACGGTCGCGCCCCACCATAGCGCGCACCCATCAATCAACCTTCATCTACATGCAAGGTTGAGCTGTTGATTGGCTCCACCAATCATCTTCCAAAACTGGTTTGGCATGTCTAGATCCACCATATTTGCTTACCAAATATGGCCTTGATTTGGCTTCAATGTAGCACCATGAGAATCACTCTTCATACGCCAAATCTGGCTTCCAATCAGCTGCATTCTAGGCTTCTAATCACCAACTCAGCTGAGATTCTGTAGCCAATTAGCATGCAAATCTCATGCATGACAAATCTCCATCACATAGCTGCTTGCATGAAGCCTCATAATCCGCATGCATGTAATCTCGCATGGAGTCTCTAATGTGCATGTGATCTTCAATCAATCAGCATCTTTCCAATCGGCCTTTATCATTGATCCGCCTGATCTCCACATTAGCTTAACTCAATCGGATCTCCTGCCTAGAGAACTTGACATGGTCTCCAAGTCATCCGAGGAGTCACAAACATTGACCGCACTGGACTTCATTTGTGTCAAATGATGCTCATCCAGATGCTATTGCACTAACAATTATTTTGTATTCTTATTTCTCAAAGTTTTATATTTGTTCAAACGGAATAATAAAAAAAATTAAAAATAAAAAAAAATTATAAAAAAAATAAAAAACTCACTCTAGCTTTGAGCATATACTGTTGAATAATAAAAGTCACACGGCGTTACATGGTCAAACAATTCATAAGAGCAACACATAATTTCCAAGGTTTCATATTTAACCATCAACTTCTCATGATCACATTCTAATACTTAATCAAACTTGGAGGCTTTGACCAAAACCATTCTCAATAACTCATCGCTATAAATACAAAGCAAAACCATGGCTCCTCTCTCATCTACCAAAAAAAACACCTCCTTTCATAGTCTTGTTCATTACACAAACCAAGCTCTTCATTAACTCATTCTTCATCTTCAAATCAATAGCATCTCAAATTTGATAAGATGAGTTTTATGAAGGTCAGTGCTCAAGATCAAGCCAAGACAACTACTAGGAAACTTGACGGCAAGGCCATTGATCAAGGGATGGCTTATGTGCTTATGGCAGTAGCTCTCTTTGTCACATATCTTGTTCATTGAGAGAATATATATAAAAGAATATTTTGTTTTATTTCTTGTGTAATCTTCTATGGTTCTTGAAAACCAGAATCTTTATTTTGTATATTTACTCATTATTCATTCAAAACAAGTGAAACAACTTGTATTATTGTAAATGAAATTATTCGTCATTCCTCCTTTCCCGGAGCTCTGTGATAGTTGCAAAAGTGAACTCCTTCATATACTTCTTGTCTTTCATCATATTCCTATCTAGTGCTAGCGAAATATGATGGGCTTCTAGTACGTCTTGAGCTTCCATCCCATGGTCATGCATGGTGTCCTTCTTTGGTTCTTTGTGTCCCTTTCTGTTATGCGAGATGTGGTAACCTACTTTCACTTCGTGATGACACTCTTGTGGGGGAAAACAGGGCGTGCATCTTTTCCGATAATCACCCACTCGGTGACGCACACCACCGCACAACCGGAGAGTGATTGCACTTCTACAATCCAAGGCGAGATGTCCCGGTATCAGGCATTGACCACATACCTCCATGAAGCTTGACGAGGTACGGATGGTTGGAGATGGGTGACGTGGTTGCACCGATATTCATTTTGTTGTTGTGGACAGGGCTCCTCTATGAGGCATCTTTAACGATTGAAGTGGACCTTCATCCAGCCTTCATTGTTAGAGCTGCAGGTTGGAGGTCCACGTTGCCAACATGATGAAAGACTTTCGGCCTTCTCAACGAAGACAGCAGTGTAGCTCTGTCCATCTTTTCACGAGCAGTTGGTGGTGGCAGTGAGCTTTGCAACATCTCCCAGTTAAGGAGCGGCATTGTCGACAGCTCCGGTCCCTCGAGATACCTTCCTCTTCGACACGCATGCCATTTATGGTGCAGTCATGGTAGAGGATCCTTTGTCACCAACTGCCAAGAATGGTGATGCTTAGGATAGTTTAGCTTTTTTTTTAGCGGCTCTTTTGTTCAATAAACATGAATTTATTAACTGTGTTAGGTAATGGCTATGAAACATCTTAACATATTAATAATTTCTCCATAGACCTCAATAAAAAAATTAAAAAAAAATGAAAGCAAAGAAAGAAAATTAATACAACAACATGAAACCACTTCTTATATGAGAAAATGTATATGTCAATATAAACAAGCTGTGTATACAAACAAGGGTATCAAGCAACGTTTGTCATGCTTTATACATTTCAATATAAATCATAAAGAATTTTTTTTTTTTGTGTACATTTAATAGACAATGAAGTATGTGACTCTCTTGGCATGCAGGCCACCATGAAACGCTCAATGAACAAAATAGGTGATGAAGAGTGCGACAAGCATAAGCACATAAGCTATCCCTTGATCAATAGTCCTCCCATCAAACATCCGAGAAGAAGATGTCGTTGCTTCGCCATAGACAAGCTGTGTGAGTCCTGAGAAGAAGAAGGTGATGACCATAAAAGCATACATCCTCATGGAACTCATTGCTATAAGATGAACAAGAAAGAGAGAGATCTAGAGAGAGAATAAAGTGTGAAGAGAAAGCTGAGAAGGTTGTGAGAACTTATGAGAAGAGATGAAGAGAGAGGAAAATGATGGCTTTGGATATATATAGAGAAACAGATGTGATAATAAAGATCAATCCAAGCCATGATTGTTTGACAAAGTAAATATAAAGGATGAGTTGAAATAGTTTATGTTTGACTGACTTGGCTTTTCAGGTTTTGCTTGACTGGTTCTAATATTTGGTAAGCCAATATTGAAACGCACTTCAGGTTTTCCCAGAAGGAGCTATATTATAATTTCTTGGAAAACAATAATCAATGCATTTGACTAGCAAATATAACTTTTAAAATGCTCTTCTTCTTCTTCTTTTGAGAGATGTGGATGGAAACTGATGTATTTATTAAAGTAAAATGAATATACAAATTAAATCACTGGTGAAACTGTATTATTTAATTAGAAATGAGCAAAATTAAATGAGTTAGCTAGGGACTTAATTGAGAAAATTTGTTGTACTGTAGTGAATAATAAATGATGGTTTTGCTCTTTATATAAATATGATAAGATTTATAATTACCTTACTTTGTCAATTATAATGTAGTACTTTTGAAAAACCATACTACTGAGCCTTGGTGAGAGTGAAAGAAGTGAGAAGACAACCAAATTTACAATTTAGATTAAATAAAACCATAAACATGTAAAATATAATCTTGAATTAACAACCATAAAAACATTACATGTTTACAAAACCACGTTGTCACTTGATGCAATGTTTACTACCCATGATAATTATTATTAATATTATTATTAATGATGCTGGGATTCGACTCCTCGAGATCGGAGCTGATTCGGATCAACCAAGGAGATTTAGTGATGAGTGATTTCTTGAGCTAGAAGTTGGGAGACGATCAGCCGTCGGATCGAGATAGTATTCGGGCGAGATAATTCCCCCAAAGAGATTGTGACAACACAATGGCAGTGACCTGTAAGGAGGGAAGTTCAAGGATGATCCCCGAACTCCCTGACGATCAAGTTAGTCCACGAGATCGGAGAGAGAAGTTTTGAATAAGAATGAAGTTAGGGATTAGGAATGAGAAGAGCAAGGAGAGAGGCCAGAGTGAGAGTAGAGATCTCCTTTGGGAGATGAGAGAAAAGATCCTTGGCCTTCTTCCCTTTCTTTTTCCTGCATTTATATATTTTCTTTGGTCATTACGCCACTGGGGGTTATTTGGGTCCCAAGCCACCCCTTGCTTGGATGTCAAGTAAATGTCAACTCAGCTCCAGTTTAGTCAAAACATTCTAGGGCCTTGGCAAAACTTCTGGCGTCTTCTGGAAGTCTAGTTTTATCATTATGTTGTTGGAGGACGCTCACGTGCACTTCTTCCTAAAAGTCGCTGAAGTTCTGCCATGTGTGCTAATGTTGATATCCACGTCGTGTCTGATAAGAATTCCCCATAATAATAATAATAATAATTATTATTATTATTATTATTAATTATAATAATAATTATTATTATTATTTTGTATTCCTATTTCTCACATTTTTATATTTGTTGAAAGGCGAAAAAACTCACTCTATTATAAGCATATACTGTTGAATTATAAAAGTCACACACTGTTTCATGGTCAAACAATTCATAGGTGCAACACATTAATTATTCCCATGGTTTCATATTTAAGCATCAACTTCTCATGATCACATTCTAGTTCTTAGTCAAACTTGGAGGCTTTGACCAAACCATTCTCAATAACTCATCGCTATAAATACATAGCAAAACATCTCTCATCTCCCATAACACCACCTTCTTTCATAGCCTTGTTAATTACACAAACCAGGCTCTCCATTATCTCATTAATCTTCGTCTTCAAATCAATAGCATCTCTAATTTGATAAGATGAGTTCCATGAAAATCAGTGCTCAAGATCAAGCCAACGCAACTACTAGGAAACTTGACGGCAAGGCCATTGATCAAGGGATGGCTTATGTGCTTATGGCAGTAGCTCTTTTTATCACATATCTTGTTCATTGAGATACTTTGAAGGATATTTTTGTTTTAGTTCTTGTGTAATCTTCTCTGGTTATTTGAAAACCAGGATCTTTATTTTGTATATTTACTCATTATTCATTCAAAACAAGTGAAACAACTTGTATTATTTTTCAAAGAAACTATCCATTCCTCTTTCATTTGTTTACACGCAAGTTATTGAGATTATAGAAAAGAACTGTGAGAAAGAAGAAAGATCTGGGGGATGGAATTGATAGAGAATTAAAAAATTTGAAAAAAGATCAGAAATTTTTTATTACAAGCTGAATAGATCCTATTTATAAACCTTGAAAATTACATGGTAGAAATAAGGAACCCACCTAAACTATACCGCTTTTTCACTCTGGCACCTCAACTTTTTATGCTTTTTAGGGATCCACAAATTTTTTTAATTTGCAAAAAGGCACCCCTGTCAACATCCGTGAAACGGCCGTCAGGTTAAATAACTAACCCACCTCTAATTCTTTAATTAAACTTTAAATCTTAATTATAAAAACCCTAACCCTAATTTTAAAGTTTCTGTTTTCTAAATGACACATGTCATTCATCTTGCCTTCCTCCCAGCCTAGAGATCCCCACCCTCTCATGCTCGCCGGAGCTCTTCCGGTGGCGCCGAACCGTTGCTTCTCGACGGCGCTCATCCCTTCCTCCTCCTCCTCCTCCCACACCCACCTCTCCAACCTCAACCTCATCCTTAAGAAACCCTCTTCCTCATAGATCACCGTCGACGTCGCCCAGGGCCTCGACTATATCCACCACTACTCCACCGCTTCCTCCCCCCATGGCGTGATAGGTGTCCAACCTCTGTTTCTACACGCAGATTTGCTACTTGAGGAGCGCTCTCTTCGGCGAGATCCCGATGAGTTCATGGCCATTCCCCTCGACTGATCCAGGGGACAACATGTTAAATGGCACCAGAGGTGGTTGCTTGGGGTCGGATCTCCAAGAGCTTTGACGTCGATTTCCAGAAGGAGACGAAGGTTTGGGAGACAATCTCACTGAATGAGACGGCCAAGGTGGCGATCGCCGGTGACGAGGAGGTGGATAACGTGGTCAAATTGGGGAGAGTGAGGAGGTGGATGTACGTGTGGCTTTAAGACTCTTTCCCAGTGGCGTCGGCAAAGAAGCTGGTGAGATTGGCCCCTCCAATGTGTGGCGGAAGAGGCGGTGGCGCGACCGGGGATGGTCTAGGTTGCCGGCAAGGTTTCCAAAGGTCTTACTCAAAGCCAAAGAGTGGGAAAAACGGTTTCAGCCCCCCACTGATTTCCCTAGCTCCACGATGAAGATTGAGAAGGTGGTTGAGGTTAGAGAGGTGGGTGCGGGAAAAGGAGGAGGAGGAAGGGATGAGCGCCGGCGAGAAGTTCGATGCCGTCAAAGAGCTCCGGCGAGCATGTGAGGGTGGGGAGAGGTCAGGATGAATGACATGTGTCATTTAAAATTAGGGTTAGGGTTTTTATAACTAAGATTTAAATTTTAATTAAAGAATTAGAGGTGGTTAGCCATTTAACCTCATAGTCGTTTCACGAATGTTGATGGAGGTGCCTTTTTACAACTTAAAAGAAGTTGCGGGTCTCTAAAAACTTTAAAGAAGTTGAGGTGCCAGAGTGAAAAAACGTTATAGTTCAGGTGGGTAAAAAAATTTAACCCTTATTATTATTATTTTTTTTTTGAAAAGAACTATTATTTACCTTGTAGGACAAAAACAATAATGCCATTAAGATGGTTTTTTTTATTTAGTGAATATGGAGGAAAAGATAAGGAATTTCGTAATTGTGTTTCTTCTTTGCTTCATGTCTCATTTATGGGCAATTTGTCAGTTTGACCTTATAAAATTTTTATTTAATTTTTTAGCCCAAGTGAAAAATATTGGCCAAAATGGCCCTCGGCTATCAAGTCAGCAACTGATTTAGATAAAACAATATTAAAAAAATATTTGTGGGTTCAAATGTAAAAATTCCTTTTCATGGGTTATTAGGGATATTTGCATTCCACCTCTCATGTAACCCTTGAAGGGGCATGGATGGTTTCTCGAACTCCCTTCTCCGATCGCCGACACCAAAGCTAAGCCTTTGCCCCTTCCGAGATCCCCGACACCAAAGCTACGAAGCCTTTTGATCAAGATCTCGAAGGCCTTTTGAAGCTGTTTCGCTCTCTAAATCTCCCCCGTTAACCCGTTAACATCGCATGCGTATACTGGAACTTCGGCGAGTCCCATTCCTGAAGCCTTCTCAATAAAAACCCTTTTTCTCCATTCTTCTCCTTCTCATTAACTCCATCATCCCCTTCTTCTCTTCTCTTCTCGCCAACATCTACACAATTAAATTAATCCAATCAAATTCAATAGATAAAGGAAAATTACACTCTTTCATTGCTTCCTATTCCTCTATTAATTCCATCCATAAATCAAAGAAAATAATGAAAATCAAAGAAAAAACCTTCTTGATCTCCCTTCTCCTCATCATCAAGACAAAGAACAATAGTCGGCATTGAACCTGGGCTCTGCCTCTGTGACTGCCGCTTCCTAAACAAACCGAACAGGACACCAATCAAGATCTATGAAAGCAAAGTTGGATCTTTTATGTACTCTTTTGCTCCGCTCTTAAAAACAACTGATTGAATTGGTGGAACTAGGGGTCTTGGAGAGGAGGCTAGGGCATTTCTTATGGCGAGACTATCGACGGCGTGTCCCTCCACGCATCGGGGCTGGCGTGGCCTTGGTGAGGAAATTTGGGGAGGGAGGAGGGGAAGGGTGCTGCGAGAGGCTTCGTGAGTTAAATCACAATGTGACCGGTGAAATGCAAATATCTTTAATTGAACCTCTAAAATAATGTTTTTACATTTAACCCCTGAAATATTTTTTTAATATGTTTTTTTGAGTAATGATATATATCCCGAGTATCTTTTCCAACTTAGTTTCCCGACTGACGTGGAGATCCACGTGGATAAATTTTCTCTCTCCTCGTCATCATTAATGATATAGATTGTTTTTATTCGGCCCTTCTCCTCTCCTCCTCCTCGGTCGTCGCCGCCGTCCTCAAGCCCTTTCCTCTTACCAGCCGCGTTCATTTTCCTCACCGGTCCTCCGCTGAATCCTTCCTCTCCTCCTCCTCGGTCGCCGCCACCGTCCCCAAGCCCTTCCCTATTACTAGAAGCATCACCATCGTTCGATCCGGCCATGGTTTTCGCTCGCCGGACTGCTAGTGCCTCCAATTCACCCCCTCACCCGTAAGACAGCCAATTTTTTTTATTAGGGTTTCATATGTTGGGCTTTTGGGTTAAATTTCTGATCTTTGATGGTTTTTTTGGCAAATTAGACTGATAGTCAAACATAAAGACTGATCTTTAACTTGCTTATTATAATTTTGGGTATGAATTTGTTGCCGTTGCTTGCTTGCTTTCACGGTGATGATAAACTCTTGGGACAAATGAGATTGAGGATGAATGAAAAAGTTTTGAATTATTAAAAGATGTAAGTAATTAACAAATGGCACGTGTGCCACTTCATATTCGTTTCTATTAGATAACAAATCAACTTGTACTATTTTCTACTTACCACTTACATCGAAGGTGAGCAGATTGTTGCTTTGCTGCTGTTGATTGATTTTTGTTGTATTGTTTTGTTTATTGGTTTCTGCTATATTGTATTGTTTTGTATGTTGTTTATTCACTTTTGTATGTTATTTTCAAGCACCCACCTAATGTAATGTACTTGTTCTCATCCTGCTCAAACATTTGGTTATCAATATGTTTAGAAGTCTGGTAAGTCCTATCTTGATTGCTTGTTTGAGGGCTTTCACTATATCTTTGTTTAATCTCAGCCATTTTGTAATTGAATAGAGAGATTGTAAAACCTAGATCATAAACAGTATTGGTTAATGCAATAGAATATTAGTTAAAGGATAGAAGGTTTTTCAGTTTTATTTGTTTTTCAAACTTCTCTAAATATGCCTGTGTTCTTTTCTGTGCCCTCTCATAGAAGCATGACATGGTGACATTATTGCTTATCAGCAGGCATGCTACACAAGTTGCACATTTTGTACAAGTTGAATGTCATCTGTCACTTGCACAACTTGCATAAGTTGAATGCCATCTGACACTTGATTGTGTGATAAACAGGAATGTTGCATCTGTCTTTCGACCTATGATGATGAGGTGGAGCTGCAAGAGAATCCGTGTGGTCACCATTTCCATTGTGCGTGCTTAAAAATTTCAACTTCTTCAGGTTTACGTGGATTGGGCAAACAATTCTCCTTGGCATCAGTTTCGCTCACCCTTTGGTCAATATTCTTCATGTGGTTATTGTCATGATAATTTGGTGATGTAGCAGCAGAATTAGGTGCAATTTGTTGATATATTTACTGATTCTCATATTTCTCATTCTCATATTATATACAATATGTTTAGGGGTGGGGGGGGGGGGGGGGGGGGGGTACACACAAGCAAAATTGGTATTCCCACTTTAAGTGTTCTTGAAAAGAATCAAGTGAAATTTTCACAATAATGAAGAACAATGCTTTGATTATTTAGAATTATATTCTCCTCTTCAGATTGCGACCCTTTTATTCTTTTGATAATTCCGTTATTTTAAGTAGCAAGATTTCAATGAAAATTAACCAGTGATTTTGAATTTGTTACCTCACCTCATCTTCTCTTGAAAGAAGCAAGGGTCCGTACCTTGTTTTGCCTTCCAAAACAATCATGTCCTTCAATTAAGCTAAAACTTAAATTTTGCACCGATTTGGATCTGTGATATTCATGAAGAAAATTGAGCTAGCATATCCCGCACTCACAATCCAAAGACAAGAAAAACACTTGAGCAGAGTGATGTGCATCATCATATTTAAGGAAATCAAGTGTATAGAAACAATTTCTTATCCATTATACATGAAGACAAGAAAACAAATAAGCAAGGATAAGGAACAAGGGCCACCCATAATTCCATGAAATTAACATATAATTGTATGAATGTTGATGTTCTTGGACCCTTGCTTCACAAAGTCAGGAATCTAATTTATGTCAGACAAAGTCAGCAATCTATTTTTCAGATTCCATGAAAGCAAGCATATAACTTCACAAAGTCAGCTGCCATGAATGTTGTTGTTAGTAGAGAGTGTCTCTTCACAGGTAGGTCTTGTTCAAATCATCAAAGTAAGGGTGCTCCATGGGCTTCTTAGCTGAAATCCTCTTTGAAGGCTGGTACTGCAACATCTTCTGCAAGAATTCAGAAATATGAACATATAAATATCATCACAGCGATAAATTATGTAAGAAAAGTTCTTTCATTGTGAAGATGATGCGGATGAAAGCTCACCAAAAGCAGGACCAAACCATTAGCATCCAGACTAGGGACAACAGAGGACAAGTTGTTTGGACTCTACTGTGGGAACTCATACCAGTTTGCTCACTCCTAGCCACACTTCTTCATTTGGAATTCCCAGTAACCCAAGCAGAATAAGACCACAAAACAATGAAAAAATAGATTGGTAACATGATATAATCAAGCATCCCTGAAAGCTAGCCACTGCACCTGAAAATGTGAAGTAGTTGTTGTAGTTCAGAGTCTCTAGGAAATAGTGCTTGGTTTGTTACTAGTTCAGTTGGAATACAAAGAAATAAGAATATCATATCAATCCACTCCAGATTTTATTCCGACATGTAAAAGTTGATGAGTTTCTTAGCATGATTTTTAAAGAACCTATCAAATATGCAACCAACCGTGAAATTCTTAAACAAGCCCAATGGGGCCAAAGAAACCCCTAAGAGATGAAATCATTCAAAAGTCATGAAATTTCATAAAATCATTTTGAAGCATTAAGAGAATACAATGGAATATAAAGGTTGAAATGTTCACCTCCAGAATATAATCAAAAGTCAGGAAATTTCATAAAATCATTTTCATGCAGTAAGAGAATTCAATTAAACACCATCCTGTACTTAAGCAGAGCAAATGGAACCTCAAAAAGAAGACCTAAAGATTAGAAGGTGAAATTGATCCCTCCGATTTGTACTGTACAAAGTGCATCAACAGTTTTTTCTCACTACTCCAGAACAATTGCAGGGTTATGAGTTCTTGCATTTTGTCACCGGCAAGAAGAGGTTTAATGTGGCTTGAGAAATCAGAATTGAAGTCTGAACATGCTATCAACCTACCAAGAAAGTTTAATGTGCCAAGGAACATGGCAATGTTTTGCTATTTATTGCTCTTGACCAATCTGAAAGAACACATGCTTATGAATTTATTTCTTATATATATATATATATATATATATATATATATATATATGTGAGTGAATGAATGAATGTTTGATAGTGGTTGACAGGTAACTGTGAATGTTCATTAACACTGGTTTTCAGAAAACACAGAGATATCTAATGGAAATGCATACTCGAAAATTTGAAGTATTTGAAGCAGTAAGGAGGTCCCCTTGAGAGGGACATGTCACACTGTTTTAAGAGAAATAAGTTGTTGTCATTGGCATCATTCAAATTGAGTTTATCATCATTGTGAAAGCAAGCAAGCAATGACAACAAATTCATACCCAAAATTATAATAAGCAAGTTAACGATCATTCTTTATGTTTAACTATCAGTCTAATTTGCCAAAAAAAAAAACCCCATCAAAGATCAGAAATTTAACCCAAAAGCCCAACATATGAAACCCTAATAAAAAAAATTGGCTGTCTTATGGGTGAGGGGGTGAATCGGAGGCACTAGCAGTCCGGCGAGCGAAAACCATAGCCGGATCGAACGATGGTGATGCTTCTAGTAATAGGGAAGGGCTTGGGGACTGTGGCTGACGAGGGAGGAGGAGAGGAAGGATTATTGGAGGACCGGTGAAGAAAGTGAGCGTGGGTGGTAAGAGGAAAGGGCTCGAGGCCGGAGGCAGCCAGAGGAGGAGAGGAGAAGGGCTCAAGAGGCGTGGCGATGGCCGAGGAGGAGGAGAGGAGAAGGGCTGAATAAAACCAATCTATATCATTAATGATGAATAGGAGAGAGAAAAACTTATCCACATGGATCTCCACGTAAGTCGGGGAAAGATACTTGGGATATATATCATTACTCTTTTTTACCCAAGTCATCTGTTGATTGGGTAGCCCCATAGCCATTATGACCAATATTTTTCACTTGGGGCTAAAAAAGTAAATAAAAAATTTGATAAGGTCAATCTGACAAATTGCCCCTCATTTATCCATCCATCCAATCAAAAAATAGAAAAAATTTCCTTTCCTTTGGTTTCATTTAAACCAAAGAAAATTTTTGAATCGACTAGATTTGAATATTGACCTAAACATAATTAACTTTGTGACCCTTTCCCATCAATAATGCAGTTACACAGTATATTGATGGTGCATTTCTTCCTGCATCCTTTAATTGATTGAGTGGTTAATTATTTTTATTTTATTTTATTTTATTAAAAGGTATTTTATAGATCTTCTCAAATTTTTGAAATGTGGGGGAAAATCTTGATGGTATTTGCTTCTTTTGCATTTGGTGTATTAATTAATTAATCTGCACTCTTTATGCAATACATTACGTTCTACTACATATTGTTTATTTCTTTGTAAATTTGTAAATGTGGTACTAATTAATATTATTTGAGGTTGTACAGATTGGAGTAAATTCTATATCGATCCTTGAATTTATTTTTCATGAACTTTGTGTAACTTATCTTTGAGGACACACATTTATTTTACTTTGATAAACAAACACCATCCTCATAGTGATAGGGAAGGGGGCACCCCCACATTCCACGTTTTGCAATGACATTATCTATACAAAAGTTTTAACTTTGGGACAATCATGGTTAAAGCGGAAAATGGCCCTCTGGAGATCATGATTCATGCATGCATGGTTCCCACGTTTTAAATTTTGGTTGGTTGGTGCATGGTCTGATCTTTATTCATGAAAGTTTCAATTGCCATATGTCAATGGTCTTTGACTTAATTTTGTTGGTATTTGGATGAGAAGGTGGACAAAGATTGAAGAGAACTGCAGAAATATCAATGAAGAGGAAGCACTGTTCTTATTTCTCAGAACAACAAGGCATTCATAAAGCAAGAACATAACTGAACTTAAGAAGATTACAAAGACCATGTTAACACTACTGTCCACTACCCTATTAAAACTCAACTAATTAACAACCTGGATAACATTCTCGACTTTGTGGCTCCTATAAAGCCGATCATATGAGAAATTTGCCACTTGTCTTCATTGGTCCAACTTAAGCGACTCTTGATTTACTACATTGCTTCAACACACGCCTTAATTCGCAAGCTGCTTTACGACACCTAGTTTAATTACGAGATAACTAAACTGTTGAGCTGGCAAGGGCTTTCTAAATATATCTGCAACTTGCTCATCTGTCCTGCAATGCTTTAATACAATTGAACCATCTGTCACCAAGTCTCGAATGAAATGATACCTGGTATCTATATGCTTGGTTCTTCCATGCATAATGGGATTCTTGGCCAATGCTATGGTTGATCTGTTATCACAGAACAACTCAGTTGGATCTGTTTGTTCTTCATCTACATTGGATAGCAATCTCCTTAGCCATATTGCCTGACATGCTGCTGAAGTGGCTGCAATGTACTCAGCCTCTGTTGATGAGAGAGTAATGATTTCTTGTTTCTTTGAGCTCCAAGTGATGGTTGTTGATCCCATAGTGAAAATTGAGCCTGATGTGCTCTTTCTATCCTCTATAGAACCTGGCCAATCACTGTCAGTAAAGCTTGTTAGCTTGAACTCATTAACATGAGAGTAATACAGACCATAATCCAGTGTTCTTGCAATGTATCTTAAGATTCTTTTTGCTGCACCATGATGTTGTTTGGATGGTGATTGCATGAACCTTGATAACAATCCAACTAAGGAACTAATATCAGGTCTTGTGTGTGTTAAGTAGATTAATCCTCCAATTAATCTTCTGTAAGCCCCTGCATCAGTCTCTCATGATTGATCATTGAGATGAAATTTTTCTCCTGTGTTCATTAGGGTAGTTGTCTTCTTGCAATCATGCATTTGTGCTCTTTTAAGGAGTGTTTGAGCATAATTCTTCTTGCCAATGAATACTCCCTCTTCATCTTGTTCACTTCTAGCCCAAGGAAGTAATGTAGAAGTCCTAAATCAGACATCTCAAAAGCCTTCATCATATTGAGCTTGAATTCTTCTGCCATTTGCATGGATGAACTCATGTATATGATATCATCCACATACAAGCATACCAGCAGCACATCTTCTCCTTGCTTCTTCTTGTACAAGGTAGGCTCATTCTCATACATTTGAACCTTTGGTTGATGAAATCTTGATCAATTTTCACGTACCTGCGCATACGATGTTTTGTTTTAAGCCATATAAGGCCTTCCTCAATCTCGAGGACTTGCTTCTCTCCTTCCACTGCAACTTGGAAGCCTTCAAGTTGGAGTCACGTACACTTCTTCTTGTAAGTCACCATTGAGGAATCTTTGATTTAACATCAAAGGCGATAAATGGCCATTGTCTTTGAGTTGCAAGAGCAATGAGGAGCCTCACTATCTCAAATCTGGCTACTGGTGAGAATGTCTCCTCATAATCCACCCCTTGCTCTTGACTGAATCCTCTTGCAACAAGTCTAGCCTTGTGCTTCTGAATGCTGCCATCTGGAGCTAATTTAGTCTTGAACACCCATTTCAAAGTGACTGCTTGCTTGTCTGCAGGTAATTCAGTGAGATACCAAGTGTGATTTCTGTTGATGGCTTCAATTTCATCTTGCATAGCTTTCCTCCACTCATCATGCATTGCAGCTTCATCATAATACTGAGGATCAGAAACTGTTAGAGCAAAGGTGCAGCGCTCATAGATGTCTCCTAAATGATCTGACTCCCTTGGGACCTATTTCATTTGGAGATGGTGCTTATCTTATCTTTGGAGTGTTGATTTGCTTCATAACTTGATGAATCTGTGGAATTGGAGACATGAGAAGGAACATCCAGTGTACTCCTTACTTTTGGTGTTGAAAACACTACACTTCTATCACCCGGATTGTGGAGAGTTGGCCAACCTTCCATCGGGGAGTTGCGGTGACCTTGAACCACTTGCATTGCCATCATTGAACTCTGGTCTAAGTTCTGATTGAATTATGTCTTCATCTGTGATGAGAGGTATCTTCAATGCTGTTTCATCATTCTCTTGACTCCATTGCCACCTGCCATTCTCATTAAAAACTACATCCCTACTCACTATTACTTTACAAGTGATGGGATTATAGAGTTTATAAGCCTTTGACTCATTGCAATACCCTATGAAAATACACTTGACAGACTTACTATCCAGCTTCTTATGTTGTTGAGCAGGAATCATAGGATATGCAATGCACCCAAAGACTCTAAAGTAACTAACAGATGGTTTCTTCTGACTCCATGCTTCAATGGGGGTCTGATTGAACACAGCCTTTGTGGGTGATCTATTCAAGAGATGCACTGCAGTAGATACAGGTTCTCCCCATAAGCTATTTGAGAGACTACCTTCAATGAGCAAGCTCCTTGCGATCTCAACTATGGTTTTGTTCTTCCTCTCCACAACACCATTCTGTTGTGGAGTATATGGTGCTGAGAGCTGTCTTTGGATGCCATGTGATTCACAGAATTCAGTGAATTCTCTTGATAAGAATTCTCCTCCTCTATCTGTGTGAAGACACCTGATTGTATGTGCACTTTGATTCTCCACCAAGGCCTTGAAAGACTTGAACTTCTCAAGGGTTTGAGACTAGTTTTTGATGATGTAGACCCAATTCATCCTTGTATAATCATCAGTAAACAAAAGAAAGTAACGGTTACCTCCCAAAGAATCAGTGTGCATAGGTTCACACAAGTCTGCATGGATTAGCTCTAGAGGAGTTGATGCTCTCCAAGCTCCTCCAGAAGGAAAAGATCTTCTGCACTGCTTGCCCAGAGTGCAACTCTCATAGAACTCTAGTTCAGTGATCAAGGGAAGGCCATGTACCATCCGTCTTTGGCTGAGAGTCTTCAGTCCTTGAGAATGGAGATGTCCATATCTCAAGTGCCACAATTTTGAGTCTTACTATCATTCCCAATCAGTCCTAGTTGTTCCATGCTGGAGACTTCGAGTGCAAACATTCTATTCTGAGTCATTGGTATTCTTGCTAGGATGTGGCCTGTGTTTTGGTCTTTAATCAGACAAGTTTCCTTGTCAAACAACACTGCATTCCCTCCTGATATCAACTAGCCTACACTCATGAGCCAATTTAGGAACATATTGGACATTATGAAGGGGCTTTACCTTGCCACTATTAGTCTTTAGTGCCACTGTTCCTTTAGTTTCAACTCCAACCTCATTGTTATTACCAAGTTTCACAGATTGCTTCTATGATTCATCCAGGCTTGTAAACAGGTCCTTCTTGCCTGTCATGTGGTTGGAGCAGCCACTGTCCACCACCCATATGCTGTGAGATGCTTGATCAAAGTTGTTGGAGTGTGCCATGAATAGGTTGCTAGACTCTTCTTGTTCTTCAGCCATGTTTGCTTGCTTGTCTTTAAACCATCACTCAGCCTTCATGTGTCTATATTTTTTGCAAATATGATACTAAATGTTCCCCTTGTGTGGCCTTGAATCAGAATTTTGGTGTTGTTATGCATGCATGCTCTGCCTCGACTTCTTCCACGAGCTCTTCCTCTGAAATTGCTTAAGTCCTCTCCCTGCTTGAAGGCTTGTCACCTCTTTTAGCATCTGAGGTCTCCCCTTCAGCTTGGAATGCCTTTGATTCCACATACTCAGCCAATTTGTTTAGCCTGACTTCATTTGCTTGCAGTGATCCACTCAGCTCATCCAGTGAAAGAGTTGAGAGATCTTTGGCCTCTTCTATTGCTACCACAATATGTGTAAATTTGGGAGAGAGGCTTCTTAAGATCTTTGACACCACTATCTTCTCACTGATAAGGTAAGCCATACACCTTCATTTGATTAGCAATCCCGGATGCACATAGGCTTGCACATCCTCGTTACTCTTCATCTGCAATGTTTAAAACTCATGTTTTAGAGTTTGAAGCTTAACACCCATCACCTTGGAGGAACCTTGAAACTCCTTGAGAATCAACCATGCCTCCTTTGCTGTTGTAGCACCTGCAGCCCAGGGGAAAATGGACTCATGCACAGCTGACAAGATGAGGAAAAGGGCCTTGGAATCCCTTTTCTGGTTCTCCTTCACACGAGCCTCATCGTCTTCAGTTGAGTACCCACTGTTCACCAGCTCCCACAAGTCTTGAGAATGGAACAGGATGCGCATGAGGGTACTCCAGTATTCATAGTTTTCTCCTTTGAAGGTGGGTAGAGAGGGATTGGATAGGTTCACAGTGGTCCCATTGGTAGCCATCCCCGCTGACACCAGTTATGTTGGTATTGAGAAGGTGGACAAAGATTGAAGAGAATTGCAGAAATATCAATGGAGAGGAAGCACTGTTGTTATTTCTCAGAACAACAAAAAACTGGTTTTTCATAAGAAGGCATTCATAAAGCAAGAACATAACTGAACTTAAGAAGATTACAAAGACCACGTTAATACTACTGTCCACTACCCTATTAAAACTCAACTAACTAACAACCTGGATAACATTCTCTGACTTTGTCTCCTCACGTGATCATATGAGAGAAATTTTACCCATTTGTCTTATTTGGTCCAACTCAGTGACTCTTGATTTACTTCATTGCTTCAACACCTCCATCCCATACAACACTCACCTTTTATACTTGCTACTGGGAGAGTCATTTTCTCATCATATATTGTGTCCTTTATGCTTTTCCATATTTTATTGTTGATATTTGCCAGCTTTGTCACTTGTGGACAAAATATGTCCGACTTTTGTGATTTTAGGCAATCTCTTACTAATATTTTTTTTTTTTTGTGTGTTTCCTGAGACCCCATACACTCCAGGATATTAGTTTCATAAGAACTTGCCTTAACCCTTTAAGCTGCCATCGGCAATAGCTTAGGTGCTCTCCTTGGCCCTATACGTTCTCTTAGCTTACATTAATCTCAAGTATAATAGATAGACATTGGTGTCATCTAGTATTAGCTATCTATTAAGAATTATATTCATGTTCATTTGTGCATAGATTTCAACCAAACCATGAGTTTCAAAGTTCTATTTCCGATATTTTGGGTTATTTGTTTGAATGTTGATCTCAGTCGTTTGTTTTCATATATTAGTATATTTTAGAGTTGAAATGGATTTTTTATTATAATAATGTGAATTCAAATTAATTTTGATAGGTGATAAGAATCCTAGATCAAAAGCATTGAACATAGGATGCAATAGGTTAAAATTTCTCAATCTAGAGTAAATAGAGATTGAGCATCATAACGGTGAGAGTGTGTGTTGTGATGTTCACTGTAGGAAATCTCCAAGAAACAAGTGTCGTGAAGATCAATCGGGAGCATCACGACACTTGTATAACTACTATATAACATCACAAATTTTTTCATTTGGAGCATTCTAAAAGGACGGAACAAGGTTGCCTCATGGAGAGGATTTCAAGGCGAATTTGGGGGCAAAGGAGTTGATCTTTGATCAAGGATTGAACATTTCTTCAATTTGTTCTTTCTATATTTTTCCTCCCGATTGGATTCATCCATGCTTTGTATGGGTTTGATTTTGAATTCATTGTTGTATGAGACAATGATCATAGTCATAAATTGGAACACTCTATCTCACGATTTTGAAGGATCTTGCCAATTATTGTTTTCTTGATTCTCTTCTTTACTTGAATGAATGGATGTGGGTTGATTGTTTGTATAGTCTTGTTCTTAAAGCTTTCTTGTTTGAGAGATCTTGATTGTTTGGATTCCTAGATGAACTTGGTAAAGGGAAGCTAGGTTAGACCAAGGATTATACAATGGGTGTTCAATTACATGTTAATATCAACAGCATAAAAATATTAGCTTGTGAGATAGGAATATAGTCCTGAGTGATTCAAAATCAAGGTTAGGGTTTGTACTTCAAGATTCATGAATTCTTTGAGTCTCATAGACATATAGATGATCAAGATTAAAGAATATTTTCTCAATTGATTCAAAAGGCGTTTAAGAATAAGATAGGCCCCTAGAATAACAATCTGATCTATTCATCTAAGTGAGGAGGGATATTCATATTACATTGTCAAGTGAAATAAAAACCCTAGATCCATTGATCTTGATCAAAACACCCTTATCTAGTTCTTCATACTTTTCTAGTAAATTTTCATTAGATTTTCTAGTGTAAACACCTTAAAAAATTGTTCGGTTGGATAACACTAGATTGGTACAATTTTGGTAATCATCAATATTTGATTACAATGCCTTGTGGGTTCGACACTTTCTTATCATTATATTACTTGATGACACATACACTTGTATTGATGCTTTAGTATCATTAACTAAGAAACATCTGGGTGGCCCAGATCCACCTTCACCATTAGGGTTGCCAATAGGAGTTCCCTATCAAGCCATTTATACAAGGTAAGAGGAATAGTGTAAAGGGAGGAGTTTATAGCTTCAGGGTTGATACAAACCATTCTCTGCTTTGAGGTTGTAGTTGGCATGTGCTCCTTTAATTTTTGAGGTTTATGGAGCTTTCGTCTTCCTAGGTTTGCTATTGGCCCTTGTTGGTTTACCTTTGCTCATCTCCTTTCATGTTTTGTTTGGTTATAGTTTAACCACTTTTCCTTATGTGCCTCTCTTTTCAATCGCATGTTGCTTCTTTTGCTTGTTTGTTGGCAATGAAGGCCCATGTAGCATCAGATATGAGGTTCCAACCACCACTTGTGTATTTGAGCAATACCAAACTATGATCCTGTATTCCCTGGTTGATCAATATATTCCATCAAATGAAGACGGATTTAAAGGGTTTGTATTAATTAAAGGGCCTTGTGAATTGTTGTTATTGGGCTCTAAATCCAATCTAATCTTGTTGTTGCTCACTTGGCCTTCTTGTATCGGCATGAATTAGTAGGACTCTATCAGGTTGATTGGCGGGCTTGCGCTGTCTTGAGGAATCACCCAAGCCCACCCGCTAAGCAGTACATTGTCTCATTCTGTGTGGATCCCATGTCAACCCCGTGTCGCCATCGCGACCATTGATGTGTGTCGCGTTGGCGTGACAAGTATGAGGCTGGGATCGGATTCTTCTGGGTTCCGCTCCAAGCCATGCATCACACTCTCATTTGCATGGAACTACACCTTAATGCTGACAAGAATTATTTTTTCCAACTAAGAGCCTGAGTCCACACGCATGGGCTAGGCTACCCATGTGCTCATAGTTGTCATCTTTACATGTGTCATCTCAGCCTTGTCCCTTCCTCGGTCGTTAGAGAATAATCTTTACTGATATTTCATGCATCATTAGCAATTATCTCCACCTTAACAGCCACACTTCCACTCTCGATATGCGAAAGCTCATCCCTATACGATAACTAAATCTTCGTCGTGACCCATCTCCTCCGTCAAAGGTTTATGGGTCATTGTAAGCGGTCCATTGACAGTTTCCTGACATCAGACCTGTCCAAGCACTAAAGGTCTCAAATAGGTTATGTCGGGCTGGCACAACAATTGCCCAACTTCGTGTCGAGTCTGCGTGTACTTTTCGAGTTAGGCCGGCTTACCTGCTCGTGTCGGGCGACGTACCCCACACTAAATTTGAGGGGTTAGCCCGGTCTGAAGCGAGACCCTATCGTCTACGGTAGATCCCCTAATGATCACACCATTTTGTTCTTTGCTCGTGAGACTCCTTGGTGCCTTCCTCTTTTAGCCAGGTTGGGTCTTTCCCTTTCTCCACATGACTATATGTCCTTGTAAGCTTCACTATTTTTATTTTCCGAGTCTTTCTTAGTTGATGCACATATCACTTCAATCATTACACAAGATCCAATGTCTATGTTTGTACTTAGTGAACTATGCTATAATAAATGACACTAGGCATGGAGTGACCTTGTTGGACCTTGGCAATTTGCTTTCAAACATCATCATCGAATTCTCCCCTTGTCTGGTCAATGTAAATCAAATCCCCCACAGACTTTAGTACTCTTGTCTACGTGTTAGGATACCAACAAAATAATGGCAACCGTTTGATCTCAAGCCATAATATTTCAGCCTCTGCCCTATTTGGCATCAAAAGATCAGGGGTCCAGGGCTCAAAGTGAAGTGAGAAGTCTAGCAAGTGAAGCTCGCTTGCTCTCTTTATCTCTTGGGCTTCTTCCACCGATTTGTGAGAGATGATGAAGCGTCTGTTGCGAAATTGCTTCATCTTCCAATACCATATAGGGCTTCCTTCAGCACAGCTAAGATCTTTTGCCGCTCGGTGATGCCTTCCCAGAGCTCTGTGATAGTCGCAAAAGTGAAGCCCTTCAGATCTTGTTGGTTCTTTGTGTCCCTGTCTGTCATGCGAGGTGTGGTAACCTACTTTCAATTCGTGATGACACTCTTGTGGGGGAAAACAGGGCTTGCATTTTCTCCGATAATATTTACCCACTCGGTGAGGCACACCGCCGCACAACTAACAGGCGATTGCACTTCTACATTCCAAGGCGAGGTGTCCCGGTATCAAACATTGACCACACACCTCCATGGAGCTTGACATGGTTGGACCGGTATTCATTATCAATGTTGTTGTTGTGGACAGGGCTTCTTTATGAGGCATCTCCAACGTTTGAAGTTGTAACGCCCCGACCCGGATCCAGGGACCTCGGGCACGTCAACAGATCGGCCGTACCCAAGTAGAGACGAGCCACACTCGAATACAAGGCCTAAGTAATAAAAGCAGATAACATAATATAATCAAAATGTCATCTATAACAATGTCAAAGTTATACAGCGAAATTTAAAATCACAAGGGTTCAAATCACCCTATAACGAACTATACAAAATCAGGCCCTACATGGGTCCTAAAACTCTCACACACAACCTGAGGTCCTCGAACCTCTCCAACCTGTCCCAGTCCCAGTCCAAGCGGCTCCAAATTACGAGTAAATCCGCCTCTTAACACGGAAGGGAGAGAAAAGAAGTGGAATGAGCTTTGAAAGGAAAGCTTCGGTAAATACTGCGAGGAAAATCACAATGATGCCACAGCAGGATAACAGCGAGATAGTCAAACAGACATATAAAAATAGTCAGCATAACAAGCCAATCAAACGGGGCCCCCTATACTCATCCAATCATATCTCTACGGTCAGCACAAATTGCATGGCGCCTCGGTGGTCAAGTCTTGGGACGGCGGTGGTTATGCTCCATGGGTACCCCTACCCAATCCGGACGCATACCAACCCAACCTAAACACAAGCACCACGAGTCTCACAGTAATGTCCCTGTCCACGGTGGCATGCTCAGTAAGCATCACACATCAAACTTATACATGCAACCAATCCATAGATATGGAAGCAACAAACCTTCCAACCGATATGGAATCAACAACAGAGGACCAAAGCATCATAACAACATACACAAGCACAAAACCAACAAAGAAACACCAATCCAGGTAACAACAAGGTCAAAGAAACCCTTCACTGGGTGGGAGCTAGGCAAAGGCACTTACCTCTAATTGCAATCCAACGAGCGACTGCGTGCGTCGATGAAGCTCCACGCTCCTCGTCGATATCTGGTAGTCACAAACTCACACTCAACAAACGCTCGAGTGTTCAATAATATTATCCTCTATAATACATGTGCAACTAAATGGGTCGAGCCCATTAAACAAACCCAACCCAAGAGCTATTCATTCTTAGATCAAATCCAATTCCTTTAATCTCACCAACCAGATTAACTAACTCTCTATCCGGCCCATCCACTTGGCTTGAGCCTATTCTATTGAATTCTAATCAAATATCAAACTCAACTGATTAGACTAATCAATTCATCTTCAACCAACACAGCTGACCCCACCCCACGCATGCAAAACTATACTCTGGCAACCATTATTGTTATCAAAATGCCAACAGTGAACACTCAAACCAAACTACACATGCATGTTCAGCAAAAATCCAAACACCCATAATCTAACCTTCAGTTCCACTTGATGGGCTGAGAACTCAGTGAGATAGAACCCATTATTCACCAACAATAACTTCACATCCCTTACCTGCACCCACATGAAATCTCTAAACCCTCAAGCTCTCACAATTCCTTGTCTTCTCACATACACAATACCCCACCATTTATTCAAATCACCACATCCTCAAGCCACACACACTCACAGCCTCAACACCATCCTCTGAAACATGACCAACAACTCCAACAAATAAATCCAAGCTAAGCACTCCTGCAGCTGGATACCCAACAAGCACACCCAGCTGAACATAAATACCAACCCAAGAAACTTCATAACAAGTCATCATGTGTACAGGTTCAAGGGAAAAACTCCATGCATACATATCCATGATTGTCACCATGTTAAAACAAAATAAAGAGTACATGCCTACATGAAATCATGCATGCTTAGTGAACTGAGTCTCCACTTAACCCATATCTCCACATAACGACTCAACCCAACTCAAAGATCCACCTTCAACTCTTTCAATACACCATCATATATATATATATATATATATATATATATATATATATAAACATGACAATCAATCCCCCATGTTCATCAAAACTTCTCAAAGGCTAACAAACACCAGCATCTAATCCCAACCATGCCACTCATTTACAGATCTACACGCCCCCAGATCTACACATGCCTCCTGGCTATAGCATTCATTATACATGTCAACTAACTATCTATACACATACTGACTTTATGCATGGTAATCCAGGGACGAGAAGGCATACCAGACGGCGACTGCGCGTGGTGATCGCGTGGTGAAGCTCCGGTGTCCACCAAGCTACAGTCCTCACAATCTCAACCCCCTCTCGCCGGTGACGACTACCACCAGCGTTCCCAAAGCCTCCACCACCTCTCTTTTTCTATGTCTTCCACGAAGGAGGAGTTTGTCGTCCGAAGGGTACATCTAGGGTTTGAGACCGGTCAACTCTATTTATAGGAGCTCGGGGGAGATCATGGAAAATCCTAAATCTCGTCGATAAGGCTAATCAGAAATTTAGAAAACTTTTATTCTAACTAAAAATTCAATTTAATCCAACCTTAAACTTTCTTTGATTAACCTAATAATTAAGAAAATAACTAGAAAAATAATTACCTAAATTCTTCGGATTCTACAGAAGTGGACCTTCATCACGCCTTCATTGTTAGGGCTGCAGCTTGAAGGTCCACAAGGCAACCGTGATGAATGTCTTTTGGCCTTCTCCCATGACGACAGAAGTGTAGCTTAGTCCATCTTGTCACAAGCAGTTGGTGGTGGCAGTGAGCTTTTTAGCATCTCCCAATTAAGGAACGGCATTGTCGACAGCTCCGGTCCCTCGAAATACGTACTTTTCGACACGCATGCCATTTATGGTGAAGTCATGGTCAAGGATCCTTAGTCATCAACGGCAAGGAATGGCTACGCTTAGGAGAGTTTAGCTTTTTTTTTAGCGACTCTTTTGTTCAATTAACATGAATTTATTAAGTGTGTTAGGTAATGGCTATGGTACATCTTAACATATTAATAATTTCTCCATAGACCTCAACAAAATAAAAAAATTTTAAAAAAAAAAACAAACAAACAAACAAATAAGAAGGGAAGAAAGAAAATTAATACAACAACATGAAACCACTTCTTAGATTAGAAAATGTATATGTCAATATAAACAAGCTGTGTATACAAACAAGGGTATATCAACCAACGTTTGTCATGCTTCATATATACATTTCAATAGAAATCATAAAGAATTTTCTTTTGTACGTTAGACAATGAAGTATACTATATATCAACAAAAGAATGTCTTTCTCTTGGCATGCAGGCCATCATGGAACTCTTAATGAACAAAATAGGTGATGAAGAGTGCGACAAGCATAAGCACACAAGCTATTCCTTGATCAATAGTCCTCCCATCAATCATCCGAGAAGAAGATGTCGTTGCTTCCCCATAGGCAAGTTGTGTGAGTCCTGAGAAGAAGAAGGTCACGAAGATCAAAGCATACATCCTCATGGAACTCATTGCTAAGATGAACAAGAAAGAGAGAGATCTAGAGGGAGAATAAAGTGGGAAAAGAAAGTTGTTAAGGTTGAGAACTATGAGAAGAGATGAAGAGAGAGGATGATGGCTGTGGATTTATATATAATAGAGAGACCGGTTTAGGTTTAGAAACCAGAAGGTCAACACAAGCTGTGATAGTTTGACAAATTAAGAAACGGTATATGTTTGACTGACATTGCTTTCAGGTTTTGTTTGACTTATTATAATATTAGGTAATTAACCCAATATTGAAACGAACTTCATGTGCTGCTGCGTTCACATCGTCTCAGTCTCTGTGTTCCTGGGCTTTCCAAGAAGGAGCTCCTCATGCACGTGGGAATTGCAATGGAATTGAACGGTTTATTATCATTTTATTGGAAAACAAATAAAAATCAATGGATTTGACTAACAAACATAATATGTTTAAATGACATGAATATACAAAACCACCGGTGAATCTGTTTTATTAAATTTAAAAATGAACAAAATTAAAAGAGGGAAGGAAACTGAGAATTTGGTTATATTGTAATGATGATTTTGCTCATTATATAAATAATATAAAATTTATAATTATATTACTTGGTCATTTTTAAAGATCTCAATAGGGTCGTGAGGTCATGAAACCATATTATTAAATTTAAAAATGTGTAAAATTAATGGGGGAATGAAATTGAGAATTTGGTTAAATTGTAGTGTATAATAAATAAATAATATTAAATTTATATATAATTATGTTACTCAATCAATTATTGAGGTGTCAAGCTGAATTACTACTCACGAGGGATGACACGCATTTCGACACAAAATGGTTGTGTCTAAACACGAGGCAAACACTGTAGCGTTTAGTCCGTGCCTAGGAATGACGAAGGAGTGGGCCAGTGTTGGGTTGGTCCCACATGATCTCTAGGTGACATAGCACGTGGCTTGCGAGTGCTTATACTGTGCCAAGCATGTCTCCTAGATGGGCAAACAAGCCCACCATGTTTCTTCTTTTTCAATTTCATTTTTCTTATTTTAAGATTTTTAAACCCTAAAAATTCTTTTAAAAAAGCCTCTAATATTACAACTATAAAATTAATATATTTTAATCTTGGGAATTTTTGATATTTTTGGCAAATTTTTTTGGACTTTTTATTTTTTGAGTTTTTTTTTATTTTAAAGAATTTTCATATATGTTTTTGGATTTTTAACATTTTTTTTGAATTTACTGTGTATTTTACCTTTTTTTTTAAAAAAAATTCCTAATTTAGTGGGTCGTAATGCTTACGAACCAAGCCCGTGCAGTGCTAACTCAACACTGTCGTTTGATATATATAGTAAACTATGATGTAGTACTATTAATAACCTTGATGCTAAGCCTTGTGAAAGTGAAAGGAATGGAATGAGGAGAAGATGGCAGTTGTTTTTATGGGGATTTCTTCCGGTCTTTGCGTTAGGGTCTTAATGGGGATGAGGTTGCACAGTTTTTTGATAGTTAATCTTCAAACCAAACCTTGGCCATAGCCATTTCAGATATAACCGAAGCAAGTCCAACACGGAGGGATTTTCACAACTCTAAGACTGGTGATGCAGTACAGATTTCTTTGGTAGTGGAGCTTGTATAGTATCCAAGAAGATCGTATTGATAAGGAAATGACTCCGAAAATGACAATCAGAAAGGTGTAGGGCGGAAGGTGAAAGGAAGAAAGAAATTCTCCAGGCTTTAAAGGGTCTAGACCTGAAAACCGAAACAGGAACCCTAAAGAGGAACATGACAAACTCGTTCGATCGAGGAGAATCTGAGGAAATCATTTGGATGGAGGGAAGCCTACGGAGGCAATGATCTAAAATAACTTTGGTTAAGAAAGGGTGACTAGAAAACCATATTCTTTCATGCAGTCGCAAACAAAAGGAGGAAAAGGAATTCAATTCATATGTTGCAAGTAGGGGAAGACATAGTAGAAGAGAACAAGGACCTAACAATAGCATTAATCTCATACTTATGCCGTGTTTGGTTGCAGCTGGGGGTTATCCCACTTGGAAATATGAATAAGTTTTGAAAATTTTAGAAATTTTTTTTCGAGAATTTTTAAACCAAAGATATTAACGATAAGATAGTGATGTGTCTTATATGCATCAGTGGGTTAAATTTTTAAATTTAAATTAAAAGTTTTTGGAAAAACTTTTTATGGAGAATTATATTGGGGATAACCCTTGGGGATAACATAGTTTGTTCGGCACCAAAAGGGATTCCCAACATACCACCAGATTGGAACATGTTATTCGCCCATAAAGAGCGGATAGACTTGGGATCATTGGAACAACCATTCACCCTGGAAGAGATACGGGTAGTAGTTCAAGATTTATGCCCTGATAAAGCCCCAGGCCCAGATGGGCTCCCCATGACCATTTATCAGCAGGGGTCACCATTTATCCATGAGGATATGATGCGCATCTTTGTGGGGATGCGTCATGGGGCCATCAATTTCGAAAGATTGAACTGGGTACACATAGCATTCATACCGAAGAAGGCGACCCCCACAACCATAACAGATTATAGGCCTATCAGTCTATTAAACTACTCAATGAAAATCATCACCAAAGTATCGGCAAACAGACTTAAGCCCCACATGAAGCGATTGATGGACCACTCTTAAACATCCTTCATCAAAGGACGTTGTATTCATGATAACATCGTGGCGGCAAAGGAACTGATCTTCAAACTGAAGATAAATATGTCAAACGGAGCCCTAGTCAAAGTGGACTTCGAAAAAGCATTCGACATGGTAGATTGGGAGTTCCTAATAGATGTACTCTAGGAAAGAGGTTTTGGTTCAATGTGGATTAGTTGGATTAAGGCAATCCTTTATTCTTCAAATAATAAGATCCTTTTGAACGACATTCCGACTGATATGTGCGACACTAGCGGGGCCTCAAACAAGGAGAGCCCCTATCGTCATTGTTGTTCGTATTGGTGACAGACGTATTTTGCACAATGCTAACAAATACCATTAAAGCAAAGATATTTAAAGGAATCCCATGTGGGGATATGGAGATCTCCTCCCAGTAGTACACTAATGATCTACTAATCCTATGCACAGGAGAGGCCAACCAATTTAGAATTCTTAAATTAATCTGTCGGCCAAAAGGATATGGAGGATGGGGAATAATAAACCTCAAGATCTTCAACGAGGCTATGATGGGCAAATGATGGTGGAGACTGTTATTAAACGAAGCTGGTATCTGTTCACAAGTATTAAACTACTCTTACTTTCAGCAACGTGAGCCCAACCCCTTCGAGAAGGTATCAACAACGGCATGCCACTTCTAGAAAGGGATCTCTAAACAGAAGAGTGCACTTATGCACAATGATCTCTACCGGACCGAGCAAGGAAAGGTCCACCCTTCTCTGGTACGACAAATGGATTGAGGGCAAATCACTATATGAGCTATATCCCAAGCTCCAAGGACTGATACGGAACCTACGATGTACACTCTAGGAGGCACGACAGGAGCTGATTTGGGGAGGATCCCTATTGGCAGTTAGGCCTCTATTAGAGATGGGAACGACTGAGAACGACCTGCTAATCATGCGGGTGCTTCATGAACTAGGGGATAGAGCAGATGCAAGGAGCTAGAAGTTCACAACCACATGCTAGCTCTTTCATAGTAAGATTGTCATACAGGTTCCTCATCCATGGGCCGGGGTGCTTGTGTAACTCTTATGGCAGGTTTTTGAAAACAATCCTGCCCCACCAAAGTTAAATTGTTCGTTTGGCTGGTATTGGACAACAGGATCCTCACGCTAGACAACTTACGAAAGCAAGGCTGGGGCACCATGCACACCATATGCTACCACTATGACGAAGCAGAGGAAAGAGTGGAGCACCTATTCACACAATGCAACTATACTAAATGAGTATGGCAACATTCTCTCAACTCTTGCAGCTAGACACCACACCCCAGACTAAAGACACTTTTTGTCCCTGAAAATAATGCAATTGTTCACTTTCATCCTTTGTAATTTCATTTTGTTCAATATGGCCACTGTGTATTGAGTATTTTGGTCGAATACAACCCTTGGTGCGGATGTGGTGCTTATGTGGCAATCAAGTGTCATATAACTGAAATACAGGCGTATATTTTGATTTTTTTTAATTAAAAATGGATGTATTTTGCTCATGTGGCATGACAACTAGCCGTATTTGTTGTTGTAGAGTGCCACATGTATTGCTGATGTGGCATACAAATTTAAAAAAATTATAAAAAAATTTAAATATTCCTGCTGACAACTAAAATCGCCGCGAGTGGTACAATTAGAGGCAGATTAGTCAAAACCGTCGGGAAATGCTCGCCGCTAAACGCTTGTTTTCTTGTAGTGTTAGACACTCACGCCATTTATGTTGTAGTCTAGGTTCGAGATCCTTCATCATCGTCCGCCATTGGCGACACTTTGGAGATATAATATAAGCTTCTTTTTAGGGGGCTCTTTTGTTCAATAAACATGAATTTATTATCTATGTTAGGTAATGGCTATGGTACACATTAAAATATTAATAATTTATCCAAAAAGGAAAGAATAAAGAAAAAAGGAAAAGAAAAGAGAGCAAAAAAAAAAAAAAAATTAATACAACAACATGAAACAACTTCTTAGATTAGAAAATGTATATGTCAATATAAACAAGCTGTCTATACAAACAAGGGTATCAAGCAACGTTTGTCATGCTTCATACATTTCAATATAAATCATAAAGATTTTTTTTGTTTTTGTGTACATTAGACAATAAAGTATATACTTTATAGCAACTAAAGAATGTCTCTCTCTTGGCATGCAAGTCATCATGGAACTCTCAATGAACAAAATAGGTGATGAAGAGTGCGACAAGCATAAGCACATAAGCTATCCCTTGATCAATAGTCCTCCCATCAAACTTCCAAGAAGAAGATGTGGTTGCTTCCCCATAGGCAAGTTGTGTGAGTCCTGAGAAGAAGAAGGTCACGAAGATCAAAGCATACATCCTCATGGAACTCATTGCTAAGATGAACAAGAAAGAGAGAGATCTAGAGAGAGAATAAAGTGGAAAGAGAAAGTTGTTAAGGTTGAGAATGAGAAGAGATGAAGAGAGGAATATAATGGCTGTGATATATATAGAGAGACAGATGTGATCATAAAGGTCAATACAAGCCGTGATTGTTTGACAAGGAAACTATGTACACTGAGTTGAAACGGTTTATGTTTGACTGACTTGGCTTTTCAGGTTTTAATTTGCTTGACTTGTTATAATATTAGGTAAGCCAATATTGAAACGGACTTCATTTTCCAAGAAGGAACTATATTATCATTTCCAAGAAGGAACTTTTTTAATTTTCTTCTTCTTTTTTTGAGGGATATGGATGGAAACTGATGTATATATTAAAGTAAAATGAATATACAAATTAAATCACTGGTGAAACTGTATTATTTAATTAGAAATGAGAAAAATTAAATTAGTTAGCTAGGGAGTTAATTGTGAATTTTGTTGTTTTGTAGTGAATAATAAATGATGGTTTTGCTCTTTATATAAATATGAAGATTTATAATTACATTACTTTGTCAATTATAATGTAGTACTTTTGAAAAACCATACTGCTGAGCCTTGGTGAGAGTGGAAGAAGTGAGAAGACAACCAAATTCTCAATTTAAATTAAATAAAACCATAAACATGTAAAATATACTCTTGAATTAAACATTACATGTTTACAAAACCACGTTGTCACTTGATGCTAAGTTTACGATCTTAGGGGCTCAACCTTGGGGACACATGCCAACGCGAGGAGAAGAAGATCTGACGAAGTTGATCCGACCCTGTAACGGAGGCAGCCACTCGGTCGAGAACGACGAGAAATTAGTCGGGGGTGCTCGGAAACTCGACAAACCTTTTAGAAAGTCTTGGCAGAGCTGGCGGCTAGCTGGCCCCACACTGGCAGCCTCGATGGCTCCAGCCTGGCACCCGGCTTGCACCTAAGTGGGAGAAAGCTTGCGTGCCAAGCTTTAGAGACACTGGTCGTGCCAAAAGGTATAAAACAAAGTGAGAAGAGAAGGAGAGGGGACCTTTCGGCTACCAGCAACCCTAGTCTTTCTCTCCCTCTCTTAGTTCCATCCTTTATCTTTTCCAACCATTTTATTCTTTGATTCATGAAGAACCCTCTACTTCTTTTCTTTGGCTTGGAACCTTGAGAAAATGCCGGTTGACTTTATCGTCGGAGGGTTCGTTAGGAGATCCTCGGAGTTCCCTTGTAGGACGCCGCTGGAGGAGGAGGTCGCAAGCCCTCACTGAGAAGGATTTACAGCTTTGACGCCCTCTCTAGCTTGACGGACTTTATCATGATCACCTGATCCTCGACCCAGAAGTCCCCTAAATTACAAATTTCACTTGTTAACACAAATCTGCCCAAGCCACTGGGAGAGGTTGATTTTTTGGCATTAACGCTGCCCATGATTAATAATGATAATAATAATAATAAATATAAATATAAATAATAATAATTATTATTATTATTTGTTGAAAGGAATTTTTTTTAAAAAAAAAAACACTTTCAACAGTCACACCCTGTTGCATGGTCAAACAATTCATAAAAGCAACACATTATTCACATGGTTTCATATTTAAGCATCAACTATTCATCGCATTCGAGTTCTTAGTCAAACTTGGAGGCATTGACCTAAACCATTCTCAATAAATCATCGCTATAAATACAAAGCAAAACCATGGCAGCTCTCTCATCTCCCATAACACCACCTCCTTTCATAGCCTTGTTAACAAACCAAGCTCTCCATTAAATCATTCTTCATCTTCAAATTAAAAGCATCTCAAATTTGATAAAATGAGTTCCATGAAGGTCAGCGCTCAAGATCAAGCCAAGACAACTACTAGGAAACTTGACGGCAAGGCCATTGATCAAGGGATGGCTTACGTGCTTATGGCAGTAGCTCTCTTTGTCACATATCTTGTTCATTGAGAGACTATATATGAAGGATATTTTGTTTTATTTCTTTTGTAATCTTCCATGGTTCTGAAAACTAGAATCTTTATTTTGTATATTTACTCATTATTCATTCAAAACAAGTGAAACAACTTGTATTACTTTAAAAGAAATTATTCATTCCTCCTTGATTTGTTCCCACTCAAGTTAATTGAGATTAAAGAAAAGAACTGTCAGAAAGAGGAAAGAAGAAAGATCTGGAGGATGAAATTGATAGAGAAAAATTAGAATTTTTTTTTATTACAAGCCGAATAGGTCCTATTTATAGACCTTGAAAATTACATGGTAGAAATAAAGAATAAAACAAGTATCTCTAAATATTTAGAGAATTAATTAAGAACAATAAAAAATATATAAAATAACTATAATGATAATCATAATTATGAGATTGTGCTGATCTTTAACTTCATTAGCATCCCTTAAACCAACTTGAATATACCAAACATTTTCCTTGACCTATGAAAAATGTTGGCTTTCAACAGCTTTGTCAATATATTAGCAACATGCTCTTCAAATTTGCAATAATCAAGTATTATTTTCTTCTCCTTCACTAAACTTCTTATATAACGATACATAATAACAATGTGCTTGCTCCTTCTATGGAATACTAGATTCTCACTCAAAACGATAGCTGATTTGTTGTCATACTTCATCACTATTGGATGCTCCTATTTGTGCTACAACTCTACAAGCAAATGACATAACATAACTACTTGTGTAGAAAAATATGTAGGGTATATCTTGCTTCTATAGTACACAATACATCCACATGTTGTTTCTTTAATGACCCAAAGAAAACTCCTAATCCAAAATTAAAAGCATACGCAGATGTATTCTTCCTTTCTCTAGTATCGCCTCCCCAATCACTATCTTTATATCCTACAGGCTAAGTTTTTAGTGGAAAGTGGAATATTCCGTCACCAATAGTTTTTTTTTTTTTTTTGATAAATGTGGATAAACCACATTTTTTTTTATTTAAAATAAGTAGCAGTTTCATAGACGGGTTTGGTACAATAAGGATAAGGAAAAGGAACTTCTTAAGGTGTGTCCATCTGTCCCATTGGTGGTCCCGAAACTCCCTACCCTTAAGGGTGCCCTTTAATCAACCTTGGTGTCTTCAAAAGTCCCGCCCAAGCGAATGATGCTGATCCTTTTCTCTTGTGAACGCAAGGCTTCATTTAACAATGGATGATATACCATAAAGTTCTCTTTGTTACTTACAAATATGACTACCTAGAAGTGATCCATAAATCTGCTACCTGCAACACTGTACACATTGTCTGGTCTTATAGATGTCAAATAGCATAGACTACCTACTAGATTCTTGGTGGGATTGATATTTGCACCACCTCCCTTATTTGTTAGTTGCATTATTTCCTCCATAGGACTGCAAATTAGATTAGACATCTTGAATCTCCCAAGAACATCAATTGTATACTTTTTTGAGAGATAAAGATACATTGTTGGTGCTCACTTGGCCTTGTTTGAGTTGGGATGAATTAGTAGGACTCTATCAGGTTGATTGGCGGGCTTGCGCTATCTTGACGAATCACCCAAGACCACCCATTCATGAAACATGAATTTAAGGAATCACAGAAGAAACATGATGTGTGTCGCGTTGTAAGTTATGTCTGGTTGTCCGCCTGTTGTATGTTGTGTTGCAATTCCGGCTGCAACTTGCTTCGTGGGTATGTCTTGTTGGTCTTGCCGAGGCTGTTGTGTGGTTAATTGTAACTCTATTTTTCCTCTTCAAGGAATCACACAAGCTTTCGCATACACACTCACACAATTAAGACAAAACATACAAGAAGAGAGAAGACACAGAAGTTTGGTAACCCAGTTCGGCTAAAAAACCTACGTCTGGGGGGCCAAGCCCGGAGAAAACAATCCACTAAAGATGTAGAGAAGACAAGAGTACAAGAGTCTCTCTCACTCAATCTATCATAAGCACCCACTCAACTGATTGACAATGACCACTATCACCCTTCTCCGGGGGACTACTCTAGTCGGCTTACCTCAATCCTCTGAGTCCTGGTCTTATATAGACGTCTCTCTGCCTTCAAAACACAGCTACCATCTTTAAGATTTCCTAAATCTCCGCGATTGTCAAATTGGACTCCTTCTACATTTGGCTGTTGCAACCTAGTTATAATAATGACTGCAATACAGCCCTACCGAATTTAACCCGACTCAAGGCTACAAAGATCCATCGCTCTTCGACCTCGACACACCTCCAACCCTCCTGGTTGAGTTCCGAGTTAGTACGTCCGATCCACCTGATCCCAACCAACGTGACTAGCCGATCCAACTCTACGTCACATACTCAGCCCTTCACGGTCGCACCTTACCATGGCGCTAAACCTTCAATCAACCTTCATCTTCAATCATGCAAGGTTGAGCTGTTAGATTGGCTCCACCAATTTCTTTTCAAACTTGGTCTTGATTCACCACAGCTTTGCCTATCATGCACCTCCATATTTGCTTACCAAATATGGCTTTCTTGATTTGGCTTTCATTAATCACCTCATCACATATTAGTTGCCGAATCTAGCTGCAAGCTTTCTTCCAATTAGCCTTCTTTTGCACATGTAGCTTGCCAATTCTAGCCTCCAATCCTATCATTAATCAGCTGCAATCATGTAGCCACTTGCATGAGACTTCCAATCAGCATGCATGTATTTGCAAGCAATCAATCAACCCTTGATGGAATCTTCAAGCTTTGATTTCAGTTAGCTACTGATGATGCTTCCTTCCGAGAATGGAGTCTCCAATCATCACTCAATCAAATATGTTGAGCATGTAATTACTTGCATGAGATCTCCAATCAATGCAGCAAACTTTCCAAGCCAAGCTTGTACTTCAAATCATCAGTCAATCTTCAGGTCCTTACTACCTTTGGCTGCACAATATTCTCCCTCCAAGTTGGATCTTTCTTCCATCTCAGTTGTAATCGCTTTCCCAACTTGGGCTACACCCGGATTGTGAGAGGCTTGGACTTGTGAGAAATACTTGCCAATCCTAATAAGTTTGCACTTGCACTAACAACTTGCAAATATGACTACCTAGCAGTGATCCAAAAATCTGCTACCTGCAACACTGTACACATTGTCTGGTCTTATCGATGTCAAATAGCATAGACTACCTACTAGATTCTTGGTGGGATTGATATTTGCACCACCTCCATTATTTGTTAGTTGCATTATTTCCTCCATAGGATTACAAGTGTCTTGAATCTCCCAAGGACATCATTTGTATACTTTTTTGAGAGATAAAGATACATTGTTGGTGCTCACTTAGCCTTCTTCGAGTCGGCATGAATTAGTAGGACTCTATCAGGTTGATTGGCAGGCTTGCGCTTTCTTGAGGAATCACCCAAGACCACCCACTAAGCAGTGCACTTTCTCATTCTGTGTGGATCCCACGTCAACCCCGTGTCTCCATCGCGACCATTGATGTGTGTCACGTTGGTGCGATAAGTATGAGATTGGGATCGCATTCTTCTGGGTTTCGCATGTTAGTGTGAATACACATATGTTGGCATTACTTGACACCATGGTGATGTGGCACAAGCTGACATGGCAAGAGGTTGACAGGTCAAAGACATGATGTCAAGACATGGTTGAGAAAGACACAAGGTCCAAGCATTGAGAGGTTCATATGTATGAATGAGTACATTTATGTCTTTTGTCTATGAGCACATTTATGTTATGTCTTGAGTCATAATCAGTTATAGTACTATACATAGTAGGGAGTTGTAATGGGTTTTATACCCAAGTCAGTTATGTTGGTCGAGTTATGATCGACCTTGTGTTTGTAAGTATGTTGTAACTAGGAGATGCAACCAAAGGTCAATCTAGCAAGCTTGAAGTATGATGTGTCCAAGACATGGAGTAACACGATCAAGTCAATGATTCAAGACTTCAAGGGAAGGCGATTGGAGTGCGACCAAGTTTGAAATAGATCTTTGAAGAGTTTCAAGTTGGCTTGGAGAGTTCATTCTTGAAAAGCAAGCATCTTCAAAGACCGATAGGAATCAAAGATTGAAGATTCCATGCAAGAAGATGATCATGTGGTTAGAGATTACATGAGACCATATATGGAGAAGACCCATTGGAGAGACCTGATTGGAGAGATGGGAGGATGATTGAAGATCACATGCAAATCTAGAATGGTTGATTGAAGATTGGTGGAAGATGCCATGCAGCTTGATAAGGCAACTTCAATCAAGTGGCCATACAATGGTGATTTGACATGCACAAGATTACATGCAAATGGGTCACATAATCTCAGCTGATTGGTGACTAATTAGAAACAAATGCAGCTGATTGATGACAGATTTGGCAATCAAGATTGATTCTCAAGGTGCTACATTGAAGCCAAATCAAGACCATTTGACAAAGCAAACATGGTGGATCGTGAAGAAATTTGAGTATGCGATGGAGAGGTGGATCGGCTAGTCGCGTCGAGGATCGAGGATCCGACGCTATGATGAACTTCGGGACTCAATGAGGGAGGGTTGGAGGTGCTTATTTGAAGTCGAAGGTGTCACGATGGGTCTTTGTAGCCTTGGTCAGAAATCACTGGCCAGGGTCATGTTGCAACTTGTGTTACAAATCCAGTGAGTTGCAAACAAACCGTAATTGGAAGGAGTCTCCACTCGGAATGCAAATGGAGAATCTCGAAGGTGGAGGATGTCTTTGTGATGGCGTGAAGCGGGGTGGACACATTATATAAGACCAGGAGACTCGAGGATTAGGGTGAGCCAGCGAGAGTAGTCCCTTGGTAGGAAGGGTGATCGTGGTCACTTGTTGTAATCGAGGAGAGAAGGTGCTTATGTGGTGAGAGAGTGAGGAACTCCTGTACTCCTTGTTTTCCCTACACTTTTAGTATTTGTCTTCTCGGGCATGGCCCCCAGGATGTAGGCATTGTTCTTGCAGGTGGG
Organism: Dioscorea zingiberensis; assembly: GCA_026586065.1. Classification (NCBI taxonomy): domain Eukaryota; kingdom Viridiplantae; phylum Streptophyta; class Magnoliopsida; order Dioscoreales; family Dioscoreaceae; genus Dioscorea; species Dioscorea zingiberensis. The sequence goes on from CM048820.1 coordinate 21,658,192, forward strand.
TAACCAACTCTCGTGTCTCCTTGTTCTTCTTGTGTGTTTATGATTGAATGTGTGAATACCACGAAAAACTGAGTGAGCAGAGTGTCACACAAGAGTTATAACACAAGTTACGACAATGAGGCAACCCGTCCAGAACTTACAAGTGGTATCAGAACCTGGTCGCCGGAGTACACCCTGTTTTCAAGGTCGGTGAAGTCCTGGAAGAAGTTTCGTCCATGGTGCTGATGACAGAAACTAGAAGGCACAAGGAGGCTCCATATGAAGATAAAGATGATGTTGATATGACGACTTTATCTAGAAAGCTCCACAAAATGTTGAAGCAATACAAGATTGGAAGAAAAACTCCTCAAGTAGAAGATTCCAAAGCTGAAGACAAGAAAGAAGAACTGAACTCAAGCAAAAGAAGAAGAGGAGTCAAGTGCTTTGAATGTGAAGGATATGGCCATGTTCAAGCTGAGTGTGCAAACACTCTCAAGAAGAAGGGCAAATCTCTCAATGTGACCTGGAGTAAAGAAGACTCGGAGGAGAGCCAAGATGAACGTAAAGATCAAGGTATGGCAAGTCACTATGTCACTTTTTCATCTGTACTTACACAGGTCAAAGAGTCGAGCAGAATCAAGGGTGTTGCAAACCAAGTTACAACACCTGTTGCGACATCTGAAAGCAGTAATAATGACGATGAAGATGTGACTGAGCGAAGATTTGACAAAATGATCCAAGAGAACACACACCTGCATGAGGAGATAGATGTCATCTTAAAGAAGAATCAGCGTCTAACTGAAGAAAAAGACTACATCTTGAAGGAAAAGGAAGATGTTGTGAAAGATTTGATTGAATGTCGTGGAAAACCATCAAAATTTGAACAAGCTATAGAGTCTCTAAACAAGGGCAAGGCTAAGCTGGATGACATACTAGCTGCTGGAAGACCTGCTGGCAATCGAAAAGGACTTGGGTTTGTAGGTGAATCCTCATGTACAAAGAAGAAGCCCAAGGAAATTGTGTTTGTCAAGGCTCAAGGTCTACAAACTAAGACTATCAAGGAAGACAAGTTCAAAAGAAGAAGACAAAAAGCTGAAGATCCTACATGTTTCCACTGTGGAGAACTAGGTCACATAAGACCCAGGTGTGCCAAGTTGAAGGAAGACCTAGAATCTGGTAAGATAGTTGGACATGCCTTGAGAAAATCTTAGGGAAGAAAGTCAAAGGGAAACACATATTCATCACAAAGGTATGGGTCCGAAAGGAAGACACAAGGAGAGTTGTTGCTGAGAAGAAGAAAACAGAAATTATGAAGAAGCAGTATGTTGCAACAACCTGTTACAACCAGAAGCTGACTGACAAAGGACCACCGGTAGCTGGAAAAACAGGTATGACCGGTCTAGTCATTGATCCAGGAATTCCTTGAGGTGCAAAAGATTCAAAAAAAAAAAAAGGAATGAAAATAAAAAAAAAAATAAGAAGGAAGAAAAAGCAAAAACAAAAAAAAAAAGGAAAAAGAAAGGAGGACATATATATTTTGGAGGGAAGCATTTTTTCCTTGAATCATTTTTTTTGAGTTTCTCTGAATCATTCTTGAGCCTCTTTTTGTTTTTGAATTTTTTTTTTTTCTTTGTAAAGAGGCAGAATGCAAATTGTTTTTGTGGTAGGTGTTCCTTTGTAATTTTTTTTTATAAGGCTCTAGGCAGTTGGTCTCTCCTTTGAAAGAGGATTTAAACTCATCTCCTATTCAAGAAGATCTTGTTCCAAGTTCTCCTACTAAAGAAGAAGAAGCAGGAGAAGAGCAACTCTCCCCCAAAAAGATGAAAGCAAAATATTTGGTGCAAAGGAGGCGCTCCAGTTGGCAAATATGGCGGAAGCAGCTTGTAGTGAAGGTTTGAAGGAACAACCAAGTTCACCAAGGAGACCACATATCTTCAACTGAGGAATAAAGAGGTACAATGTCCTTGACTTTGATTCTTTATCTTTGCCCCTAATACAATTGCGAGAAGACATACGGTTGCAGCGCCATGAAGTACAAGTAGATAGAACAAATCCGAGAAGTAGGAGAGCATGTTGCAAGCTGAATCCGGATGAAAAGAAAAAGAAATAGAAGAAGTGCTCAAAAAGTCAACAAGAAATGTCCAAGTCTTAAGCTCTGGAGAAAGGAAAGGAAATGGCCACTAAAGATCAAGGAAAGTCTACTGATAGTGAGTTCCCAAGTGATGAAGTAGGTTCTGATGCTGCCCTGAAGAACACTATTGCAAAAAAACAGCCATCTGAAAGAAACAACACAAGAAGCAGAACATGTCGCATGTCTAGTTGCAACACAGTTGCGACAACTGTCAGTTCAAAAAAGCCTGAAGATTCCAATGATGCTCCACTTGAGATTCAAATTGCTGAACCAGTTAAGAAGAGAAAGGCTGAACCATCTAAAGGTCAGAAACTCAAGAAAATTGCAAAGAAACCAAGAAGGCCGTCCTTTTCATATTAAAAAAAAATCAGCAAAATAAAGGGTTATGAAGCAACATCACAAAGAAAGACAAGATCAAGGAGCAAGGGGGAGCTACTTTCTTCAGTCCCCAGAACACCTCCCATACAAAGAAAGGTAGATAAAGAGGCAAAGAGGTATAATCCTTCATTTGTGCATGAATTTTATTGCAATTTAAGTTTTTAAGCTCAAGACTAAATTGCACAAAGCCTTTCTCAAATGTTGGTGAGAGGAAGGATACTGAACTTCTCTCTAGAAAACTTAATGAGTTCTTGGAGGTTACTTCTGCATATGGGTATGTTTATGAAGTAAGGGGGAGTAGTTCCAAATAGTCTTGTGATGATTGATTCAGGGGGAGTTGCAACCTACTGTGCAATATCAGAAGTCTTTGGCATCATGTGCCACAAAGGGGGAGAAGTAAGTCTGCCAGCCTTATTTTTGTTAAGGCTTTGTTTTGTATTAGATTTATGCAGTTTATGTCTTCTCCAAGAGAACTAGAGTCAGTCATCTTGGCGGTGTAATTGGGAACGGCCTGGCATAAGTGGTTGTGTCAAATAATGCCAAAGGGGGAGATTGTTAGTGTGAATACACATATGTTGGCATTACTTGACACCATGGTGATGTGGCACAAGCTGACATGGCAAGAGGTTGACAGGTCAAAGACATGATGTCAAGACATGGTTGAGAAAGACACAAGGTCCAAGCATTGAGAGGTTCATATGTATGAATGAGTACATTTATGTCTTTTGTCTATGAGCACATTTATGTTATGTCTTGAGTCATAATCAGTTATGGTACTATACACAGTAGGGAGTTGTAATGGGTTTTATACCCAAGTCAGTTATGTTGGTCGAGTTATGATCAGCCTTGTGTTGTAAGTATGTTGTAACTAGGAGATGCAACCAAAGGTCAATCTAGCAAGCTTGAAGTATGATGTGTCCAAGACATGGAGTAACACGATCAAGTCAATGATTCAAGACTTCAAGGGAAGCTGATTGGAGTGCGACAAGTTTGAAATAGATGCTGAAGAGTTTCAAGTTGGCTTGGAGAGTTCATTCTTGAAAAGCAAGCATCTTCAAAGACTGATAGGAATCAAAGATTGAAGATTCCATGCAAGAAGATGATCATGTGGTTAGAGATTACATGCAGACCATATATGGAGAAGACTGATTGGAGAGAAACTGATTGGAGAGATTGGAGGATGATTGAAGATCACATGCAAATCTAGAATGGTTGATTGAAGATTGGTGGAAGATACCATGCGGACTTGATAAGGCAACTTCAATCAAGTGGCCATCTGATGGTGATTTGACATGCACAAGATTACATGCAAATGGGCCACATAATCTCGGTGATTGGTGACTAATTAGAAACAAATGCGGTGATTGATGGCCATGATTTGGCAATCAAGATTGATTCTCAAAGGTGCTACATTGAAGCCAAATCAAGACCATTTGACAAAGCAAACATGGTGGATCGTGAAGAGAATTTTGAGTATGCGATGGAGAGGTGGATCGGCTAATTTGAGTCGCATGTCGAGGATCGGGAGGATCGGCCTTGATGAACTTCGGGACTCAACCGGGAGGGTTGGAGGTCTTGTTGAAGTCGAAGAAGGTGTCGCGATGGAGTCTTTGTAGCCTTGGTCAAATCTTGCGTAGGGTCATGTTGCAACTTGTGTTACAACGAGTTGCAACAACCCGGCACTGGAAGGAGTCTAGTGCGAATCACGTGAGAGAATCACGAAGGTGGAGGATGTCTTTGTGATGGGCGTGAAGGCGGGGTGGACACATTATATAAGACCCAGGAGACTCGAGGATTAGGGTGAGCCCGGTGAGTAGTCCCTTGGTAGGAAGGGTGATCGTGGTCACTTGTTGTAATCGAGGAGAGAAGGTGCTTATGTGGTGAGAGTGAGGAACTCCTGTACTCCTTGTTTTCCCTACACTTTTAGTATTTGTCTTCTCCGGGCATGGCCCCAGGATATAGGCATTGTTCTTGCATTTGGGTAACCAACTCTAGTGTCTCCTTGTTCTTCTTGTGTGTTTATGATTGAATGTGTGAATACCACGAAAAGCGAGTGGCAGAGTGTCACACAAGAGTTATAACACAAGTTCACGACAACAAGGCAACCCGTCCCAGGAACTTACAAGTGGTATCGTAGACACAGTGCGGAGTACACCCATTTGTTTTCAAGGTCGGTGAAGTCACGGAAGAAGTTTAGATCCATGGTCTGATGGCGAAACTAGAAGGCACAAGGTGGCTCCATATGAAGATAAAGATGATGTTGATATGACGACTTTATCTAGAAAGCTCCACAAAATGTTGAAGCAATACAAGATTGGAAGAAAAACTCCTCAAGTAGAAGATTCCAAAGCTGAAGACAAGAAAGAAGAACTGAACTCAAGCAAAAGAAGAAGAGGAGTCAAGTGCTTTGAATGTGAAGGATATGGCCATGTTCAAGCTGAGTGTGCAAACACTCTCAAGAAGAAGGGCAAATCTCTCAATGTGACTGGAGTAAAGAAGACTGGAGGAGAGCCAAGATGAGCGTAAAGATCAAGGTATGGCAAGTCACTATGTCACTTTTTCATACTGTACTTACAGGTCAAAGAGTCGAAGCGAGAATCAAGGGTGTTGCAAACCAAGTTACAACACATTTGCGACATCCGAAAGCTTGATAATAATGTGATGAAGATGTGGATCGAAATGTAAGATTTGACAAAATGATCCAAGAGAACACACCTGCATGAGGAGATAGATGTCATCTTAAAGAAGAATCAGCGTCTAACTGAAGAAAAAGACTACATCTTGAAGGAAAAGGAAGATGTTGTGAAAGATTTGATTGAATGTCAGCAGAAGCTGCATCAAGCTGAACAAGCTATAGAGTCTCTAAACAAGGGCAAGGCTAAGCTGGATGACATACTAGCTGCTGGAAGACCTGCTGGCAATCGAAAAGGACTTGGGTTTGTAGGTGAATCCTCATGTACAAAGAAGAAGCCCAAGGAAATTGTGTTTGTCAAGGCTCAAGGTCTACAAACTAAGACTATCAAGGAAGACAAGTTCAAAAGAAGAAGACAAAAAGCTGAAGATCCTACATGTTTCCACTGTGGAGAACTAGGTCACATAAGACCCAGGTGTGCCAAGTTGAAGGAAGACCTAGAATCTGGTAAGATAGTTGGACATGCGCAGAAAATCTTCAGGAAGAAAGTCAAAGGGAAACACATATTCATCACAAAGGTATGGGTCCGAAAGGAAGACACAAGGAGAGTTGTTGCTGAGAAGAAGAAAACAGAAATTATGAAGAAGCAGTATGTTGCAACAACCTGTTACAACCAGAAGCTGACTGACAAAGGACCACCGGTAGCTGGAAAAACAGGTATGACCGGTCTAGTCATTGATCCAGGAATTCCTTGAGGTGCAAAAGATTCAAAAAAAAAAAGGAATGAAAATAAAAAAAATAAGAAGGAAGAAAAAGCAAAAACAAAAAAAAAGGAAAAAGAAAGGAGGACATATATATTTTGGAGTGAAAGAGGATTTAAACTCACTTGGGGGAGAGTGCAGGGAAGTGCGAAGTGGGGTTTGAAGTGAAATTTGAAATTACGGAAGTCAAGTTCGAGAAATAAGAAATTTGAAGTGAGCACTTAAATGTTCATTTTCACCGAAGTGAAGGGGTACCGAAGTGCCCACTCCTCCAAATATTTTATAATAATAATAATAATAATAATAATAATAATAATAATAATAATAACCCACTTCGGCCAAAGCCACTTCGGCCACTTCGGTGCATTTTATGCCAAAGTGACCTTACAAAATGGGGGAAGTGGCCACTTCACCGAAGTGGGCCAAAGTGCTACTTACATGCAAAGAAACGTCAGAAATGGCCGAAGTGGATCACTTCGCCACTTCCCCAAGCGAACGTCCCCTTAGCCAGTATTGAAAGCTATGGATATATATATATATTATAGAGACCGATGTGATGATGGATGTGAAGTTCAGGGTTAGAAACCAGAAGGTCAATACAAGCCTGAGTTGAAAAGGTTGTTTTTGACTGACTTGGCTGTTTAGGGTTTCCTTGACTTGTTATATATTGAAACGCACTTCATGTGCTGCCTTGACGTTGTCTCATCACTCATCAGTCTCTGTGTTACAAGAAGGTGCTTTATTATTATTTCTTGGAAAACAATAAAAAATGCCTTTGAGTTTTTGACTAGCATATATATATATATATATATATATATATATATATGGTCATATTATTATGAGGTCGGCTTTACTACTATTCAAATAAAGTCGTCTCATTTTTACCCATTTTGAGAGTGTTTTTAGAGTTTCGAACCGTACGGATGGAAAGAACATCGAAAAATAACGGGTGAAAATTTGGTGGCCGTATGATCATACAATTTGGTGATCGTATGATCATGCATCTTAACGGGTGAAAATTTATAGAAATCATAATGGGTTAAATTTTTTAAATTTTCACCCGTTAAGATGAATGATCATACGGTCACCAAATTATATGAAAATTGATATGTTATCTTATTTTTTGATGTTATTTCCATCCGTACGGTTGGATTTATAAAAAACACTCTCAAAATGGGTGAAAATGAGGCGAGCTTATTTGAATAGTAGTAAAACTTACCTCATAGTAACATGGCCATATATATATAGATGTGATAACAGCGGTCGGCAAGATGCACTTTGCATTCCTGGTCGCCTCCTATTTGGCCTCTGGAGCATGTTTGAAGGATTTCCAACAATACTGATGGGAAGATCATTGAAAAATAAGCTAGCATGTCCATTTTCATACAATTTGGTTACCGTTTGGTCCTCCCACTTAACGGTTAAAATTCTAGACTGTTCAGATTTTTATAAAATAAGAACCGTTAGGTAGGAGGACCAAACGGTCAAATTGTATGAAAATGGACATACTAGCTTATTTTTCGATGATCTTTCCATCCCTACGATTAGAAATCCTTCAAACATGCTTTAGGGGGCCAAATAAGAGGTGACCGAGAATGCATAGTGTTACGGCCGACCTTATGTTATCACGCCTATATATATATATATATATATATATATATATATATATATATATATATATTTATTTATTTATTTATTTATTTTCTTCTTCTTTTGAGAGATGCTGAAGAGATGCAGTGGATGAAAACTTATGTACATGTTAAAATAAAATAAATATACAAAAACACTGGTTAAATTGTATTATTTAATTAGAAATGAGATAAACTAAAAGAGGAAGGGAATTGACAGTTTGGTTGTATTGTAGTCTATAATAAATGATGGTATTACTCTTTATATAAATAAGATAAGATTTATAATTACATTACTTTTTGAATTATAATGTAGTACTTTTAAAAAACCTGGGTGAGAGTGAAAGGAGTGAGAAGACAACCAAATTCTCAAGTTAGATTGTTTAAAACCATAAACATGTAAGATATACTCTTGAATTAACAACCTTAAAAAATAAATACATGTTTACTAAACCATGTTGTCCCTTGGTGCAAAGTGTACTGCCCGTTATTATTATTATTATTATTATTATTATTATTATTATTATTATTATTATTATATTTTATTCCTATTTTTAATAGTTTTAAATTTGTCGAAAGGCAAAAAAAAAAAACTCACTTTGTGAGGTGGTTATGGAAACATACCAGCAAGTATGGAGCAAAATGAGAGAAGCATATCACTAGTATGGAAGTATTCGGCCCGATTATGGAGCGGAACATAGGAGTGTACGGGCACATATATGGGTTCGTATGGTTATCTGATCTTTTGGCTTAAGGTGTATACGGGCCCATACCGTCCCGTATGGGCTTGTATGATGCGTGTGGCTGAGTCAGGGTATAAAAGGCTCCTTATATTTTCTCTATGTTTAAGAGTTCAAGTAGTGGAGTCTAAGTTGTGAAGAAACATTTGAAAAAGGTTTTGAGCAACAATATAAGGGAGATAGAGATCAACATGAATGCTCTCGGAGTAGAGTGTATAGTGAGTTTGTTTTTGTCATCTTTTTTCTTGGTGTTCACTCTTTAAGAGTGTTTTTTTTTTTTTGAGACAAGCTTGAGGCCTGTTCAATCCATCGGAGGTACTCATATCTAGTGCATTTCCTATTCCGCGCCCCCGTGAAGACATAAGCAAGGTTTCAAACTCCACGTACATCTTATATTGTGGTTTGTGCCTTTTTTTCCCATCTCTTGCCCTAGTTGTGTATGTGTTTGGTGATTATCATCAATAGGTTGTTTGAGCATCATTGATTGTGTGTGATTGGGCTTCCATCAAGGGTTGATTTGTAGTGTTCCAGCCGAACACACTTTATGAGCATTTACTGTTGAATTAGAAAAGTCACACTAGTGTTGCATGGTCAAACAATTCATAAGAGCAACACATTATTCCCATGGTTTCATATTTAAGCATCAACTTCTCATCACATTCTAGTTTTTAGTCAAACTTGGAGGCTTTGACCAAAACCATTCTCTAACTCATCCCTATAAATACAAAGCAAAACCATGGCACCTCTCTCATCTCCCATAACACCACCTCCTTTCATAGTCTTGTTCATTACACAAAACAAGCTCTTCATTAACTCATTCTTCATCTTCAAATCAATAGCATCTCAAATTTGATAAGATGAGTTCCATGAAGGTCAGTGCTCAAGATCAAGCCAAGACAACTACTAGGAAACTTGACGGCAAGGCCATTGATCAAGGGATGGCTTATGTGCTTATGGCAGTAGCTCTCCTTGTCACATATCTTGTTCATTGAGACACTTCGAAGGATATTATGTTCTGTTTCATGTGTAATCTTCTCTGGTTCTTGAAAACCAGAATCTTTATTTTGTATATTTACTCATTATTCATTCAAAATTAGTGAAAGGACTTGCATTATTTTCAAAGATATTATTCATTACTCCTTGATTTGTTCCCACACAAGTTAATTGAGATTAAAGAAAAGAACCGTCAGAAAGAAGAAAGATCTGGAGGATTGAATTGGTAGAGAAAAATTGGATTTTTTTTATTTTTTATTTTTATTTTTATTTTTATTTTTTGATCAATGCGACAAGCGCACTCCAGAGGATAAATCAAAGATAGGACGGGACATGGCAGCTCTCTAGTCAGGATAAACCTGAGCCTCTCAAGCCCACGTGGAGGAACCAAGACGCTTGGCGTGTGTAGGCCACCGCACTGGTGTGCTACACAACCACATCCTTGCAACTCTGCAGCGTGGGGATTGAACAGGGGCTTTCGTCTCCCATCACCTTGAGAGGACCTTTCTTGCTTCATTTGTGACACCTTTGGCTTTTATTTTTTATTATAAGCTGAATAGGTCCTATTTATAGACCTTGAAGATTATAGGGTAGAAATAAAATGTAAAACATGTATCTATAATTTTTTAGAAATAATTAAGGATAAATATAAAATATAAAATAATATAATGATAATTATAATTATGAGATCGTGCCTATCTTTAACTTCATCAACGTCCCTTAAACCAACCTCAATATGCCAAACATTTTCCTTGACCTATGACAAATGTCGGTATTCAACAGCTTTGTCAATATATATTAGCAACATGCTCTTAAGATTTGCAATAGTCAAGTATTATTTCCTACTCCTTTACTAAATCTCTTATATAATGATATATAATAACAATGTGCTTGCTCCTTCTATATATGGAATACTATATTCTTCCTCAAAACAATAGCTGACTTGTTGCCACACATGTACTGTTAAATGCTCGTATTTTTGATACAACTCTACTAGCAAATAACATAACCGAACTGCTTGTGTAGCAAATTTGTTGCTACAATATATCTTGCTTCTACAACACACAATGCAACCACATGTTTCTTTAATGACCAAGAAAAAACTCCTTACCCAAAATTAAATGCATACCCAGATGTACTCTTCCTTTGTCTAGTATTACCTCCCCAATCACTATACTTATATCGTACAAGCTAAAAGTTTTCAGTGGAAAGTAGAATATACCATCAGCAATAATACTTTTGATATACCATAGAATTCTCTCTGCTACTTGCAAATGTGACTGCCCAGGAATGATCCATAAATACGCTAACTGTTCCAATACTACACAATGTCAGGGTTTATAGAAGTCAAATAGCATAGACTACTGTAAGTTCCGTCGGGTTCGGTTGTCCGCCTGTTGTATCTTTGTTGTAACTTCTATTGCAACTTGCTGTCAGGCTGTAACTTGTGGTGTTGCAATCTTGTTAGTTCCACCAAGAGTGATTGTGTGGCTTTAAGAATTACAACCTCTCAATGAATTGAACACACAAGTAATCTCACACTCTCTCACAAGCAAAGAAACATTCAAAACATCAAAAGGAGAGACACAAGTAAAGCAAACCACACACAAAGGAGACAAGCAAGTTGGTAACCCAGTTCGGCTAACCAAGCCTACATCTGGGGGGCCAAGCCCGGAGAAGATAATCCACTAAAGGTCTAGGGAAAACAGGAGTACAAGAGTTCCTTACTCAATCTATCATAAGCACCTCCACTCCTTGATTGACAATGACCACTATCACCCTCCTCTCCAAGGGACTACTCTAGCCGGCTCACATCAATCCTCTGAGTCCTGGTCTTATATAGACGTCTTCCTGTCTTCACGCCATCACAGCACCCGCCTCCACCTTTAGGATCACCGCGACTTTCCAAATTGGACTCCTTCCAATTCTGGCTGTTGCAACCTAGTTGTAACAAGAGTTGCAACATGGCCCGGCTGACGAACTTGACCAAGGCTACAACATCCATTGCACCTCTTCGACTTCGACGCACCTCCAACCCTCCTGGTTGAGTCCCGAGTCTACTACGCCGTGATCCTCCCCGATCCCGAGACGCAACTAGCCGATCCACCTCTCCGTCAGCGTACTTTCGGCCTATCACGCGTCGACTCCACCATAGCGCCAAGACTCCATCAATCAACCTCCATCTTCATGCAAGGTTGAGTTGTTGATTAGCTCCACCAATCTCTTTCCAAGTTTGGTCACAACTTGGCCCATCATGCTCTCCATTCGTCTCTACCATATTTGTTTTTCAATCAACACCAAATATGGTCTTCAATCACTTCTTGATTTGGCTTCAATTGACACCTCATCAATCACCAATATAGCTTGCCAAATCAAGTTCTCAATCAGTTCTCTATCGACTCCAAATCAGCCAACTCTCCATGCATATTTGAATCTCAATCATGTAGCCATTTGCATGAAATCTCATAATCGGCATGCATGCAATCTTGCATGGAATCTCCAATCAACATGCATGTAATCTTCAATCTTCTCCATATATGGCATGCATGTAATCTCTAACCACATGATCATCTTCTTGCATTGAGTCTTGGATCTTTGATTCATGTCGACCTTTGAAGATGTTTCCTTCCAAGTAGTTACTCTCCAAGCCAACTTGAAACTCTTCAAAGACATCTATTTCGAACTTGAGCTGCACCCAATCAGCTTCCCTTGAAGTCTTGAATCCTTGACTTGCCACCAGCATGACTATATTGACTTGATCATGTTACTCCATGTCTTGGCCACGTCATACTTCAAGTTTGCCAGACTGACCTTTGGTTGCATCTCCTAGTTACAACAACCTTACAACACAAGATTGAACATGACTGGACCAACAAAACTGACTTGGGTATAAAACCCGTTATAACTCCCTGGCCGATTATGACTCAAGACATAACATAAATGTGCTCATAGACAAAAGACATAAATGTGCTCACATACATATGAACCTCTTCAATGCTTGGACCTTGTGTCTTTGTCAACCATGTCTTGACATCATGTCTTTGACTTGTCAATCTCATACCACGTCAGCTTGTGCCACATCACCATGGTGTCAAGTAATGCCAACATATGTGCATTCGTACTAACAATCTCCCCCTTTGGCATTATTTGACACAACCACTTCTGTCAGGCCGTTCCTAGTTACACAGCCAGGATGACTGACTCTAGTTCTCCCCCTGTCTCTTGGAGCAGACATAAACTGTATAAACACTGAACACAAACAGTCAGTCACTTAACAAAAACAAGGCTGGCAGACTTACTTCTCCCCTTTTGTGGCACATGATGCCATAGACTTTTGATGTTGCACAGTAGGTAGCAACTCCCCCTGAATTTATCCATGTTCTCCGCTTATGTGACAACTCCTCTGGAATTGACTTCACTGGTTGTTGCATCTTATGTTGCAACCCAACCTTTCTTCTTGTGTAGAACTTGTAGACAAGCTTGGAGATGTTGCTTCACTTAGAAAATGCTGGAGACTTTCTATGAACTGAAGTCTGTGGCTCCCCCTTGCTTCATAAACATCCTTATATGTAGAAGTAACCTCCAAGAACTCATTCAGTTTTTCGGAGAGTAGTTCACCATCCTTCCTCTCACCAACACTTGAGGACGACTTTGTGCAGTTGAGTCTTGAACTTAAAAGCTTAAATTGCAATGAAATTCATATACAAATGAAGGATTGTACCTCTATGCCTCTTTATCTACCTTTCTCTGTAGGGGAGGTGTTTTGGGGACTGAAGATAGTTGCTCCCCCTTGCTTCTTGGTCTCGTCTTCCTTTGTGGAGATTGTCACGCTCCGACCCGGATCCCGGGACCTCGAGCGCGTCAACAGACCGACCGTATTAAAGTAGAGATAAACTCAACTCGAATACAAGGCCTAATATTGTGATAAGCAGACAACAATCCATAACATAAAAATAAGCTCGAGTTCATAAGAACATAGAGTCATCAGGGTCCATAGGTCTTATAATAGTCTGGTCCCTATACGGGTCCTACAAATAACAATGCTCATAAAGTAAAAGATAAAGGAGTCTCCTAAAACCTCTGATCTTCCCTGTGTCCTCCCCTCAGGCTCCACTCCCTCCTAAACTTCGGAATCTGTAAAAGAGGAAAGTGAAACACATGAGCTTTCGAATGGAAAGCCTAGTAAGTACCCCTGCAGGTCACAATGACATAAATAGGAAGTATGTCAACCAAGGAGATAAAAATACCAACAAAGTAGTCCTGGGAGTCTACCACAAACAAATCAAAGGTACGACCCCTGACAGAAGCCCTCGGGCTCTGTAATGAGTTTTGAGAGAACTCAAGGTTCACTCTCGGACAGTATGTCCAGCTATTTATTTGTCAGAAATCGACCTTGATGGTCGTTTGACCCTCCGTCCGCAGTCGGTAGAACTACCTCTTCACGTGTGCTGCAGTCGATGCTTACCACGCCCGCGGCAGGTAAGACCTCCAGGAGATTTGCTTCTCACGGTAAAGTGACGGGAAAGCCAGGGGGTCCTGTCCCTGAACATTCCTTTATTGGAGCTTCTCTAGCTCTACTGAGTCCGGGCAGTAGAACATAGCAAATAGGGACACCAACGTCCCGAAAATATACATACATGCTCAACAAGAATCTATAGCAGATACGAACAGCATGTATGGCATCAACAAGGCATGTAATAAGAATACATAGCATGTCCAAGAAAACCCGAAACCGGATGGAAACTAGGCAAGTGTACTTACCTCCGGTTCGTCGAAACTAGATCTCCCTCTAGTCTTTTCTTAGTGTGCCAACAACTCCCCGAGAGTATCTGGCATGCATAGACCCTTATTAGAGTCAAGTTTTCTACAAGTTTCTATGTCCCTAGTTTCATAAGCATGCCCAACGTTCCTGTTGGGCTTAGGCCCACTAACGGGTCCTAAGGACCATCTCTCGGGTTACCAGCCCTTATTCCCGTCTCTATGTCCTTTAGATTACTTTTAGACCTACTTTGGTCAAACCTAGTCAACTCTAGTCTATTTGTCGAGTCTGACTCTTATTAAGTCATTTCAGTTGAGTTGGGCCTATTCAATTTGATCTTAACCCCTTTTTACTATAGAAGGGCATTTCAGTCAATTGGCGACCTTTGACTCTAAAATTTAAGGTTCCATCTTGTTTAGGGCTTAATTAGCCCCTTTTAGCTTCCTTACCAAACAATTTTCATAATTTCACCATTTATCTAAGTTTAAGAAATTAGTTAATTCCTATTTGTCACACTTCAATATTTCATAATAATTGTTAATTAATCATTATGTCACATACTCATAGTTCCTTATAGTTGTCCAACCATACAACTATTTGATTAATAGTATTAATTTAAATGTCACACCAAGGTTTTAATCTTTTATTAAAACCTTAAGTTTTTTTTCTAATTATTAAATCATGAATAAAGGTTTCACAATTTAATACTTGTCACAAAAACTAAGTTTCATTATCATTTAATAGAAACTATACCCTACATTTGATTTATTAATCATGTGTCACACTTCTTAAATCTTTTATCGACTTGATTAATCAGTTAATTTTTTTTAATTAACTGTCACAACCCCTAAGTTAATATTTTAATTAAAACATTAACCCATTATTAATCGATTAACATATCAAACCATACTATAGTTTCAATTAAATGTCACACAAAATAATGTAATGAGCTATTCTATTTAAGTGTCACACCTTCATAACTAGAAATAAATCAATATTCCTAGGTTTTATTTCCTGATTTTGTCACATATAGTTAGTGTAACTATATTTATTTATCTATTGTCACACTACTAATGTTATAAAAATAATCAACAAACTATACTAACAGTTATCTAAAAATTATTGTCACAATAATCTGTTAGTATCTCAAAATTCCATGAAGAAAATATTAGCTAACTAAGCCCATTAGTTTAATTAACTTTATTAATATGTCACACTAAGTTAATAAATCATTAACTTTTTATCTTCTAACTTGAAATGTATATATATATATATATATATGTATATATATTTGTTATATTATTAACTGTCACACATCTAAGTTCTGACTAAAATCATCACATACTAATATTTATATATTTTATGATTTTTTTTTTATTTAACCTTCTTCTTCTTCATCATTAATTTCTCTCTCTCTTTCTCGCGCGACTGAACTCCGTCGATAGTTCAGTTGGCGAGCGGTCGGAGCTCCTCCCGAGCCAAGAGCTCGGCGTTGGATCCACACACTGCTTGGCATCTCCAAAGCTACCGCCTCCGGCTATTTGGAGATTTCGGCCTGAAGCTCCCGGTCCCCCATCCTCCCGGCGATTTCTTTCACGCCAACAAGGTGCATGCAACACCATTTTATTAACTACGAAGGAAAGAGGAGCTTACCGTCACAGAAGTCGGGATCGCGAGGGACTGCTGATCAGTCCTCCCAAATGAAGCTCACTGTAACCTCAGGTGAGTCCTTGTGACTTCCTAGCCGGGGCCCAAGCAGAAAGCTAAACACGGCTTTCTTCTACTTCCTCTGTCTCGCCAGTCCTCTTCACCACGGCCTTCACTGCCTGCAATCCGCGAGCCGGCCTGGTCAAATGGCTAGCTATGACTGAGAGCTTCTTCTCCTTCCGCGGTCTTTGGAGTACGTAGGAGGCAGGAACTCCCTTTTTATAGAGCTCGGGGTGAAGTTAAAATAAACTCATGGATTTATTGAGTTCCCGATTGAAATGATATTTGAACCAGAAATTTGCAAAAAGAAAAAAAAAGAAAGAAAATATGGGCATGTTTGTATTCATTTTTTTATAGATAATATGTTTCCTTTGGTTTTTGTAAAATATAGAAATACTATTGAAAACTGTTTGTCATTGTTTTTAATAAGTTGTTAGTTAGATGCTTATGAGATGATCACTTCTGAAACATAAAGAAAAAAAACACGTCTTTTTTTTTGGATGAAAATACAGTTAATTTCCGGTATGAAAATGCCGTCATAACTATATGTCCTTCTTTCCATGAGTTGATGTTTGAAAAAGATAATGATGTGAGTTAAACTGAAGTCTAATCTTTTAAGGCAACAAAGATGAAGGATGAGACTGTAAATAATTGAATTAAAATTAAACATTTGGGTAGTTTAAAGATTAAAGGCAAAATGGGGGGAAATTGAAAGAAATAATTAAAATGATGATTTTGACTAAGATTCGGGCTCCATATAATATCTAATTATTTTATACATAATACAGGGTAAACATCAACCTTACTGGTTAATATATTAATCTAATTTATACTTTAAATAAATTGAATCCGAATGGTCATTCCATTCTACTCAATGTTTGATCCAATTCAATCTTTAATTCAGTCCAGGTTGCCAAACGCCACTTATAGGTTATATAAAAAAATTATTAACAATTTTTTTTTTTTTTGAAAAAAATGGATTAACCACATTGATTAAATGTAGAAAGGTTGTACACGGTATAGGTTCCAATCTTCAAGTGGATCAAGTACAACCAAGGTACGATGGCCCCATAACACCTTGTCACTTTATTCAATCATAGTTGTCATTGAATTCTACACTTGGAGAGTGTTGTGGTGGGTCTTCTCATGCGAATGCCAAGATCCTTTTAAGGATAGATTCCATTAATATTAGCTTCAGAAAGTGTTAGGAAGTTGACATCTCAATTATCTTTTGTGAAAACATGTTTGTCATGAAAACTCTCCTATTTTTCTCTCCAACCACACACTCCAAGTGATGGCTATAGTGGGATGGTTCCACCTTTTGCGGGACTCCCATGGTAGTAGATTAGCTATTGTCATTCTCCACCAAAGATCTTATATCATTTGGGGGCGAAACCCAGTTGAAGGAGTTAAGTGAAGTGTTGCAATACTCTTGAAGTGTATAGGCAGTGGATGAGTAGGTGCTCAACCATTTCATCCATTTCTTCATAGAGGTAGCAGAGAGTGCCTATTCTAGTCTATCTACGCTTTCATAGGTTATTCAATGTGAGGATTTTGTTGTCTTGTACAAGCCTGACGAATAGCTTAACTTTGTTGGATTAAGACTCCTTCCAAAACCCCAATGTGATCGGGGGTCTGGTTCCTCCATCTGTCAAAAAGTGCTATAGTGATTTAGCTGAGAAGATTCCGAAGGTAGTTAGTTTTCATTTTCTTGAATCTCTTACTTCCCTTGATCCTTCTCTTATTTTACTAACTAATAGTTCAAATTCTACATTGCCTTCCATTGTTAAGGGCTTGGCTTTAGTAGTGGTGCGAGCTGTTGGCGTGCTCTAGGATTGTGGTCAACGGTTTTCAAATCAACCCCTAGATTGAAGGCTAGGTCATAAATGGTGGTTTTCCTTCGATTTAGCTATTGAACAATAGGTTGATTATGTTGCCCTCTCTAGTTGTGGATATGATATTGTGTAGTATCTCCTCCCGTTGTTGGGTTATCCCTTTCACAAAGAAAGATGTCCATACTAGCGCTCTTTGAAAGTTGTCTGTCTTGTTGTTTCAGAAGTATGTGTGTTTTAATATTTGGTAGCATATCTGTCCTTCCCTTATTAATAGTCTCCACCACCACTTCTCCAAGTGTGGATAGGTTGAGATCCAAGAATTAATAGTCTCCACCACCTATTCTGAGATCCAATAGATGGAGATCTAATAGTTTCGAATTGTGGAGATGACTGAGTTAAGTAAGGTGACTCCCTCATCTAGCGATAGTAGTCTTCCTTTAGATGTGCCTATTCTGGTCTTGATTTTGCTAATGAGTGCACACGAGTCTGCCTTTCATGGCTTGGACCTTGATATAGGAAGTCCTAAATAGCGTATGAGTAGGGTACTTATATTGCAATTCACGGTGTTTGCAAATCTTGAAGGGTATGGTCAATTATTTTAATGGGAATGATGACACTCTTATTGTATATCCATAGACCTAAGGGCCCATCATACAGGTAGAAAATTAACTTAAGAGTTCTAAAGTGGCCTATCCCCCAAGAATAATACTAAAAGATCATCTACATAATTTAAGGATGATGTTTCTTTATCCATGTTGTTGCTGGAACTGATTCCCCTGCATAAGTTCTCCTTGTTTCATTAGAGAGCATTGTGTTAAAGGCATCTGTTACAAGAAGAAATAATAGTGGAGATAGGGGATCTCTGACGCTGGGCAAGATAGCGATTATCCTCCTAGCTAGCTGCGACCTATGGATCGGAGGAAAGCAAGCAAGAGAAAGACAAACAAAGAAGAAAGTCTCTGAAACTTCCAAGTGAAAATAATATTCAAGATTCAATTATCAAAGACCAACCAACAAGCCAGATTTAAATAGCTTCAAAAGACTATTCTATAAACCCTATCATCTTATCTAAATTTGCGAAAATTGGCAAATTATTATTCAAAACTAAAACTTATCTAATTTTAAAACTCTAAACAAATCATATAACGCCTAAAAATCGAAGATCAAATCGGATTCAAATCCTATAATAATTTGGCATATGAAGTATTACCAAAAATAGAAAAAAAAAACACCGAAAAACAAAGATAAGATGGGGAAAACAACAGAATTTGAGGATAAAGGAAAGGTCCACCCAGCAAAGTTGGTGGACCCCACATTCGCGTCGAGATGAGATTTTCGAATTGGGGTTGAACGGGCAATTCCAACACCTGTAGCCAAAGTTAAGGCCAAAACAACGAACCACACCCAAAACTGCTCCTAATCACGGAATTGGCTTAATCACTTTGTTCCTTTACGTGGGTCCGCCAATTCCAAAGCCTGCATGGTGCAATCAAATAGCTCAACATCATTTGACTCGGGTTCTCCTGCATCAACTCCTTGCCATAGTCCCCTCTAATGTCTTACATAGCTAGTAGGTTTAATGTTAATGATTGGAACTTGGCCTCTGAAGAGAAAAGTATGTATTTAATCGAGTTGATCCATCTTGGTGAAATCACGTGCCTTGAGTATATTAAGGAATTGTCATTGACCATATCAAAAGCCTTCTAAAAATATATTTTGAGTATGGCTCTGTTTCTTTAATGGTTCTTCATTTTGAAGATTAGTTCCTCATCAACTACAATATTGTCAATGATACATCATCCTTTGATAAAGCTAGTTTGGGTGTTGTCCAGTACTTAATTAAAGAATGGCCTGAGTTTGTTTGTCAGGATGTTTATGATGCTTTTCATGGAGCAGTTTAACAGACCTTGGAAAATTGATGGTGCATTTGTCAAGCCAATAGGCATAACTAAGAACTCATAATGCCCTTCATAAGTTCTGAATGTTGTTTTGTCTATATCCTCTTCATGCATTCTAATCTGGTGGTAAACTGAACTCAAGTCTAATTTGGAGAAAAAGGCAGTACCTTGTAATTCATCCAGTTCTTCTATAAGTGGGATAGGGAATTTATTCTTGATAGTTTTGTCAATGAGGGCTCTATAATCAACACATAATCTCCATCTATTGTCCTTCTTCTTAACCAAGACTATTGGAGCTGAGAAGGGGCTAGAACTGGGCCTTATAGTACCCTGGTTAAGAATTTCAGTGACTAACTCTTCAATTATATTTTTTCGATAAGCGGGTTACGTGGTATGGTTTTAGCAGAGATACGGGTGGAGTTCTGTCTTTCAACATGATCCTTTGATCACAATCTCTCTGAGCGGGTAGTTTGTGGCTTTCATTGAAAACATCACTATACTTCAGAAGCAATTGTTGTAATTGTTGATTCTGTCCTATCGTCAAGTGTGATAACTCTTCAATTTGGGTTGTTATTAGTGTCCCCTTCCCTTATGTTCCTTCTAACACATGTAAAGAACACAATTGTAAGCTGAAGAGTGTTGCAATTAAACTCCCAACAACTTAAATAACTCGGTCCAGAATTTACTTACAAAAATTGGGTCTCGGTCACTTGTGATGGTTCTGGGGAGACCATGGAGTCGATATATATGCTTGAGGAAAACCTAAGCTATGTTCACTGCCGAGAATGGATGAGATATAGGCACAAAGTGAGCACATTTACTTAGGCGGTCAACGATTACCAACACAGCATTCTTCCCTTGTAAATGAGGTAACCCTTCAATAAAATCCATACTTGTATCTTCCCAAACATCTGCTGGAATTGGAAGGGGTTGTAGTAATCTTGTATGAGTAGTGTTATCGCTTTTGTTTTTTTGGCAAGTCCACACTCACTCACCCACTTCCGCACATCTTTTTTCAATCCTTTCTAAAAGAAATAGCTGCTCATTCTTCAAGTAGTTGCCTCAACCCCCGAGTGTCCCCCCAAACTACTATTATGAAACTCCTTGAGTAACAGTTCTTTTAGACTGCAGTCATTTCCCACTACCAGCCTGTCCTTTCTTCTAAGTTGACCTTGAGACCAAGTATAGTGAGGTTTGCTATTAAGCTCGACCTAAAGTTTCTCAATCAACTGCACTAATTCTTCATTTTCCCGCAAATTGTCTTGGATTCTCTGTTATATTTCAGAAGTAACTACCGAGATAGGCATGAGTATCGGTCTCCTGGATAGAGCGTCTGTCACTATATTTTCCTTCCCCTTCTTATAGCTAATCTCAAAGTCATAACCCATCATTTTTGCCAACCACTTTTGTTGTGTTGGAGTGGTAATTCACTGTTGCAGAAGGAATTTGAGAGTATGATGATCTGTTTTTATTTTTAAATGTCTTCCCAATAGATAGGGTCTCCATTTTTGGATCGTCATTACCATGGCTAACATTTCCTTCTCATAAACGGATAGAGCCTTGTTTCTGTCTGACAACTCTCTAATCAGATATGCTATGGGTCTTCTATTCTGGCACAATACAACCCTAATTCCAGAGTCGCTCGTATTTGTTTCCACCATAAATTCATCATTAAAGTCAGGTAATGCCAAGACAGGTGCGTTGATAATGCTTTCTTCAAATTGTCAAATGTTGCCTTCCTATCTGAACTCCAATTAAACCCTTCTTTCTTTCAAGATGTACATTAGAGGCTTGGGAAATATTCCAAATCCTCTAATAAACCTTCGATAGTATCCAGCCAGGCCTAAGAAACTTCTCAAGTCCTTCATTGACTTTGGCAGTGCCCAATTCACAATTGCATCTATTTTTTGTTTGTCTACTTCACTCTCTTCCTACTAATTACATGACCCAAATAATCAATGTAAGGCATTACAAATACACAGTTGATTCTTTTCGCTGTCAACTGGTGATACTGTAATTATTGGAGAACACTTTCTAGATGCTGAAGATGGCTGTCCCAATCCTGACTATACACCAGTATATCATCAAAGAAGACAAGTACAAACTTCCTAAAAAATGGTTTAAACACAATATTCACAAGACCATGGAAAGTAGATAGTGCATTTGTCAAGCCAAAAGGCATAACTAAGAACTCATAATGCCCTTCATGAGTTCTAAATGTCATTTTGTCTATATCCTCTTCATACATTCTAATCTGGTGGTAACCAGATCTCAAGTCTAATTTGGAGAAAAAGGCAGTACCTTGTAATTCATCCAGCAGTTCTTCTATAAGTGGGATAGGGAATTTATTCATGATAGTTTTATCATTGAGGGCTCTATAATCAACACATAATCTCCATACACGTTCCTTCTTTACCAAGACTATTGGAGCTGAGAAAGGGCTAGAACCGGGCCTTATAGTACCCTGGTTAAGAATTTCAGTGACTAAATCTTCAATTATATTTTTTCTGATAAGCGGGGTACCTTTATGGTTTAATGCCTTAATCGGGTGGGATTACGTGCCGCTCAAAAAGATCCTGTGATCCCACAATTCTCTCCGAGGGGGTAGTTTTGTGGCTTTCATTGAAAACATCACTATACTTCGTAAATAATTCATCGCGAATCGTTGATTTTGTCATGTCGCCAAGTGTGATAACTCTTCGCTTTAGGTTGTTGTTAGTGTCCCTTCCCTTATGTTCCTTCTAACACATGTAAAGAACACAATTGTACCATACACAGTTACATTTGGCATTTGCTGAACCTTACGGAGAGCCTTCCCTCACATTATTTGCAAATTAGCTTGTAGAGACCCCCTTAATACTACCTTTTTGTTATTCATGTAAAATTCCATTTTCAGTTGTTTGAAGTTCCACACAATAGAACCTAAGAGCAAAAGCCACGACACCCAAAGACAATTTGACACCCGTGATAAGGGAAGAACCAAGAAGTCGACCTTGAATTCTGTCCTTGTATTCTCCAATTTAACCTCGTGCACACCTTTTCACATTGTAAACTATTCCCATCACCACAACTACGATCACCGACGACACGGATGAAAATTCACACCCTAGTCTCTCAACTAACAGCTTGATCAACAAAGTTGTGCGTGCTTTGAGTCAATTAAAATGCGGTTTGGTCCCATCACGGCATCCACTTACTCTTATTGGCCGTCAGAATCACAGAGTGAAGACGTTCTCCAAACGGTGCCTTCAAAGATATGATTGGGGTGGTTTCCTCCTGCTCACCTTGAACTACTTTAGAAGATTTATGAGAATCCTCTTTAATTTCTCCCTTACATCGATCCCGCCCTCCTTATATATCTCCACCTTATATAGTTGCTTCACTTTACATTGGTGTCCAGGAGTAAATTTCTCCTCACACCAAAAACACAATCCTTTACTCCTCTTCTCATCCATTTCTTGACTGGTAAGTCTTTTATAGGGTTTAACAGCCTTGCCTTTATTACTTGAAAATCTTGTTCTGTGAGTTCAGTCCCATCCCGTGTTGTGTCTTGGGGGTGAATAATAATGGGGTAGCATTCACTAATTTATACAAGAATTTTCCCTACTTGTGTATAGTCTCAATGCTCAATTCTTGTAACTTGGCTAGATTGACCGCTTGTTGAAGGTTCCTCGGTGCAAACATGCGCACTAGATATTGGATTTCTTCCTTGTGGCCCCCAAGGAAGCAACTTACAGTGTATTCCTCCGGGAGGTTGACCCTGTGCAAGACCTCATTAAATTTATCCAAGTAGGATTGTATGGATCCCGTCTGTTGAAGGTTCTTTAGCTCAGCCATGGGGTCACAATGTAAGCCAATACCAAATTGGATGTGTAGGGCAGCAACATACTCTTGCCACCGGGTACTTCTCTGCCACTGGTTCTTCATGTAGTTTAAGTGCCATTGCAAGGCCCTTACTGCTGAGGTGCAAGGCTGGCTAACTTGACCTTAGAGTCCTCCATTGTCCCATCGAACTTGAAATACTACTCACACTTGAACAACCATTCATTCAGTCCCTCTCCAAAGAATTTTGGGAAATCCACCGTAAGATTCTACCGATTCAACCTAGAGCTACCACTATCCCTCACCGACTTGGCGGCCACCCACTATTAGCCGCAGTGTAGAGATGACCGCCTCGAAGTTGGCCTTTTCTTCTCACCTGACTTGGCCATCGCCAATGCCCCACTATTAGATACAAATGTAAAGATAACCGTCTCAAGCTTGCCAAGTATGGACCTCACTTCCTCCATGTCTCTTGATTGCCTCTTCTGAAAATGTTGGATGATCTAATCTTGTCTCTCAACTTGTTCCTTGAGAAAACTCTTCATGGTTTCCTCCAATTTCTTCAACTCTTGACCTCTGGTCTCCATTAACTCTCCCAACAACTGTAACTAGGAAGGATGCTTTGATACCACTTGATGCACTCCGATCCGCCACTACCCTGATTCCATTCCTGTCAATGAACTATGACCCCAAAGGAGCTGAAATTTAACAGGAAAATACCATAACTAAATTAACCCAAACAAGTACACAGCAAGGATAAAGAGAGATCTGAGAACTATAAGCTCTGGAGATCCCTTAGTGCTCGGACTAGCTCCAAATTAGGACGAGGAGCAAGAGATTAAGAAGAAGAACAAAAGAATTTCAGAGAGGAAATCACACAATAGGCAAAAGACAGAGCCCTAGAACCCCCCAGATTCCCTTTTTTTTCCATCAATCTGTCTATTCTGCCCCTGACTTTGCTGACTTGGCAACTCTTGCTGATGTGGCCCCTTATCATTGGTATCCTCAATGCCTCATCTGCTACACCCTTAATAAGAATTTGTATCATTTATATATTATATTATCAATTGGATTTGAAGACTCTTATCACTCTCTCTACTATACTCTTGAACCAATTCCACTCTCTCTTTCTCTCTCTGCTATGAAGACCAGCCGTGAGACCTTGTTCCCTTTGAACTTCAATCTCTGAACTCCTTCTCTTAAAATTAACTAAGTTAGGCTCCCTCTCTCAATAGTGAAAAGCAACTGGAGGTCGGTGGATTTGGCGGAGTTTCAGGACTTGGATCAAGGAAGCAAGCTGTTAGGGTTGCTGAGTGTAGATCTTCTGAGCTTTTGTTTCTCTGTGATGGTATTGATTTGATGGACTGGAGATAGCCGGAGATAGATAGATGGAGAAGAATGAGCAGGCCTACAATGGCGGCTCTTCAAAGTATATTCAATCTCAAAAGAAAACCCTAACTTATACATGTGTATATATACAATAACCTAAATGGATTCGGGTAAAACATAACCCGACCCGTTACCCGTTAAGGTTTACAACACTCCCCCTCAAGTTGGTGCATATATATCACACATGCCCAACTTGGATACAAATTTTGAGAACACATGTCCCGCTACTGCCTTGGTGAGTATGTCCGCTAATTGGTCCTCTGTTCTGATTGGTGGAACTGCAATGACTTTCCCATCGATCTTTTCTTTGATGAAGAATCGGTCAACTTCAACATGTTTTGTCCGATCATGTTGAACAGGATTATGTGCAATGTTGCGAGCAGCTTGATTGTCACAAAACACCTTCATTGATTCGGTGTTCTCGAAACCTAGATCCTTCAACAGATTTTTGATCCATAATACTTCACATATTCCCAGCGCCATACCACGATACTCGGCCTCCGCACTAGAGCGAGCAACCACATTTTGCTTCTTGCTCCTCCATGTGACTAAATTACCTCCCACGAAAGTAAAGTAGCCCGATGTAGAACGCCGATCATCAATCGCTCCTGCCCAATCTGCATCTGTATATCCCTCGACTCTGAGATGGTTATTCTTCTTGAATAGTATTCCTTTTCCTGGACT
Organism: Dioscorea zingiberensis; assembly: GCA_026586065.1. NCBI lineage: Eukaryota > Viridiplantae > Streptophyta > Magnoliopsida > Dioscoreales > Dioscoreaceae > Dioscorea > Dioscorea zingiberensis. The sequence goes on from CM048820.1 coordinate 21,683,528, forward strand.
CCCTTTGAGATATCGCAGTATTCTCATCACTGCATTCATGTGTTGTTCTCCAGGATTATGCATGAACTGGCTAACCACTCCCAAGGCATGTGCTAGGTCAGGTCTAGTATGCGCCAAGTACATTAGCCTGCCAACCAACCTCTGATATCTCCCTTTGTCCACTGGTACCTGGTTTGGATCCACTCCAAGCTTCAGGCCTTCCTCCAATGGCGTATCAACTGGTTGACAACCCGACATGCCTGTCTCCCATAACAAATCTAATGTGTATTTTCTTTGGGACAAGAAAATTTCAGAGTTACGTCTGGAGACTTCAATTCCCAAGAAATGCTTCAGAGAGCCTAGATTCTTCATCTCAAACTCTGTCGACAAATATTTTTGAAGTGCCAAATGTTCTTCCGCATCATTCCCGGTAACCACCATATCATCAACATATAATGCACGAGAGCTGTGATTTTGCTCCCTTTTCGTTTTATAAACAGAGTATGGTCTGAATTGCTCTGTATGTATCCAAACTTTCTCATAGTATCTGTGAATCTACTAAACCAGGCTCTTGGAGATTGTTTGAGTCCATACAAGGACTTGTGTAGTCTGCAAACCTTCTTGCTCTGAGAAGCCGGGACATTGTATCCCGGTGGTAAGTCCATGTACACTTCCTCCGCCAGGTCTCCATGTAGGAAGGCATTCTTTACATCTAGTTGATGCAAGGGCCAATCCAGGTTGGCTGCTAGATACAGCAGTACACGTATTGTATTGATCTTGGCTACGGGCGCAAATGTCTCTGTATAGTCTATCCCATATGTTTGTGAGTACCCCTTAGCCACCAGCCTCGCTTTATAGCGATCTATAGTACCATCTGCTTTATACTTCACAGAGTAAACCCATCTACACCCCACAGGTTTCTTATCAGCCGGCAAATCAACAATCCTCCAGGTGGCATTCTTCTTCAGTGAACTCAGCTCCTCATTCATTGCTTCCTGCCACTTGGGGTCAGCCAAAGCTTCCTGCAAACTGTTAGGAATAGATACAGTGGATAATTGATGGGTAAATGACTTGTTTGATTCCGACAGGTGATCAGTAGATACATAATTACTCATAGGATATTTCACTTTATTTTTGGGATCAGGCTCATAATTGGGTTTGGGTATACCTCGATTATGACGTGGAGGAAGACGTTGTGGTGGTGGGATGTCCAGGCCTGAAGACGATTGGTTATCATTAAGCGCTTGACTTGTTGGCTGACCTCGATGATTCTTCAATTTGTAGGTTCAGATCCGTTGTCGGCTCCTATGTCACTGGCCCCTCTGGTTCGATGTCATTCTGTGTGGCATCACTATTAGTCTCATTCGATATATCAACAAGATCTATAGTGACTGTGTCGGGGACTTCACTGTAGTCTAAAGCCTGAACTTCTTGCCTCCTCTCCCCCTGAAGTGAAGGCTCGGGTGGTGAATAATACATATCACACTCATGGAATGTCACATCCATAGTAACAATCATCTTTCTAGAAGGCGGGTGATAACAACGGTACCCTTTCTGGTGTAAGGCATACCCAACAAACATGCACTTCAGAGCACGAGGTTCTAACTTGCTCCGTTGGTGGGGATGAAGATGAACAAAGGCAGCGCATCCGAAGACACGAGGAGGAAGATTGGAACTAGGTGGTGAAGCAATAAGGACAGATAGTGCATCTCGTGGCGTCTTAAAATTCACCGTACGGGAGGGTACACGGTTGATCAAGTAAGCTGCAGAGATAAGAGCCTCACCCCAAAAGGATAGTGGTGCATGGGCCTCAATTAAGGAGGCACGAACCACATTGAAAAGGTGACGATTCTTCCGCTCAGCAACACCATTTTGTTGTGGGGTATATGGACAAGATGTTTGATGAGTAATCCCATGATGATCGAGAAACCGAAGAAGATCAGAATTCACATACTCACGCCCGTTATCACTACGGAGAACACGGATCGCATGTTATATTGAATAAAGAACCATTTTATGAAATTTCTGGAAGGCAGAATTCACTTCATTCTTTGATTTCAGAAGGGACACCCAAGTCATACCAGTACAATCATCAATAAAAGTCACCCAATGGGCACCACCGAGGGTAGCAATTTTAGATTGACCCCACACATCGGAATGCACCACCATAAAAGGAACAGAACTTTTACTGAAAGTTGGAGAAAAAGTACTACGATGACTGTGGGCCAGTTCACAAACATCACACTTAAATTGAGAAATAGTACACTTGGAAAATAAACCAGGAAAGAGTTTCTGCAAGTATCCAAAAGAGGCATGTCCTAGTCGACGATGCCATAACCAAATATCGGAAACAGACCCAGTCGGGGGCTTCTCCCCATGAGGACTTCCAACTGAAAGGGCTTGCATCAACCGCTGATTACTGTCTGCTTGCAAGTCCAAGTAGTAGAGCTGATCTCGTTTAGTGCCATAACCAATCGTCTTCCGAGTCTGGATATCCTTAAACACACAGGAAGAAGGCCAAAAAATGACAACACAATTGAGAGCAGCAGTTATTTTAGAAATAGATAACAAGTTATAGTCAAGAGAAGGAACAACAAGGACAGTATCAAGATGGAGGTTGTTAGTAAGAGAAATGGTGCCTTCCCCAATAACAGGAACGGAGCTACCATCGGCAGTAGTCACAATAGTTTGAGTAGAAGGATTTAAGGATTTAACCAGGTTAGAATCAAACGTCATATGTGTTGTAGCACCCGAATCAATTAACCATGTACTATTCGCAATGTAAGCGTAAACCTTTAAAGCCTTGCAGGTATTTACCGTTACTGAATGGAAGCGAGGGCGCCGCTTCCTCGGCTCAAGTTACGGATCATCCGGGCGCCAAAGAATGTAAGCTCCGGTTCTTGTTGGAACGCTGAAGTTACGTTACCCTTGTGTCCCAAATTCTCCGGGGCTACCCAATAAGTTCAAAGCACCTCTGCTTGGGGTGCCCGGTCTTTCCACAATGCTCACACTTGCCCGGATATCGTGGAGGAGCCGACGCCACCTGCATCGAACTACTAGGCCGAGTAGATGAGCCAGTGTGACCCTGTGGAGTACGGTTGCGAGCCACCATTGCTTCAGTCTTGTCTCCCTCAGCCTTCATAGCTTCCTTCCTATCAGACTCCCGACGAACATAAGCATAGGAGGACTGTAGACCAAGTGGGGGATCCTTACGGAGAATTTCACCACGGACTTGTTCATACTCATCATCAAGACCACCCAAAAACAAATAGACTCTCTGTCGTTCCTTGGATTCCAGGTAGATCTTGAGGTCTTTGTCACAAGACATGGTAATCTTGTTATAGTGATCCAGCTCTTGGAAAACTTCAGTCAACTCGCCAAAGTAAATAGATACCGGCCTGCCATGTTGTCTTAGACGATAAGCCTTCTGATTTAGTGTATACACCCGCACTTCATCATTCTCATCAAAGAAGGCTGTCTTTAAGGCATCCCAAATCTCCTTTGCAGTCGGTAAGCGGAGGTAGCGCTTCATGATTTCAGGCTTCATGGAAGAGAGGAGCCAACTCTTAACTCGCTGATCCTCAGAAAACCAATCCTCATAGCTTGGATCGTCTTCAGGTGGGGCTTTAATCGTACCCCGAAGATATCCCATCTTCCTCCGCCCAGCAATATGCATCTCCATGAGTGGAGCCCATAAATCATAGTTTTTTTCATCCAACACTAATCCAATATTAAAATTGGAACTCTCCGATTGAAGAACAACGCGAGGAGCATCACTAGAGTCCATTTTTTCTTTGATCTAATAAGCCACGAGAATGAGAGACAGAATGTGTGTAGTGTTTGCTTTGTTTTTTTTTTTACTTCTGTTTTTTTTTTAATTCAGGAATGATATATAAATATATATTTTTTTCCTTTTTTTTTCACACACAAAGTCGTCTCTCTCTATAAAGTTGCTGCTCTTTTGAAAGTGATGGGATGGCACTTAAATGCTGAGGGGATTGAGGTGACAGCTTCAAAGGAAAATTTTGAAAAACACAACTTTACAGTTGAATTTTTCAATACAACAGGCACAGTGATGTGACTGAAGGAGCTTTAGTAGCTCAAATGATCACCACCACCGACGGTGGGCTTCAACAGCTCCTCGCCGGAGGAACACCGCCCAGCTTCACCTCATTGCCGACGCCGAAAGAAAGACGCCGGAGCCACCGCCTTCCTCACACTTCGGCCGGGACAAATGGCCACCGCCTTCACCACACGGACGGCTACTTTGTCGAACAGCACCTCAGCTCGTCTTCCTGAAGCTCGCCGGAGCACAACACCTCTCGCTGAGCAGCACGACAAGGAAGCAAAGACTGCCGCAGATCTCGCCGTGAGAAGGTGCGCAGACTTCAAAGGCCACCGCTGGCGGGAGCTTCAAACCATATGCGGCAGCCAGCTGGCTTCGAGACCCCAGCAGCCACACAACGCCAACGCGTGAGACCTCGGCCTGCAAGCATCCTACAAAGACAGTTCATGAGCTCGAGCCTCTGTGAACTTCACGGACAGCACCAGAAGCTCAGGTCCGCATAGGGAGAAGCTGATGATAATGGAGGAGGCGGAGCTTTGCTCAGGCCTCTTGAACAGCAGTCGCCGGAGGTCGCCGGACCTTCGCCAGCTCTGATACCAAGTTGAACGGAGTCGTGACCGGAGATAGCCGGAGATAGATAGATGGAGAAGAATGAGCAGGCCTACAATGGCGGCTCTTCAAAGTGTATATTCAATCTCAAAAGAAAACCCTAACTTATACATGTGTATATATACAATAATCTAAATGGATTCAGGTAAAACATAACCCGACCCATTACCCGTTAAGGTTTACAACAGATGAAATTTTAGCAAAAGCTTGTTCATTTCAAAGCCAAGTTCAACGCAAATTCCTTGAGAACTATATCATATTGTTTTTAAAGGTGAGAGTTGTTGGTATAGTTCAATCGGCTCAATATGGTGTGTTAATTAAAGAGTATGGATCCGGTGCTGAATCTTTTAGTTTGGAAATTTTTGGAAGTCAGCATTTTCTAGTATTCTAAATAGTATATGTTATCTATTGAGCTTGACCATTGTTTTGATGTATGATGTGTGATTTTTCTAGTTTCTAGTTTAGATGTGGGTTTGTACCATTCCTAAACATCACTGCAGGTTCTTTTGTTTTCCTTGAAGTTAGAACCATTATATTATTACAAGATAGTTGTCTAAAACTCTGAAAATTGGATGTGTGGGTTTGTAAATGCAAAGACTTAATTAAGGCATTTGTAAATACTGATGGACAATGGATGACTAAGAGTAGCTTGACTTTTGTACCTATTATTTCTAATTTGAAGGGAATGTTGAGATTAAGAAAGAGACCTTCTTGAAGATTATTCTATATAGACAAACCGGAGAAATATGAATACAATTTTATGTGATTATTGAGATGTTTTAAAAAGGACCTTGACATGGCTTGAAACTATGAGATGAAATGATTCAAAGGCCAACATAATCAAAGTGTCTAGTATAGAACCTATGTACGCTTTGCATGTGTAGTAAATATATAGACATATATGCTTACAAATATATTACTAAGAGTATAAGTGTTCTATCTAGATCCTAACCTAGGGTTGCGAGTCACGACGAGGCTGCAACCAAGAATCTTTTAAACTACTAAATCACGTAGGCTCTCACACTCCTTGCTTTCTGTGAGTATTTCGAGCCGCTACTTTGCTTGTGACTTCGCTCCTATATCTCTTTGAGATAATGCTCATATATTTGAGTTGATTGGTTTTCCTTGAATATATGTCTTGGTTTGGCTTTCTATATCTCTTTGAGATCGCTGCTTGTTTATATATTCGAGATGCTTCGTTCCTTGGATATATATACATGCTATTCTGCATTTTCTGTTGGCACTCTGCTTCTTGTACATCTCCCACGCTTGCTCTCGATGCTGGGGTGGACCGATACCGAGACTAGGACGATGCCGTCACTGGGATGACACCGGGCTAGACCGATGTTGTTACTGGGCGATGTCGGGCTTGACCGATGCCAACACTGATTGGATGCAATCACTAAGACGACACTAGGCTGGACCGATGCTGTTACTGGGGCGATGTCGGGCTGGACCGATGATATTTATATTTTGAGGCGCTTGCAGGAGATGTATTTTTGGATGTTCTCAGATCTCTAGATATTTATTGTCTTCTCTAATTTGAGCTTTTTTGTTTGGCTTTGCTTACTACAGCTTCATTATTTATGCTTTTTCTTAGCAATTTGTTATTCTGGTTGACTTACCTTACACCATTATTTCTTTACATGAGATTTCACAGGGCCTTTCTTTTGGCTCATACACTTGGTTGATTTATTTTTTCGCGGTTATGATCGAGCAAGCTTAGGATCGAAGCGTAGGCAGGGGTCCTTCTGAGTAGTAGTTGCTAGTTTATTAATTTTATTTGAGCTTTGTGAACCTCCTTCCTCTGTATGAGAGACTTGTTATAGACTTTTTGTGTAGACATTCTATTTATGTATTCGTATGTTGTATGACACTAAGGGTAACAGAGTATTTCTGTGGATCATTTGGACTCGTACTATTTATTATGATATTTGAGTGGAGTTGTGACTCCTTAATATTATTCAGTATAATATCTGTATCAGGAATCTGAGGCCTTGCATCATGGAGGGGCTTGTCCCTCGCTTTGGAGATGCGCTTGATCTGTTTACATGCCCTCGGACCCTTGGGTTCAGGGTGTGACAGTTTAATGCCTATGATGATTCTTCTTCTTCTTCTTCTTCTTCTTCTTCTTCTTCTTCTTCTTTTTCTTCTTCTTCTTCTTCTTCTTCTTCTTCTTATTATTATTATTATTATTATTATTATTATTATTATTATTATTATTATTAATGCCGAGAATCGACCCCTTCTTGAGACCAGAACTAATTCAGAACAACTAGTGAGATTTAGTGATGAGTAATTCCTTGAGCTAGAAGTTGGGAGATGATTAGCAGTCGGAGATAGTATCGGGAGAGATTGTTCCTCTAAAGAGTCTGTTATCGCGCAATGGAAGTGACATGCGAGGGAAGTTTGAGGATGATCCCTGAACTCCCTAACGATCAAATTAGTCTACGAGATGGGAGAGGGAAGTTTTGAATAAGCATGGAGACAAGGATGAGAAACAAGGGGAGCACAAGGAGGGAGGTCAGCGCGAGAGTAGAGATGGCCGTTGGGAGATGAGAGAAAAGGTCCCCTTCTTCCCCACCTCTTCCTGTATTTTTATATTTTCCATGGTCGTTAGGCCATTAGGGGTTACTTTGGTCCCAAGCCACCCCTTGTTTGGATGCCAAGCGCCAACTCAGCGCCATATTACTCAAAACCTTCTAGGACCTTGGCGAAACTTCCGGCGTCTTCTGGAAGTCTAGTTTTACTGGTATTCTATTGGAGGATGCTCACGAGCACTTCTCCCTGAAAATTGTCGAAATTCCACCATATGTCCTAGTGTTGATTTCCGGACCACACCACGTGTCTCGTAAGAATTCTCCCATAACAGTATTATTACTACTACTACTATTATTATTATTAGAGGTAACATATAGTCCCTTCAAACTTCTGAAATCCCTATATATTCCCCATAATTTTCAGTATCCCCATATAGTCCCTCCTTTTCCAGGGAATTATTTTTCAGTCCAAAATGCCCACGGAAGGAGTTATTCTTTGTGGGAAAAGACCTTGCTGCCCTCCATTTTCTCTATCTCTCTCTAATCCTTTGTATATTTTTCTCTTCTCTCTCTCTCTCTCTCTCTCTCTCTCTCTCTAAACCTTTGTTTTCTACTCTTCTCTCTCTAAACCCCTCTTTTCTCTTCTCTTTCTATACCCCATGTTCTCTCTCTGAATCTCCATTTCTTCTCATTTTTTCTTTCTAACCCTCAATTTATTTCTCTCTTCTCTCTTCAAGCCCCTGTTTTTCTACTCCTATCTCTCTAATTCTCTCTCTCTCTCTCTCTCTTTTGTTTTTCTTATCTTATCTCTAAACCTTTCTTTTCTCTTCTCTCCCTAATCCACTGTTTGTGATGCGGTTCATGGAGCAAGCCATGAACGGTAAGCTGCTTCGGTTAGGTTGCACGGATGTCCCGCATCTACAGCTAGAGTATGTTGCGCGCATATTTGCAGATGGCTTCAAACGAACAGCTACACCGGGCACATGGAAAGTGATTGAAGCATTGTCAGAGAATAATGTCTAACAATCGACGGAATGTTTAACTCTCTACATAAACGTTTATTATTTTCTGTTAATTGTCTACTACTGGCAATGTATCTTTATTATCCGCTCGCATCTATTTACTATCTTATGTATATCTTTAACACTTGATGAAACTAGCCAAAATAAATTTAGTCTCATTTACATCCACTATAGATTCTTATTGTTTACTAGGTAAACATTGTCGTGTACTATAATACGGTAACTACTAACTCTTTGATATCATTTGCTTACTATCGTAAACTAAGTGCTTACTATCCTATACTAATTGCTTACTCTCCTTCTCTTGCAAGCCAGAAAGCACATAGCTGCAGTATGAGAGGCATTAAAAAGTAATTAATTGAAAAACAGGGATTGAAAAGTAACTCACGCTTCAAAGAAAAAGGAGATTTTGGGCGACAAGTACAAGGGCAATTCCGGGTTTTTGAAAAAAGTTAACAGGTAATGTAACAGGAGAGACTAAAAAGTAATTAATTGAAAATGGAATAACTGAAAAGTATATTTTTTAGTCAAAGGGACTGAAAAAGAAGAATCTAAACTACCAGGGAGTCTCTGTACGGTAATTTTTCCTTTATTATTATTATTATTATTATTATTATTATTATTATTATTATTATTATTATTTTGTATTCCTGGTTCTCACAGTTTTATAATTGTTGATAGGGGGAAAAACTCACTCTATTAGCATATACTGTTGAATTATAAAAGTCAGTCTGTTGCATGGTCAAACATACAATTCATAGGAGCAGACCTTATTCCCATGGTTTCATATTTAAGCATCAACTTCTCATCACATTCCAGTCTTAGTCAAACTTAGAGGCTTTGAGCAAAACCATTCTCAATAACTCATTGCTATAAATATATGGCCTTATTACACAAACCAAACCTTGTTACACAAACCAAGCTCTCCATTAACTCATTTTTCATCTTCAAATCAATAGCATCTAAAATTTGATAAGATGAATTCCATGAAGTTCAATGGTCAAGATCAAGCCAAGACGACTACTAGGAAACTTGACGGAAAGGGATGGCTTATTTTTATTTTTATTTTTATTTTTGATAAAAATGGATAAACCACATTCTTTTATTATAAAGCATAAGATTAACATAGTTTGAACCCCTTGTGGGTCCTAAAACGATAACATAACATAGATTGGCCCCCTAATTGTTTTGATACAATAGATTTGTGATAGCCCCCCTGAATCCCCATGAGACCCTCTCGATTCTCCGAAGCACTACTTTTTAGCCTCTTACTCCGCTTGGGTATCCTCAAAGTCCTTCCCTGGAGAAAGCTATCGGTCCTCTTCCCTTGTAAACGCTACGCTCCTCTTCATGATTGATTCCATTGCCATCAGCTTTGGCCGCTTGTATGTGTGAGCTGCATTAAACTAGGATAGTGGTCGCAAGTCAATGTCGTGGATTGTTTTCTTGAAAACACGTTGTTTATCATGAAAGCATCTCCTATTGCGCTCCAACCACACTGTCCACGTTATGGCCAGAGATAACAGGTTCCATCCCATACAGGTATTATTGGGTAAGAGGTTGGTGATGGCGGATCAGCCCCATAAATCTTATATTTGTGTGTGTGTGTGTGTGTGTGTGTGTGTGTGGTCGTTTCCTCATGTTCCTCACACAGGTTGTGAGATTTGTCTTTATTAGACAATGGTCAGCAATTGCAACCCAACATGTGATGTTTTTTTTAGTCAAAAGTTGCAGCCCTAGAAATCAAAATGTGAGGCTGTGCTTTTATTTGACTTCGCACAGCCAGCTGATCCATTTCATCCTCTATATAAGGAGCTCCTCTCCTTCTGAAGAAGCACACCCAAAAAGCTTAATAGCTTCAGATTTGTGAGGAGATTAGTGTGTGAGAATTCCTTTCCGTTAGGAGGATTCTTTTGTTTAAGTGGGAGAGACATAGGGTGTGAATAGTGTCTCTATCTTGTAATCTCCAGCTTTTGTCATAGTGAAATTCTCCTTCCTCTTGTAGTGGACGTAGGCCATTATAAGGCCGAACCACCTTAAATCTCTGGTGTCATTTACTGTTCATTTACTATTCATTTACTATTCACTCACTGTCACTATTCATATTTCGTGGTTAATTCAGTTAAATAGCACCCGATCCTCAACAAATTGGTATCAGAGCTAGTTTGTTTGTTATCTAACTGAATTTCGCAGAATGTCTACCACGAAGTACGAGATCGAGAAGTTCAATGGCAGAAATGACTTCAGTCTGTGGAGAGTCAAGATGCGGGCTTTGTTAGTGCAACAAGGTCTGTTAAAGGCCTTGCAAGGAAAAGATGCACTGCCAGCAAGACTGTCAGACGATGAGAAGGAGGAGATTTTGGAACGGGCACACAGCTGTATTCAAATTGCCTTTGGCGAGATGAGGTTCTAAGAGAGGTCGTGGATTTAAACATCCGGCGGGCTTATAGCTCCGGCCCTGAGTCACTCTTTATGACAAAATCTCTCACAAATCACTATTGATGAAAGCAACGACTCTACACATTTCCATATGAAAGAAGGTACAACAATTCTTGACCATCCGAATGAGTTCAATAGGATCATTATTGATCTCAAGAATATAGATTGTACTATTGATGATGAGGATCAAGCCCTAATTTTGTTATGTTCACTAACCACTTCTTTTGAGCATTTTGTTGACACAATGTTATATGGAGAGAGACTATCTCCATTGATGATGTCAAAAGTGCTCTTAACTCCAAGGAATTGAAAAGAAGGTTCTCAGAGAATCGGGTGAATATCAGTCAAGGCCTACTTGTCTAAGTAGACCTCGTGAGCGAGGGCTAGCAACAAAAGAGAGATCTAGATCTAAATCTAGAAACAAAGCCGTAGCGGTTTCTACCGCAAGAAGAAAGGGCACATGGTGAAAAGATCGATCAAGGCTAAAGCAAAACAAGATAAGGAGAAAACTCCTTCAAAAATTTTAATGCTAACATTGTTGAGGACAGTTTCGAAGCTGCTGATATGGCATTATTTGTCACTACTACAAGTTCTGATGATTCTTGGATACTTGACACTGCTTGTTCTTACCATATATGTTTTCGTAGAGATTGGTTCACCACTTTTCGTGCAACCGGCAAGGTGGTTCCTCCTTTAATGGGGAATAATACCTCATGTCCAGTCTCTGGCGTTGGTTCCATCCGTGTCAAGATGTATGATGGCATTATCAGAACTTTCAACAATGTTAGGTATGTACCTGATATGAGAAAGAATCTTGTTTCTTTGAGTCTTTTGGACCGCATAGGTTTCAAATACAGTGGTGATGCCGGTCAGCTAAAAGTTAGCAAAGGTGCGCTGGTGGTGATCAAAGGAAAGTTGGTCAACACACTCTACATTCTTCAAGGCAGCACAATTACAGGTACTGCAGCATCTACTTCCTCATCAAATCCTGATACAGATTCTACTCGCTTATGGCACATGCGCTTGGGTCACATGAGTGAACGAGGCATGAATATATTAAGCAAGCGTGATTTGTTGAACGGTCGAAAACCAACAAACTTGACTTCATGAACATTGTGTGTATGGCAAACACACTAGAGTCAAGTTCAAGATCACGTTGTATAGGACTAAGGGCGCTTTGGATTACATCCATTCGGATGTTTGGGGCCCTCGTGATTCATTCCCCGCCAAAGCGTAGTTCTCGATATATGTTAACTTTTATCGATGACTACTCTAACATGACTTGGGTGTACTTTCTGAAGCAAAAGAGTGAAGTTTTCGACATCTTTAAGCAGTTGGAAGACGCTTTTATCGAGAAGCGTACCGGGAGGAAGACTGCCGCCTCGTAACCGATAATGGTATGGAATACTGCAAAGGTGAATTTGATCAGTTCTGCAAAAATGAAGGAATAGTGAGACACCGCACTGTGAGATATACACCACAACAAAATGGGGTTGCGTAACGCATGAATGTGACTCTTTTGGAAAGAGCTCGTTGCATGTTGTCCAATTCAGTTTGTCTAAAACCTTTTGGGCTGAAGCTATTAATACTGCTTGCTATTTGATTAATAGGTCTCCGTCAACTACTATTGATAGTAAAACTCCTTTTGAGGTATGGTCCTGTTCTCCTCCCGATTATACTTTTCTAAAAGTATTTGGTTGCCCTGCTTATGCTCATGTTAATGATGGTAAACTTGAGCCTAGGGCAAAGAAATGCATATTTGTGGGATATGCATCAGGGGTTAAAGGTTACAGGTTGTGGTGTACAGATCCATCATCCCCTGGTTTGATTATCAGCAGAGATGTCAATTTCAATGAGTCTGCTCTGATAGACCAAAGGAGTATGTCTGACGAAGCAAAGGACCACGGTGTTATGAAGCAGGTGGAGCTTGAGGTGGAGCCCTCAAGACAAGTGCATGATAGCACTTCAGTACAACCGTCAAGTGAAGAGGTACATGATTCTTCTGATGATGTTTCAGATGTGCCTTATGAGGAGCAACCGTACAGCATTGCTACTGGGAGAGAAAGAAGACAGATTAGAAGACCACAGAAATATGCAGATTTTGCAGAGCATTATTCTGATATTACTACTCATGCTTTGGCTGTGGGAGATAACCTTGAAGGTGATGAACCTACCAGTTATCGTGAAGCTGTCTCTAGTGATGAAGCAACTCAGTGGTTAGCTGCTATGGGTGAAGAAATTGAGTCTCTTCACAAGAACCATACGTGGGATCTGGTAAAACCGCCGAAAGGTCAGAAGATTGTTGGTTGCAAATGGGTCTTCAAGAAAAAGGAAGGAACTCAAGGGGTTGAAGCACCAAGGTTCAAAGCACGTTTGGTTGCCAAGGGCTATAGTCAGAGAGAAGGCATAGACTTCAATGAGGTATTCTCTCCTGTTGTTAAACATAGCTCTATACGTGTATTACTTGCCATGGTAGCACTGCAGGATTTGGAGCTTGAGCAAAATTTTGATGTTAAGACTGCTTTTCTACATGGTGAGCTCGAAGAACAAATCTACATGCGTCAACCTGAAGGTTTTATTGAAGTTGGAAAAGAAGATCTTGTTTGTTTGCTGAAGAAATCATTATATGGTTTGAAGCAATCTCCAAGACAGTGGTACAAGCGGTTTGATACTTTCATGGGTACACATGGCTTTAGTAGAAGCCAATATGACAGTTGTGTATATTACAGAAAGTTGTCTGATGGTTCTTTTATTTATTTGCTTCTCTACGTTGATGACATGCTTATTGCTTCTAAAAGCATGTTTGAGATCAACAGGTTAAAGACTCAGCTGAATGGTGAATTTGAGATGAAAGACTTAGGTGCAGCAAAGAAAATTTTGGGCATGGAGATTCACAGAGATTGGAAAGCAGGAAAGCTGTTCTTGTCTCAGAAAAGGTACATTGAGAAAGTACTTGAACGCTTTGGGATGCAGGATTGCAAACCGGTGAGCACTCCATTGGCTGCACACTTTAAGCTTTCAAAGAAGCATTCACCACAAACTCGGGATGAGAAGGAGTACATGTCACATGTTCCATATGCTAGCGCTGTCGGGAGCATTATGTATGCTATGGTATGTACTCGTCCTGATATTTCTCAAGCTGTCAGTGTTGTTAGCAGATATATGTCTGATCCCGACAAGGAACATTGGCAAGCTGTGAAATGGATACTACGGTATCTAAAAGACACTACTAATATTGGTTTGGTATATGATGGTAGTTCTAGCTCTACTATTGATGTTGTTGGATATGCTGATTCTGACTATGCAGGTGACTTGGATAAGTTGAGATCTCTTACAGGTTATGTGTTCACTATTTCTGGTTGTGCTATCAGTTGGAAAGCAACATTACAGAACACAATTGCTCTGTCTACAACTGAAGCTGAGTACATGGCTCTTACAGAAGCAGTGAAGGAAGCTGTCTGGCTGAAAGGTTTGGTAGGTGATCTGGGTTTACAGCAGAAATCTACTGTTGTATTTTGTGATAACCAGGGAACTATTGATCTATCTAAAGATCAAATGCACCATGAGAGGACCAAACATATCAATGTCAGATATCACTTCATCAGAGAGATCATAGGCCAAGGTATTGTTTCAATCGAGAAGATTGCTACTGCAGACAATCCAGCAGACATGTTGACTAAGCCACTTGCTACTATCAAGTTCAGATATTGCCTGGACTTGATTGGTGTTCGAAGCATATGAGATACCTCTTGGCGGTTGAGGAAGAGAAGGAGTTTCACTTGTCGCTTTGTCTAATTAAAGCCAAGGTGGAGATTTGTGAGATTTGTCTTTATTAGACAATGGTCAGCAATTGCAACCCAACATGTGATGTTTTTTTAGTCAAAAGTTGCAGCCCTAGAAATCAAAATGTGAGGCTGTGCTTTTATTTTACTTCACATGTACCACCGATCCATTTCATCATCCTCTATATAAGGAGCACCTCTCCTTCCTCAAGAAGCACACCCAAAAAGCTTAATAATAGCTTCCGTGATTTGTGAGGAGATTAGTGTGTGAGAATTCCTTTCCGTTAGGAGGATTCTTTTGTTTAAGTGGGAGAGACATAGGGTGTGAATAGTGTCTCTATCTTGTAATCTCCAGCTTTTGTCATAGTGAAATTCCTCCTCTGCCGCCGGTGGACGTAGGCCATTATAAGGCCGAACCACCTTAAATCTCTGGTGTCATTTACTGTTTATTTACTATTTATTTACTATTCACTCACTGTCACTATTCATATTTCGTGGTTAATTCAGTTAAATAGCACCCGATCCTCAACACAGGTAGGAGGCGGACCTAGTTCCATTCCAACCATGTTTCCTTAGATTGTCTTGGGTGAGGATTTTGTTATCCAACACTAGCAAGAAGAATGCCTTGATCTTGTTGGGGTATGGTAGTTTCCAGAAGTTTCTTTGTGGTGTTAGCTTCCAGCTTCTTTTGTCTTGTTATATTCCCTGAGTTTCGTATAACCTCCTGTTAAGCTGTTCCATTTATCTTGTTCCTTCCTTAGTGAGCGGGCCCTCCAAATGTATAGAGTCCCCTTTGCCCAGAGACCATAGCTATTCCTGAATTGTGTGCTCCTTCCTTCGGGCCATAGAATATAGGCAAGGGAATGTGGTTTGCGGTGCTTGTCCATCCAACCAATTGTCGGGATATTAAAAGAATGTTTTCCCTCTTCCCACCTCGACGGTCATGTTGTGTAATAATGCTTCATTTTGCTGTGTGACCCCCTTCCAAAAGAATGATGCGTGCAGAGTGGCCGGGATATGGGGATCAAGCTCACGTTCTCCGAAGGGATGGCTTATGTGCTAATGGTAGCAGCTCTCTTTGTCACATATCTTGTTCATTGAGAGACTATGAATGATATCATTTTTTATTTCTTGTGTAATATTCTTTTCTGGTTTTTGAAAACCAGAATCTTTATTTTGTATATTTATTGACTTTTCATTCAGAACAAGTGAACAACTTGTATTATTTTAAAAGAAATTATTCATTACTCCTTAAAGGAAAGTACTATCAGAAAGAAGTAAGATCTGGAGGAAGGAATTGAAAATTGGAATTTTGTTTATTAATTACAAGCTAAATAGGTCTTATTTAGAGACCTTGAAAATTACATGGTAGAAGTAAAGAGTAAAACAAGTATCTCAAAATATTTAGAATTAATTAAGAATAAGAAAAATAAAATATAAATAATCATAATGATAATCATAATTATGAGATTGTGCCTATCTTTAACTTGATTAGCATCCCTTAAACCAACCTGAATATACTAAACATTTTCCTTGACCTATGGAAAAATGTTGGCTTTCAACAGCTATATCAATATATTAGCAACATGCTCTTCAAATTTACAATACTCAACTTTTATTTTCTTCTCCTCCACTAAATTTCAATATAACGATACATAATAACAATGTGCCTGCTACTTCTATGGAATACTAGATTCTTCCACAAAACAAGAGTTGATTTGTTTGGGATAATATAATAGGTGGGTACTGTACTATACTCTTGCTTCATTTTGGGCACTGAGCTTCAATTTGTATCATTTTGGTTACTCAACTTCGATTTCATTTCATTGGGTGGGTACTAAAAGAATCCCGACGTAATACCTTGCCTGATTTGTCCATGTGGCCAACTTACTGCCATGTCATACGCCACGTGGACAAGTCAAATGAATGATCGGGAGAAGGGAGACAAATTTGGTGTATGACTTGTCCACATGGCGTATGACGTGACAATAAGTTGGCCACGTGGACAAGTCTAGGAAGGAATTATGCCAGAATTCTCTCACTACCCACCGGGTGAAGTGAAATCGAAGTTAAGTAACCAAAATAATACAAATTGAAGTTTAGTGCCCAAAATGAAACAAGGGTATAGTACAAAGATCTACCTGTGATATTACCCTGATTTGTTGTCACACTTCGTCACTATTGATGCTTCTATTTGTGCTACAATTCTACAAGCACATTAATTAATAGCATAACATAATTACATGTGTAGAAAATAATGTTGGGTAATATATCTTGCTTCTACAGTAGACAATGCCTCAACCTATTGTTTCCTTAATGATCCAAAGAAAACTCCTAATCCAAAATTAAAAGCATACACATATCTATTCTTCCTTTCCATAGTATCACCTCCCCAATCACTATCTTTATATCCTACAAGCTAAAAGTTTTCATTGAAAAGTAGAATATACCATCACCATTAATAGAACTTAATTTTGATATACCATACAATTCTCTTTGCTACTTGCAAATATGACTACCTATGAGTGATGCATAAATCCAAACACTGTATGCATTGTCAGGTCTTATAGATGTCAAATAGCATAGACTACCTACTAGTTTATTTGTGGGATTGATATTTGCACCACCTCCCACATTTGTTAGTTGCAGTATTTCCTCCATAGGACCGCAATTTAGATTGCACTTAAACATCTTGAACCTGCCAAGGGCATCATTTGTATACTTTTTTGAGAGATAAAGATACCCTCATCTGATCATATATGTTACTTCAATTTCAAGAAAATATGATATAATACAGATTTCAGTCAACTCAAACTCTTTGATTATAGCCTCCATGAAACAATAATCATTTTCCTGACTACTACTATCTCCTAGGCTCGCTGGCTCTCTCTATCTACTGCTATTCTTCCGCAGATTTGTAGGAGATGATGATGCGTATGTTGTAAAATCACTTCATACGTCGTCCGGTGATATCTATAGTCCAGGGCTTCCTTCAAGACAATTGAGATCTTTTCCCTCTTGGTGATGCCTTCTCGGAGATTCGTGATAGTCTCAAGGTAAAGACTTTCATCTTTCCTTATCTTGCATCATATCACTATCTAGTGTGACCAAAATATGATGGCCTTTTAGTTCATCTTGAGCTTCCGGCACGGTGGTCTTCTCAGTAGATCATCTGCCCTTCAGTTTAATCATCTGGCGATGGTCACGGGTGTCTTTCCTTGGTTCTTTGTGTTATGGTCTTCTCTGATAATCACTTACTCGATGATCTAAACTGCTGCACAACTGGCAGGTGATGGCACTTCTACATTCCTTCGTGAGGTGTCCCTCCCTCAGGCTTAGGCATTGCCCACAAACTTCCATGGAGCTTGATGGGTTATGGATGGTTGGATATGAGCAACGTGTCGCTGCACTGGTAGACGTTGATGATGTTGATGCTGTGGATGGGGCTCTTCTACGAGTGTTAATTTGAAGTGGACCTTTATACAACCTTCGTTGTGAGAGCTGGAGCTTTGATATCCACGAGGTGTCATCGAGGCCAATGTGATGAAAGTCTTTTGACCTTGGCGTAGCTTAGTCAATCTTGTCATGGGTTGTTGGTAGTGCCGGTAGGCTTTAGAGCATGCCCCCATTGAGGAGTGGTATCTTAGACAGCTCCGGTCCCTAGAGGTACCTACCTCTTCCACTCGCACACCATTCATGGTGCAGTCATGGTTGGAGATCCTTCATCATCATGCGACGATGCTTAGGAGAGATTAGTTTTTTTTTAGAGCCTCTTTTGTTCAATAAACATTAATTTATTAACAGTGTTATGTATTGGCTATGGTACATCTTTACATATTAATAATTTTACAACCACATGAAATCACTTCGTAGATGACCAAATATATGTTGGAATAGATTAAAAGATGTACATGTGGCAGTCAAAGAAGAAGGCAAGGATTGGGTCAAATCAGTTATCTATCTTATAGGTTAGTGGTTGGTTTATCTAGTACGTGTCTATGTGCTTTGTATTGAAGTTGTATTAGTTATCTATCGTATGCTTTGTTTTGTATCTTCTTCCAGTGAATAAAGTTATCTGTTCTTATTCTCTGTCCTCTCTGAAATCATACTTAAGAGTTATCTTTCTCCTTTAATTCCATCAATCTGGTATCAAAACTGAGTGAATGTCCTGGTATCAAAACTAGGACATTGACTTCCTAACACTGTCCTGGTTTAATGCAGCGCACACATCCAAGAAGCCGAAACTGGTGGCAATGGAGTCGATCGTCAAGAGAAGTCTTGCATTCACAAGGGATGAGGAGCAACAACTTGTACCAGGGAGGGACTTTGACGACACGCAGGAGGAGTAAGGAGCGACACAGAGATACCCCCGCGCATTGAAAGGGGTTAAAGGGATCTATCAACAATCCCCTATTGTACCAAACTAATAGGGGGACAACCTCCACTAATGTAAAAGAGCCCAAGAAGGGTTCACCCTATGTTAACACTCTGCCCTTCTTTTTAATAAAAAGAATGTGGTTTATCCACTTTTATCAAAAAAAAAAAAAAAAAACTGAGTGAAAACAACCATATATTCCATGACTTCCACCCACAATGCAGTGAGTATATCTCAGCCAAGCTTACCGATTTCAACGGTGAAAATTGCAAGTTTTGGAGCATCAAGATGAAGACATTATTGAGGTCTTAGGACTTATGGGACTTAGTGGAGAATGACTTTCCCGAACTTGATGAGGAGACCCAGTTGAGAAAGAATAAGAAGCGGGATTCAAAGGCGTTGTTTTTCTTCAAAAAGCAGTGCAATTAGATGGTGTTTTCTCGCATTGCATCGGCATCCACGTCCAAGTAGGCATGGATGATCCTTTGGACAGAGTTTGAAGGGTCTTTGAAAGTCAATCTTGTGAAACATTAGACATTGTGGCATGAATTCGATGTTTTGCAAATGAAAAACAATAAAGCAGTTCAAGATTTTATGTCACGAGTGATGGCTATTGTCAACCAAATGAAAACTTATGGTGATCCTATTGCTAATCATATGGTAGTAGCGAAGGTGCTACGGAGCTTAGCAACTAAGTTTAATCACATTGTAGCTGCGATCGAAGAGTCGAAGGATCTAAACACCTTATACATTGATGAGTTGAACTTCTCGTCGCAGGCTCACGAGTCAAGGATTAATAGGTCCATTAAAAAATCGGAAGACAAGGCAATATTTCAAGTCAACAGAGAACATTCTTATACAAAGGATGTTTACAAGCACCATGGCAGAGGACGAGGCAGAGATGTATTCAGAGGAAGAATGCGTGGCAGAGGTAGAGGAAGAAGTGGTGAACAATGACAACCATTCAATGAACACAAGAACTATTAGAGTCATATACAATGTCATTACTGCAAAAAATTTGGGCACATTAAGGCTGATTGCTACTAGCTCAAAGACAAAGGTGTCAATTCGACTGAAGAACATGAAACTAGTAATCTCTTCATGGCAAATTGTAGGTCTACTGGTGAAGAAGAAAGTTATGGCTTATTGACTCGGGGTGTTCAAATCACAGACTAGGGAGAAAGCTTTGTTCAAAGAGCTAGATTAAACTAGAAAAATTACAGTAAGACTGGGAAATTATAAGGAGATTCGAGTTGAAGGGCATGGGATTGTGGCAATCAATATCTCTCCTAGCAAGGTAAAACTCTTGCATGAAGTCCAATTTGTTCCAAACTTAGCACATAACTTGCTCAGTGTGGGTCAGTTAATATCTAATGAGTACCCCATTCTGTTTGAAAATGAGATTTGCATCATTAGAGATAAAAAGTCTGGACAACAAGTGGCCAAGATATGCATGACTGAGAATAAAATGTTTCCCCTTGATGCTGCATATGTGGAGAGTCTGAACTTAATCACACACAGTTACAAAAATTCAAACATGTGGCATCTGAGGTATGGACACCTCAATATCAACGGTTTGAAGCTTCTCAGACAAAGGGAAATAGTAAGAGGATTGCCTCCTATAGAAGACATAGAAGCTTGGAGGGAATTTCTACTTTCTTTTATTCACGGATGATTGCACCAAAATAAGTTGGATTTACTTTCTCAAGCTCAAGTCAGAAGTCTTCGATAATTTCAGAAAACTCAAAGTAATGGTTGAGAAGCAAAGTTGTTGGAAAGTAACAAACTATAGTCCCACATTGGATATGAGAGGAAAGTTAGAGTGGAATATAAGTGGGAACACATTCCATAGTAGTGAGGCCTTTTGGGTTAAGCCCAAGAACAAAACCGTGAGGGTTTGGGCGCAAAGCGGATAATATCACTACTAGTTTGGAATGTAGGGTATCCCAAAAATATTAAACATGGTATCAGAGCTAGTAAGTCGCTTAATCACACACAAAGTAATCCCGGATCAAGACACCCCCCTCAAAAAAAAATCGCATAAGCCTCATCACGTTCGACGCAGCAAGGCATGTCAACAAGAGGCCTCCTCGACCTTGCAAGCCGGAGGCCTCTAACCTGATAGAGAGTTGAAAAAAAATGTGGCCCTAAGTTTGAGGGGGAGTGTTGAAAAGTAACAAACTATAGTCCCATATTGGATATGAGAGAAAAGTGAGAGTGGTATATAAGTGGGAACATATTCCATAGTAGTGTAGGCTTTTCGCTAAGCCTCGAGAACAAAACAAATGTGAGGCTTGGGCCTAAATTGACAATATCACTACTAGTGCTAAAATGTAGGGTATCCCAAAACAATTCAACAAAAGTGGCTACTTTATCAAGATAATTTGCACAGACAGAGGAGGGGATCATAATTCATGTATAATGAGTTCAAAGAATTCTGTGAGCAACATGGAATACATCACCAACTTACGCCTTCCTCATACACCTGGAGCAGTAATGGCTCATGGAGAGAAAAATCACACCGTGGTGTAGATGGCACGGCGCATGTTAAAGGAGAAGCATTTACCAAACAAGTTCGGGCGGAGGCCACTACCATCGCAGCTTTACTTGCCTAACATTTCTCGAACTAAGGCTGTATTAAATCAAACTCCACATGAAGCTTGGAAAGGTATGTTGCCCTCAGTTAATCACTTGCAAATTTATTGGTGTATTGCTTATTCTATGATTAACTCACAGTAGCACAAAAAGTTAGATGCAAAATCTGAAAAATTCATCTTTATAAGTTATTGTATTTAGTCAAAAGCCTATAATTTGTACAATCCTATTACTGAAAAAGTTGTGGTTAGTAGAAATGTAATTTTTATAGAAGATGCAGGTTGGAGTTAGTGTAACAATGCAGATGAAAATCAAGAGATTTCACTTGAAGGTCTTGGAGATACAACATCAACAAGCAATTCAACTTCTTGAGAAGCTTCATTATCTTCCCAAACACAAACTCATGGGAATGCAAAGATTTTTCCAAGCAATGTACCCATTTTCAAGCAGGAGCCCATCCTCTAGAAGTAGTCCATCTTCGAGCAGCAGTCAAGCTATAGAAGATAACCTTCCACTCAAGATGAGATCTTTGAGGGAAATATATGAAAAATTGTAGTTTTGCACTCAAAGTTGAAGATCCTCTTACCTATGAAGCACTACAAGAAAACATGCATTTTGCGACGAGCATTTCGCGGCGGTTTTCCAAAAACCACCGCTAAATTCAACATTAGAGGTGATTTCGAAGACACCACCTCTATATGCATAAACTTTCACGGCGGTTTTTGAAAACCGCCGCTAATTGTTGAAATTTGGGGCGGTTTATGGACAACTGCCGCGAAATGCATACATTTAGAGGCGGTTTTAGGACAAATGCCGCTATTGTCATTTATATAGTGCCAGTTTAAAACCGCCGCGAATTGCATGAGAACCAATAGAATTTCATTTTTTTTTTTAAATGCCCGCCTTTTTTTTTAATTGGCACCATTCTCTCACATGATCTCAATATCTCTGTCGATGGATCAATCTCGGTGACCCCATCTATCCCTTTCGCCTCACGCCTCTCTCCTCGGGACGGCGATTCTATCAAGATCGGGCGAGTCTACCTCCATCTCGATGTCCATCTCTGTCCTCGAACACGAGATTGCGAAGCCGAAGAAGGTGGGAAGGGGCTGGGGGAGTAAACCTAGGGTTTCAGAGGTGGAGCCGAAGTTCGACTATGAGGACGAGACGGAGAAGATGACGTTGTTATTGAAGAAAGAACGGGATGACCTCCGCACAACGATATCTAAGCTCCAGAGAGAGGTGGGCATATATCGTATTTTCATTTTGCAAGTCCAAGCTTAGGGTTTATGCTTCAAACCAGAACCTCCGCCGTGACCCATCTCTTCTCTTTGAGGTTTGCATAGTTCTCCTTCTCCACCATCGCGCTTTCGGCCTTGAATTGCTCTTGCGATTAGGTTTTTGCTTCAATCTTTAGATTCGTCATCGGTATTAATCTTGTTGTTTTCTTTTCAGGTAATTAGAAGAAAGGAGCAATCTTTTCAAGGGTTCAAAGATGAGGTGAATGACTTGGTCTCGTTTTGTAGTTCCTATGATATTGGTTGTGTCGTATTTCCACTTTTCATGAAAAATTTATTGCTTAATGGTTTGTTTATCATCTATTTGTCTTGAAGTTAGACAGTGTGTGTTGATTGTAATGTCTTAGGAGAACAATATTTGATATGATCTGAGACTTTGTCTGACAAAATGTTAGTGATTTACTTGTGAATCATGACACTTCTCCTTTATTATTTTTTTATGTTGCCATGATTTGGTGTTGACCAACACTTGCTTTAAGAAAAGGGAATCACACTTGATTACCTTTAAGAATGGGGGTAATTGTAGCCAAATTGACTTTCTTGTTACGAGAAGAAGGGATAAATCTATTTGTAAAGATTGCAAGGTTATACTCCTAAGAAGCATTAACCACACAAATATAGGTTGGTGGTGTTGGATGTGAAGAAAAAGGGTATAGTAAAAAACGTAAAAGAGGGTTAAGCAAAGTAGGATTAGATGGTATGCTAAAAGGAACCAACCAATTAGTATTTAAGGATAAAATATGGGAGGAAGGAGGTACAAATGTGAAAGATGATGCAAACACCTTATGGAAGGAGATGTCGAAATCAGATTGAGAAAATAGGAATTGAGCTCCTAGGGGTCTCTAAGGGACTGGACCTCACCACAGGAATCATGGTGGTGGAATGAAGAGGTTCAAAAGGCTATTAAAGAGAAAAAGATATTGGTATAAGAAATTACCCATACCGAGGATGGAGAAGCCTTTGAAAAGTATAAAAAAGGCAAAAAAGGAGGCCAAGAAAGCTAAGCTAGCGAGGCTCAAGGTAAGTCCCTAGCTGATTTATACCAAAAGTTAGAGACACGAGAAGGAAAATGAAGTATACAAAGATAGCAAGGCTAAGAGATAAAAGGGAAAAGACTTGAACCAAATCAAGTGCATTAAGGATGAGTCTCTAGCGAGGTCTTGGCTGTGAGAGAATGAAATCAAGGAGAGATGGAGAAACTACTTTGATCACTTATTCAATGCAAGTCATGAGGATAACTTTACAGATTTTTATGCATCAACGATAGAAAGGAACTTTAGCTATACACGTAAGATCAGGCCTAGCGAAGTCAAGGAGGCACTGGGAAAAATGAATGCTGGAAAAGCTTGTGGCCCAGATGGTATCCCGATTGAAGTTTGGAAGTGCCTTGGAGAAGTAGGGGTAGAGCGGTTAACCAAACTCTTCAACTCTATTCTAAAAGGGGGGAAAATGCCAGACAACTGGAGAAAGAGCATTTTGGTTCCTATTTATAAGAATAAGGGAGATATTCAAAGTTGCACCAACTACCGTGGTATTAAGTTAATGAGTCATACAATGAAACTCTGGGAGAGGGTAATAGAGCATCGACTCAGGTATATCACGAAAGCGTGCCAGAGAACCAATTTGGTTTTATGCCGTAGATCCACAAATGTAAGCCATTTTCCTATTAAGAAACTTGATGGAGATCTACGAGAGAAAAGAAGAAGGATCTTCATATGGTTTTTATTGATCTAGAGAAAGCATATGATAGGGTACCAAGACAAGTCCTTTGGTCGGTATTGGAGAGGAAAAACATTCATGTAAAATATATAAATATTATTAAGGATATGTATGAGGGAGCGGTTACAAGTGTGAGAACAAAGAGGAGGCTTATACGGAGGAGTTTCCTATAACATGGGTCTACATCGTGGACGGCCTACTGAGCCCATACTTGTTTACCCTAGTGATGGATGAATTAACTAGTTATATCCAAGATGACATCCCATGGTGTATGTTGTTTGCAGATGATGTTGTCCTAGTAGATGAGACTAGAGATGGAGTAAATCAAAAGCTAGAATTATGGAGAAACACTTTAGAAAGTAAAGGCTTTAGGTTAAGTAGGAGTAAGACAGAATATATGCATTGTAATTTTAGTTTAAGTAGGAGAGATGAAGGAGAAGTGAAACTAGGGGGGGTGGTAGTGCCTAAGGTTAACCATTTTAGGTATTTAGGTTCCATTTTCCAGGATGATGGGATGATAGATGAAGATGTAACCCATAGAATCAAAGCTGGATGGTTGAAATGGAGAAGTGCTACGGGGGTGTTATGTGACAAAAAGATGCCTAATAAAATAAAGGGAAAATTTTATAGGATCGGCAGCTAGACCGCCATGGTATACCTGGAGCGAAAGTGTCAAGTAACCAAAGTTCAACATATGCATAAGATGAATGTGGCGAAATGAGGGATGTTAAGATGGATGAGCCGTCATACAAGATTGGACAAGATTAGAAATGAACACATTCACGTAAGGTGCATGTTGCATCAATTGAAGATAAAATACGAGAAGAGGCGCTTAAGATGGTTTGATGACGCACGGAGACCCCTGTGTGCTCCAAAGGAAAATGTGATAGTTTAGTTGTCGAAGGTAAGAAGAGGGGTAGAGGTAGGCCTAGGATTACGTGGAGAGAGGTGGTGTCTAAGGACCTACGTATGTTAGATATTGAGCCAGATCTTGCTTTTGACAGAGCGACATGGAGACAAAGAATTCATATAGCCGACCCCGCTTAGTATAGCATTACCGATAAGTCGGCTAAAAGGTTTACCTTCATTAGCTTAGCTTTGTTTGTAGGGATACTGTCCTGCTCCTAACATCCCAATCTCTCATAGAATTATTTGTTATTATTATTATTTATTTATGTATTTTTATTTTTTATTTTATTTCATTTTATCTCAGTTTATTTCATTTCATTTTATTTTATTTTTTTATTTTATATTTGAGAGCGACATGAAAACAGAGGATCCATATAGCCGACCCCATCTAGTATGGGATTAAGGCTTAGTTGTTGTTGTTGTTGTATATTTATTATTTCAAATAAGAAGTAATCATGGATAAACTTTATTTTTGTGTAGAATGTTTATTTGGTTATGAATACTATTGAAGTATCTGAGTTTTTGTGCATAATTTTTTACTGAATAGCACCTTATGGAGTATACTTTATTCAAGTAATCCATCTATTAGGCAGCATAGATGATATGCACTTTAAATTGTTTATTGTTTGACCTGTAAATGTGATTTTGTTTATCTTTTTCTTGTTTTTGTCATTTTTTGTAAGCTCCAGAGTGATGTGTTGAGAGAGGCCATCACTCAGGTGGTTGGTGATGCAATGACAAAGGAGAGGGACTTCACAGAGACCATTGAGTTACAAATTGGATTGAAAAACTATGACCCATAGAAGGATAAGCGTTTTAGTGGCTCTGTGAAGCTGCTACATATTCCTCGGCCAAAGATGAAAGTTTGCATGCTTCGTGATGCTCAAAGATGTGGAAGAGGTATACCGTGAATGGTGATTTTTGCTTGAACTAAATTATCTCGCAGCCTTTACATGGAGGTTTTACATTGAAACGTCACGTTAATCATTTTGTTAATGTTGACTGGTATCTTAATGTTTGTGCCTGGCTTTAGGCCCTATTGTCTTCTTTTGACATGGTTATGAAAGACTGGTATGTCATGTACAACATTAAATAACATTGATGTTGTTATTTGCTGCATGACCAAAAAATGAATCAGCCTTTGAGATGGTTCACTTCTGCGCGTACCGCCAAAAGTTGTAAAGTCCTGCTAACTTGTGATTGTATGCTTTATTCTATATTTCTCGTTCTGGTTGTCGTTATTGAGGAATAATCTTTGCTTTGTTTTTATGTATCCCTTCACTTTATCAGCTGTATTCATCAATGCTTTGAATATAACTGATGTCTGCTTGTATCTGCCAGGAGACCATATATTGGGATCCATACTTGTGAATTATCTGCTTAGAGAGGGAGCTTTAGTTTGTAATTATTTAGACCATTTTCAATAAAGTGTATTTTATTTTATTTTATTTTTGTTTCTGTATTACAATATGTCAGAGATGTACTGGTAAGTGGATCCATCTTGTCTGTTGTAGTGATGTTAATGCAATACTATTAACTTGTGCTGCATTCTCATGCCCTAGTTTAGAAGTTTTTGAGATGCCTAAGGTATGTAAAGTCTGTTCAATGGGAGATTGAACTACTTGGCTTTGAAATGCCTAAGGTATATAAAGTCTATTTATATTTCCTTGAAGAGGGTCCCTGACAATGTTGATCAGTTGTTTTATTCCCCGCTTTTATATCCTACATTTTTTAAAAAAGAATATTTACATATTTATATGTTTGGTTATCTTTCAATTTGTGGATCGAATTGGTTTAAGCTTCCAAAGTATAATGGATGAAGTAGATAAAATAAGAAGCACCGTAGATAACATTCATTTGATTATCTTTGAGAAGCTTTTCCTTTAGATTCTTGGTTCATTTTTCTTGTATCAAGTAGTCCATACTTCCAAATAACTCAAGTTGTTTTGCGGTTTATGAATTGATTGAGGAATGCCATATTTTATTAGAGTACTTAGCAATAGCTATGATTGGTTTGAGTGGGGAATGATTTTCATTTAAACATTTGTTACAGTTAATTTGTAAATACATACTGCTAATGGATGAGAAAGAAAAAATCTTTTTGAATATTGACCATATCAGGCCAAGGCATTTCTATACTTAATTTAATTGCTTGTTAAGTATAAAAATCTTTTTGAAGATTAATTTCACTGTTGTTTTTTAAGTTTTTTTTTGTGATATTTATTGCGTACCAATTCTTCATCGACCAATCAATACTTTCACTTTTGGAGAAAGTGATGATACTTAATTGCATAGTTTTCTTTGCAAGGTAACAGGCTATTCAAAGAAGGAAAGTTTGAACTTGCTAAAGCACTCACCATGGTTTAGATTTTAGTTTGAAGTCACTTGATTTGCATGTGCGTTCTAATGTTGGCTTCAATCAGCTTGTAAAATCATCTATGGATATAGTGGTTCTTTGTTGGTGTAACAAACTGTGGTTTTCAAAGCACATATAATTGACTTTTTATTAAAGTCATACAGTACTGATTATGAAATTACACATACCACAAGATCTTTAGTTTAGATTTTCAGAGATTAGGTACATTCCCATACTTAAATCTGAAAATGAAATTATTTTATTCATCAATTTTATAGTCCACATCTACTCAAAGCCAACTATACACTTAGCCGTTACGTCAATCTCCAGATCCGTACCACTCCAAGTCAATTAGGTCGGCTACCCTGATCTGTTCCTGTACACTGAAATGGTGGGAGTTGTTAGCTAAAACTAGCCCAGTGAGATACTAACATCGCACCAGGGTTCATTATAAAAATAATAGCTTGTATAACATATATTTGTCAAAACATAACAAAATTCATTCTGGTCATACGTGCATAAATCTTAACATAATCATGTAACTCGTGTAAATCATAAATATATCAATCACACATAGTCCGTATGTACCCAATCTCAACAAAGACTACCCTGCTCATACTTTCATTAACATTACCAAAATTCTCCCGATCAAGATACATTAAACATAGTGGTCCCACGGACCTAAGCCCCGACATAGGCATGTTTCAACCTGCGATACAATGACTTAGACACGTGATTAATATACACCTACGAAACATAAAACGTTGGCTCTACTAGGAGCAAATATACGTACATATCAAAAATATAATTTTTCATAATTCATCGATAAAAACATCGATAAGCATACATTAAACATGGTGGTCCCACTAACCTAAGCCCCAACACAGGCATGTTTCAACCGGTGCACCGACTTGTATTTTTACCTGTGATTAATATACTAAACATAAAACGCTTGGCTCTACTAGGAGCA
This sequence comes from Dioscorea zingiberensis, assembly GCA_026586065.1. NCBI lineage: Eukaryota > Viridiplantae > Streptophyta > Magnoliopsida > Dioscoreales > Dioscoreaceae > Dioscorea > Dioscorea zingiberensis. Next base: position 21,712,187 of record CM048820.1, read on the forward strand.
AATATAATGCATATATTAAAAATACAACTTTTCATAATTCATAGATAAAAAACATTGATAAATACCCGATAAACATGTCAAAATACTGGAGTTCATCTGTAGTCAACTCATCCACTTTTCAAAATCCATCAATAAAAACATCGAGAAAAGTATCGGTAAAACATCCGATAATCAACTGGAGTTCATTTCTGCCAACTCACCGCAGTAATTCCTCCTACTTTGGTGGTGGTTCCTTCAAAATAATGTTTTGTGATTCCTAATTATCAGAGTATATGCATAAAATTTAAACGCAAGTAGAGTTCCCTCTAAATTAATTGCTAAAAAACATCATAAAAAATAAAATAAAAAACTCACTTTCTCTCTCTTCTCTTTCTTCTCTCTCTTTCCTTCTCTTTCTTCTTTTCTTCTTCTTTCTCTTATCTTTTCTTTCTCTTCTTCTTTTCCTCCTTTTCCTTCCCTTTTCCCTAACAGTCCCTCTCTTCCTTTTTTTTTTGTCTTTTCCCTCCTCCTTCCTTCTCTCTTTCTTTCCCTCTTTCTCTTCCTCTTTGCCTCTCTTACTCTCCCTCTATTCCTCTCTCTCTCTTTCTCCCTGGCTTGCCGTTTTATAAAGAAAAATAAATTTTTTTTGTTTTTTTTTCCTTAAGGTGAAGGTGCCATGAAGGAGCATTGATGCGCTGATAATTTTTTATTTTTTTTCTTTTTATTATCTTTTGAAGAAGCTTCTATGAAGCATCACAATTATTTATTTTTATTTTTATTTTTTCAAAATCAGGAAGCTTCCATGAAACATCACATTTATTTTATTATTTATTATTTATTTTCTCTCCCCTCTTTTTTTTTACCTAGATTTAACCCCCAAGCTTTTCCCATTTTACTCAATCCAACATTAATTTTTATTTTCATGTGTTTCATTAATTCAAAAAAATCCGGGCATCATAGTTGGACTTCTTCAACTTGTAAAATTTATACAATTTATTTCATATGCTTTTGTTTTAAAGATGTGTGAAAAAAAATATGTAAATATAACTTTATTTTAATTATTCTTGAATTCTCAATAAATTTTTTATTATTTTTTATTTGAAACGAATGGAAATGGTTTTAAATATTTGTATTATTGTAAAAAAAAACTTTTATAAAAAAACAAATAATACTTGAAAATAAAAAAAAAATTAGTTCTTTGCATCATGCTACGTTGGTATTCGCCGTGAAATGCCTTGCGACGTTGGTATTCGCGGCGGTATGCATTTGGCGGCGGTTATCCAAAATCGCCGTGAAATGCCTTGCGACGTTGGTATTCGCGGCGGTTTGTTAACCTCCGCCGAATGCGTTTCACGACGGTTTTAACCGCCGCTAAGTGTCTTTAAAACCGCAGCAAATCGCTTTTTTTCTTGTAGTGAAGAAGCAACAAAGAAGCAAATATGGCAGGATGCTATGAAGGAAGAAATAGCATCAACTCAAAAAATCAAACACGGGAGTTAACCAGCTTGCCTGAAGGAAAGAAGACTGTGGGACTAAAATTGGTCTACAAAACAAAATATCACCCAGATGGTAGTATTCACAAACACAAGGCGCGTTTAGTAGCTAAAGGGTATTTACTGCAGCAAGGGGTAGATTTCAATGATACTTTTTCTCTGGGAGCTCGGATGGAAACAATGAGAATTTTTATTGCACTTGCAGCTCAATTACAATGGTTGATCTTCCAACTAGACGTGAAGTCAACATTCCTTAATGGAGAATTACAGAAAGAAGTTTATGTACATCAACCTCAGGGCTTCGAAGTTGTAGGCAGTGAAGACAAAGTGTACAAGTTAAGAAGAACCTTATATGGTTTGCGACAAGCTCCGCGAGCTTGGTACAATAAGATTAATCAATATTTCATGGAGGAAGGATTTGAGAGAAGTGAATCAGAACCTACACTGTATAAGAAGATAAAGGCAAACAAGGAGTTATTGTTTGTGTGTTTATAAGTGGATGACATAATATATATGGGGTCTCTAAGCAGATGTTGGTTAATGAATTTAAAGAACGGATGATGCGTAAATTTGAGATGACAGATCTTGGTTATTTGCATTATTTTCTTGGATTGGAGGAAATACAAGAAGAGGGAGGCATCTTTGTGTCACAAAAGAAATATGTGGAGGCTTAAAAGATTTAACATGCAAGGGTGTAAGAAGGCAGAGACACCAATGAATACCAGTGAGAATTTGCAGGATATAGATGGAACAAAAGCTGTTAAAGCAAATCATTATCGAAGCTTGATTGGAGGGCTGATTTACTTAGTTCACACCCGTCCAGACATTGCATTCTCTATAGGAGTTGTTTCAAGGTTTATGAGCAAGCCTACAAAGCATCACTTCGGAGCAGTGAAAAGGATTTTACGTTATATTGCTGGTACATAGGACTTTGGGCTATGGTATAAACAAACTTCAAATTATCTGAATTTGTATTGTTACACTGATATTGATTAGGGAGGTTCGATCGAAGATAGACGAAGTACATCGGGGAATATATTCACTATCAGTTCAGCTGCAAAAACCTGGAGTTCAAGGAAGCAGGAAGTAGTTGCATTATCCACCACAGAAGCAGAGTATATGGCTGCAACCTCGTCGGCTTGTTAGGCAATCTGGATCAGAAGGATACTATTTGATATGGGCAAGAACAGAAAGAAGCAACAAAGATTCTCTGTGATAATAAATCTACAATAGCTATTGCTAAAAATCCGGCAATGCATGGTAGAATGAAGCATATAGAGATCAGGTTCCATTTTATAAGAAGTTTAATCACTGATGGCTTGATTAATTTGGAGTACTGCTGCACTAATGAACATGGGGCAGACATACTGACGAAAGCTCTCTCAATTCAGAAGCACACTTATTTCATATCATTATTAGGAGTGCACATCTTTAAATCTAGGGGGTCATGTGTTGGAATAGATTAAAAGCTATACATGTGGCAGTCAAAGAAAAGGATTGGGTCAAATCAGTTATCTATCTTATAGGTTAGTGGTTACGTTATCTAGTACGAGTCAATGTGGTTTGCATTGAAGTTGTATTAGTTAGGGAAAATTATCAAAAAGTTCCTGGCACTGTTTGTGCACTATTTGTTTTTATACCCTACTCACCCAAAACACTATTTATACTAAATCCCTACCCCCAATGACCTAAAGTAAAAAGCAAATAGTGCAGGGGTGTCCCGCTAATTATCAGTATTAGTTATCTAATATTGTATGCTTTGTTTTGTATCTTCTTCCGGTGAATGAAGTTATATGTTCTTACTCTCTGTCATCTCTGAAATCATACTTGAGTGCTATCATTCTCCATTAATTCCATCAATGTATATGTCAATATAAACAAGCTGTGTATACAAACAAGGGTATCAAGCAACCTTTGTCATGCTTCATATATACATTTCAATAGAAATCAAAAGAATTTTTTTGTGTACATTAGACAATGAAGTATACTACTGTATTTCATCAACAAAAGAATGTGTTTCTCTTGGCCTGCAGGTCATCATGGAATTCTCAATGAACAAAATAGGTGATGAAGAGTGCGACAAGCATAAGCACATAAGCTATCCCTTGATCAATAGCCCTCCCATCAATCATCCGAGAAGAAGATGTCGTTGCTTCCCCATAGGCAAGCTGTGTGAGTCCTGAGAAGAAGAAGGTCACGAAGATCAAAGCATACATCCTCATGGAACTCATTGCTAAGATTAATAAGAAAGAGAGAGATCTAGAGAGAGAATAAAGTGGGAAAAGAAAGTTGCTAAGGTTGAGAACTATGAGAAGAGATGAAGAGAGAGGATGATGGCTGTGGATTTATATACAATAGAAAGACCTATGGGATGATGAAAATGTGAAGTTTAGGTTTAGAAACCAGAAGGTCAACACAAGCTGTGATAGTTTGACAAAGAAACTATATATGTTTGAATGACATTGTCTTCAGGTTTTGTTTGACTTGTTATAATATTTAGGTAAGTCAATATTGAAACGCACTTGATGTGCTGCTGTGTTCCTGGGCTTTCCAAGAAGGAGCTCCTCATCCACGAGGGAATTGCAATGGAATAGAATGGTTTATTATCATTTTATTGGAAAACAAATAAAAATCAATGGATTTGACTAACAAACATAATATAATATTTATTTTTTATTTTTATTTTTTTCTTTTGAGAGATGTTGTTCGGACTTTGGAGACTGATGCATATGTTAAAATGAAATGAATATACAAAACCACCTGTGAATCTGTATTATTAAATTTAGAAATGAGCAAAATTAAAAGAGGGAAGGAAATTGAGCATTTGGTTATATTGTAGTGTATGATAAATGATGATTTTGCTCTTTATACAAATAATATAAAATTTATAATTATATTACTTGGTCATTTTTAAAGATCTCAATAGGGTAAATTGCTCCCATGGCCACAAAAATACTCGGGTTATAACGTTAAGGCCACAAAATAATTTTTCATATCATAAAAGTCATAAAACTTCACTCCGACCTCATGTAAAGCCAAAAGGGGCGAATCTCCGGCAAACTTACACACATGGCGTTGATGTGTCATTGACACGTGTCGAAGATGTCACATCAGCGACCACGTGATCGACACAAAATTGTTTTGTGCCGATAGCGTTATAATCATAATACTTTTGTGGCCATGGCATTATGGTCATGGTTCTTATTAGAGTTATTTATTTTTTACCCCCTCAAAAATTGCCAAATCATTTGTCGCCTCTCTACTTTTTAATAATAATACCCCATAACCCCTCCTTTATTTTTATTTTCCTTGCCACTCGAGTTACTTATCCCAACCAAAGGTTTTGAATAGTTTTTAAAAAACATTTAAAAAACAAAGTAAAAGACAAAAATACCTCTTCTTTTCATAATTATTATTTATCATGACTAATAAAAAATTAAGAAATTCTCAAAAAGGTTATAAGTAAATTATGTTTATTAAGAGAGCTACAAATAAATTTATATTAAATTTATAAAATATATGATTAAAATATATTTTTAAAAATTTTAATAACATACATTAAAAAAATTGTTTGTAAGATATTCAAAGTAAAACAAAATAATTAGATTTTTATTAAAAAAATATTTTTTTAGAATGAAAGTAATAATATATATATATATATATATATATATATATATATATATATATATTACCAACAAAATACACATTTAATTATTGGGAATAGAAATGGTGAGAAAAATTATTGAAAATGATATTATATACAAAAAGGGTAAAATTATCAATTTACATATATTATACCTTAGGTTTTATATTTAACCTAGGTTAAAGTATAAAACTTTAGTCAATGGGGTGGCAAGTAAAATAAAAATAAAGGAGGGGAGCCAAGTGATTTGGCTATTTTTGAGGGGTGGCAAATAAAAAAATCTAATAAGAACCATGACCATAACTCTATGGCCAGAAAAGTATTATGATTATAATGCTATGGCCACTAAACAATTTTACGTCAATGATGTGGCTATTGACGTGGCATCTTTGACATATGTCAATGACACGTTAGCGCTGTGTGTACATTTTTTCCGGAGATTCTCCCCTTTTGGCTTTACATGCGGCCGGAGCGAACTTTTATGGCTATTCTGATAGAAAAAATTGTTTTATGGCCATAGTGTTATAGCCTGAGTACTTTTGTAGCCATGGGTGCAATTTACCAGATCTCAATAGGGTGGTGACGTCATCAAACTATATTATTAAATTTAAAAATGTGTAAATTAATGAGGGAATGAAATTGAGAATTTGGTTAAATTGTAGTGTATAATAAATGTAATGCCCTGAAAATTTTCACAATTTAAATAAATTATTTTTTGGAGAAAACCACTGAGATTAATTAACACATAAAAGACACTAATCACTTTAACAACTTAATTATGGAAAATCAGGAGTTTATGAAATTAAAATCCGATCTCGCAATAATTTGGGCCCGAAAAGGCCGTATTGGGCTAGGCCAAATAGACATGAATAGTTGGAGATAGACTGAATAGGTTAATTCCGGATTATTAACTCGAAGAATTAATAAGTGTTAATCAATCTCAATTAATTGGTTGGCAATACGGGACAAAAATATGAGTTCCGATAAAGTATACTTGGCGGGTCAAAAGCCGGAAGACTAGGATCTTGGTCGGGTGTGTAGTGCGACCCGTGAAGTTAAAGTAGGGTCCGTGACCACCAAAAGGATGTAAAGAATGAATAAAATAATAAAATAATAAAATATTAATTAACAATTATTTATCTCGGTCCGCGAAATGTGGATTTGGTCAGAGAAAAGGTTAGCTCCCGTGCTCGTACAGTAAAAAGGGGGGGATTTAATAATATTTTAATTTTAAAAAAAAGAAAAAAAACAAATTCTTAATAAAATCATTTCATGACTTATAAAAGAAGGAAGAGAGAGAGAGGGGGAAACCCTCATCCCTCTCCCCCACGATTCGCCTCAGCCTCCCCCTCCCGTGATGCGCCTCCCCTTCTCCTCCCTACCTCCGGCCGCCACTGACGAAAAGTTGCGTCGGCGCCATTGCTCCGCCCTTTGACCGATGCCTCCACGGCCGAGCCGCGGTGAGCCTCGTCGACCAGCGCCTTTCACACTGGCCATGCTACGCCGAAGCTGCCACGGCAGACGTCTACACTTTGCAAATGCTCGAGCCTCGGCGACATCAAACCCAACGCCACACAAGCCCTCCTCGCCTCGCCTCGGCCAAAGACACTACGAGCATGCGTTCCCGCCTTGCCTCTCAACACCTCGCGAAAGCATCACACGAAGTGATGCCTCCCGCTCTCTTCGGCAACTGAGCAATCGACGCAGCCTCTTCTTACTTCAAGTAAGCCGGATCTAGAGATCGGTTAGTAACTTAGAGACATTGGGGTGGAGCGGAAGTATTAGGGATTTAATGATTTCATGTTGTATGTTGGTAAGGGGTATCATAGATCGCATAAATCAATGCTAACTCAAGTGGGATGGAGTTGAAATATTAGTGCATGGACTTGTTTTATGAAATCCAAATTTGTTGGATTAAAATGAATGAATGTGTGTATATTTTGGGGCCCTCTAAATAGAGGAGGTCTTTGCCAATTTTGTAGGAAACTTAAGTAAATTAGAGCCAATTAAGATTCATGATCTTGCTTAACTATTAATCATATATAAATGAGCATGTTTGGAGTTGCTTGAAAGTCACCGATGATTAGAGTTAATTCTTCCAAGTAAGAGCAAGTTCGTATTATGATTATATAGAAATACAAAATTCTTGCAAGTAGAATCATGCTCTAGTTGATGAATGGAATGATTGGGCTCTAATGAGATTAGAATTGAGAATACCGTGAGGATATGAATTCCGTGTTCCTAAAAAGTTCGTATTTTTATTTTAAGGACAAGAGAAGGGCAAAGGCAAGGCCGCTGCTGTGGAAGGACCTAGCCCACTTTAGGAGTCTCTCAGACTAAGGTGAGGGAACACAGCTATAAATCTTCGCATTTCATTCGTATTTTGATTGTTTTGATATTTGGAGATTTCATGTTATGAAATCATTTTGATGTTCATGAAATGCTTTTCAGTTTTCAAGCATGACTTGCCGATTTATTCGGAGTTTGAATTTATGTTTATGAAAAGCATGTGAAAACATTTATATATTTTTAGAAATTGCCATGATAGACATATTAGTGCATTGCACCATACTCGAATACATGCTTGCGTCAGACGTGGCTCTACGATAGAGCCAGAGAGTATGGTACTAGGTAGGGAAGGGGTGGTTTTATATAACTCTGTTTTTACTTGTCCAACTATCTGTTTTCAAACCCTCCTGATTTCAAGAAAATTAAAACCCCCTTCCCTTACGCTTCGAGTGCTTAGCATATGTATATACTCGTATAGCTTACGGTCGATGAGTTGATCCGACCGGAGAGATACTGAGTGTTGGTTTATTCCACTCTGGTGCCGCTGTATGAAAGTAGAGGTGTAGATGATACTAATATGATAGATAACGAGGAATTGATTCCACAGCTTGTCACTCCATGGTTGTTGATACGATTCAACCTGGGAGGACCATGACATGTGTGGAATTGATCTATTTCCCCAGATGAGGAGTTGTTTCCATAGCTTGTCACCCCATGGTTGTTGATACGGTCCAACCTGGGAGGACCTTGACTTGTGTGGAATTCATCTCCCGTTCTGATGGTGAAAAAGTAAAGAAATGCTATGATTATATCATTTGATTTAGTTGAATATTGCCATGACTCTTTTCATGACCAGCATGTTGTTATCCATGTTTTAAATATTGTTCAGTCTTTGGATTTCACTTTTCAATATTTTATTATCTGCAATTGAAGGCATACAAGTATATAAACCTGACAGTAGTGTTAGTACCTCACTGAGCTCCTGTAGCTCACCCTATTGTTATGATCTTTTGCAGGTAGTAAGTAAGGTCATGGCTCTGCCTAGAGTGGAAGTTAGGGTCTGGATTCCCTTAGATGGTTCTCACTATCCGCCCAAGGCCATTTATCTTATTTCTTGTTGTAGATGGGATTTGAGGGAGTATGTTAACTCCTATCTAGACTTGTGTGAGACTTTAAGACATTATGGTTTGTATTAGTATTGTATTTGACTTTATATTTCTTAATATTAGTGTTGCTTTCGAGTAAATATTTATTTTATACAGCCTTAGGCCGGGGTTCACTCCCTGACCTGGCTGGTGTGACACCTGGGTCCTGAAAAAGATAAGGGTGTTACAATAAATAAATAATATTTGATTTTTAATTATATTACTTAATCAATTATTGAGGTGTCAACCGAGCCGTACTTCTCGCAGGATGACACGGCTCGGCACAAAATGGTTGTGTCTAAGCACGGGCAGACACTATAGCATTTGATCCTTGCCTAGGGATGACCCAGGAGTGGACCAAGGTTGGTCCCACGTGGTCTCTAGGCCGACATATCACGTGTCTTGCATGTGCTTATACTGTGCCAGGCATGTCTCCTAGATGGGCAAACAAGCCCAACATGTTTTTTCTTTTTCAATTTCATTTTTCTTATTTTAAGATTTTTAAACCCTAAAAATCATTTAAAAAAGCCTCTAATATTACAACTATAAAATTAATATATTTAATCTTGGGATTTTTTGATATTTTTTGCAAATTTTCTTGGAATTTTTATTTTTTGACTTTTTTTGGATTTTTAAGAATTTTCATATATGTTTTTGGATTTTTTAGGCTGTTTTTGAATTTTATGGATATTTTACATTTTTTAATTTTTTTTTCCTAATTTAGTGGGTCGTAATGCTTACGAACCAAGCGCGTGTAGTGCTAGCCCGACACTGTCGTTTGACAAATATATAGTCAACTATGATGTAGTACTTTTAATAATGTTATATAAATTTTTTATTTAAAGATACATAATATACAATGTGCTTGTTCTTCTAGTGGAATACTATATTCTTCCTCAAGAATAGTTGATTTGTTGTCACACTTCATCAATATTGGGTGCTCCTATTTGTGCTACAACTCTACAAGCAAATGACATAACAGAACTAGTTGTGAAGAAAAATATGTTGGGTAATATATCTTGCTTCTACAATACACAATGTATCCACCTGTTGTTTCTTTAATGACCAAGAGAAAACTCCTAATCCAAAATTAAAAGCATACGCAGATGTATATTTCCTTTCTCTATATAGTACATCACTTCCCCAATCACTATCTTTATATCCTACTAGCTAAAAGTTTACAGTGGAAAGTAGAATATACATCACCAATAGTTTCATTTTTTTAATAAAAATGGATAAATCATATATTTTTTTAATTTATAATAAGTAGTAGTTATATAGATGGACCCTCCGACGGGTTTGGTATAATAAGGATAAGGAAAAGGAACTCCTTAAGGTGTGTCCATCTGAACCACTGGTGGTCTCTAAACTCCCTACCCTTAAGGGTGCCCTTTCATTAACCTTTGTGTCTTCTAAGTCCCACCCTGGTGAATGATGTTGATCATCTTCTTTTGTGAACGCAAGGCTTCGTTCAACGATGGACTCCTAGGAGTAATATACCATAGAATTCTTGTCATCGTGCGATGCTTAGGAGAGATTAGCTTTTTGTTTTAGAGCCTCTTTGTTCAATAAGCATGAATTTATTAACAGTGTTATGTTGGCTATGGCACGTCTTTACGTATTAATAATTTTACGACAACATGAAATCACTTTGTACGCGACCAAATGTACAAATATAAATATAAACAAGCTATGTATAAAAACAAGGGTATCAAGCAACCTTTGTCATGCTTCATAGATTTCAATATAAATCATAAAGAATTTTCTTTTCTTTTTTTTGTGTGTACATTAGACAATGAAGTATACTGTATATCAACAAAAGAATGTGTCTCTCTTGGTATGCAGGCCATCATGGAACTCTCAATGAACAAAATAGGTGATGAAGAGTGCGACAAGCATAAGCACATAAGCTATCCCTTGATCAATAGTCCTCCCACCAAACATCCGAGAAGAAGATGTCGTTGCTTCGCCATAGACAAGCTGTGTGAGTCCTGAGAAGAAGAAGGTGACGAAGATCACAGCATACATCCTCATGGAACTCATTGCTAAGATGAACAAGAGAGAGAGAGAGAGAGAGAGAGAGAGAGAGAGAGAAGAAAGTTGGTAGATGAAGTTGAGAAGGTTGAGAACTATGAGGAGATGAAGAGAGAGGATGATGGCTGTGGATATATACATAGAGAGACCGATGTGATGATGAATGTGAAGTATGTAAAGTCGAGTTGAAACGGTTTATGTTTGACGGACATTACTTTGAGGTTTTGTTTGACTTGTTATAATATTAGGTAAGTCAATATTGAAACGCACTTCATTTGCTGCCTTCACGTTGTCTCAGTCTCTGTGTTCCTGGGTTTTCCAAGAAGGAGCTATGTTATCATGTCTTGGAAAACAAAAATCAATGCATTTGACTAACAAATTTAACTTTTTAAATTATCTTCTACTTCTATTGAGAGATGTGGATGGAAACTGATGGTGCCTTCTATGATGTCTTGGGCCTTGGCTTGTTTTGGCCCCAAAAAATCTCAAAAATTCTAAAAAAAATTAGTCCCCAAATCTTACATCTACACCCGGGCAAGGTAAAATGTCTTGGACTACAACCCGAGATCTCATAAAATTTATCGGAAACAGAGGTATATATATTAAAGTAAAATAAATACAAAACCACTGATGAAACTGTATTATTTAATTAGAAATGAACAAAATTAAAAGAGTTAGGGAATTAAGAATTTTGTTGTATTATAGTTTATAATAAATGATGGTTTTGCTCTTTATATAAATAAGATAAGTATATAATTATATTACTTTGTCAATTATAAGCTAGTACTTTTTAAAAAGCCAAGCTGCTGAGCCTTGGTGAGAGTGAAAGAAGTGAGAAGACAACCAAATTCTCAATTTAGATTAAATAAAATAACAAACATGTAAAATATATTCTTGAATTAACAACCACAAAAACATTACATGTTTACAAAACCACATCATCACTTGATGCAAAGTTTACTATCTGTTAGGGGTAAAATCTGCAATGCACATGGCGTGATCTCAGAGGCTCAACCTTAAGGACACATGGCAACGCCAGGAGAAGAAGATCTGAAGAAGTCGGCTCGACCAAGTAACGAAAGCGGCCGCTCGGCCGAGAATGATGAGAAATCGTCAGGGGCGCTTGGAAACTCAGCAAACCTTCTAAAACTCTCGGGCAGAGCTGGCGGCTAGCTAGTGCCACATTGGCATACCCGCTAGCGCACCGTTGGTGCCCGGCTGGCACCCAAGTGGGAGGAAGCTTCCGCGCCAAGCTTCAGGGACGTCTAGGTCTCTCTCGCCCTCTCTCACTTCCACCTCCATCTTTTTGGACCATTTTATTCTTTGATTCATGGAGAATCTTTAGCCTGTTTTTTTGTCTTAAAACTTTGAGAGAATGACGGTTGACTTGATCGTCAGAGGGTCCGGGGGAGATCCCTCGGACTTCCCTTGTAGGACACTATATAAGATCTGGAGAAAGAGGTCACACACCCTCGCCGAGAAGGATTTCCAGCTCTGACTCACTCTATTACGATGGACGCAGTCCCGGATTCTCGGCCCAGAAGTCCCCCATACTACAAATTTCACTGGTCAACACAGATCGGCCCAAGTCTATGGGAGAGGTTGATTTTTTAGAATTAACACTGGTCACAAATAATAATAATAATAATAATAATAATAATAATAATTATTATTATTATTATTATTATTATTATTATTATTTTGTATTCCTATTTCTCAAAGTTTTATATTTGTTGAAAGAAAAAATAAAAAATAAAAAACCCACTCTAGCTTTGAGCATATACTGTTGAATTAGAAAAGTCACACCCTGTTTCATGGTCAAACAATTCATAGGTGCAACACATTAATTATTCCCAATGTGTTTCATATTTAAGCATCAACTTCTCATGATCACATTCTAGTTCTTAGTCAAACTTGGAGGCTTTGACCAAAACCATTCTCAATAACTCATCGCTATAAATACATAGCAAAACCATGGCTCCTCTCTCATCTACCACAAAAAAACACCTCATTTCATAGTCTTGTTCATTACACAAACCAAGCTCTTCATTAACTCATTCTTCATCTTCAAATCAATAGCATCTCTAATTTGATAAGATGAGTTCCATGAAGGTCAGTGCTCAAGATCAAGCCAAGACAACTACTAGGAAACTTGACGGCAAGGGGATGGCTTATGTGCTTATGGCAGTAGCTCTCTTTGTCACATATCTTGTTCATTGAGAGACTTTGAAGGATATTATGTTTTAATATTTCTTTTGTAATCTTCTCTGGTTTTTGAAAACTAGAATCTTTATTTTGTATATTTACTCAATATTCATTCAAAACAAGTGAAATAACTTGTATTATTTTAAAAGAAAATTATTCATTCCTCCTTGATTTGTTCCACCCAAGCTAATTGAGATTAAAGAAAAGAACTGTCAGAAAGAAGAAACAACTGGAGGATGAAATTGATAGAGAAAAATTGAAAAAAAATTTATTACAAGCTGAACAGGTCCTATTATAGACCTTGAAAATTACATGGTAGAAATAAAAAATAAAACAAGTATCTCTAAATATTTAAAATTAATTAAGGATAATAAAAAAATATAAAATAACCATAATGATAATCATAATTATCAGATCGTGCCTATCTTTAACTTCATTAGCATCTCTTAAACCAACTTGAATATACCAAGCATAACCTATGAAAAATGTTGGCTTTCAACAGCTTTGTCAATATATTAGCAACATGCTCTTCAAATGCTAGTACTGCCTTGGCGAAAGAAGCGCCCACTTCAATGTAGGGGTTTAACACCCGTAAGATCACAAAATCCTCACAAGAATGAGGAACACTGGCATGGCTTACCTGCAGAAAGGCCCACGCACGCATTACGCAGCCTTCTCCGTTTGGGCTCCATGTAAATTCAATTTCAAGAAAATATGATATAATACCCATTTCAGTCATCTCAAACTCTTTGGTTATAGCCTCCCTGAAACAATCAATCATTTTTCTAACTACTGCTATCTCTTAGCCTCGCTGGCTCTCTCTATCTTCTGGAATTCTTGCGTCCATTTGTAGGAGATGATGATGCGTATGTCACGAAATCACTTCGTCGTCCGGTGATATCCATCATCTAGGGCTTCCTTTAATACAATTGAAATCTTTTGCCTGTCGATGATCCCTTCTCAAAGATCCATGATAGTCGCAAAAGTGAAGACTTTCATCTTTCCTTGTCCTGCATCATATCACTATCTAGTGTCAGCAAAATATGATGGGCTTCTATTTCGTCTTAAGCTTCCGGCACAGTGGTCTTCTCGGTCGACCGTCTAGTACCCTTCAGCTTAATCATCGGATAATGGTCACGGGTGTCTTTCCTTGGTTATTTGTGTCCTGGTCTTCTCCGATAATCACTTACATTGTAACCTACAATGCACCGCACAACTGACAGGTGATTGCACTTCTACATTCCTCGGTGAGGTGTCGCGGCCTCAGGCCTTGCCCATAGACCTCCATGCAGCTTGGCCGGGTGTGGATGGTTGGAGATGAGCAACGTGCGGTTGCACTGATAGTCGTTGATGATGTTGATGCTGAACGGGGCTCCTCTACGAGTGTTTGAAGTGGATCTTCTTACAAACTTCGTCGTGAGAGCTGGAGCTTTGAGGTCCACAAGGTGTCATCAGGGCCAATGTGATGAAAGTCTTTTGACCTTAGTGTAGCTAAGTCCATCTCGTCACGAGTTGTTGGTGGTGCCAATAGGCTTTGCAGCATGCCCAAATTGAGGAGCGACATATATTTTAGACAACTGTGGTCGCTGGAGATACCTAACTCTTCCACTCGCACACCATTCATGTTGCAGTCCTGGAGATCCTTCGTCATCGTCCGCAGGGCATGGCGATGCTTAGGAGAGATTAGGTTTTTTTTCTTTAAAGCCGCATTTGTTCAATAAACATGAATTTATTAACAGTGTTATGTATTGGCTAAGGTACATCTTTATGTATTAATAATTTTATTACAACATGAAATCACTTCGTACATAGCCAAATGTATATGTCAATATAAAAAAGCTGTGTATACAAACAAGGGTATATATCAAGCAACGTTTGTCATGCTTCATACATTTCAATAGAAATCATAAAGAAATTTTTTGTGTACATTAGACAATGAAGTATATTGCATATCAACAAAAAAATGTGACTCTCTTGGCATGCAGGCCATCATGGAACTCTCAATGAACAAAATAGGTGATGAATAGTGCAACAAGCATAAGCACAGAAGCTATCCCTTGATCAATGGTCTTCCCATCAATCATCCGAGAAGAAGCTGCCGTTGCTTCCCCATAGGCAAGCTGTGTGAGCCCTGAGAATAATATCGGGAAGATCAAAGCATGCACCCTCATGGAACTCATTGCTAAGATGAACAAGAGAGAGTGAGAGAGAGATATGAACGTAAAGAAAGCTTAGAAGGGAGAGAATTAAGAAAACAGATGAAGAGAGAGGATGCTGGTTGTGGATATATATATATCAAGGGAGAGAGAGAGAGAGAGAGATGCTGTTGATAAATGTGAAGTTTAGGGTTACAAAACACAAAACAGGTCAATACCAACCGTGATTGTTTGACAAAGAAAATACGTTGAGTTGAACGGTTCTTCTTGATATGTTATAATATTATAAGGTAAGCCAATATTGAAACGCACTTCAAGTTCATTTGCAATGTAGACTTTGTCCAAGGAGCACATGGAGCATGAGGGAATTGGGATGCAATTGTTTGCTATATTATCATTTCTTGGAAAACAAAAGTCAATGGATTTGACAAGAAAACATATATACTATTTTTTTTCTTCTTCTTCTTTTGACAGATGTGGATGGAAAACTGATGTGTATATTCAAATGAAATGAATTTGATTTTGAAAAGAGTAAATGTAAAAGAGGAAGGAAATTGAGAATTTGATTGTATTATAATAATAAATGATGATTTTGATCTTTATATTTAACTAATATAAGATTTATAATTATTTTTAACAAAGAAACAATGTATGCTGTGTTGAAGCGGCCGTTTATGTCTGACTGACTTGGCTTCCAGGATTTGCTTGACTTGTTAAATTAGTGGGAACGTTGAAGTTAAGCCAATATTGAAATGCACTTCATGTACACTATTTTCATGTTGTCTCTGTCTTTGCGTCGCAACTTTATTATTATTTATTGGAAAACAAAAATAAATGGATTCGACTCGCAATCATAATTTATATTTTTTTCTTCTTTGAGGGATGTGGTATATACATCATAATGAAATGCATATACAAAAGCACTAGTGAAAATGTATTATTTAATTTAGAAAAAAGCAAAATAAAATAGAGAAGGGTATTGAGAATTTGATTGTAGTGCAGTGTATAATAAATGATGATTTTGCTATTTAATTATATGAATAATATGATTTATAATTATTTTATTTTCTCAATGATGGAGTGGTACTTTTAATCAAGGATAAACCCCAATTTTGGTTCTTGTACTTTGACGTTCATTTTCGTCCCTATACTTTAAAAATCTTCGATATGGTCCACATACTTACTTTGAGGTTTCTGCTAGAATATACGTCCCTAAGTACCGACGCAAGAAATACACGCGCTAAGATTTACGATGTGGAGGCTTTACGCAAGTAGGTTAGACGACGATACGCCAATACTGGCATTTACGTAATGGATTTCAATAAACAAATTTTTTAAATGATTTATATATCATGACCGACGTGGCTTGTCACATGAAATAAAAAATTAATCGTATTCAATTTATATGCCACATGTGCTGTTACATCAGTATCAGGGACGTATTTAAACAAAAACCCCAAAATATCAGGGACGTATTCATTTTCGTCCTTGTATTTTAAAATACAAGGACGAAAATGAACATTATGTTAAAATACAGAAACAAAAATGACTTTAATCTTTTAATGAACCATGCTGCTTTGGCTTGGTGACAGTTAATGAGTGAGAAGGTGAAGCATAAAGAAGTTTACTGCCCTTTTTTTTTATTAAAATTATTATTTTGCATGTCTATTTCCCATAGTTTTATGTTGTTTGATGGGAAAAAGATTACCCCACTCTATGAGCATATATATACTCTTGGATTAGGTAAGTCACACTGTGGTGCATAGTCAAACAATTCATAAGAGCAACAAATTGTTTCCATTGTTTCATATTTAAGTATGTACTTCTCATCACATTCTATGTCTTAGTCAAACTTGGAGGCTTTGACCAAAACCTTTCTCAGCAACTCAGCTATAAATACATGCCAAAACAATGGTTCCTATCTCATCTCCCAAAACACCTCCCCCTTTCATAGCCTTGTTACACAAACTAAGTACTCCAATATTAACTCATTCTTCATCTTGAAATCAATAACATCTCTAGTTTGTATAAGATGAGTTCCATGAAGGTCTATGCTGAAGATCAAGCCAAGACAACTACTAGGAAACTTGATGGCAAGGCCATTGATCAAGGGATGGCTTATGTGCTTATGGCAGTAGCTCTCTTTGTCACATATCTTGTTCATTGAGAGACTTTGAAGGATATTATGTTCTATTTCTTGTGTAACCTTCTCTGGTTCTTGAAAACCAGAATATTTATTTTGTATATTTACTCATTATTCATTCAAAACAAGTGAAACAACTTGTGCTGTTTTTTTTTCAGAAATTATCTGTTCCTCATGTTGACAATCAAATTAAAATTTGATTAAAGAAAAAGACAACAAATAAAATTATGTTCTCTTTTCTCAGAGAACAATACTGGCCAAAAACAAGAAGACCAAGTCCTTTCTCTCCATTATACTGGTTAACTTGAATTTTTCTAGGAAGATGAGTGAAAAGAAATTACTTCCTTATCTTCAATTATCAAACAAAATGTAAAATGTTAGTACGCACAAAATTTGTTGAGTTTTCTGTACATCTCCGTTTACTAGCAATTACCCAGCTAGGAGGAGTAAGTCCTAGCCATGTACACATGTCTTCTATAGTGGCTTTACCAGACATATTTGTCCGCTCCGACCTCTACGGTTGAAGATTCGGCTTTGGCCGTGATATTTCTATCCCGGTTGCAAAAGCCGGTGGACGACCACTGGTTGTAGCTGATGAGCCGGCTCAAGCCGTCGACATTTATGTTTTGCCTAGACTGCTTAGGCCGTCGATACTTCTGCTCTATTCCGACTTCACAGTTGCAGATTTGACTTCAGCCTTTGATATTCTGTAGCCAAGGAGATGTAGTTTTACGGCCTTACTAGAATATTTTTCATATATTTTTGCTCTGTTTTGACTCCGTTGTTTGAGATTTCTATTTATTAGAAACATTATTGGCCTTACACTTTATGCTTTTGTATTGGATCTTACTGGGCCTTTCTTTGGCTCATGCACTTGGTTGCCCCTTTTTTCAGGTGATGCCGGGGCATAGGATTGGGTGTAGGAGGGGATCGTCTGTTCTGCTGCTGATTTATATTTATGTTCTTATCGAGGTCTAAGTACCTCGTATTTATTCTGAGTGTGTGAAGTTTGGACATGTATTCTTTATTATATTTGTATTAGGACACATGGGTGACTAATCCATTGTCTGTGGGGCTGTGTAAGCCTTTAACACTCTATTTCTGTATTTTATGTATTTGTGCGCAGTTGTGTAAATTGAATATTGAATAATACTTTTTTTTTGAAGCTTCAGAGAGCTTGTCTTCCTCATGATCCTTAGGTTGCGGCTAGCCAAAAAGGTAATCACTATTCTGCCCTGCGTCACTTTGACCAACATGCCCTCTCATGAGCAACTCATCTCTATAAATACAATACAAAAACCATGGGCCCTCTCTTTTCTCCCAAAACACCACCATACATTAACCAAGATGTGCATTTAAAATTGAAAGCTTGCTTGTTTGGATATTGAAAAATAATTAAAATGACAATTTTGGGAAATTTGGAATGCATAAAATATCTTATATATATGGTTTATTGTTTTAGACTAGTCTTAAAAATTATATTTTTATTTTACATATTCATATAATATATGGTAAACATCTTTTCTTATGTAATATGAACTTTACCATTTAAAATATTGATTTAGTTCATAGTTCTAATAAATTGAATACGGATGGTCATTACTTTGTACTCAATGATCGATCTAATTCTACCTTTGATTCATTCTAGGTTGCCAAACATCATGGCTGTGATAAATCTAAACATATCAATAATTTATTCATAGTTCTCAAAAGAAAAGAAAAGAAAGAAAGAAAAATAATACAACATCGAATCACTTCTGGCATGAACACTGTATATATATGTCAAATATAAACAATTTATGAATACGAAGAAAGGAATGGGTGTCTCTTGGCATGCAGGCCATCATGGAACTCTCAATGAACAAAATAGGTGACGAATAGTGCAACAAGCATAAGCACATAAGCTATCCCTTGATCAATGGTCTTCCCATCAATCATCCAAGAAGAAGCTGCCGTTGCTTCCCCATAGGCAAGCTGTGTGAGCCCTGAGAAGAAGGTCAATTCAGGAAGATCAAAGCATACACCCTTCTCAGGTCCAACATTGGACCCTTCTCAGGTTGTACTATTCCTATGTTTTTTCCTTCAATAAATGACTAGTTTATCCACTTTATCCAAAAAAAAAAAAAAAAACAAAGCATACACCCTCATGGAACTCATTGCTGAGATGAACAAGGGAGATATGAAAAAGTAAAGAAAGCTTAGAAGGGAGAGAATTAAGTAAACAGATGGAGAGAGAGGATGCTGGTTGTGGATATATATATATATATATATATATATCAAGGGAGAGAGAGAGAGATGCTGTTGATAAATGTGAAGTTTAGGGTTACAAAACACAAAACAGGTCAATACAAATCGTGATTGTTTGACAAAGAAAATACGTTGAGTTGAACGGTTCTTCTTGATATGTTATAATATTATAAGGTAAGCCAATATTGAAACGCACTTCAAGTTCATTTGCAATGATTTCACTAGACTTTGTCCAAGGATTCACCTGGAGCATGAGGGAATTGGGATGCAATTGTTTGTTATATTATCATTTCTTGGAAAACAAAAGTAAATGGATTTGACTAGCAAACATGCATATATATACTATTTTTTTTATCTCCTTTTGACAGATGTGGATGGAAAACTGATGTGCATATTAAAATGAAGGTGGAATTTCCTAAATGGTCTTTTTATTATGGCTTTAGTGCTCTTTTGATCCCTTTATTTAACTATCTCTATTATTCCAATTGGGAAATCTTCGTCGCAAGCCCAACGTCCATTTTTTTTGTGGTTTTTATTGCTAGCATGGCATTTTTTAATATCTGAAAATATATTAAAGTATTAATAATTTTTATCATTGGCTGATGTGACATTTTTTTAAAAAAATATATTAAAATTCATAATATACTTATTTATTTATTATTTTTTATATTAAAATATCCATTTAATATTTTAAAATTAATAAAGTTATTTAATTATAATTTTATATATCAGATAATATTTGCTAAATTATTATTTATTATCTTATTATTAATTTTTGATATTAATTTTTAGTTTAATTTGTTTAAATAAATCAATTTTTTAATAACATATTTAATAGACCAATTATTGGTGGATGAAAAAAATTATTAACATAACAAATGGTTAGTAGTGCTAAATTGCACACACCGAATTTATGAAGGAGTGCACCCATTTTGTATATATCCGCACATATAATTTATTTACAAGGTGCATGTACGAAGAAATTGGGTGCACACTCTTTTGTTTTGGATCAGATATTAGTCATTCTAGGTCCGAGATTGTTCGCACCTAACTTGTGAAGATGTGCACCCATTTAGCACATAACCACACTCACAATTTATTTACAAAGTGCACATACCTAGAAATTGGGTGCGCGCTACTTTCTTTTGGGTCGGACATTAGTCATTTTGGGTGCGAGATTGTTCGCACCCAATTTATGAAGGAGTGCACTTGTCACGTTCCGAACTCGGCCTGGGCTCGTTGACAAACCGACCGCATCCAAGTAGGAACGAGCCCCGCCTGAATGCAAGGCCTCAGAACCTTATTACATTTATTCACAAAAAAATATCTAATTGATAAAATAAAACCATATAATAAAAACAGGGAGTTCTTAGGTTCCACAAACACACCATGACACATTACATTGATAACAAGAATTTATGTACTAATGTATCCACTAGAATAAAGAAAAGGGGAGAGATGAGAGGGAAAATTATGATTGAAGGTATTGTCTCTCACAAAGATCATTTCTTCTCTACTCTCACATCGCTCCAAGGTCACTCTATGAATTCCATTGCTTTGGCCTTCCAATTGCTCTCCAATTTTCTCTCTAAAAGTGGTGTCTCTTTCTAAAATAATTGAGGTTCTTTTATAGACTTTTCTTGGACGATTGGATAAACTTCAAGTTGAATTCAGAGCCATATCACTGGGTGTCGCGACGCCCAACCTCTGAGGATTGGAACCTAGTGGGAGTCACGATGCCCACTCTCTGTATGCACTTCTTTGGGTGTCGCAACACCAGATTGTGGACATCACGACGCCGAACCCCGTGGGTAGGTTCTTCTCACGTTCTCTTTGTTCATCTTGTCTTCTCTTTGATCCTATGTAATAGGAAGGGGGGTCCGAGACATTTCTAGCAAGATCACATAAAAATTGCATCAATGTATTGGATCATCCGTTTAAAACCAAAGTTTTGGTTAATGTATTTCGAGAAGACACATTGTAAAAAGTCATGGAAGTGGGCCAAGAACTATGAATATATGCCTCTAAATCCTAGGTCTCGGCTAAAATATATGTGAATAATGTTAAGAACCTAGCTCTCTTCGATAGCTATAAGTTTGCCATTCTGTGGGAAAAGATGCTGACCAATTCGATGATAGTTAGAAATGGTATAGTCTTACAAATTTCAGGCTTTCTCTATCGTCGGACCAGGTGTATTTTTCTCAAACTCTAGGGGGATCCCAAAGTTGAACACCATTGATTAGGTTGTCAAACTCTCGCATGTTTTTTGTGTTATGCGGTTCTCTATTGCTATCTTCGTTGGATAGGGCTACGTTCAAGTCACAACCGACGATCCATAGTTCATTCCATCTAGACATGACTAGGTAGAGCTCATCCCAAAAGGCTTGTTTGAGTCACAAGGCCCATAAACCATAGTACACATCCACTTCTTGAGGTTAGTACGGTCTTTGAGGAATATGGTTGATATACTGAAGACGTTGAACATTTTAGAACGCTGAAGATGATCTTCTTGTTATATGAAGGCCTCTAGGGACTCAAAATCAACTATCACAAAAGTGTTGCCATCCCCATTAAGGCACTTTCCTACATACCTCGGGACCTCAAACAAATGATGGGATGCAACATTGGCACCCTACCCATAAAATATCTAGGAATGTTGATTTCAGGTTCTAAGCCAAAGAAGGAAGCCTGGAGGGCAAGCATCATTAGAATCAAAGCAAGAATGGCCACATGGAAATAGAAGTTCTTGTCACTGGGGGGACGAATTACATTCCTCAATGCGGTTCTTACAGCAATCCCGAATTACTAGTTGTCCATCTACCGGATGCCAGAATGGGTTATCCACCAGATCGACCAGATTAGAAGAGATTTTCTGTGGAAAGAGACAGAAAGGGATAGGAAGACCTACAAGCTAGTAAACTGGAAGTGATTATATCGACCCAAAGAATTTGGTGGATGGGGCATCATGTTGCTCATCTCATGTTGGGGAAGTGGTGGTGGCGATTACTTACCAGTCAAGCGGGTCTTTTTGCAAAATTATTAAAAGGCCAATACTTCAGGGCATGAGAATTCGACCCCTACACCTCGGTACCATCACATTCATCTTTCTTCTGGAAGAGGATCACGCAATAACAGGAAGCTTTACTATACAACATGCTGGCCGAGGTGGGCAGGGGGGATACAATCTTCTTCTAGCCTCACAACTGGATAGATAGAAGGGCACCTCGTAACGCATACCCATCATTGTATGACATGACTCTAGTAAGGGGACAAACGGCACAAAAAACAAGACATGCTATAGCACAAGGCACCCCATTACTCCTAAAGGGCCCGCTCCTTAAAAAGGGAGCAGACAAGATGGAACATCACACCAGGAGAATCCAAGAGCGACAGAAGATAGAGCATGACATGAGGCGCTGGAAACTCATTGGCAAAGGGAATTTCACAGTGCGCTCCTACTACAAATTCTTGAGAGATGGGAGAATCCGATCAGAAGTCGGTCAAAAATTATGGAAATTACCTTGCCC
The DNA here is from genome assembly GCA_026586065.1 of Dioscorea zingiberensis. Classification (NCBI taxonomy): domain Eukaryota; kingdom Viridiplantae; phylum Streptophyta; class Magnoliopsida; order Dioscoreales; family Dioscoreaceae; genus Dioscorea; species Dioscorea zingiberensis. Next base: position 21,735,048 of record CM048820.1, read on the forward strand.
CATCAAAATCAAGGCCTTTACCTGGCTCGCGTCGTACAAAAAAATTCTTACCTTAGATAACCTGAGGAAACACAGGTAGAATGGAACAAGAACAACTTGCTATATATGTCAGGAAAGGGAGGAAACTGTACAACACCTACTCCTGGAATGCCCATACTCAAAGAGTATATAGCAACATTTCACACAATTATTTCAGCTAAAGTCACCACCATCTCAAGTGAAAGACTTATGGGGTCGAATCGCGATTGTCAACTCCTTACCCAGGGACACCCGCTTGGGATGGAGCTTGCTATCAATCACCATCATGTAGACTGTGTGGATGAAACGTAATAGAAGATGCTTTCATGATAAATGCCGCTTTTTTATGAAAACAATCCGCAGCATTGACTTCCTAACATTCATGTCTTGGTTTGATGCATCTCACACATCCAAAGAGGTCGAAGCTGGTTGCCATAGAGTCTATCATAAAAATAAGTCTTGCTTTGACAAGGGAGGAAGACCAACAGATCTCGCCAGTGAGGGACTTCGATGATACCCAGGCACACTGAGTAGCGCATTGAGGGGCAGGGGACCAGGGTTCAAAATGGGATCATAGGAGAAAACTGAGGGGTACTAAACCCCAATGTATCAAACCCGACAGGGTTCATCTATGTAATAGAAACTTTAATTGAATAAAAGAATGTGGTTAATCCATTTTTATCAAAAAAGATATACTGAAGACGTCAATGTAGTTGTTGATGAGGGAAAAAGAGTTGATCCTCCATCCTATACAACACCCACCTCTTGTACTTGCTGTTGGGAAAGTCGTTTTCTCATCATATACTGTGTCCTCTATGCTTTTCCATATTTTATTGTTGATATTTGTCAGCTTTGTCACTTGTAGACAAAATATGTCTGACTTTGTGATTTTAGGCAATCTCTTACTAAAAATTTTGTGTGTGTTTCCTGAGACCCCATACACTCTAGGATATTAGTTTTAAAATAACTTGCCTTTCCCCTTTAAGCTGCTATCCACAGTAGCTTAGTTGCTCTCCTTGGCCCTATACATTCTTTTAGCTTGCATTAATCTCAAATATAATAGATAGATGTTGGTGTCATCGGTGTTAGCTATCTATTAAGAATTATATTCATGTTCATTTGTGCATAGATTTCAACCAAACCATGAGTTTCAAAGTTCTATTTCCGATATTTTGGGTTATTTGTATGAATGTTGATCTCATCGTTTGTTTCCATACATTAGTGTATTTAGAGTTGAAATTGATTTTTTATTATAATATTGTGAATTCATATTAATTTTAATAGGTGATATGAACCCTAGATCAAAAACATTGAAGATAGGATGCAATAGGATAAAATTTCTCAATTCAGAGTAAACAAAGATTGATCATCATATGGGTGAGAGTGCGTGTTGTGATGTTCACTGTAGGAAATCTCCAATAAACAAGTGTTGTGAAGATCAACCCTGAGCATCACGACACTTGTATAACTACTATATAAGGTCACAATTTTTTTCATTTGGAGCATTCTAAATCGAGGGATCAAGGTTGCAATCATGGAGAGAATTTCAAGGCGATTTTTGGGGCAAGGGAGTTGATCTTTGATCATGGATTGAACATCTCTTCAATTTGTTCTTTCTATCTTTTTTCTCCCAATTGGATTCATCCAATTCTTTGTATGGGTTTGATTTTGAATACATTGTTGTATGAGATGATGATCATAGTCATAGGTTGAACACTCTATCTACGATTTTGAAGGATCTTAACAATTGTTTTTATTGATTATCTTTTTTCGTTGAATGAATGGATGTAGATTGTTTGTATAGTCTTGTTCTTAAAGCTTTCATGTTTGAGAGATCTTGATTGTTTGGATTCCTAGATGAACTTGGTAAAGGGAAGCTAGGTTAGACCAAGGATTATACAACGGGTGTTCAATTACATGTTAATGAATAGCATGAAAATATTAGCTTGTGAGATAGGAATATACTCATGAGTGATTCAAAATAAAGATTAGGGCTTGTACTTCAAGATTCATGAATTCTTTGAGTCTCATAGACATATAAATGATCAAGATTAGAGAATGTATTCTCAAGTGACCCGAAAGGCATTTGAGAATAAGATAGGGCCCTAGAATGGAAATCTGATCCATTCATCCAAGTGAGAAGAGAGGGATATTCATATTACATTGTCAAGTGAAATCAAAACCCTAGATCCATTGATCTTGATCAAAACACCCTTATCAAGTTCTTCATACTTTTCTAGTTAATTTTCATTAGATTTTCTAGTGTAAACACCTTAAAATATTGTTCGGTTGGATAACACTAGATTGGTACAAGTTTTGTAATCATCAATATTTGATTACAATGTCTTGTGGGTTCGACACTTTCTTATCATTATATTACTTGATGACACATACACTTGTATTGATGCTTTAGTATCATTAACTAAGCAACATCTGGCTGGCCCAGATCCACCTTCACCATTAGGGCCGCCAATAGAGTTCCCTATCAAGCCATTTAGACAAGGTAAGAGGAATAGTGTAAAGGGAGGAGTTTATAGCTCCAGGGTCGACACTGTCCATTCTCCGCTTTGAGGTTGTAGTTGGCATGTGCTCCTTTTTTGAGGTTTGTGTAGCTTTTGCCTTCCTAGGTTTGCTGTTGGGCCTTGTTGGTTCCCATTTATTGATCTTCTTTCCTATTTTTTTAGCTGTAGTTAAACACCTTTTCCTTATGTGTCTCACTTTTTAGTAGCATGTTGCTTCTTTTGCTTGTTTGTTGGCAATGAAGGCCCATGTAGCAACAGATATAAGGTTCCAACCACTACTGATGTATTTGAGCCATACCATACTATGATCCAATGTCCTTTGGTTGATCAATTCCATCAAATGAGGATGGATTTAAAGGGTTTGTATTAATTAAAGGGCCTTGTGAATTGTTGTTATTGGTCTCTAAATCTCACTTGGCCTTCTTTGAGTTAGTATGAATTAGTAGGACTCTATCAGGTTGATTTGCCGGCTTGCCTTCTTTGAGGAATCACCCAAGACCACCCACTAAGCAGTGCACTGTCTCATTCCATTTGGAACCCGCGTCAACACCGTGTGACCATCGCGACCATTGATGTGTGTCACATTGGCGCGACAAGTATGAGGCTAGGATTGAAATTTTCTGGGTTCCACCCTAGGCAATGCATCACACCCTCATTTGCGTGGAACGACACCTTAACGGTGACAAGGATTATTTCGTCCAACTTAGAGCCCGAGTCGACATGAAAGGGCTAGGCTGCCCATGTGCTCATAGTTGTCATCTTTACATGTGTCATCTCAGCCTTGTCCCTTGCTCGGTCACCAGAGAATAATCTCTACTGATATTTCGTGTATCATTAGCAATTATCTCCACCTCAACAACTGCACTTCCACTCTCGCTATGCGAAAGCTTATCCTTATACGATGACTAACTCTTAGTCACGACCTATCTCCTCCATCAAAGGTTTCTGGGTCATCTTAAGCAGTCCATGAGTCCATCGACCGTTTCCCGAAATCAGACCTGTCCCAATACTAAAGGTCTCAAATGGGTCATGTTGGGATGGCACGACAATTGCCAAGCTCAGGTCAGGTACTCCGTGTACTTGAGTTGGCACAACAAGATCCCTTAACGTGTTGGGCCGACACGACCTACGAAATTTGAGAGGTTGACCCAATACGAGGCAAGGTACGATTAACACCTCTACCTGGGTGGATCCTTAATGATCACATGCTGCTAGTCGGAGTTCCCTGGTGCCTTCCTCTTTGCTTTAGTTGGGCCCCTTCCTTCACTATTTTTGTCTTCTGAGTCTTTCGTCGTTGATGCACCTATAGCTTCGATCATACCTGATTATCTTCTTCCCCAAGGTAGTTGCTCATATCCACACACGAGATCGATGTCGATGTTGTATCCGTGAACCAATGATACAATAAATGACACTAGGCATGGACTAACCTTGTCGGACCTTTACAGCTGCTCGAACATCATCAGCGAATGCTCCTCTTCTCCGAAAAATGTAGATCAAATCCCCTACAGACTTTAGTATTTCTGTCAATGTGTCAGGATACCAACAAAATAATGGCAGTCGTTTGAACTCAAGCCATTATATTTCACCCTCTACTCTAATTGGCATCAGATGATCCGGGGTCCACGGCTCAAAGTGAAGTAAGAAGTCTATAGGTAAAGCTCGTTGGCTCTCTTAATCTGTTGGGCTTCTTCCACTGATTTGTGAGAGATGATGAAGTGTCTGTTGCGAAATTGCTTCGCAGTCGAGTACCATCCATCGTCTAGGGCTTCCTTTAGCACGACTAAGATCTTTTACCTTTCGGTGATGTCTTCTCGAAGCTCTGTGATAGTCGCAAAAGTGAAGTCCTTCAAATCCTTCTTGTCTTTCATCATATCCCTATCTAGTGCGAGCGAAATATGATGGGATTCTAGTTCGTCTTGAGCTTCCAGCATGGTGATCTTCTCGGTCGACACTTTGCCCTTCAACTCTATTGTCGTACGATGGTCATGGGTGTCCTTTGTTGGTTCTTTGTGTCCCTGTCTGTTATGCAAGGTGTGGTAACCTACTTTCACAGGAGATCAAGCCACTAATGAAGAGGCTAATGAAGAGATTAACAAGGTTTATGGACTGATCAGTGAATCATCCAACCCAGCACCAACACGTGGACCTGGTCACAGTGCACGAAAAAGAACGCGCAACACCAAGGCGCCTGCATACCTGGAGGATTATACGACTTAGGTTGTTACTATTGTGTCGTGTAACGAAAGCATGCTCTGCATGCAGTATCGTAGTGTCGGGTAATGAAAGCATGCTCGCATGCGAAGAGCGTCACGTAGTAGTGGAGCAGCGGTACGTGTATCTTGTGCCTGTAACTCTATATATGGGGTATTATGTTTCAATGAAAGGGGCAAGCAAGTTATTATCTCTTCTTCTCTCTTTTCCTTTTCTCCCTATCTTCCCTCCTCTCCTCTTCTTCTTCTCCACTCTCTACCCTAATCTCTCCTCCCTTGGTGCTCAGCCCCCTGCGGCAAGCATCAACTGGTGCTTTCATTGATCTCTGAGCATGGGTGACGGACCAGTCACTCGCTCCCGTTCCATGGATGAAAATCTCGTGGCCATGCTTAGTAAACTAGATAACATATCTGCAACTGTGGAAGGCCTCCAACAATCAAACGTAACTCACCAGGCAGTCTTGTCCGACATCGTCCTCAAGGTTTCCCGCCTGGAAGCACCACCGCCACCAACCACTCCTCCTCCCCTCATACCTGCACAACCACCCCTGCTCCCTACACCAGGCCTACAACACCCCTCACCATCCCCTGCCTCCATTCCACTCTCCTCCTCCATGACCGGAGACTCCCCTTCCGGACCTCTCTCAACACCACCCCACCCAACAACACCTCTAGCCGTTTACCTCGTTTGGAAATCCCTCTCTTCTCCGGCGACAAAGTGCACGATTGGTTATTCCAGATCGACCACTTCTTTCTCTTTCACCACACTCCTGATGACCAGAAACTCACCATCGCCGCCTTCTATATGACAGGTCCCGCCCTCCAGTGGTATCACTGGATGCATGCGATGGCACAACTGTCTACCTGGGAGGTTTTTTCTAGCCAACTCGAGCTCCGTTTTGGCCCGTCGTCCTTCATCAACCACGAGGCCAGGCTTTACAAACTGAAACAAACCACAACTGTGGCAGACTACACGGGCGAGTTTGAGGCGCTATCGACCCGCATCTCAGGCCTTTCCCAGGCCAACCTCCTTAACTGTTTTCTCTCCGGCCTCCGGGAGGATATCCAGCGAGAGCTCCTTCTCTTCAAGCCTTCCCATCTCCACGATGCAATGGCCATGGCGAAACTGGTAGAGGATAAATGTAATGCCAGCCGCCCATCCTTCTCACATCCCCCAGTGGCTCGTCCCCTGTTACCTCTGCCACCCCCACTGCAGCCCGGTGGTCGCCCGCCTCCCCTCCCTATCAAGAGGCTGACATCCGCGGAGATGGTCGCCCGCCGGGAGAAAGGCCTCTGCTTCAACTGTGATGCTCGTTTCACTCCTGGCCACCGCTGTTGGCCCCCACAATTCCTTTGCCTCATGGCAGAGACCGATGACACGCCCCCTGATGACGAGCAACCTGTCTCACCAACCACCGAGGAGCTTCCCGTCGTTCCGGCAACCCCAATGGCTGCGACTGACGACCCACGTATCTCCTTCCATGCACTCACCGGTCAGGTGGTACCCTCGACACTCAAGCTCGCCGGCCGGATCAAGGGTCACAACGTCGTGGTCTTGATCGACGGTGGGTCCACCAACAACTTCATTCAAGCACGCCTCGCCACCCACTTGGGTTTGCCGGTGCAACCGTCACCACACTTGCGCATCACTGTCGGCAATGGCGACACCGTTCAAAGCTCCGGGATTTGCCATCAGGTTCCCTTACATCTCGACCGTGTGCTCTTCCACGTCAACTTGATGCTACTCCCAATCTACGGCGCGGATGTGGTCCTCGGCGTGCAGTGGATGGCTAATCTGGGTCCAACTATGTTTGACTACAAGCACCTCTGGATGGAGATTGAACGCGAAGGAGTGCGCGCCCGATTTCAAGGGGTCCAGCAACCCAATTCAAGTTTCATTTCAAATTCGAGCTTAACCAAATCAATTCAACGAGAGGGAGCACCTGAATACTATCAACTCACAGTCTCAACTTAAGCCACGGACTCGATTCCGAAATTCAGTCCGGACGCACCAGCTTACTTCATATCAAAACTGCGCGCCTTGCTGACTGAGTTCGAGTCCGTCTTCTCCGTCCCCAGCGGCCTGCCGCCGTCTTGAGACAAGGACCACCGGATTCCACTCCTCCCGACAGCGCCACCGGTGAACGTGCGGCCTTACCGCTACCCCCATTTTCAGAAGACGGAGCTAGAGAAGCTCGTCGGCGAGATGCTCTCCACCGGAGTGATCCGACCTAACACAAGCCCCTTCTCCTCGCCGGTGCTCCTGGTGAAGAAGAAGGACGGCTCATGGCGCTTTTGCGTCGATTATAGAGCCCTGAATGCTGTCACAATCCGTGACCGCTTCCCTATTCCGACGGTAGATGAGTTATTAGACGAGCTCGCCGGCGCCACCGTCTTCTCCAAACTAGACCTCCGAGCCGGCTATCACCAGATCTGAATCCATCCGCCGGACATCGAGAAGACAGCGTTCCGCACCCATGAAGGCCATTACGAGTTCCTCGTAATGCCCTTTGGGCTCTCCAACGTGCCATCGACCTTCCAAGCAACGATGAACTCCGTCTTCCAAGGCTCCCTTCGGCGTTTCATTCTGGTGTTCTTTGACGACATCTTGGTGTACAGCCAGAGTTGGGACACCCACCTGGAGCATCTCCGGCACGTTCTCACGGTACTACACTCACACTCTCTCTTTGCTAAGCTAACTAAGTGTGAGTTTGGTTGCACCGAGATAGGATACCTTGGCCACATTATCTCTGGCCGCGGCGTCGCCGTTGACCCCGAGAAAGTCGCTGTGATCAAAGACTGGCCGCTACCCACTTCTCTGAAGAGCTTGCGCGGGTTCTTGGGCTTGACCGGCTATTACCGACGCTTCGTCCCGGGGTACTCCTCCACCGCAGCCCCTCTGACCGCCTTACTCCGCAAGGACGCCTTCCTTTGGACACTAGAAGCAACCACAGCTTTCGAGCGCCTGAAGCACGCTCTCCTACACACTAGTGCACTCTCTCTCCTCGATTTCTCGTTGCCTTTTGTTGTGCAGACAGACGCCTCAGGGTCCGGCATCGGGGCGGTGCTCCTCCAGAACAGGCGACCACTAGCTTACTTCAGCCGGTAGCTACCTGACCGCCTGTGCTCTGCCTCGACATACGCCCGCGAGATGTTCGCGATAACAGAGGCGGTTAAGAAATGGTGCCAGTACCTGCTCGGCCAAAGCTTTACCGTGGAGACCGATCACCAGAGCCTCCGTGCGTTGATCAACCAAACCATTCAAACGCCGGAGCAGCAGCGTTGGTTGACGAAGCTCCTGGGCTACGACATGGAGATCGTCCACAAACCCAGAGTCAGCAATGGACCAGCCGACGCTCTCTCTCGCTTGCCGGCGATGAACTTCAATACAATACTGGTGACGTCTCACCCTGTTGCAGCTATCTGGGAAGCTCTTCGCAACCTATACAAGACGACCTTGCCGTCAGCCAAGCTCTTTAACCAAGTACAGAGTTCGCCGGAGGCACACCCCCACTATGCGATCAGAGATGGTCTCCTTTTCTATAAAAACAGGGCCTATGTTCCCCCGGAGTCCGCTCTCCCCCATCTCTTATTGACGGAGTTCCACAACTCGCCACTAGGAGGCCACGCTGGAGCAGAACGCACACTCGCCCGCATCTCTGGGGTCTTCTACTGGCCATGGCTCCGCCGTGCTGTTCGCGAGTTCGTGGCAGCTTGCCACGCTTGCCAGTCCGTCAAGCCGTTCACCAAAGCCCCACAAGGATTACTCCATCCCCTCCCTATACAGGGCAAAGTCTGGGAATCCATCTCCATGGACTTCATCACTCATCTCCCTCCCTCTGCCGGCAGAAGTACGATTCTGGTCGTTATCGACAGGCTAACAAAGCACGACCATTTCTCGGCCCTGGGGCCCTCTTTCACTGCGCCACAAGTGGCAGAGATATTCATCCGCGACGTCGCGCGCCTTCACGGCTTCCCCGCCCAGATAGTCTTCGACAGAGATCCGGTATTCATGAGCTCCTTCTGGCGTGAGCTCTTCAAACTCCAGGGCACCGTCCTCGCAATGAGCAGTGCTTACCATCCACAAACCGACGGCCAGTCGGAGGTCCTGAACCGATATCTCGAAGATTACCTCCGGTGCTTCATCACCGATCAGCCGTGCCAGTGGGTGCGCTTCTTGCCATTTGCGGAGTGGCATTACAACACGGCGTGGCATTCAGCCATCCGAATGACTCCTTATGAAGCGGTCTTCGGCCGTGCTCCGCCGTCTCTGTTGGACTACGTTGCTGGGTCTACACCGGTAACCACAGTGGAGGAGCTACTGAAAGAGCACACGGCGATCCTCGCCACTCTCCGCACTAATCTCCTCCGAGCCCGGATGAGAATGACCAACCAAGCCAACGCACACCGCACCGATACTGTCTTTCAGGTTGGCGATTGGGTCTTCCTTAAACTGCAGCCATATCGCCAGACTTCCATTGCTGCGCACCACCACACGACCAAACTATCACGGCGATTCTTTGGTCCCTTTCGCGTCTCTGAACGCATCGGCCCAGTAGCATACCGGTTGGAGCTTCCGTCCACGGCGCGTATCCACGACGTCTTCCACGTCTCTAACCTCAAACGTTGCCGAGGTGACCCCACTGCCACTAAGTTCCCCTTGCCGCCAGCATTCGTGGACCAACAGCCTGTATTGACCCCGGGGCGAACCCTCCGCACCCGCACCATCCTCCGCCACGGTAAGCCAGTCACGCAGCGTCTGCTGGAATGGAATCTTTGCCCGGAGCATGAAGCCACATGGGAAGATGACAATATTTTCCGGGGCGATGGCGTTGACCTCTGCCTTGAGGACAAGGCGATTCTGGAAGATGGGGCAAATGATGCTGACACAGGAGATCAAGCCGCTAATAAAGAGGCTAATGAAGAGATTAACAAGGTTCATGGACTGATCAGTGAATCATCCAACCCAGCACCAACACGTGGACCTGGTCACAGTGCACGGAAAAGCACGCGCAACACCAAGGCGCCTGCATACCTGGAGGATTATACGACCTAGGTTGTTACTATTGTGTCGTGTAACGAAAGCATGCTCTGCATGCAGTATCGTAGTGTCGGGTAATGAAAGCATGCTCTGCATGTAGTAGCGTACGTAGTAGTGGAGCAGGCTGTCTACTGTGCCTGTAGCTCTATATATGGGGTATTATGTTTCAATGAAAGGGGCAAGCAAGTTATTATCTCTTCTTCTCTCTCTTTTCCTTTTCTCCCTATCTTCCCTCCTCTCCTCTTCTTCTTCTCCACTCTCTACCCTAATCTCTCCTCCCTTGGTGCTCAGCCCCCTGCGGCAAGCATCATACATCCTCATGGAACTCATTGTTAAGATGAACAAGAGAGAGAGAGATCTAGAGAGAGAATAAAGTGGGAAAAGAAAGTTGTTAAGGTTGAGAACTATGAGAAGAGATGAAGAGAGAGGAACATAATGGCTGTGGAGCTGTGGTTGTTAAGGTTGAGAACTACGAGAAGAGATGAAGAGAGACAGATGTGATGATAAAGGTTTTAATTTGTTTGACAAGGAAACTATGTACACTGAGTTGAAACGGTTTATGTTTGACTGACTTGGCTTTTCAGGTTTTAATTTGTTTGACTTGTTATAATGTTACGCAAGCCAATATTGAAACGCACTTCATGTGCTGCTTCACGTTGTCTCAGTCTCTGTGTTCCTGGATTTTCCAAGAAGGTGCTATATATCAATAATCAATGCATTTGACTAGCAAATATAGCTTTTTAAATTTTTCTTCTTCTTTTGAGAGATGTGGATGGAAACTGATGTATATATTAAAGTAAAATGAATATACAAATTAAATCACTGGTGAAACTGTATTATTTAATTAGAAATGAGCAAAATTAAATGAGTTAGCTAGGGACTTAATTGAGAAAATTTGTTGTTTTGTAGTGAATAATAAATGATGGTTTTGCTCTTTATATAAATATGATAAGATTTCTAATTACATTACTTTGTCAATTATAATGTAGTATTTTAAAAAAAAACCATACAGCTGAGCCTTGGTGGGAGTGAAAGAAGTGAGAAGACAACCAAATTCTCCATTTAGATTAAATAAAACCATAAACATGTAAAATATACTCTTGAATTAACAACCATAGAAACATTACATGTTTACAAAACCATGTTGTCACTTGATGCAAAGTTTACTGTCTATGATAGTTAAAAATCCGTAATGCATGTGGCGCGATCTCAGGGGCTCGACCTTGGGGCCACATACCAACGCGAGGAGAAGAAGATCTGACGAAGTCGACTCGACCCTGTAATGGAGGTGGCCACCCGGCCGAGAATGATGAGAAATTGCCGAGGGGCGCTCAGAAACTCGGCAAACCTTCTAGAAAGCCATGGCAGAGCTGGCGGCTTGTTGGCGCCACACTGGCAGCTTCAATGGCGCCAACCTAGCACCCAGCTTGCACCTAAGTTGGAGGAAGCTTGTGTGCCAAGCTTCAGAGACGTTGGTCGTACCAAAAGGTATAAAACAAGGTGAGAAGAGAAGGCGAGGGGACCCTTTTGGCTCCCGGCAACCCGAGTCTCTCTCTCCCTCTCTCACTTCCATCCTTCATCTTTTCTGACCATTTCATTCTTTTATTCATGGAGAATCCTCTGCTTGTTTTTTTTTTTGGCTTAGAACCTTGAGAGAATGCCGGCTGACTTAATCGCAGAGGGTCAGGGGGAGATCCCCCGGACATTTCTTTTAGGACCCCACCGAAGGAGGAGGTTGTAGGCCCTCGGTTTCGGGAAGGATTTCCAGCTTTGACGCCCTCTCTGATGACGGACACAATCTCGGATCCTGGGCCAGAAGTCCCCCAAACTACAAGTTTCACTTATTAATCCAGATTAGTCCAAGCCTCTAGGAGAGGTTGATTTTTCGGCATTAACACCACCCATGATTAATAATAATAATAATACAAAAAATAAAAATAAAAATAAATAATAATAATATTATAATTATAATTATTATTTGTTGAAAGAAATTTTTTTTTTTAAAAAAAAACTCACTCTAGCTATGAGCAAATACTGTTGAATTAGAAAAATCACACCCAGTTGCATGGTCAAACAATTCCTAAAAGCAACACATTATTCACATGGTTTCATATTTAAGCGTCAACATCTCATGATCACATTCTTAGTCAAACATGGAGGCTTTGACCAAAACCATTCTCAATAACTCATCGCTATAAATACATAGCAAAACCATGGCTCATCTCTCATCTCCCAAAACACCTCCCCCTTTCATAGCCTTGTAACACAAACCAAGCTCTCCATTAACTCATTCTTCATCTTCAAATCAATAGCATCTCAAATTTGATAAGATGAGTTCCATGAAGGTCAGCGCTCAAAATCAAGCCAAGACAACTACTAGGAAACTTGATGGCAAGGCCATTGATCAAGGGATGGCTTATGTGCTAATGGCAGTAGCTCTCTTCGTCACATATCTTGTTCATTGAGAGACTATATATAAAGGATATTTTGTTTTATTTCTTGTGTAATCTTCTCTGGTTCTTGAAAAACAGAATCTTTATTTTGTATATTTACTCATTATTCATTCAAAACAAGTGAAACAACTTGTATTATTGTAAATGAAATTATTCATTTCTCTTTGAATTGTTACCACTCAAGTTAATTGAGATTAAAGAAAAGAACTGTTAGAAAGACGAAAGTTTATTAGGATGGAATTGATAAAAAAACTGGAATATATAATTTTTTTATTATAAATTGAAAAGATCTTATTTATGGACTTATATGATAATAGAAATAATTAAAAATAATAAAAATATATAAAATAATTATAAATATAATTAAACTTATGAGATTATATTTATCTTTACTTCATGAGCTTCCATTAAAAAAAGCACAAGCCAAGAATTTTCCTTGACCTATGAAAAATGTTGACCTTCAGTGGCTGAAGGAAGAGAGTGCAAGTAATTGATTTAAAATTGAAAGCTCCACCAGAACTGTCATTGTTTGAACCGGACGGGAATATAAAAACTGTTACTGTTCCAAACCGGAACCTTAAATCAGAATATTAAGGTTCCGGTTTAGGTTCTTAAGAATTGAAAACCAATAAATAATATTTTTATATTATATGATTTATTTTAAATAAAAAAGTTCATCCAGATAAATATTGGAATTCAAATTTTTTTTTTAAATTATTCAAGATATTTATAAAAATCACGTCAATCATTCAATCAATCAATCATATATTCTCAAAACCAAACATGATAAGAAATAACAATTTTAAAAAAAATAAACCATTTTTTTTAACACATGATGAGTGTTGTTCACGCCTTGTTGTTCCTTTTTTAAACACGTGATGAGTAGGTTGGAATCGCCAGTTCAAAACTGAATTGGAACTGGAATCGAATCGCGGAAGTTATGGTTCGGTTTCGGTTCTAAGTTTTACAAAACTAGAATAGTTGGTTCGGAACCGGAACTGAACCAGAACCAAACCATGAATAGGTCCTATTTATAGACCTTGAAGATTATAGGGTAGAAATAAAATGTAAAACATGTATCTATAATTATTTAGAATTAATTAAGGATAAATAAAAAAATAAAAATAATCATAATTCTAATTATAATTATGAGATTGTGCTTATCTTTTAACTTCATTAGCATAACATAAACCAACCTCAATATGCCAAGCATTTTCCTTGACCTATGAAAAATGTTGGCATTCAACAGCATTGTCAATATATATATTAGAAACATGCTCTTTGGATTTGCAATAGTCAAGTATTATTTCCTACTCCACTAAATTTCTTATATAATGATGCATAATAACAATGTGCTTGCTCCTTCTATGGAATACTAGATTCTTCCTTAAAGCAATAGCTGACTTGTTGTCGCACATCATCACTGTTGGATGCTTGTATTTTTTATACAACACTACAAGCAAATGACATAACCGAACTGGTTGTGTAGCAAAATATGTTGCTACAATATATCTTGCTTCTACAGTAAACAATCCAACCACATGTTGTACCAAGAGAAAACTCCTTATCCAAAATTAAAAACATACCCAGATGTACTCTTCCTTTTTCTAGTATCACCTCCTCAATCACTATACTTATATCGTACGAGCTAAAAGTTTTCAGCGGAAAGTAGAATGTACCATCACCAATAATACTTTTGATATACCATAAAATTCTCTTTAATACTTGATAATGTGACTACCGAGGAGTGATCCATAAATCTGCTAACCGTCCCAACACTATACACAATGTCAGGTCTTATAGAAGTCAAATAGCATAGACTACCTACTAGCTTATTGTAGCACTGGGATTCATATTTGCACCACTTCCCTTATTAATTAGTTGTAGTATTTCCTCCATAGGACTATAAACTAGATTGCAATTTAACATCGTGAATCTCCCAAGTACATCATTTGTGTACTTTTTTGAGAGATAAAGATATCCTCATCATATCATACATGTTATTTTAATTTCAAAAAAATATGATATAATACCCAATTCAGTCATCTCGAACTCTTTGATTATAGCCTCCTTGAAACTATCAATCATTTTTTGACTATTACGAAAAAAAAATGATCATCAACATATAAACACATAGTGAGCATTTCAAACTTTCCATCTATCTTAATATACAATTTATGTTCAAAGGATATCTGGTGAACCTATTCTATGGAAAATATCTATCAATCCTACTATACCATCCTTTTGGTGCTAGTTTACGTCCATATAAAGCTTTCTTCAACTTATACACAATATGTTCTTAATATACCTCCTCCTCAAGCATACCAATGAGAAATGAGAACTTGAAATCCATTTGGTGAATCTTCAAATATAGTTGTGTTTCCAAGGAAACAGTTATCCGAACAGTGTCTACGTAAGTGCTTCAAGCAAAACTTCAAAGTAGTAAATTCTTAACTTTTGCTTACACCCTTTAACCAATAGACGAACTTTAAGCTTTTCAATTTCCCCATCAAGCTTGCACTTGGTCTTATACACTCATTTCACGAAGAGTAGTTAGCTCCCACATGTCATTCTTTCAATGTCACGCATCTCGTTCTCCATATGAAAATACACTTAATTTCTCGTATGAAAATGCCATCCTAAGCATATGTGCTTCTTTCCATGAGTTGATGTTTGAAAAAGATAATGATGTGAGTTTAACTGAAGTCTAATCTTAAGGGAATAGAGATGAAGGATGGGACTGTAAATAATTTAATTAAAATTGAAAATTTTGGTAGTTTAGAGATTATAGGGAAAACGGGGGAAATTGAAAGAAATAATTAAAATGATGATTTTGACAGATTCGGGCTCCATATAATATCTATGTGAGATCTGGCAAGGCTATTGTGTGGGTCAGTTGTAACACTGGTTGCAACTCTTCCTCTCAGAATGAAACACTCAACAAACTCACACCCTCACACAAAAAAAGAAGCAATCAACACACCAAGAGAAGAGACACAAAGGTTTGGTAACCCAGTTCAGCTTCTATTTCTAGGGGGCTTAGCCCGGAGAAGACAATCCACTAAAAGAGCAATAGGGACAGGAGTACAAAGAGTTTCACTCACCCTCTCTCTAACAATAGACACACCCACTCAAGATTGCCCGATGACCACTATCACCCTTCTCCCAAGGGACTACTCTAGTTTGCTCATCCTAAATCCTCTAAGCTAGACATTATATTGACGCCTCCATGTCGCTGAAATCGCACCTGCCTCTTTTAAGATCTTCAAAAATCTCCGCGACATTGATTTGGACTACTTCCAAATTTGGACATTGCAATTCCTGTTGCAATTGAACTTGTAACATGGCCCAGACTGCAAAACTGACTAAGGCTGTAGCGTTGCATTGCCATGACATCAAGACCCTCCAACCCTCATGGTTGTGTCTGATTCAAACTCCGTCGGATCCTCCCAATCATGACCACGATAACTAGCTGGACTCCTCTCTGTCACGTCTGTAGTCTTCTCTTCCAAGATCGCACCTCACTAAGGCGCGTTATCATCTTTATCAAATAAGATCTTCATTCATCCTGATTTGATTCTTCAACATCCTCATCTGAATAGTTGCCATATTTAGCTCATTCTAAATATGGCCTTCAATCTCCAGTTCAATCAAGGCTTCTCCAATCAATCATCTCCATATTTGGTCTTCATGTAATCTCCAATCATATAATCAGCTTGCTGCAACTTGCATGAAATTTCCTAATCACCTCTCAATCAAATCCATTTAACATGCAGCCATTTGCACGGAATCTTCAATCAATGATTCAACTTTCAATCAATGAAGCTACCAAGCTAGCTTGCAATCCAATCACCACCAATCATATCTTATATTTCCAGCATCCTGCCAAGTATGTCTCTAGTAGATCTAGCCTCAAAGAATAGTGTTCTCCAACATGCTTTGATTGGTCAACTGTCTTTGCTTTATGCATTTCCAAACATAGCTTCTTGCCAAGACTGGTTCCTTGAAGTCTTCAAGCTTTCCATATAGTGTCCTCCATGCATGTAATGTCTTCTCATGTTTTGGCTTGTCAACTTCCTTGTTGTCTTGACTTAGTCAACTCGCCATATCATCATGATGTCAAATAATGCCAACTGAAGTACATTTGCACTAACAATCTAATTATTTTATATTCTCATATCGTAATACAGGGCAAACATCAACCTTACGACTTAAATCTAATTTATACTTTAAATGAATTGAATCCGAATGGTCATCCCATTCTACTCAATGTTTGATCCAGTTCAATCTTTAATTCATTCCAGGTTGCCAAAAGCCACTTAAGTGATTAAAAAAAATCACTAACAATTTTTTATTTTTATTTTTAAAAAATGTTGATAAACTATTAAAATAAACTTGATAATTTTGAGAATAATTAATGTTAGATGTTATGGAATTTGGAAAATGTCATGGGGGTTGTACAGTTCAAAGGTTGGAGTTATTTGTAAGTTATTTGGATTTTACGAGGGAGGTTTAGAACTTGAAGGTTGTAGAAGTTACACTTTGTAAGGCCTATATAAGGCCTGTCATGTTGATGTTTTAGTCAAAACAATAACAAATTTGAGATATATTCCTCCAATCCAAACCTTATCTTTATATCTTCCTTGTACTCTATTCTATCTGTAGTATCAGAGCTAGGAATCTCTCCCTCTATATCATGGCCACCACAAATATAATCTTATTCCTCAGGTTCCTCGATTGACCAAAGACAACTATGACAATTGGTGCATCCAAATGAAAGCGTTGTTGGGTTCCCAAGATACATGGGACCTAGTTGAAGGTGGCTACAACGAACCAGCTTCGCTACAAGAAGAAGCAAGTTTGACCAATGCGACAAAACTGACTCTTCGTGAGTTGAGAAAGAGAGACAAAAAAAAAAGCCCTCTTCACCATCTATCAAGGTGTAGATGAGAGCACCTTCGAAATCATCGCCTGAGCAAAAACATCAAAAAAGGTATGGGATCTTTTTCAAAAGCCTTTCAAAGGAGCTGACAAGGTAAAGAAAATCTGCCTACAAACTTTAGGATCCGAATTTGAACTTTTGAAGATGAAAATTGGAGAATCCATTTATGACTTTTATTCAAGAACTATGGTGATTGTTAATCAACTTAAAAGGAATGGAGAACATATTACTGTTGTTCATGTAATAGAGAAATTGTTAAGGACTTTGGAACCAAAGTTTGACTATATTGTTGTAGCAATTGAAGAGTCCAAGAACTTGGAGGAGATGACTATTGAAGAACTAGTGGTTCATTACAAGCTCATGAACAAAATCTTGCTCGAAGAGAAGAGGAGAAGCCACTTGATCAAGTACTTCAGACAAGACTCACTTTGGAGAATAAGGAGGAGCAAAGGAGTGGAGGATCTTCCCTTGGCCAAGGCTATAGTCAAAGGGGAACAGGTGGAACATTTCAACATGATAGAGAAATCCAAGGTAGACAACCACATCTTGGAGCAACAAGAGTACCATTTAGAGGCCGAGGAAGAGTTCATTTTGCAAGACCTCATAACAGAGGAAGGTATGACAAATATGATCTTCAGTGCTTTGTTTGAAAAAAGTACAGTCATTTGGCTTCAGAATGTTGGTATAAAGATAATGGACAAGTCAATTTTGTAGAGAAAGACAATGATAAAGATGAAGTCACATTGTTGTTAGCATATAAAGGACATGAAGACACTCGAAGCATCACTTAGTATCTTGATACAGGGGCTAGCAACCATATGTGTGGAAGAAAAGATCTTTTTGTGAAGCTTGATGAGAACTTCCATGGAGAGATTACTTTTGGTGATCTTTCGATGAGGCCAATTGATGGAAGAGGTAAAATCCGTTTCATACTAAAAAATGGAGATTACCAATTCATTTCTGATGTTTATTTTGTTCCTAATATGAAGAACAACATTTTGAGTTTGGGTCAATTACTTGAGAAAGGCTTTGAAGTTTAGATGAAAGACTTAGGAATGCCCATTCGAGATGGGAGAAACAAGTTGCTCACCCATGTTCATATGACAAAGAATCGTATGTTTCCTCTTACTTTGCAAGCTAACAAATCAGAATACCTTAAAACTATAGTTGAAAAAGATTCTATTTTATGGCATCTTAGATTTGGGCATTTGAATTATTACGGTCTCTATTTGCTGTGGGAGAAAAATATGGTGATAGGTTTTCCAAGGTTTCATGAACCATATGGAAAGTGTGAAAATTCTGTAATTGGAAAGCGACCAAGGAAAAGCTTCAGAGGGAGGATTGCACAAAGAGCTACACAACCTCTTTAGTTGGTGCGCACTGTTGTTTGCGGACCTATTACACCAACATTCATTTGTGGGAATAGGTATTTTCTTACATTTACTGGTTATTTTAGTGGCAAAACATGGATTTATCTTTTGAAAGAGAAGAAAGAATTGTTTCTAAAATTCAAAGAGTTTAAAGCCTTGGTTGAAATACAAATTGGCTATTATATTAAATCACTAAGATCTGATCGAGGAGGAGAATATATATCCCATGAATTTTAGAACTTTTTCAAGGAACATGGTATCTCTCATCAAGTTACAATGCCATATTCACCTCAATAGAATGGTGTTTTTGAAAGAAAAAAATAGAACTATTTTGAATATGGTTCGATGTATGTTGAAAGAAAAACATGTTGCTAAAGAATTTTGGGAGAAGTAGTTGCTTGTGTAGTGTACTTATTGAACAGATTCCCAATCATAAGGCTTCACATAATGACTCCAGAAGAAGCTTGGAGCTCAAAGAAACCAAGGGTGGATCATTTGAGGATCTTTGGAAGTGTGGCATATGCCAAAGTTCTCGATCATAAGAGTTTAAAGTTGGATGATAAAGGTGAGAAATGCATTCTCTTGGGTTATGTAGATGATTCTAGTGGTTATAAATTGCATAATCCAATCACTAGAAAAATTATTTTCTTAAGATATGTTGACTTTGATGAAGCAATGAGTTGGGAAACGGAGAAAGATAATAGTGAGAAGGGAAATATGTTTGACAATAGTGAAGAAGAAATTTTAGAAGTTGTAGAAGAAAATGTAACTCCATCCACACCTCAAGGAGAAAGTTTGTCTTCACCACCAAGCTTGCAACATCTGCCCTCATTTTCAAGTGGCCACCCATAAAGAAGAGTGTCTAAGACACGAAGCATCTAACAATTATATGATGTCACTCAAAGGATTGAAGAGGATCCTTGTGAGAACAATTTCACTCTTTATTGTCTATTTGCAGGTGTTGATCCAATTTCTTTTGAAGAAGCAAAACAAGAAGACAAATGGAGGAAAGCCATGAATGAAGAAATTCAAGCCATTGAGCGAAACAATACTTGGGAGCTTACATCGCTTCCAAGAGGACACAAAGCAATCGGTGTCAAATAGATCAACAAAACAAAGAAGAATGCACAAGGTAAGATAGAGAAGCACAAGGCCAGGCTTGTGGTGAAAGGCTACAAGAAACAACATGGAGTTGATTATGATTAAGTGTTTGCATCGGTTGATCGTCTTGAGACAGTACGTCTATTTATTCTCTTGCTGCCTTCATGAAGTGGAAGATCTATCAAATGGATGTCAAGTCAGCCTTTTTGAATGGATATCTTGAAGAAGAGATATATGTTGAACAACCTCTTGGCTACATTCAAAGAAATCAAGAAGATAAGGTTTACAAGTTAAAGAAGGCACTTTATGTCTTGAAACAAGCACCAAGAGCATGGAATGCAAGGATTGTTTCACTACTTTGTGTCGATTACTTACTTTTTGCAGGAAATAATCTCTCAATGATTGAGGATTTCAAGAAGGCAATGACTCAAGAATTCGAGATGACAGACATTAATCTCATGGCTTATTTCTTGGTCATTGAAGTAAAGAAACAAGAAGATTGAATTTTTATTTCTCAAGCTAACTATGCCATGGAGGTCTTGAAGAAATTTGCAATGGAAGATTGTCATGGAATTGATACCCCAGTTCTTTATGGAACAAAGTTGACGAAAGAAGGAGAAGGAGAAAGTGTGAATCCAATATATTATAAGAGCCTTGTTGGAAGTTTGAGGTACTTAACATGTACTCGGCCTGATATACTCTATGGAGTTGGCTTGGTTAGGCGATATATGGAATCCCCGAAGATGTCACACTTGAAAGCTGTGAAACGAATCCTTCATTATATCCAAGGCAGACATGACTATGGCTTATTATATTCATCTTTTGGAAACAAGGAGCTTGTTGGCTTTTGTGATAGTGATTAGGCCATATATATTTTGATGATCGCAAAGTACTTCTGGTTTTGTTTCTTCATTGGAGATATGGCATTTACTTGGTTCTCAAAAAAGCAACCAATTGTTACACTCTCTACATGTGAAGTGGAGTATGTGGCGGCTACTTCTTGCATTTGTCATGCTATATGGATTAGGAACCTTCTTCAAGAATTCAAGCTACCACAACTAAATGCTACCAAGATTTATGTGGACAACAAATCAGTAATAGAACTGGCTAAAAATCCAGTCTATCATGATCGAAGTAAGCATATAAACACAAGGTTTCATTTTATTCGAGATTGTGTGAAGGAAAAGATGGTGGAGCTTGTGCATACAAGAAGCCATGATCAAGTTGTTGTTATTTTCACAAAGTCATTGAAGGGACTCATTTTGCATCTTAAGGAGTATGCTTGGCATTACAAATCAAGTTTAAGGGGGTATATGTTATAATAACTTAATAATTTTGAGAATAATTAATGTTAGATGTTATGGAATATGGAAAATATCATGGGGGTTGTAGAGTTAAAAGGTTGGAGTTATTTGTAAGTTATTTGAATTTTATGAGGGAGGTTTAGAATTTGAAGGGTTGTAGAAGTTACATTCTGTAAGGCCAATATAAGGCCTGTCATGTTGAAGTTTTAGTCATAACAATAACAAGTTTGAGATATATTCCTCCAATCGAAACCTTCTCATCTTTATATTCTTCCTTTTACTCTCTTCTATCATAAACCACATTGATTAAATATAGAAAGGTTGTACATGGTATAGGGTTCTAATCCTCTATTGGATCAAATACAACCGAGGTACGATGGACACATAACACCTAGTCACTTTATTTCAATCCTAATTGTTTGTACATAGACAAGGGTACATGTATTGTAATGAGTCTGCTCAGTGACTCTCCGGATGATTACATTGCTTTGCAGAACTTGAAATCAAAACCAGCTCCTAGTTCAATGTTTGGGGATGAAGGATGCATGGATTTCTCCTTTTTAGGTCATACCAATCATTCGTATTACTAACAAAGCTGCGGAGAAGGTTTGTGTTGATCTTAAAATCAAGAACCATAATGACAAGGAGAAACTTGCTGAAGCAAAAATGTTGACATTTGAGAAAGGTATCATTAAGGGTTCAATGCTTGTTGGGTTGTTCAAGGGGAAGAAAGTTCAAGAAGCCAGACCATTGTTCAGGAATGTACTTCTGGAAACTGCCCAAGCAATGATGTATAGTGTGCCGGAGAGGAAAGTCATGTCTTAGTTTGGTGATGAGTATGTTATGGCCCTTATAGCTCAATGGTATATTCCTTATAGTGGGGTCAAGTGGACGGAGAAGGCAGACGATTATTTATCTAGCATGAATCTCTACAACAAGGAAACACGGCATGGATTTGAGCGGTACCTTTTAGTGTTGGTGATATTGTTTGGGTTATATTAACACTATGTCGTTTCTTGTTGGCAAGTATAATAAGCTCAAGGAGCAAAAGATGATCTTGTGAATCCTTGTTTTATGGATTTTGAAGACGCTATTATGAACTCGAGGGTGAGTTCTTTCCGATCAGGGGTGATTGATGCAAGAGGATTTGAGCCAGATGATATGTTTTACACATGGTTCGGTATTAATTTGGCCATAACTTGGGCTACAGGTGTCGGAATCACGTATTCGACCCTAATCCGAAAAGCTCATTTTGGCGCCCATCATATAGACACTTGGCATAGGCCCAATGGACACCGTTTTCGGCGTCAAAATCCGTCACTTTCCCCCTCATATCTTCCTTTTTAGGTGTTTTTATTATTTTAGGAAATAATTAATATGCCGATTTATGCCATGATTTTATTTCGATTTGATCTAGGATTTTGGCTGCTTGTTTATTTTAATTTGAATTTTCAATTTCAATAATTTTTTATTTTTGCCATTTTTGACAAAAATCCCGATTTTAATGTTTGAAGGCTATTTAGTACCGCATGTGGACTACCTTTTGACTTAGTTTTGACTAATGATATTTTATTGAATTTCAGAGTATCTTCTCTATTTTTCCTTGGTTCTCTGTGTTCTTCCTTATGATCCTTGGATCTGGTTAGCCCGCGGGATAATCACTATTTTGCCCGGCGTCAAGAAGTGAGAGAACTATGAGAAGAGATGAAGAGAGAGGATGATGGCCATGGATATATATAGAGAGACCGATGTGATGATGAATGTAGAGTATAGGGTTAGAAACCAGAAGGTCAATACAAGCTTGAGTTGAAATGGTTTTTGTTTGACTGACTTGGATGTTCAGGGTTTGCAAGACTTGTTATAATATATATATATATATATATATATATATATATATATATATATTATAAAAGTGGATAAACCACATTTTTTTATTGATAACTTAGAAGTAACATAGGTTGAGCCCTTATAGGGTTTGATACATAGGATTTCTTATCCCTTGAATTTCTCCCTAAAATCTGTCGGTACCCGGTTGTCACCGGTCATCCTTAAATCCTTTAGTCAGCTTGAGTATCATCGAAGTCCCTC
The DNA here is from genome assembly GCA_026586065.1 of Dioscorea zingiberensis. Lineage (NCBI taxonomy): Eukaryota > Viridiplantae > Streptophyta > Magnoliopsida > Dioscoreales > Dioscoreaceae > Dioscorea > Dioscorea zingiberensis. Next base: position 21,758,100 of record CM048820.1, read on the forward strand.
CCTGGAGAATGTTGCAAGTCCTCTTCGCTTGCGAAGGTGAGACTTTGCTTCACGATCAACTCCATTGCCACCAGCTTCGGCCTCTTGGATGTATGAGCAGCATCAAAGCAAGACAATGTTAGGAAGTCAAAATCGCGGATAATTTTCGTGAAAACGCAGCATTTGTCATGAAAGCATCTCCTATTGCGCTCCAACCACACTGTCCATGTTTCCGCCATAGCTAACAGGTTCCAACCCATCCTGGCTTCCCTGGGTAGTAGTTTTGCAATGGTAATTCTGCCCCACAGGTCTTGTATTTTCGAGGGAAATGTTCTAAGCTGGCATAGTTGTGTGAAGTGTTGCCATATACTTTTTAAATATGTGCATCCTAGGAGTAAGTGTTGTACCTTTTCCTTCTATTCGTCACACAGGTAGCAGGCAGTCCTGGTACCGTTCCAGTCGTGATTCCTTAGATTATCTAAGGTGAGGATTTTGTTATCCAATGCTAGCCAGAAGAAAGCCTTGATCTTGTTAGGACAGGGTAATTTCCAGAGGCTCTTCTCGATTTCCGATCGTATACCCCCATCAATCAAGAAACGGTAGTATGAGCGTACTGTAAACTTCTTTTGTGTGGTTAGCTTCCAATTTCTCCTATCTTGTTTTGTCTCCTGGGCTTCCTGTAGTCCCTAGTGAGTTGCTCCATTTCAGTTGCACCGTCTTTAGGTAGTGGGCCTTCTTGGAGTAGTGGGTTACCTTGGGCCAAGGAGAGCATTGATTCCTGTATCGTGATTTCTTTCCTTCTGGCCATAGGGTATAGAGCGAGGAATATGGTTCGAGGTGTGTGGCCGTTCAACCAGTTATCGGGCCATAGGTACACTGTTTCCCCACTTCCGACCTTGACTGTCATGTTATGTAGTAACGCTTCCTACTGTTATCTGACCCTTTTCCAGAAATAGGGGGGGCATAGGGATTGAACTCTCGCCCTCTACAGTAATGCATCTTCAGTATTTTCTCACATAGGTCCACATGTCCTATGAGTAATCGCCACCACCATTTCCTCAATAATATAGTGTTGAAATAGCGAAGGTTTACAATGCTCCATCCGCCTAGTTCCCTAGGTCTGCATAATCTATCCCAGTTGCCTAGACTGTATGCCTTTCTGTCCTCCTCAGCTCCTTGCCATAGGAAGTTTCGCCTAATCTGGTCTATTTGATGGGTGACCCATTCCGACAATCGGTAGATAGATAACCAGTAGTTTGCGATTGCCGTAAGCACCACATTAAGCAAAGTGATGCGTCCTCCCAAAGATAGTAGTTTCCCTCTCCATGTTATCAACCTTTCATTGATTCTATCGATGATCATCCTCCATTCCTCCTTCCTTGGCTTGGTACCTGAGATTGGCTTTCCTAGGTAATTAATAGGTAAGCTGGCAATGTTGGACCCCATCATCTGCTCCAGGTCCTGGGGTGTGTAGGAGATCATCATAATGTGAATGATGACGCTTTTATGGTAGTTGATTCTGAGTTCTGTTAGACCTTCATATAGGAAGAAAATCGTCCTAATTAGGGTTCTGAAGTTTCCTAGCTCTCGGGAGCAGAATACCAGTAAGTTATCTACGTAATATTGGAGGGTGGAGATCTGCTCCTCTTCAAAGTCCCCATAACGGATTCCCCTGTATACATTAGCCCCTATGGTGTTTGTCATTATCGAGCTGAATATATCAGCGACTAGGACGAAAAGCATTGGGGATAGTGGGTCCCTCTATCTCAGGCCTTTCTGGTGTCACACATAGCCTGTCAGTTGGCCGCTAAGGAGGATTTTAGCCTTGGACGAAAAGAGTATTGCTCTAATCCAGGTGATCCATCGCGGGCCAAATCCCCGGGCCTATAACATTGTGGGATCGAAAATACGCGTCTGGCATCGTGAAGACACCAAACGATATATCGAAGCACAAATATCATATTTGTTTGTTTGTGGGTTCTTCAATTCCTAATAGAGGCAAGCCTCTATTATTAACTACCCCAGATATAATCTTGGGAACCTCCGATTAAGGGCAAAAGAACAAGTAGAGGCAATGAATAAGAATAATTTCATTTATTTGCATAACATGAATTTCGTTACATATCATAGGATATATATATATATATATATATATATATATATATATATATATATATATATATATATATATATATATATATATATATATATATATATTTAAGTGATGCCGCCGCCTTATATGCCTCGCCGCCATCCTTTGAATTCTGTTGTATTGTTGCCGCTGGCCATGGTCGCTAATAGCTCATAAGTTTTCATGATCGCCTACTTATGACTGAAAACTGTACCGTATGGGCCATCGATATGGGCCGCACCATGTATGGGTAGAAATTTTGGGATGTCTACTTTCCGATGCCATGAATTTCATCTTGATCGGAGTTTTCTAGCAAAGATTATCAATGCCCGAACGAAGGGGTATCAAGCTGGCTGAATTTCGGGAATTGGCTTCCTTCTCTCAAAATCTGCTATAATCCGAGCCTTTGGTAAGAGATGTACCATACACCCTAGAAATCTAGTTTCCAATGCCGTAAATTTCGCCCTGATTGGAGTCTCCTATCAAAAGTTATCGGCATTTGAATGGAAGGTGGTCGAATTGACAAAACTGCAGGAATTGGTCTTCTTTCTATCAAGAACTGTACCAACTGAGCCACTGACAAGAACTGTGCCATACATGGTTGGAAATCTCTTGAAGTCTAGTTTCCAATGCCACAAATTTCACTTCAATCAGAGTTTCCTATCAAAAGTTATTGCAATTTGAACGAGAGGGTGTCAAGCTGACAGAACTACAGGAATCTACCTCTCTTTCCAGAGGGTGTCAGCCCTTGCTTTTCTTCTTTGTTGATGATAGCAGCAGAGGGGGCTATTATGTAGCCCTAGAGCTGGATTTTGTGCCTAAGACGGGCCGTCTGCGGCGCCATTTTTTTGCCGTGGCGCGCATCTAAATATTTTACGATCGGCCCAAGCGAGCACGCGGCCAGCCGGTGTCGAGCCGTTGCGAGTCGGTGCAGGTGAAGCACTACCATTTATTAAAATATTATTTAAATTAAAAAAAATCTAAAAAAAATTAAAAAAAAATCTAAAAAAATCTGTAAAAATCTTAAAAAAATTATAAAATAAATCTAAATTAATCAAACACTGCTAAAAAAAAGAAAGGATTGAAAATCTTTTACTAATGTTTTGTTTGTACATGATCATGAGAAATAAATCATAAGCTTAAATGCTATTGCTTCATCTTAATTTTGTACAAGTTTAAATCTTCTTTTGTTTTCTCCAATTGAATCCTTGGAGCTCCATCCTTATCTCAACAAGGACTATGGATATTAAATTAGTTTTTTTCATATCTAATGAAACCTCTTGCATTCTCACCATCTCTTTTAGGGATGATCAAATCCCACATTAAATTACAGAAAATTTCAATTGTCTTTGTGGAAATAGAGCTACATTTTTTTATTTCAAGTTAGACCTGTCATCCTTCTGTGGCAAGTTCTTTACTTTCATTTCTTAGCCTTCTGAGTTTGAGATGGAGTACTCATTTGCCAGAATCTGGATTGGGTCTTCCCATCTTAGAATTGGATGTGTGATAAAAGGTAGATTTGCTCGTCTTTTCTAGTCCTTTTCTTCACCGTTTTCTTTTCCTTCAACCTACAGTGTAAAATTGAATATATCTCTATGTTCCCGAATTGAATCATATTACCTCTTTTTATTTGATGAATAAATTGGAAATATTTGTGATTTAGTAAATTCGCGTCATTATGCAGTGAAAAAAATATTGGAGAGTTATTTCACTTTTTCTATAATATCCCATTTGCATTATTAACATAAGTTTGCTAATTAATGATTAAAATTATAAGAGGATCGAAATTCAGCCTTATAAAAGCTAAGCGAAATTCTCAACTTAATTATATTTTCGCTCGTTATAAATGGTCATATAAATCAGAAAAGATGCTACTCGGGTTTGGAGTTGGTATGTTGAATCCGACCCGCTTACAGTTGGTGTCACGAAAAGCTAGCTTGGGGTTGCCACGCTATATCTTGAGATTCGTGTCTAAGATTCGGGTAGACACGTGTCCATATATGTTCCCTTTAAGCAAACAAATGAATGTGCTGGGTTCTTTCCCAGTTTCGTCCCTTCCCTTGTTGATCTTCTCATTCTCTCCATCTTTTCCCATTTCCATGAATCCTCCCCACCACCTCCTCTTCCGGCGAGGCCAGCTACTTCTCATCCTCTGTGTTTCAATGTAGCAATGGTGAGGTAGATGGATGCCCTAGTTCTTCTCCATGTTTTTATTTTCACTTCACAAATAGATCTTTGAAACCTCTGCAGCCTTTCTACAGGTAGCTCTATGTGTGTGTGTGCGTGTGTGTGTGTGTGTGAGAGAGAGAGAGAGAGAGAGAGAGAGAGAGAGAGGTAAAAATCTCATATTTGTAAACGGCGAGGCAGATGGATGGCCTGCGACCCATCAAGAGCAGCATCAACAACCCAGTCACACCTTCTGTGCCACGGAGCAGTGTCCCATAGTCTGGTTTCTTATCACCGAAACTATCCTTGAGAGGTGCATACATACTATCCGAGGCTGAAGTCAGGCGTAGGAAATCACATGTCAAGTGATTGCCAACATGAAGGATGACTCCTACAACAATGGCGGCAGCTATAGTCTGCAAGTATCCACCAATTAGTAGCAAACATAGAGCCACAGTGATGAAGTCTTGAAAACAGAGTTTCTAACCTTGTGAAAGTTGATGTTGTCATCAAAGGGAGCAGCACCTGCTCACCGGAGACGCCGGCGCCGGATCCAAGCCCGAGAACTCCGCGGCGCAGCTCCTCGAAGAACAACGAGGCTGGGAATGCACGCAAGGTGTTCGATCCTTTTCCCGGCTTGATTCTTGAAGAGCACTTGAAGAAAATTGAAGAAAATAGAGGAAAGGAGATGATCAGAATTGTATATATAGGAAATATGTAGTTAAGAGAAAATATTGTGACCTTTTTTAAGCTTGTGTTGATCCGAACTCCGGGATTTGAAGGATGGGTCAAAGACTCAAAAAAGGATGAGAGATGGATGAGAGATGGTCAGAATTCAAAAAATAATATATAAAAAAAATATAATTTTTAAAAAAAATTGATGGAGTTTAGAGAAAATGTCTTAACCTTTTTTCGGGCTTGTCACTTGTGTTGATATGGAGTCCAAGTCCGGGCACACTTTTCTACATGTATTTTTCCACCATTGATGCTAATCCATCCCTTGTATTGGATTAGATGGCCCTCCTTCATCAACTCCATCATCACATGGACCATTGTATAAGCCACCTATATCTTGAATTCGATCTTCTGCATCGAACCAATCTTTTAGGCATATGCACATCTCCAATGACTCGGGGCTCAAGCAACTTCTCCTCTCATCAAGTACCCTGTTACCTGCACTAAAAGCAGATTCCGATGCTACCGTGGACATCGGTACGGTAAGTAGATCACGAGCCATAGTAGATAGTACGGGAAACCTATTTTGCTTAGATTTCCACCAATCCAAAATATCCCATACTCCATCCTCACTCATTTGGATATCATCAAAACTATATTCTATATAATTATCAATTTCATTTGTTGAAGAGGACCCGGAAGCATGGTGAGATTTTTTGCCAAATTTTGCATAAAGACTCAAAAATTTACCACTATTTTGTGTTTCAACTTCTACATGTTCCCTAGGAGTTTTAACATAAACACTAGAATAAACATTGTACATTTCATAAAATAAATCTTTATAATATTCAAAACAATGTGAGTGACTTGTTCTCATATTTTCATCAAAACTTTCAATCATTCCAAATGTTCTATCAAATTTAAATCTAGGGTCAATCATGCAACAAAGTATATGGAGCTCTTCAAGTGACTCAAAATATTTCAAAAATTTAATTTCCATAGGTTGACAAAAATAGGAATAGAATTGATGTGTTCTATATTTGCAAAAAATCTCACTAATCAAATATAGTTTATAAATTACTAAATATGAAGAAGGGTAATAAACACCGGAGAAAAAATTAGTTGCTTCATAAAAAACATGTAAAATATCTTTAATCATTACACAAACTTCCCAATCATCTTTTGAAATACTATAGCCGGAAAGATGATTTTCAACAAATAAATCAATAACATTTCTATAAGGCAATGCCGACTCTAACATAAGATAAGTAGAATTCCATCTATGTTTTACATCTTTTTTAAATTTTTTATATTTAATTTTACTTTGGTTACATAATTCTTTAAATGCTTCCCTCCTACTAGTATTAGATGAAATTTCTATAATAATGTCTTTTATTTTTGATATTTCTTTGTGAATAACATGCAACCCATCTTTTTTTGAATCTGGGCGACAAGCACCCCCACTTAAGGACGATTTCAAAGATAGGGCGTGCGCAAGGGGATCAGACTATCATGGGTTTCACTCCGTGCACGTTCTTTACCGCCCCGGGGCGTTGGAGTTAACGAGCCCAGGGTTTCACTCCCGTGCAGTTCTTTACCGCCCATGACTACTAATCCCCGCATGGAATAGACTCACATGCGTGCGTGGGCCCCCCCACTGGGGGACCCACGCCCTTGCGCCCTCACCTTGTCGCAGCGGGGCTTCGAACCTGGGTTCTCAGTCCATGCGCAAGGGACCTTTGCCGCTTGACCTAGATGTCTTTGGCACATGCAACCCATCTTGCACACATAAATTCATAATATGACAAAAACACCTCACATGAAAAATTTTCACCCAAAATGTTGGCATGATATGAATTTTAATATGATCTATTGCATTAATATTAGCGGATGCATTATCTAATGTAATACAATTAACTTTATTAAGAATGCCATAGTCATTAAGCACTTTTGTAATAAAATTTGCTATATTAGCACCCGTGTGCCTAACTTTTAAATTGGAAAAACCTATAATACGCTTTTGCATAATCCAATTTTCATCTATAAAATGTGCCGTAACACATGCATATGACTCATCGGTTCTCGCCGTCCAAATATCGGAAGTAATACTAATTCTTGATTTTGTTGTATCAAAATATGATATTAATTTTGTTTTTTCTTCAAAAAACATTTCAAATGCATTTTTTTTGAAAAAAGTCCTTGCAAACCACGATAAGTCGGTTGATAAAGTTGGCGAATCATTTTTTCATATCCTTTAGCTTCACTAAAAGAAAAAGGTAATTCACTTTGAATAATAAATCTTATATAACCTTTTCTAGCCTTATCATTATTAAAATGGAAATTTCCAAAACCATGAATTAAACTATTAATTTGGCTTTGGGTACTAGCATTTTGACTACTTTCCAAATGCTTATCGGAATGTCGTCTTAAATGTCCGGTACCCCCGGTTGTGCTACAAGAAAAATCCTTCTTACATTTCTTACAAATAGCACGAATTCCTTTATTTGGAATTTCAACAATATCAAAAAAATTCCATACTTCCGAAGACCGTTTTCTACCACTTCTTGAGGATTGAGAAGACGGTATGATGGTAGCATTATCAGGGGTTGGAGTATTGATATTTTCAATAGGGGAAGAATCATCGGGGAAAGTAGGAAAATCGGAAAAATCGGCCATTTTCGATTATATATGCAAAATAAAGCGTACCTCAACCGCAATGTAAAGGATTTCGAAGTCGAAGTTTTTGATCCCGAATTTCTTTCAATGCGGTTGAGAAAATCTTCACACGGACCGGCTTCTTGACCTACCACCAATAACCAATTGAATGAATGAAGAGCTTGAAGTTGAAGAGCTTGAAGAGCTTGAGAAAATGAGAATATTTTGTTGTGATGAAAATGAATTACTTGGGGGGTATATATAGAATTTTGATATTTTAAAATTAGTTGTTGGAAGGGTAAATTGGTAAATTTAATCAAAAATACCATAATACCCTTAATACTAGCCGTTTTATAGTTGTTGTAAAGGATTTTTATGTAAATTTATTAAAAAATAAAATAAAATGAGAGTTGACACTTGAGACCCAACGGCTCTTATTTAAAAAAAAAATTAAAAAAAATATTGAGAGAGCCGTTGGCAAGCTCTAGAGTCTGGCCGCTTCTCAGCCTCAAGACTTGCAGACTTGCGGACATTCTGCGTGACTACTTGCGGACTTGAAAAAATAGAATAGTGTGAACTCGTGACTTGCAGACTCTTGCAAATACACCTCGCCTTTTAATTACCTTAGTTTGTCTCTTGCTGTAAAGCTATCACTTTATTTCCATTTCTATTCTATTTTTTGAAAAGTGATAGAGACTTCCACACACACAAATCTAGACTTCCACACAAACCACGACTGGATTCAAATTCCACTTTCGCCTTTTAGACGCCACCGCTGGCCATCCAAAACCTTTTATTTCTTGAAACAGTTGAAACCTCAAAAGTCAAAACCTATTATCTACATATCATGCTATAACCTTTTGTTTGGCTGAAGACTCAAGAATGGAATCAGGTGCTTGAACTTCTACTCTTTTGTCCTATTATTTTATTATTATATTTATTTCATCTTGTTTTTAAAGTATTTTTCATTAACCTTTTTAATACTGTTGTATTTTAGACTTTCACCGACGTTTTCATCAGAGAGACTAATTAATTGGACACACCATCATCATCATCATCATCGAAAGATAACTTCGTAGCTCAAATCAAGAAAACATTAATTAAATAAAATTAAAATATTAAACAAATTAATATAAAGTATTAATAGGCTTGAAGGTCATTGGCAAGCGAGATACATAGTTGACTAATAGTACTAGAACTAAAAAGTTGGATTCAATTCATGTCTCACTCACATCATTTATTCATATGCCATGTTTAATTTTTTTTATGTCATGTAATGTAATTGAGGTAATAAATTTTTTTTCCTTTGTTTTTTACTTTAGTTTTGTAACAATGATGTCCCAAATAATGTAATGTAATTTGAGGTTTCATAAGAATTGCCCATTTTTTTAAAAAAATTAAAATTAAAATCTGCCACGTGGCAAAATATGGTGCTGCCACATGTCAGATTTCGGGCCGGCCCGTAATGGGCCACGTCTTTGGCACCGCACGCGAAATATTTCGCGTCTGGTGCGTTTACCGGCCGTGTGGGGCTTTGGCCCGACGCATCGAATCGCCGCGGCGCTGCACGCTTCTGCTATCGTTCATTTCGAAGCCGTGCCGCACGCGGCGGATCGTGGCCGGGCCTCTATGTAGCCCTTGCTTTTCTTCTTTGTTGATGATAGCAGCAGAGGGGCTATTATATAACCCTTGCTTTTCTTCTTTGTTGATGTTAGCAGCAGAGGGGCTATTATATGGCCCTTGCTTTTCTGGTGACGGCGAGCAGCAGGGAGGCCATTATATGGTCTGTGCTTATCCTCTAACAGCGACGGGCAGCAGTAGGAAGCTTGATGACATGGAGTCGCAACGCGCGCCGCTTCACGCATTGAGAAGTTGGAGGCCGCTGCAGGTGGTGGATCCGGCGCAGGAGGTGGATCGCGGAACTTGCGAAGATGGGCCGACAAGGGGGCAGCTGGGCGGCAGATCTAGCCAGATCTGGGAGCTTTAGACGCGATGGGGCGCCGGGGACGCGCAGAGGCAGGCAGGGCGAAGGCCGGGCGCCGCAGGGCGCTACAGGCGCATCACTGGGGCGCCAAGTAGGACGAGTAGGCAAGACGCTGGGGTTTATTTTTCTTTATTTATTTATTTATTTATTTATTATTTTTTTATTTAATTTTATTTTTTATCCTTTTTTACCTTTCTCCTCCGGCAGCGGCGTGGGCTTTTGCATATTATATATGCTATATACTGTTTGGGCTTTTCTCCAGCAGCAACTTGGGGTTTTACATATTATATATGCTATAAACCCTCCTACTCTCCTCCGTGATGGCGCTGGCTTTTTGCATATTATATATGCTATATACCCTTTGGCCTCTTCTTTGATGGTGACATGAGCTTTTGCATATTATATATGCTATATACCCCTCGGCCTCTTCTCCGGCGGCGTAGAGGGGAAGCTATTATATAGCCTTTCCTCTTTTTCTGGTGATGGGAGGGGTGACAGGAAAGCTATTATATAGCTCTTGCCTTCTTTCCGGTGACGACGAGCATCAACGGCGATCACTAGGACTCCTTCAAAGAATCTACCGCCAAGATGGGGATTGAAAAGAAACAGAGAAGCTATTATATAGCTTTTGTTTCTTCTCTGGTAGCTGGAATATGGGAGAGGAGGGAGCGTGATTTCCTTAGGGTCAGACATACAGTCGATTGACGGACGAAGCCTCAGATCCTTCAAGAAAGCCATTAGAGATAGGCCCGTGTCCGTCCGACCACACGGCTTCTCGCTTCACCGAGCGGAGAGCATGGAGGAGATCCTCACCCTTCCCAAAAGTCTTTTTTTTATCAAGAGGTCTCCCCTCCTTTATTTATAGATCTTCACAACTTAGATAATAAGGTTGAAATTTTAATTTGAGTTTTAATTATCATTATATCATAATCTAGATAAGATCAAAATTTTGAATTTTAATGATCATAATCTAGATTTAGGTATAACCTTGAGTTTGAATTTTGATCATCAAGAGATTAGATCAAAAAAATTTAATTTAAATTTTAATGATCATAATCTAGATTTATGACCTTGAATTTGAATTTTAATTATCATAATCTAGATAATATCAAAACTTGAATTTAAATTTAATTCATTTATTTTTTGTCTCGAGATTTGTGTTCTCGGACTATCTTGGGATCTGTATTTCTGAGACTGCCTCGGGATTTGCGTCTTTAGCTTGCCTCGGGATACGACCGGATAGATTTTTATTTTAAATTTAAAATATCTTAATTTCAAGATACTTCTAGGTATATATTTCATTGGCACCATTCGAATATTGGCATATTGTAATTTTAATGCATATATATTTATGTGTATGTATTTTTTTCGACACAAACAAACATGTCCAGCAAGAAGTCTTAATCAACCATGTCAAAAGCCTTTTCAAAATCAACCATTATTAGTGCTCCATTGTTCCTTTCCTACTTCATGTTACATATAAGTTCTTCTGAAGCAACTATGTTGTCCTGGATGCATCTGCCTTTAATGAAGGTTGTTTTATGCATTGATCTACTGTGTCATTTATGACCCCTCCAAGCTTGTTGGTTAGCATCTTGGTGATGATTTTCATTGAGCAATTTAGTAGGATGATCGGTCTATAGTATGATAGGGTCGTGAGCAAATTTGCTTTCGGAATCAGAGTGAATTAAGCCCAATTTAATCTCTCTAGAGATACCCGTTGGTAAGTCAATATTGAAACGCACTTCATGTGCTGCCTTCACGTTGTCTCAGTCTCTGTTCCTAAGTTTTCCTTTTCCACGAAAGAGCTATATTATCAATTCTTGGAAAACAAAAATCAATGCATTTGATTAGCAAATAAAACTTTTTTAATTTTCTTCTTCTTCTTTTGAGAGATGTGGATGGAAACTGATGCAGTGAAATAAATATACAAAACCACTGGTGCAACTGTATTATTTAATTAGAAATGAGCGAAATTAAAAGAGGAAGGGAATTGAGAATTTGGTTGTATTCTAGTGTATAATAAATGATGGTTTTGCTCTTTATATAAATAAGATAAGATTTATAATTACATTACTTTGTCAATTAATATAGTACTTTTTAATTATAATATAGTACTTTTAAAAAAAGTCTAATACCCAACTTAGTCCCTCTATTATACCGAACCGGCGCTTTTAGTCCCTCAATTATACTCAATTATAAATTAAGTCTTTTTAGTCACTCTACTTTCACGATCAGAAAATCCAAATTCCTAAAGGCATATATATAGCGACCTAAAAAGTTTATAGGAGGGACTGACATTTCTCAATCGTGAAAGTATAGGGACCAAAAATGCTCAATTTATAATGGAGGAACTAAAAAGAAAGCAGCCTGTGATAATAGAGAGACTAAATTCTCAGATTAGACCTTTAAAAAACCATGCCGCTAAATCTTGCTTAGAGTGAATGGAGTGAGAAGACCACCAAATTCCAAATTTTAAATTGTTTAAAACCATAAATATGTAAAATAAACTCTTGAATTAACAACCATAAAAACATTAAATGTTAACAAAACCACATTGTTCTTTTGTCGCAAAGTTTATTGCCCATTATTATTATTATTGATGCCGGGAATCGGCTCCTTCTCGAGATCAGAGCTGATTCATAACAACTAGTGAGATTTAGTGATGAGTGATTCCTTGAGCTAGAAGTTGGGAGACGATCAGTCGTCGGAAATATATAGTGTCAGGCGAGATAGTTCCTTCGAAGAGACCGTGACAGTCCAACGGCAGACCTACAAGGAGGGAAGTCCGAGGATGATCCTCGAACTCCCTGACGATCAAGTTAGTTCACGAGATCGGAGAGAGAAGTTTCGAATAAGAATGGAGTCAGGGATGAGGAACGAGAGGAGCACAAGGAGGGAGGTCAGAGCGAGAGTAGAGATGGCCGTTAGGAGATGAGAGAAAAGATCCCCTTCTTCCCCCCTCTTCCTGCATTTATACATTTTCCATGGTCGTTAGGCCATTGGGGGTTACTTGAGTTCCAAGCCACCCTTTGGTTGATGCCAAGTAAGCACCAACTCGGCACAAGTTTAGTCAAAACCTTGTAGGTTCTTGGTGAAACTTTCGGCATATTTTGAAAGTCTAGTTTTACCGGTATTCTGTTGGAGGACACTCACGGGTACTTATCCCTGAAAATCACCGAGGTTCCGCCATATGTCCCGGTGTTGATATCCGAATCACACCACCCATAACAATTATTATTATTATTATTATTATTATTATTATTATTATTTTGTATTCCTATTTTTCACAGTTTTATAATTGTTGAAAGAGGGAAAAAACTTACTCTATTAGCATATATTGTTGAATTAGAAAAGTCACACTGTGTTACATGGTCAAACAATTCATAGGAGCAAGACATTATTCCCATGGTTTCATATTTAAGCAGCAACTTCTCATGATCACATTGAAGTTCTTAGTCAAACTTGGAGGCTTTGACCAAATCCATTCTCCATAACTCATCGCTATAATTAATACATAGCAAAACTATGGCTCCTCTCTCATCTACAAAAAAAAAACACCTCCTTTCATAGCCTCATTACACAAACCAAGCTCTTCATTTACTCATTCTTCATCATCAAATCAATAGCATCTCAAATTTGATAGGATGAGTTCCATGAAGGTTAGTGTTCAAGATCAAGCCAAGACAACTACTAGGAAACTTGACGGCAAGGCCATTGATCAAGTGATGGCTTATGTGCTTATGGCAATAGCTCTCTTTGTCACATATCTTGTTCATTGAGAGACTTTGAAGGATATTATGTTTTATTTCTTGTGTATCTTCTCTGGTTCTTGAAAACTAGAATCTTTATTTTGTATATTTACTCATTATTCATTCAAAACAAGTGAAACAACTTGTATTATTGTAAAAGAAATTATTCATTACTTCTTGATTTGTTCCCACTCAAGTTAATTGAGATTAAAGAAAAGAACTGTAAGAAAGAAGAAAGATCTGGAGGATGTAATTGATCGAGAAAAATTGGAGGTTTTTTTTTTTATGACACGCTGAATAGGTCTTAATTATAGAACTTGAAAATTACATGGAAGAAATAAAGAGCAAAAAAAGTATCTCTAAATATTTAGAATTAATTAAGAATAATAAAAAAAATAAAAAAGTAACCATAATGATAATCATAATTATGAGATTGTGCCTATCTTTAACTCCATTAGCAACCCTTAAACCAACCTGAATATACCAAGCATTTTCTTTGACCTATTAAAAATGTTGGCTTTCAACAGCTTAATTTGTCAATATATTAGCAACATGCTATTCAAATTTGCAATAGTCAGGTATTATTTTCTTCTCCTTCACTAAATTTCTTATATAACGATACATAATGACAATGTGTTTGCTCCTTCTATGGAATAATAGATTCTTCCTCAAAACAATAGTTGATTTGTTGTCACACTTCATCACTATTGGATGCTCCTATTTGTGCTACAACTCTACGAGCAAATGACATAACAGAACTAGTTGTGTAGAAAAATATGTTGGGTAATATATCTTGCTTCTACAGTACACAATGCATCCACCTGTTGTTTCTTTAATTCCCAAGAAAAAAACTCCTAATCCAAAATTAAAAGCATACGCGGATGTATTCTTCCTTTCTCTAGTATCTCCTCCCCAATCACTATATTTATATCCTACAAGCTAAAAAGTTTCAGTGGAAAGTAGAATATAACATCACCAATAGTACTTTTAATATACCATAGAATTCTCTTTGCTACACTCAAATATGACTACCTAGGAGTGATCCATAAATCTACTAGCTGTCCCAACACTATACACATTGTCAGGTCTTATAGATGTCAAATAACATAGACAACCTACTAACTTCTTGGTGGGATTGATATTTACACCACCTCCATTATTTGTTAGCTACAGTATTTCATCCATAGGACTGCAAATTAGATTGCACTTAGACATCTTGAATGTCCCAAGGACATCATTTGTATACATGTTTTTATAGATAAAGATACGTTCATCTAATCATATATGTTACTTCGATTTCAAGAAAATATAATATAATTCCCATTTCAGTCAACTCAAACTCTTTAATTATAGCCCCCATGAAACAATCAATCATTTTTTTGATGAATACTATCTCTTGGGCTCTCTGGCTCTCTCTATCTACTAGGATTCTTCTACCGATTTGTAGGAGATGATGATGTGTATGTCGCGAAATCACTTCGTCATCCGGTGATATCCATCTTCCAGGGCTTCCTTCAACACAAATTAGGATCTTTTGCCTGTTGGTGATGCTTTCTCGGAGATCCGTGATAGTCGCAAAGTGAAGACTTTCATCTTTCCTTGTCTTGCATCATATCACTATCTAGTATGAACGAAATATGATGGGCTTTTAGTTCGTCTTGAGCTTCCGGCATGGTGGTCTTCTCGGTCGATCGTCAACCCTTCAGCTCAATCGTCGAGCAATGGTCACAGGTGTCTTTCCTTGGTTCTTTGTGACCTGGTCTTATCCGATAATCACTTACTCGGTAACCTATACTACCGCACAACTCATGGGTGATTGCACTTCTACATTCCTCGGCAAGGTATCCCAGCCTCAAGTATTGCCCACAGACCTCCATGAAGATTGATGGGGTATGGATCGTTGGAGATGAGAAACGTACGGTTGCACTGGCAGTCGTTGATCGATGATGTTGATGCTATGGATGAGGCTCATGTATGAGTGTTTGAAGTGGACCTTCGTACAACCTTCGTCATGAGAGTTGTTGCTTTGAGGTCCATGAGGTGTCCTTAAGGGCAATGTGAAGAAATTTTTTTGACCTTAGCATAGCTCAGTCAATCTCTTCATGGGTTGTTGGTGGTGCCATTAGACTTTGGAGCATGCCCTAATTGAGGAGTGACATCTTAGATAGCTCCAGTCCTTGGAGATACCTACCTCTTCCACTTGCACACCATTCATGGTGCAGTCCTGGTTGGAGATTCGTCTTCATCATGCGATGCTTAGAAGATATTAGCTTTTTTTTAGAGCCTCTTTTGTTCAATAAACATGAATTTATTAACATTTTTTATATAAAGTGAATAAACCACATACTTTTATTTAAGATAAGTAGTGGTTACATAGATAGACCCTTGGACGAGTCTGATACCTTAGAGATACAATAGAAACAAGGAAACCCTTGAGATGTGCCCATCTATCACATTGGTGATCCTGAAACTCCATTCCCAAGAAGATATCCTCTAATCAGCCTGGGTATCTTCAAAATCCCGTCCTGGCGATTGTTGCTGGTCCACCTCTCTTGTGAACGCAAGGCTTCATTTGATGATGGATTCCATCACAACTAGCTTCGGTTTTTCTGACGCGTGTGTTGCATCAAACCAAAACAGTGTTAGGAAATAAATATCGCATATAGTTTTTATGAAAATATGTCGTTTGTCGTAAAAACATCTCATATTGTGTGCCATCCACACAGCCTATGGAAGTAGCTGCGTGAGTAAGAGATTCCATCCCATAAGGGCCTCCCTAGGTAAGGTGTTAGCAATTGCGGTTCTTTCCCAAAGGTCTTGTACCCGTGTGGGAGTTACGCCCAACTGAAGTAGATATGTGAAGTGTTGCAAGACTCTTGTTGAGTATGAACATTGTAGGAGTAGGTGTTCTACCGTTTTCTCCCTTTCTTCTCACAAATAGCAAGTTGTTTGTGTGTTGCTCCACATGTGTTTCCTAAGATTATCTAAGGAAAAGATTTTATTTTCTAACGTGAGCTAGACGAAAGCTTTGACTTTGATGGGACAATGTTGTTTCCAGAAGTTTCTCCTCATATATTTCTATCCTAACCCGTCCATCCATCAAGAATTGGTAATAGGAAAGTACAGTAAAGTTTCCTTTGGCGGTGAGTATTGGCTATGGTACATCTTTACATATTAATAATTTTACAACAACATGAAATCAACCAAATGTATATGTCAATATAAACAAGTTGTGTATACAAACGAGGGTATCCAGCAACCTTTGTCATGCTTCATATATTTCAATATAAATCAGAAAGAATTTTTTTTGTGTACATTAGACAATGAAGTATACTACTGTATATCATCAACAAAAGAATGTGTTTCTCTTGGCCTGCAGGTCATCATGGAATTCTCAATGAACAAAATAGGTGATGAAGAGTGCGACAAGCATAAGCACATAAGCTATCCCTTGATCAATAGCCCTCCCATCAATCATCCGAGAAGAAGATGTCGTTGCTTCCCCATAGGCAAGTTGTGTGAGTCCTGAGAAGAAGAAGGTGACGAAGATCAAAGCATACATCCTCATGGAACTCATTGCTAAGATGAACAAGAAAGAGAGAGATCTAGAGAGAGAATAAAGTGGGAAAAGAAAGTTGTTAAGGTTGAGAACTATGAGAAGAGATGAAGAAAGGGGAATATAATGGCTGTGGATATATAAAGAGAGACAGATGTGAAGATAAAGGTCAATACAAGCCGTGATTGTTTGACAAGGAAACTATGTACACTGAGTTGAAACGGTTTATGTTTGACTTACTTGACTTTTCAGGTTTTAATTTGCTTGACTGGTTATAATATTAGGTAAGCCAATATTGAAACGCACTTCAGGTTTTCCCGGAAGGAGCTATATTATCATTTCTTGGATATCAATAATCAATGCATTTGACTAGCAAATATAACTTTTTAAAAAAAAATTCTTCTTCTTTTAAGAGATGTGGATGGAAACTGATGTATATATTAAAGTAAAATGAATGTATAAAATCACTGGTGAAGCTGTATTATTTAATTAGAAATGAGCAAAATTACAAGAGTTAGCTAGGGAATTAATTGAGAATTTTGTTATATTGTAGTGAATAATAAATGACGGTTTTGCTCTTTTTATAAAGAGAATTTCATTAAACTACCATGTGGTTTTTCTTTATCAATTTGGTGACTATGGTTTTGACTTTGAAGACTTTTTACTTTAATATGTTGTACCCTTATTAAGTATATCATGCTAACCTATTAAAATTGCCGATGTATAAAAAGATTTAAAATGATCTTTTTACCCCTTATATAAAAATATGATATCATCAACGCACTAAAGTGACCTTTTTATATAAGAGGTAAAAAAAGTTATTTTATATCCTTTTTAATATCACGCCAAGAATTTTAATTGATTGGCACCAATACGCTCACGTGGCACACCAGAGACACAAAGTCTTCAAAAGCCAAATCACGTATATCAATTTGATAAAAAAGCAAACCACGGAGTAGTTTAGTGAAATTTCTCGTTATATAAATAAAATAAAATTTATAATTACATTACTTTGTCAATTATAATGTAGTACTTTTAAAAAACCATGCTGCTAAGCCTTGGTCAGAGTGGAAGGAGTGAGAAGACAACCAAATTCTAAATTTTTATAATGTTTAAAACCATAAATATGTAAAATATACTCTTGAATTAACAACCATAAAAACATTAAATGTTTACAAAAGCTCGTTGTCCCTTGGTGGAAAGTGTACTGCCCATGATGATTATTATTAATATTATTATTGATGCCGGATTCACTCTTCTCGAGATCTGAGTCATCTGCATTAACAACTAGTGAGATTTAGTGATGTGTGATTCCTTGAGCTAGAAGTTGGGAGACGATTAGTCGTCAGTTCGAGATAGTACTCGAGCGAGATAATTCCTCCAAAGAGACTGTGACAACGCAATGGCAGTGACCTTCATGGAGGGAAGTCCAAGGATGATCCCCGAACTCCCTGACGATCAAGTTAGTCCACAAGATGAGAGAGAGAAGTTTCGAATAAGAATGGAGCCAGGGATGAGGAAGGAGAGGAGCACAAAGAGGGAGGTCAAAGCAAGAGTAGAGATGGTCATTGGGAGATGAGAGAAAAGGTCCCCTTCTTCCCCTCCTTTGCCTACATTTATACAATTTCCATGGTCATTAGGCCATTGGGGGTTACTTGGGTTCCAAGCCACCCTTGCTTGGATGCCAAGTAAGCACCAACTCGGCGCCAGTTTAGTCAAAACCTTGTAGGTTCTTGGCGAAACTTCTGGCGTATTTTGAAAATCTAGTTTTATCAGTATTCTCTTGGAGGACACTTACGGGTACTTATCCCTGAAAATCACCGAGGTTCCGCCATATGTCCTTGTGTTGATATCCGGATCACACCACGTGTCTAGTAAGAATTCTCCCATAACAATTATTATTATTATTATTTTGTATTCCCATTTCTCACAGTTTTATATTTGTTGAAAGGGAAAAAAAACTCACTCTATAAGCATATAATGTTGAATTAGAAAAGTCACGCTGCGTTGCATGGTCAAACAATTCATAGGTGCAACACATTAATTATTCCATAATTTCATATTTAAGCATCAACTTCTCATGATCACATTCTAATTCTTAGTCAAACTTGGAGGCTTTGACCAAAACCATTCTGAATGACTCATCGCTATAAATACATAGCAAAACCATGGCTCCTCTCTCATCTACCAAAAAAACACACCTCCTTTCATAGACTTGTTACACAAACCAAGCTCTTCATTAACTAATTCTTCATCTCCAAATCAATAGCATCTCAAATTTGATAAGATGAGTTTCATGAAGATCAGTGCTCAAGATCAAGCTAAGACAAATACTAGGAAACTTGATGGCAAGGCCATTGATCAAGGGATGGCTTATGTGCTTATGGCAGTAGCCCTCTTGGTCACATATCTTGTTCATTGAGAGACTTTGAAGGATATTATATTCTATTTCTTGTGTAATCTTCTTTGGTTTTTGAAACCCAGGATCTTTATTTTGTATATTTACTCATTATTCATTCAAAACAAGTGAAACAACTTCTATTTTTTTCAAAGAAATTAGTCATTCCTCTTTCATTTGTTTACACGCAAGTTAACAGATATTGAAGAAAATAGCAACTAATAAAATTCGGTTAACTTATTTTCTGATAGAACGGCCTCCAAAAAAAAAAAAAAAAAAAAAACCCTGGGAACTTTCCAACTGCTCCAAAGGTTCCTCTTATTTTTCCACTTCTGCTTTTTGAGAAGATGTCATATTATTTCCAAAAGTAATTGATGGTGTTAAATAGGGTGTGAAATGACCCTTATGCCCACCACAAAGAAATAAAACCAAAAGGCTAACTCTTCTTCAACACGACTGCTTGAGTCTGTACTGTCTTCTCGTCTTTAGAGCATATCGCAACGGCCATCGCCGCCAGCCGTAGGAAAGACCATTTTCTCATGCGATCATCTCTGAGGTGAACCCCTGCCAGAGGAAACTTCTTCAGTTTTGTTGTGGGGGGGGGGGGGGGTTTAGGGCGAGTTATCCCGTAGAGTCTATCTTCGGTTTTGGTAGTTTAGGGTTTGAGATTGAGGGTTGGTCTCTCCCAAAAAAAAAAAACTTCATGATTTTTCGGGATTTTGTGTGTTCAAGATTCAGGGGTGGTTGTTTGTTTTGGGGTTTAGGGTTTCCGGTGTAACAGTGTGCGTGGTTTCTAAATCTGTGTTCAGCCTTTGGGGTTTAGGGTTTAGGATATTTGTGACTTGTTTATGGTCTATTATTTGGAGTTTAGGGTTTAGGGGTTAGAGTTGTTGTGTATATTTTTTTGCAAAAACATTGAGAATCTGCGTATATTTAGCCCCTAAATAGTTCATTTTCCCAGCTTGCGTGCATTTTAAAGGATGTGCGTATGATTTCTTCCGCTTGCTTGTGTGTATTTTTAAAGGCCAAAGCGTGTATTTGTATGTACCCGCCTGTTCTATTGTTATGGGGGGTTGCGTTTGACATATTAGCGGATATGTGTAGGGGCCTTGTTGTATGTGTTTATTTTCCAAGACCAAGCGTTTAACAGTCTGTTTCGATTACTTGTTCATCACTTATTTGATGTAATGTGCGGTTCTCGGCAGGATGGGAAAGAGAAACTGCCCGCTCATCAACACGAGGTGCTACCTAGTTCCGTTCGTCAAGACATTGAGAGAGCTGAGGTCATCGATGACAGCTTGGCATTTTGAGCTGCTTGAGAGAACTCCTTTTCGCTATTTTATGGAGTTATAGCCTATAATCCAGGAGAAGGGGATACTTGATTCCCTCATCTTGAAGTACGATGTGAAGGACAAAGTCTTCAAAATAGGTTATGCTTAGCTTGAGTTCCACGCAGAGGATGTCGCTATGATCCTCGGCCTCCGATGCCACGATGATGTTGTAACCTTCTGCCGTAAGCCCGCAAAGTCCTGATCTCGGCGTAGGTTCCTCGAAAGCAAATGACCGACACCGCCATGCCATCCAAAACACTCTCGTAGATCTCATTGGGAAGGGTGAGGGCGAGGAGGGGAATTTTGTGAAGATGTTGGTCGTTTATTTCCTAGGGAGCTTTATGTTCACAAGTACCTCCTATATAGCCCCGCATTGGGTTGCATCGTACGCAGACGACCTCTCAACGCTTGGGGACTGCGCATGGGCAGAGGCCACCCACAGGTGGTTAATGGAGAAGGTCCCCGGCGCGGTCGCGGTAAGGGACCTGCCTCTGTGGGGAAAGTAAAAAGCCTCGCTTATTATGCGAGGTGCGTCATCGCACTTAACTTGTGGTTTTATGAGGTGACCGGAATTGGCACGAGGGTATGCTTGAACAAGACATCGCGCATTTTCTCGCTAATGGGCGAGACAGCTTCAATAAGCGTAGTCAGAGCCCACTATCAAAATAAATGAAGGGGACAGAGGTGGGCTCTGTTTATTTACCAAATTACTTGACCGCTTATTTGTTTGTTGAAGTGTTTATTTACTACCATTTTGCGTGTATTAGTATGCTTATGTTCGCTACCCCCTCTAACCCTAAGAAGGTCAATAGATTGGGTATGGACAAGCCCACCTATGGAGGACATCACCCCGGTGTGGAAATTTGGGTTCACCCCAAAAAAAGACACCAATAGAGGTCCCGTAGAAGAGAGCCTGGGTGGAGGCACCAAAAGTAGGGGAGGCCAATTTGAAGACCGTCTGGATGGAGCTAAGAGAACTTCAATCCAAGTACGATGCACTATATTTGAAGTACAATGCCCTAGTAACAAGTCGGACTCCTCAATCAGGAGGAAGTGTTGGTAAAAATAGGTGTGTAGGGAAGCACATGATACGAACAAGAACAACACCACTACCACCTGCATCACCAGTAGAATCACGAGAACCACCAGAACCAACAACAAAGATCACCTAAGCAAAGACTAATATCACCAGCAGCACCAGAAGAATCATCCGAACCACCAGCACAAGCAGAAGAAGCACCAACAAAAGAAAAACCAGCTGAAGAAGCACCAGTAGCACCAGAGCCAGCACCAGCAGCAATAGAAAAAGCACAAGAGCCAGCACCAGAACCACTAGAAGAAGTACCAGCAATACCAGTAGCACAAGAGGCACCAGCATCACCAAAACCAATACTCACGGCCTTTATTGCAAGGGGTTGTACCCCACAATGGAAAATGTCTGCTAAGCTTCCACCAACACAAAAGCTAGTACCAAGACGAAAAACGGACGCACTACCATTTCTTGAACGGCGGATCACTAGCGTGACATGCACACGGACTGAGACGGTGAGGCAACGGAGAACAAAAGCCTCTGTGCAGAATGTTAGCCCCAGCAGGGAGGAGTAAGACACTAACAGAAGGTGGCGCCGTTCACTTATCTGAATACCAGAAGGTGGTGATATCCTACGTGTATTCTCGTGAACAACACCATTGTGTGGTCTGAGCGATCAGACGTATGTGACATACAGACAACTATATAATCTAATCGAAGGTACTATGGTTCATGATTCTGCATGGGCGTGATATGAAATTTGAGTTGCACGAGGTCCAGGGAGTGAGGCTCAAAGGTTGGTTGCGGATTTATTACTATATGGCCTTGAATGGTGTAAACCAGATAAGAAGACTGGAGACTGAGTAGAACTCGTGTGTTTTGTATCCCATCTGTGTATACGATATAGCAAAGATGTGTACAACAATCATTTCGAATCATACTCATTTACTATTATGATTTTAATCATTTACTAGACATTGTTTGCGTTTATTATGCAAACTTTTAGAACTTATTAGCAGCCCTCCAAGCCTGTAGCGGACGAAATTTCAAAGGTTTACTAATCAAGATTGCCAACCAATTTTTGGGACAGATCATGTAGTAATTGGGATGTACTATTCATTATCAACCCACGATCGTGTAGACCGCGCTATAAGCCATGCTTCTCAATGTGACATCGCTTCAAAATTATGTTTTGCCCTACCCTGTGCCATTTTTTTTGGAACCCAGTCACGGTGATGATACCTATCATCTTAGGGTGTCATCAGTGTGGGCGGCGTTGTACAAAATTGTCACATCTATTAATGAAGCGCCTGTGCAGTGACTTTTCCCTTCCTTTAATGTCAAGTTTCAAAGGATTCGAGAGACCATACCCGCTCTTTTTCTTCCTTGCTCTTCTTCTTCCTATTTCTGCGGTGAAAGATTGCAACACCACCGTGGACGCAAAGAGGATTTCATGTGCCTCTCGTATCTAAGAGGAAGTTTTAACGGAAATATTTAGCATTGTGGCGTCACAAATGGGAAGCCCTCCGACGATTTGAGGAAGTTACGGCAATGGTAAATGAGTTTCTTCTTGTTCTTTTTTTTTGGTTTTTGGTTTTGCACTTTCATCTTTTAGTGGAGTGTGAACTTATAGGAAATTGATGTCTAACGCAACAGTTGTAAAACCTTTTCCCGAATATCTAGAAGTCGGAGAGTTGGGAAATTTCTTTTTGTTGATACTGATACCGGTTGGTGTTTTTGGGATTTTGCCGAATACATCGAATTCATTCTAAACTTTGCGGGGTGTGGGAATTTGACAGGGAATTTCCTACTTGGCCTAGTGAGTATTTGCTAGCTTCATGGTATTATTTAGCTGCGGTTATTTATAATAAGTATTGTTAACTTGAGATGGCTTGATTGGCAGGAGGAAACTCTTTCTATAGGAATGCCCTCCTCTAGCATCCAACGTCTTGTGTTCGGAGCGAAGAAAGGATACCTCTCTGCTAGATATGCAACAGGGATAATATTGTTTAAAAATGACGAATCAAGGGATGAAGGAATGCGATTGTTGAATAGCGTGTCTGAAGGTAAAGTCCAGATTCCTCGGGGGTTGTAGAATGCACAAGGTCCGGTAGTGACACAATAAATCATCTCCGGAAACCAGTCGCAGAATTTTTTCATATTATAACGTGGCCGGAAAGTTGATTTATACGATGGAGAGATTTTATACTGGACCATCCACCTTGCGGGTACCTCGCAACTGATGTGCAACATAAATTGCGGCTTGGGGAGGAGTCTTGTGAAAGGACATTCTGTAGCCAACTGCATCGATGTGGTTACGAGTTCTGTTTGTTCTCAAATCTATGTTGACATGTAATTTCATATAGAAGAAACGCGCAGAGAATGATTAATTTTGTTATCAATTTGCAAAAGATATGCTTTTTCTAATTTTTCTTCAATCTTCTTGAAACATAAGCTTCACACTTCTTGCATTGCTCTTGGCGGTGATACATCATATTCATGATCTTATGCTTCAAATACACAAAACAAATGCAAACAAATGCTTAAGAAATTATAATGGTGGATGATTACTCCAAACAATAAACGCTTCGATGGTTCAGTAAACACTTTCAGGATAATACGCGGAAACACCTTAGCAAATAAACACTTCTAGGATAATACGTGAAACACCTTAGCAAATAAACACTTCCACGATAATATGTGAAACACCTTAGCAAATAAACAAATAAGGAACTACTAATGTACGACAAGGCAAGCAAAATACACGATCATTTGACCTTGTCAATAAGCAGTTATAATGGACGATTAATTTTTGGGCTTTGTCATTTACTATTTAATGGGTATAGTTTATTAATTATCTGACCTTGTTCGCATACAGAGAGGTTAGTTTCGTGCTTTTCCATGTGGCAGCGCTTTACGATGATGTTTCGCCATGTCTTGGAACCCAGTCACTGTGATGGTACGCGTCGCATTGAGGTGTCATCGGAATGGGCGGGGTTGTATGAAAGCGTCCACACGCTATCCCCAAGAACCCTAAGAGACGAAGTAAAAGGAGGTTATGGCACACCACCTCCAGCCGTAGATTTTCTCCAATAGACGCGATGATCAGACAATGGACATTCATAGAAGGGAAAGAAGTGATCAACACGAGAACATAAAAATTAATATTTTATTTAGAAAAGTGGGGCGTTAGAACTACAGAAAGAGATTTGGTTAGCCCGATCCCTCGGAAGAAGCATCTAACTATGAGAAATCAATTCCATCATCAGAAAGGAGAACTCCTTCATGACGGGGAAAGGCGAGGTGAGCCAACCCATTTAGACACCCATTCTGCCCGTAAGCCTTGCAATTGAAGTCCACTCTGCCGAGATACGTGAAGACCAGGTGATCTCCGATGATCACAAAGTAGTCCCTCACAAATTCGCGCCACCCTTTGTCGAACAGGACCTCCCCAGATGGCTCGATTTAAGCCAACATGACAACCCATATGCGGCCGTTCAATCTCCTCAAATTGACCGGCTCGGCCGGAACCTACCTTATGTGCCTAACAAAGGGCGCCGGAACCCGGAGGCAGTTGGTGTAAGCATCGAGAATATGGTGACAAAAGGATGGATGCCCTGGGAAAACCATGGTTACCTAAGATTCAAAATGTGGTGATTGACGCGCTGGTTCTCCAGAATTTATAGACTTTATTTGGGACCCAAAAGCTACCCGAATGGGTGACTCAAAAAGCCTTAATGACAAAGCCTTCGATGACCTACCTTCCCGCCTCGAAAACTACCACCACAACAACCGGCGTGGATCAAGTGGTGAGCAGATCGGTGCCCCAAAAGACCCGCACAGCTACTGTTTGACTGTGAGTCATGTCCAATGAAGTCAAAGAGTCGGGGTTGTCCGAAAAACGCTTCTAGGATAGATAATACGTGAAACACCTTATAAAATAAACTCATAAGAAAATAATAATAAACTAAATGGAAAGCAAACCACATGATTAGTTTATTATTACTTCTTTATGCGTTTATTTTAGATGATTACTCCAAACAATAATACATGACAACACATATCAGCACTTGCAACCCTTTTCTTGTTCTCAATCTTGTGTATTAGTTGACATTTATAGTTCATTATTGGACCTTTGTATTTCATTATGATACATTATTTGCGTATTAATTTTAGGGAATAATCTTGTATAATTTGATGGAGATAGTTCATTATTTGACCTTGATCATGTACACCAAGCCTTGCACATGCTTTTCCATCTGGCGGCGCTTCATGATAATGTTTCACCCTTTCTTGGAGCCCGGTCACCGTAATAATACGCGTCAAGACGGGGCGTCATCGGAAAGGGTAGGGTTTTATGAATGCGTCACATCTCTTAATGAAGCGACCGTTCCCTTACCTTGTTAATCAAGGTTCAGTGGATTCCATTATATCAACCCTGCACTTCTCTTCTTTATTGCTCTTCGTCTTCCTTATTGCTATGGTGAAACACATAACCCCATAGAGGCAAAGAAGTTTCATGTCTCCTTCGTCTCCCTAAGGAAGTGATATCTGAAATATTCACCGTCGGTCGCAATGGGAAGCGGCGCTTCGGCGATATGAGGAACCTTCATATATCGCTGCATGTTCGATAATACACTTTAATGTGAAAACAAATCATGCACGCTTACAAGATTTTGTCAAGGGGTCCTTGTTAGGTGCTTCCATGGCATCCACAAGGCTTTCCAATTCCACGACTCTGTTACATCAAGGGGTCCTTGTTTAAGAATCGAGTCCCCATTTGTATCGTGATCTCAGGCCGCTTGAGAGATATGTTGTGATCTTTGATCGTGTGTTGTAGGGTAGTGCAATGGCTCTCCGGTCTTGCCCATCCATCCATCTATCATGCCGTAAATTAATCAGTGTCTCCTTTCCCAGCATTGATTGTAATGCCCGGTTCTATTGTCTTCCATTGGGCGCTTATCCCTTTCCAGAAGAAGGAGGCGCGGTGAGGAGCTTTTTTGTGGGGATTGATGAATGCGTTATGGAAGTAGTTTTGTTTGATGATTTTGGTGCATACCCCTGCTTGCCCCGTTAGTAGTCTCCACCACCATTTTGCCTATCTTGCCATGTTGAAGCATTTTAGGTCAGTGATGCCCCATCCTCCATGCTCCTTGGGCCTGCATAATCTCTTCCAGTTGACCAATCTGTGTTTTCTAGCTTGCATTTCTGGGCCTTGCCATAAGAAATCTCTTCTAAGGCTATCAATGCGTTTAAGTACCCATTCTGGCATTCAGTATATCGACAACCAGTAGTTTGGGATTGCCGAGAGTACAGAGTTGAGGAGGGTAATCCTGCCCCCAAGGGAGAGTAATCTGCCCTTCCAAGTGCTGATTCGTGCTTTTACCCGATCTATTAGCTGGAGCCAGTCGTTTTCTTGGTTTTGAGCCTGATATTGGGATACTGAGATATTGGATTGGAAGTTTTCCATTGCGCAGTTCATCATACTTGCCCTTGTCGTCGCATCACTATCTAACATGCTGATTGGTGTGATCGAGCTTTTGTGGTAGTTGATGCGAAGACCCGAAAGGCCTTCAAAGAGATAGAATATGAGCTTCAGATTCCTCAAGTGTTCCTCGTTTCCAGAACAAACTACTAGTAGATCGTCAGCGTATTGTAGTGAGGTGATTTGGTTTTCCGCCCTCGGTCCGCATTGTAGACCGCTATAGATGTTGGTAGCAACTGCTTTGTTCATCATAGCACTGAAGACATCCATTGCAATGACAAAAAGTAATGGGGAAAGTGGGTCCCCCTGTCTTAGTCCTCTCTGATGACGGATGTAGCCCGCCGATTGCCCATTTATGAGAAGACGTGATTTTGAGGAGTGTAATATAGCCTTGATCCATGCTACCCATCGTGGGCCAAAACCTCTTGCTACTAAGATTTCCAACAGGAACTCCCAATCTACCATGTCAAAAGCCTTTTCAAAATCAATTTTTAGGATGACCCCATTTTGGCCCCAAGCCTTCATTCTGTGTGTGATTCCTCAGCCGCGATAATATTATCATGGATGCATCGCCCTTTAATAAAGGCTGTTTGTGCTTCATCAATCAGGGAGTTCATTACTGGTTGAAGTCTGTTTGCCAAAACTTTTGTGATGATCTTCAGTGAACAGTTTATCAAGCTGATTGGGCGGTAGTCCTTCATATGCTGTGGCGCTTCTTTTTTTGGGATCAGTGCTATGTTTGCCCAGTTGATTCTCTCTAGTTCAGTGTTGCCATCATAGAAGTCATGATTTACTATTTCATGCCAGCTATTTTAGGGGAATAGGATGTTCAAATGGAACAATCTTAGAGCTGAAGCGAAGCTTATCCAAATTGTGTCAGTAATCAAGGGAGGCCCTCCACAAAGTGGCAACTGCCTTTTGCTGCAATTGTTGTAGCATATTGATTTATATTAATTGAAAAATAGAATGCTCCTATTTTGCAGTTCTGTGCTTCAATGGTTGATAAGAGCTGAACATTATGTTGTAAATGTCAAACTTTGTAACTTACAAACCTGGTTCTTAATTGAAATGTGTTGACATCAGTAGGTTTTCATGCTCCAAAACACAACTCTCTGTATGGATTATGTTCTTCTAGTTGTTCTCAAATTATTTAGAATTTTTTTGACACTTTGAACATTTTGAAGCGAATTTATCTAGCTTTAAAACTGGAAGTTGGACATTGGGGTCAAAAATTTCTATAGGAAATTTTTACTTTGCATACCAAACACTCATTCCATAGGAATTTTTTCTATAACAATTCTCATAAGAATCATCTCCACATCCTATGGAATAAAATTCATATTGAAAAAATTACTATGCATCCAAACATGTCCTTAAAGAGAGTCGCATAAGCACTTTATATATATGTACACGGTAATGTTATTATGCAGCCAGTCGGACACTGTGCCTGTACGGAAAGATTATCGAAAAATATACTAGCACATCGATTTTCATATAATTTAGTGAGATGATGATCCTCCCACTTATAGTTCTTATTTTAGGGAAGTTTAAATGGTTTAGAATTTCAACCTTTAAGTGGGAGAATCATCACCTCATCAAATTGTATGAAAATTAACATACTAGCTTATTTTTCGATGATCTTTCCATCCGTATGGTTGAAAATTCTTAAAACACTCTCCAAATGCCCAAATGGGAGGCGACCTTACTTATATATGGCCATGGGATAACCTCAACACAATTCCCCATAAAAAAAATTTCCCGCCAAAACTTTTAATTAAAATTTAAAAATTTAACCCACCAATGTATAAAAACCACATCACTATCTTATCATTAATATCTTTGTTTTAAAAATTCCCGTCAAAATAATTCAAAATTTTTCAAAACTTATTCCTAGAATAACACCCAACCAAACACAACAGGCGGCACAGCATGTCGAATTACAAAGAATTAAAGAGACAAACACCAAAAAAACATCATCATCATCCTCAGTGTTTGAAAAAAACAAAATTAAAGTTATAAAAGATGATAAACAGTAAAGGATAATCAATGTTCAATATATTTTATTTAAAAAAAAAAAATCTATCTCCTTCCAACTATAAATTTCACAAAAAGCTCAAATAAATATTCTGAATTAACAATAAAATATTAACAGTAAACACAACCTAATATTTATTTTTTGGTAATATCGATAATTTTTTAAGATTGATTTATATAAAACTCTAATAAATTTCTTAAAATTTAATTCATTAAAACGGACGGCCAGGATTTAATCAGGCGCTTACAATCAACTAATTTCTCCGATACCGGTTCACTGGAGGGTTCTAGAAGGCGCGGCGCCTCGTCATTTTTATTATTTTTTTTATTTCCTTTTATTTAATATCTCTTCATTCGAGTTCTCCAGCGAAAGCTCAAGGACAGGATTGAAAATCAGAAGATCGGACGTGCTCCGAAGGTATACTTCGAAACCCTAATCCCTTTCTTGGCTTCAGATCTGCTTTCATTTTGTTCGACTAGTCCATAATCTTTGGATTTCTTCACCCTTGCAGAGGTTTTTGGGTGTCTTTGGATTGAGGTAAATAGAAGGAAATTAATGAAAAGTGGAAGGTTGTTTCTTTTATTGTGTTTCGTTGACAGGAGAAATTAGCATGGATTTAGAGTGTTTTTTTTTTCCTCTCCTTTTCATCCATTTTCCATCAATCCGAACATAGGTTTATTGATTTTTTTGATGATTAGTATGATGTATGAATGGGTTAACCATGTAGAATATCTGATTTATAACTGATTTTCTGTTTAAATTCCAATATGGACTCCATTTTGTTCGAAAATTTTGTTTTTTCATGTTTAGTAGGTTAAGATCATTGGGCATAGTGTAATAAATTTTTGAAATTGGAGTTTTTTTAGGTAAATTGTCGGAAGGATGAGTGTAGTGGGGTTCGATCTTGGCAATGAGAACTGTCTTGTTGCGGTGGCACGGCAGCGTGGGATCGATGTTGTCCTCAACGATGAGTCCAAGCGCGAGACGCCCGCCATTGTTTGTTTTGGTGAGAAGCAGCGGTTCATTGGCACCGCAGGGGCTGCTTCCTTGATGATGAACCCTAAGAACTCCATTTCTCAGATAAAACGACTCATTGGAAAGAAATTCTCTGATCCAGAGCTTCAGTCTGACATCAAGACACTACCTTTTCTGGTGACTGAAGGGCCGGATGGGTTCCCTTTGATCCATGCAAGGTACCTTGGTGAACAAAGGGCCTTCACACCTACCCAATTGCTTGCAATGGTTCTCTCAAACCTGAAGAGCATAGCTGAGAAGAATCTCAATATAGCAGTTGTGGATTGCTGCATTGGGATCCCGGTGTACTTCACTGACCTCCAACGAAGAGCTGTGATAGATGCTGCCACTATCGCTGGGCTGCATCCTCTCAGGTTGTTTCATGAAACTACAGCAACGGCATTGGCTTATGGAATTTATAAGACAGACTTGCCCGAGAATGATCAGATCAATGTCGCATTTATTGACATTGGCCATGCAGATATGCAGGTCTGCGTGGCTGGTTTCAAGAAGGGACAACTGAAGATTTTGTCTCATGCCTATGATCGATCCCTTGGTGGGAGGGACTTTGATGAGGTTCTATTCAAGCACTTTGCTGCAAAGTTCAAGGAAGAGTATAAGATTGATGTTTATCAGAATGCTCGAGCCTGCCTCAGGCTCCGTGCGGCATGCGAGAAGCTTAAGAAAGTATTGAGTGCGAACCCTGAGGCACCCCTGAACATTGAGTGCTTGATGGATGAAAAGGATGTGAGAGGTTTCATTAAGAGGGAAGAGTTTGAGCAGACAAGTGTCCCTATTTTGGAGCGTGTTAAGGCACCATTGGAGAAGGCACTTGCTGAAGCTGGACTCACTGTGGATAATATTCACTCAGTTGAGGTTGTTGGATCAGGGTCTCGTGTACCAGCAATTATCAAGATATTGACAGATTTCTTTGGTAAGGAACCCAGGCGCACTATGAATGCTAGTGAGTGTGTGGCACGTGGTTGTGCTCTTGAGTGTGCCATTCTCAGTCCCACATTCAAAGTGCGGGAGTTTCAGGTAATATTTTTTTAATGACTACTTTATAAGGAATGAAAAGGTTGTAATTTGCTTGTTTCTGGTTTTAATATTCTGACTTCGTGTTTATCCTAATTTGTTCTTGGTCTTTAGCTAATAAATTATGTTTTTTTTTTCACTTGTGATGTTATTGAGGTTTCTCTTTTTTTTTTGGTTCTGAAGGTCAATGATAGTTTTCCGTTCTCAATTGCCTTGTCTTGGAAAGGATCTGCCTCTGACTCACAGAATGGAGCAGCTGATAACCAGCAGAGGACCCTTGTATTTCCCAAGGGGAACCCGGTTCCTAGTACCAAAGCTCTTACCTTTTTCAGAACTGGTACATTTTCTGTTGATGTTATTTATTCTGAAGTGAACGATTTGCAAGTGCCAGCACAGATTAGCACATATACTGTAAGTGATGATATGATACTATTTATCAAATCTTTGTAGATTTGGACTCACATATAATGGTTTTTTTTTTAAAATTTCAAATTTAGAATCTTAATCACAATCACTATTATACAGTTCATGACAATCTTAGTTACTCTCAAACAGATTGGTCCTTTCCAATCCACTAATGGTGAACGTGCTAAAATTAAAGTAAAGGTCCGCTTGAATCTCCACGGGATTGTTTCTGTAGAGGCAGCAACTGTAAGTTTTTGTAAAATATGTTTTTTTTTTAAGTTACCTATTTCATTGGTATAATATTTGTGTGAAGTTCCTTATGATCCAATCTACCTTCTTGTGTAGATGTTGGAGGAGGAAGAAATTGAAGTTCCAGTATCAGCTGCAAAGGAGCCACAGAAAGAAGCTGTGAAGATGGACACTGATGAGACTACCAATGTCTCCTCTTCTGGTGGAAGTGATGTAAATATGCATGATGATAAAAATACACCTGAGGGTTCTGGTGGCGGGACTGAAAATGGAGCACCAGGTGTGCAGATGGACACAGATGCCAAGGTCGGTCTATCTCTTACCCTCCGTTGTAATAATTTGTGATAGAGTTTTATGACAGAAGTTCATATCATGTTTTACTGCCTCATTTCTCAAGACAGCTATTCCCAACTAGCATACACGTGTTGGTTTACCTGGTTTCTTTGTTCTCCTACATTGAAAATAATCTTATACTTGGGTTTTTTTCTTTCCATCAAACCCTGCACACTTCATATAGGTTGAACTGCTAGATGATTGTTATGCTTTACAAAATGTCAGTGTGAATCATAGGAAATAGGTATCTGTTCTAAAGACATCTCTTGTCTTAATAGTACTGGGATCAAGGTGAGAGAACCTCTCCACATGCAGGGTAACTCTGTAACTTAGTGCATTTGTGATTATCCCTGGATCCAGTCTAGAAATTGCCTTTGGATGAGCTTTTTGTTTAGGACTGGCTTTCCTTTGTTAGTCATGTCTTCAACTTCACGAGTGTTGAGAAATGCTTCTTGCTTGTTGCATTTTTTTTTTCCTTTTCCAAGATGATTCAGCCTTCTGTCTACTTACCATGTTATTTTTAGATTTGTTGCTATGTATCTTCGATCCCCTCCCTTGCTTATGAGAAGCCCTGTTTCTCTTTTTCTGTTTGCTTACTCTTTCAGATAATGGTCATATTTGATTTCAGCAGTTTGCAAATCACACAATACATCACTAGTCATGTTTTGTGTGTTTCACCTATAAAATGCCCACGTACCATTTTGTTGACTCTATTCTTGTGGTATGAATAATGCATGCATTGACCAGGCTGTTCAAAACTAGGCATGTTCTTTTCATTATTCAGATCTTATTAATGGTGTTAATCAGATTAATAGTTGTTAGTGTATTGTTGCTCTTGCAGGCTGAGGCACCCAAGAAGAAGGTCAAGAAAACTAATGTTCCAGTTACAGAATTAGTTTACGGTGGAATGTTAGCTGCAGATTTGCAGAAGGCTGTAGAAAAGGAGTTTGAAATGGCTCTTCAAGATAGGGTAATGGAAGAAACCAAAGATAAGAAGAATGCTGTGGAGGCATATGTTTATGACATGCGAAACAAGGTAAATCTTTTGTAGCATGTCATATATTTGAAATTATACTGGTGATCTGATTCTGCATTATGTAATTTCTGCTACCTACCCAGCTGCACGATAAATATCGGGACTTCGTAACAGATGCGGAGAGCGAAGAGTTGATTGCAAAACTGCAGGAGGTTGAGGATTGGCTTTATGAAGATGGTGAGGATGAAACTAAGGGCGTGTATGTTGCTAAGCTTGAGGAGCTCAAAAAGGTTCACATTTGCTCTTTTGTTTTGCATTATTTTCATGTGAAATATCAGATGTATCTGAAAAGGGTTTCTGGACGCAGCAAGGTGACCCTATTGAAGAGCGTTACAAGGAGTATACAGAGAGAGGACCAGCCATCGATCAACTTTCATATTGTATTAATAGTTTCAGAGAAGCTGCCTTGTCTAAAGATCCAAGATTTGATCATATTGATGAAGCTGAGAAGCAAAAGGTGATTTGATATTTTCAATCTATTGCATTGTGTTAAAAGATTATCCTTTTTTTTTTGGTCCAAATTTTACAGTCTACAACACACCTTTCTGCTAAAATTGATTGGCCTATTAATTTGTAGATAGACAAACCAAATCGCTGATCTTCAATCTTCGCAAGTAAAGTTTGTTAAAAGTGAACTTTCATCTAACCTAAAGATCTGTTTATCATCTCACAGGTCATTAATGAGTGCACAGCAGGGGAAGCATGGTTGAGAGAGAAAAAACAGCAGCAAGAAGCCTGTTCTAAACAGACAACACCAGTTCTTCTTTCAGCTGATGTGAAAAGAAAGGCTGAGACCCTGGATAGGTATAAAATACATGTATCATTTTCTTCTACAACAAGCATTTATGTTGGATGTATATACTAACATGTGATCGTGGTTATATCAACGCAATTCCCAACTCAAATTTTCCTGCTCTTTTGTTTATCATTCATTTGAAATTTTAATGTTTGGTGCGCACTTTAATGATTCATATATTTGTTTTGTACGCCTTTTCATTATTGAAACTTCTGCTTCACAGGTTATGCAGGCCTATTATGACAAAGCCGAAACCTCCCCCTGCCAAGCCACAGACATCACCTCCAACTGAAACACCAGCACCACAATCACAAGCCAGTGATGAACAGCAACCTAAAGTGGATACTGAGATGGGGGATCAGACCACTGATGCTGATGCCCAGGCAACTGCACCGTCTTCCGATGAACCAATGGAGACAGACAAGCCAGAGGATGCAAATCCCACAGCGTAACAACTGGCGGAAGTTACATGCTATTATTTATCCAATTTATCTTGAGCATGGGACTGCAGTTGGTTGGTAGGGATTATAAGAGCATTTAGGTGGTACATGTGTTTGTTTGCACACCAGATGTGTATTAATGATCTCCAAGAACCTGGTATTTTAAATGAGGTATATTTAGGGAACCCTTGCTCATGTTTGTCTTAATTTTTTTTTTCTGATAATATTTATTGTGATCCCATACATATAAAGAATTTTCCTTCATTATCTGTGTTAGAAACTGGTTTCAAAGAATTCAAATGCTGTTTGTATTAAATAGTTTGGTACAAACGGCTTTACCAATGAACGCTGGACACTCAGATCACCTATTCATGGAAGGCGTCCGTCGTTGTTGTTGTTCCTCCTCTTCCTTCGGTCTATCAAATTAAGGTTGTGTTTGATTGACATTATTTTCTATAAATAAACATTTTTATCAGTGATTTTTCAGTTTTGTGCTTATTTTTCATAGAAAATTTTTCCACCACTCATTTTCCAGCATTTTAGATTGTTTGATTGACAAAATTTTTCATGGAAGTTTTTTTCCACAAAAGCTAGTCACATGAGAGTACTGATCCAGTGGACTCGGTTCCACTGGATGATCAGTGGAACCGAGTCCACATGACATCCCCACCATAAAAGGTGCTTCGGGATGTGTGTGCGCCACACATCCCGAGGCGCCCATAAAAATAGCCTCGGGATGTGTGGCGCACACACATCCCGAAGCACCTTTAAAGGTGGGGATGTGATGTGGACTCGGTTCCACTGATCATCCAGTGGAACCGAGTCCACCGGATCGCCATTCGTCACATGACCTCTTTTCCCTCAAATTGGTGGAAATATTTTCCTCTCCTAACCCAAAGAAAAGTTTTCCATGGAAAATGAGAGGTGTTATATGCAAAACAAAAAACAAAATAAGGATTGGTCTTGGTTATTTGAATTTCAAAGAGTTATCAGATTTACACAAACATTTTATATTATCATTTTGAAAAAAATTATCCTTTAAAATTACTTATGTTTTTTATTGTTTGAATTTCAAAAAGGAGTTATCTTATATGCATAAACTTTTATCTCATCGTTTTGAATTTTTTATCATTTAAAATTGTTTATATTGTGATTAATTGGTTCATTGTTTGGAAAAAGTTAATTTTCCATGGAAAATTGATGCAATCAAATAACAAATATGCTTTTTTCCATAGAGAATGTTAGATTTTTCATGGAAAATAAGGGCAATCAAACAACAAAACAAGAATTTTCCATGGAAAATGTAAGATTTTTAACAAGAAAATAATGACAATCAAACGACCACTTTCTTGTTTTCCAGGGAAAATTTTGCCATGGAAAAATTTTATTTTTCACCCATTTTCCATCTTGCAATCAAACATAGCCGAAGTTCTTTTCATGTAAAAAGTAAAAGAAAAGAACTTACAATTTATAGGAATAACGACAGTTTCATTTTTTAATTTTTTTCAAACGCAAAAACTCTCCCAACTCTTTTAATAATATGAAACCCTCAATAATCACAAGACCTTTACCTCCAAAATCTTAAATTTATAAATTTTATTAAAAAAAATATTTCATATATATATATATATATATATATATATATATATATATATGTATATGTTAATGTGTGGAATCAACTCTTACTCGAGATCAGAGCCAATCCAGACCAACTAGTAAAATTTGGTGGAGATGGTAGCTTTTTCAGCTGAAAATGGGAAAGACGATACTCTGTCAAGAAGAACTCCCACTACAGTCAAAGTCCGACAATAAATGCGTCCTCCAAAGGGGAAGTTCAGGGTCTATCCACGAACTCTCTGATGATCAAGTCAGCCAAACGGGATCACAGAGAGAAGGAGAGATGTCAAGGCCTCTCCCAAAGGGAATTTAGAAGAGAAATTGAATCAAAGACTGAGTGGGGAGTGAGCTAGGAGCACCAGAGAGAGAAAAAGAGATCTCTGAGAAAGCTGAAGCTTGTCGGATAGCTCCATCTCAAAGAAGAAGATCCCAAAAAAGGTCCCATGCTCTCTCTTATTAGCCCCTTTTATACATTCTCAAAGGCAGTTGGATGGTTGGAGGTAACTTTGTCACTAAGCAAGCTGTTGCTTGGGTGGTAAGTGCCAGCTCAGCACCAATGAATCCTTCTAGCACTTTAAACAAGCTTGCTCAAAGTTCCCTTGAGGCCTTCTGGAAGCTTGGCTCACTGTTATTCTATTATAAGGTTGTTAGGGATGTTCCAGGTTCTAAGTCGCTAAGATCATGCCACATGTACGGTGAGATTTTTCCACAACACTTGCCTCCCGACTTGTTAGCTCAGAAAGTCTTCAGCTTAAGAAGACCTAAGAAGTCAAGTTGCTTTCAAGTGGCATGATCCAACTAGAGGGCACACTTGTCTTTGTTTGCGTGTTGCTCAATAGTCGGACTAGGACTACTTGGTTATTATCGGCTTCAGCCTTAAGACGAGTACGCTTTGCTAAGAAGGATCAAGTCGTTTAGTAGAATCATCCTACTTGGAAGTTTGTCCCTCATGGCTTAGCCCCGACTTGCTTTCCAAGGTGGGTCTTGGTTGTCATTAATATATGTATCTTCCTCGATTCTCGATCTGACGACACTCGGGTGTATCACGCTTTTCGAAGCACACTTCCTCTTGAAAGGAATTTAGTGGATACCATCGTGAGAACTATCCCCGAGGTGGCTTAATTATTTGAAAAGTCGCAAATTTCATGGCCCACGTGTCGTCCATCCAGGAGACGTCTCTTTAAAGGAATGTCCCGACTGCAAGATCGTAACCACTACGTCGCCTACTCTTTCTTCCCGGAATCCCTTTGAAGGTTCTTGTGTGGGTGTCTTCTTTCTTCTTTGCTATTTCAAGAGAGCTCTGACCTCTTTCAGTACAACCATTTTCTTGTCTTTATATTAAGGTAATGGAAATCTCTCCTCTTTCCTCTAGGGATCCTGCTAGCAGGGTCGAGTCCTATTGAAGCAACTTAACCTGTTCCAATCTCTATCAACTCCTTGAGACGTACATCCTTATCCTTAGTTACCAGTATAGACTACCATTCCCTGATGAGAGGGCTGACCAACCTGGTCATGGGGAGATAGGGTTTTATATAGAGTCTTTCAGGGCAGGCCTCTGACTCCCTATTCCTCCCTTGTTCGAAGATATCCTGAGTTTCCACCATCTTTATCCTTCTCAGTTGGCTCCAAACTTGTGGAAAATCCTTTGCATGTTTGTTATTGTTTTTAGGGAGAACAACCTAAAACCCAACCTTCAATGGTTTTGACATCTCTTCTATTTGAAGAAACTCTCCGTGTCTGGTTCTTTTTTGTTGCTAGGGAAACATATCCTTTTTTAGGCAAACTTCCTTCCTTGATTCATGGTTGGAAGTCGGGGTTTGTTTTTATTTCTTGTGATTCCCGCTGGTCGGTCCCGATGTCTTGGGAGTCCCCCTTATAAATTAGATGTTCCTTACGAGGAGGTAATGTCTCCTGACGAGTTGAAAAGGTTGGCTAACCTCCGAAAACTAAGCAAGTCTCGCTTATTGATTTGATTACCACTTCTAACTTCCAGCATTCAAAGCTCTTCTTAGTAATTGGTAGAGTGGCTCTTTTCTTATATAGTTGTTTGTGAAGATCCGCTATTCTTCCTTGATTTATCTAACCCCTCCACTCTGCCTTTTCAGAGGACCACGCGAACATCCAACACTTAATGCAGACTTTGATGGAATTTGTCACTAGTTCACCTTTGTCTCCTTTAGCTTCCAGGAAATGGAAAAGACCCCAGGAAAGTGTTCCCGAGTCACGCAAGGAGAGCCACATTCAACTTACCTCACCAAGATGAGGGGTTGGATTTTGAAGGTGACTTGGTCTGGATTCTTCGAAGAGTTTGGAGGCTCACATCTAGTAGACCATGTGAGGGATCACATTCTGTTATCCCTCTTCCAGTGTCAAATGTATCGATCCTAGTAGTCCTGACCTCCTCTGCATTAGCGACTTATGGACCCCTCCCCCTAAGGCGGTAGAACACAAG
This sequence comes from Dioscorea zingiberensis, assembly GCA_026586065.1. Taxonomy (NCBI): domain Eukaryota; kingdom Viridiplantae; phylum Streptophyta; class Magnoliopsida; order Dioscoreales; family Dioscoreaceae; genus Dioscorea; species Dioscorea zingiberensis. The sequence goes on from CM048820.1 coordinate 21,796,654, forward strand.
GCCTTCCTTTGCAGGAGGGGAAGTCTTCTGAAAAGAGGGGCGACCAGCCTAGGTCCTTGTTTGTGGATGTTGTTGTTGCTACTAAGTCGCTAAATGCAATTACTTCAGTCTTTATTCTTAAAGATCTGGACCAACTCAGTGAGGAAGAATTGGCTTCTCGATTTGCCTTAACGAGAGCCAAGATGACTTCAATTTGTTTCTTTTTGGGTTAAAGCCACTATTTGTCCCTATACTTTATCCCAATATTCATTTTCATCCCTGTACTTTGAAAATGTTCAATACATTCCCTATGTTTTTGTACTTTAGCGCGGAGAAGATGAATTAGCAGAGGTTGAGTCCCAACTTTGAGTAATTTGTTTAATACTATCGCTTATGCTGACGTGGCAGAACAGGTGACATACGAATGTAGAACCTATTTTTTGAATTTTTGTTACTTACACGTAGTCGTACTTTGTTGACGTAGTATGACAAATGGCGTATTTTGCTTACGTGCATGCTAGCATGGCAATTATATTATTAATATTTTAAAAATAATTATTTTTAATTATTTTAAAAAAATAATTTAAAAATATTTAATTATATTATTAATTTTTAAAAAAAATTGCCATGTCAACATGCTTTAAAATCCAATTTAAAAATTATTTTATTATTTTTTTAAAAAAATTGTCACGTCAGCATGCCACGTTAGCAAAATACGTCACTTGTCACAGCATATCAGCAAAATACAGCCACGTGTAAATAAAAGGGTTAAAGTCATTTTTGGACCCTGAAAACAGGGCCAATGTTCATTTCCATCCCAAAAATTTTAAATTTGTTCAATACGGTCCACATTAGCATATACTGCCACTTATCACTCCACATCAGCAAAATAACGACCTAAACATAAGAATAAAAAGATTATATGCATTTCATTGGTATTCCACATGACCGCCATGTCAGCAATAGGGACCAAATATGCCAAAATACGGAATATATAGGGACCCAAAATGTCAAAATGTTAAAATATGGAATAGATAGGGACCATATTGAACAATATTTGAATTTTGGGATGGAAATGAACATTGGTCCCGTTTTCAGGGACCAAAAATGGCTTTACCCCTAAATAAAATTCAAAAAATAGGTCGTATTTCATCTGTATGCCACTTGTCCTGCCACATCATCATCAGGGATAGAATTGAACAAAATATGCAAAGTATATGGATAGTATTGAACATTTTCAATGTACATGCATGGAAATGAATATTGGGGTAAAGTACAAGGATAAATAGTGGTTTTAACCCTTTCTTTTCCTTACTTTCTGTGGTCTTTGTTGACTCCTCACTTCATGGACACAGCTCGTTGTTCTGCTGGGGTTCGCGGCCACTCGATTTGATAAGGGAATGGGCTTCGACGACCGCAAGGGATTGCTGGCAAGGACCTAGGCCGATTTGAGGGAAATGGTAGCCAAGATACAAGCGACTGAGGCTAAGCTGGAGACAGCGCAAATTGGCTTAATTCAGAGGGACAAGAAGATCAACCAATTTGAAGAGTTGTGTTCTAGGAGTCATAGGAGGGTCCAAGAGGTCGATAAGGAGAAGGAAGAGTTGTTGACTAAGCTGACCAAATCCATAATTCCCAAATTTGATACCCCACGGGTTCTACTGATCAACATTTATACTCTCATCAAGAGTGACGATGCGATTGCGATAGGCCAACTATCCCAAGGGTTTCATTGATCATCATTTCTACTCGCGTCAAGAGTGACGGTCTGGCCACAGAAGGTTGGCCTAATACCTATAGGCTTAAATTATCATCGTTTTTACTCTTATAAAGAGTGACGATCCGACCATATCGAGTTTGTCTCACATCCCACGAGTTTTTCTTATCCCAATGGGTTGGTATCTTGCCCAGAGATAGAGGTGGCAATCTCACCCCAGAACACCTGATAGAGGATCCTTGATGAGATGGTGTCACGATTAGCTCATTCCTGAAAAGATGGTTAAGAACTTGTTCATCCCTTGAGAGGTGACAAAATCATCCCTAAAAATATGATGATGTGATTGGGGCGTCCCTCAAAAGGTGACAAATTATGTACCTCACCCTTGAAACGGTGGCAAGGTCCCCGCGAGTAGTAAAGGCTCATTTGCTAGGCTTTCAGCTGAGGAGCGATTTCCCTCCTGCCGACTTCGCTAAGACTTTAATAGAAACAGTGAAGTTTATGTTTGTTCGGCCCTTTGGGACTTTGGCTCGAGTACGTGGTCGTAACTCTGCCTACAAAGGAGAAAAGTTTCAATATGAGTAGGATTGAGCTAAATGAACCTTGAAGGGACTTTGGCTCAAGTACGTGGTCGTAACTTGACCTATAAGAAGAGGAATTTTAGTACGAGTATGATCGAGCTACTAGGCCCTTAAGAGGGACTTTTGAGATTGGTACAAGCAGAGCTACACTACCCGGCTCTTAAGAGGGACTTTTGAGATGATCGAGTACAAGCAAAGCTACGTTACTCGGCCCATAAGAGGGACTTTAAGATTAGTACAAGCATATCTATGCTACTCGGCCCTTAAGAGGGACTTTGAAGACAAGTACGAGTAGAACTGTGCACTCGTCCCATAAGAGGGACTTTGAAGACGAGTATGAGCATAGCTACGCTACTTGGCCCTTAAAAGGGACTTTGAATTGTGTAAGAGTGAAGCTATGCTACTCGGCCCTTAAGACAGACTTTAACACGAGTATGAGCATAGCTACACTACTCAACCCTTAAGGGAGACTTTTGCATGAGCCAAATAGGAAGACGGTAGGTAGAAAATGTTATCATACTACCCCTCAAGGGGAGAAAGTAATGTCTTTTTGAAAGTAATGTCATTAGCAGAATAATACTTCAAGTCAAACAAGGGGATGGATGAAGGAGGATATGACCTGCTAAAAGATAGTTCTTTCCTTGCAAGGATTTGGCCCGCCTACTCGGTTCTCCCTGCACTTCGGCCTCCAAAGGGCCTATCATCCTCTCTTTGAGAAGATCCATGTAGCATTACTAGGTGATCATTTGATTCCCCAAAGTTCTCCACACCCATGCTCTATGGGGAACTTCATTATCAAGTGGTAAGTTTATATCGTTGCCAGTAATGAGTTCAAAGTTGGCCTCCCCACTATGACGTTATAGTTGAAAGGACACCTTGCCACCAAGAAATTCATAGTAATCGTAGACTGGTGAGGATGGGCCCCTACTGTGAGCTGGAGGTTGATCACGCCTTCAGGCTACATCGAGCCTCCGGTAAACCGAAGTAGGGGAGACTTCATCGGATATAACGACTCTGAACCAAGTCCTAGTTTTTTATAGGAATCCTAGAAAATAACATCTACTAAGCTCCCATTGTCTATAGGAGCTCTTCTGACCTTATAACCGACAATATTGATGGTGACCACCAATGCGTTATCATGAGTGTGGCAGACTCCTTCCAAGTCGTCATCTGAAAAGGTAGTGGGTGGCTCAACGTGACGTCGCTTCCGTGGAGAGCTGACCCAGGATGACATCCGTGCATATCTCTTCTGAGATGAGCTACTCTTGCCACAGTTGGTGGGCCCTCCATTGATTATATGTATCACACCAACGGGTAGACGTGGCCACGGTTCAGGAACCGCCGGTTCCGGTTCAAAGAAATCTTGAACCGGAACCGAACCGCTTGGACAAGGTTCTTGGCGGTTCGGTTCCGGTTCGGTTCTGGTTCCGGTTCCGGCGGTTTGGTTCAACGGTTCCGGTTTGACGGTTCAAACGGTTCGGGTTTTTTTTTAATTTCAATTTTTTGTTAAATCAAATAATCTAATATTTTAAAACCGGTCTGAGATGTCCCAGTAAGTCTCTATGGAGGGCATCTGGAACCTGTGTAGGATCGAAAATACTCACTTGGCATCGTGTCTATAAAGAAACACTAGGAGATATATCGAATCATAAATGTTTGTTTTATTTTTTGTTTTCTTTTGTAGTTCTTCCATTCCTTAAGCCTCTATTATTAATTACCATGAATGTGGTTTCGGGAACCTCCGATTAAGGGCTTAGCTACAAGTAAAGGAAATGAATAAAAGTAATTCATATATTACAAATCATAACTTTTATTATATATTCTTTTTTATAATATATATATATGTATATACATTATTTATGTATATATTTATTTATATATGTCCGACATGCTGTCAACCCCAATTTAAGCTTAGTTCAACCAACTGAATCATCTGGCACTCTAATCACGTTCTAGGTTTTCAACTTCCAACTTTATTTGAGCTAATGCAGCTGGTCCGCACAACTTCTTCCGAATAAGACCTTGTAACCTTTGGAACTTTGCATACAGACATGAAGAATTGAAAACATGGTTGGTCCGACTTGGTTCGAAGCTCTCAGAGACCGAAGTAAACCAACTTATGGACATTGTTAGATGATTTCTCAAATATTAATAGTTGCTATTAGCTTCTCTTTACATTTCTTTTGGTTGCCCCTGAATATTTCTAAGCGTCAATTCTGACAGGCTGATGTGGATGAGAATGGCACTATTCACTATATTGAATTCATCACTGCCACAATACACAGACACAAACTAGAAAGAGATGAACATCTATACAAAGCTTTTCAGTATTTTGACAAGGATAACAATGGGTAAGTCTTCTTGTCGTTGCTCCACATTATGCTTTCAGTAAGGACCACAACAGCCAGTTAAGCTTGTGTAGATAAAGTACCACATAAGCAAATAAAAAATTTGAAGCTTCAACAACGAAAATGGGATGCAACTATGACAAATTGATTGAGTTTCCATTGTGATATTTCTAGTGAATTTGCAGCCAACTTTACTCTCGATTTGTTGCTTCTGTCATCCATCTGCATCCTGACTTTGTGTAAATTCCTGTGTATATCTTGCATTTTTTTTACCTTTCACTTTTTTTTTCAGCATGCCCTACAATGAGATTCATATTATGTTGGGGCTAGAGTTGTTGTTTTTGTTTTTGTCTTTTGTTTTGTTTTGGTTTTGTTTTGTTTTGTTTTGTTTTTTTTTTTGAAGGTTTATTGAAGCCGGTTCCTGTAGGAATGGATGAATATAGCCAATTCTGAATATTGAGGTTGTTGTGGATTTTGGATAAAAATAAAAGCCTTCTTTTCCTTTTTTCTATATATATAATATGGGTGAATTGAGGCCCACACGTGTCTGTTATGGATATATATTTATCTTATATATGAGATATAGATATATATATTGTTAGATATAGTTTAGATTATATATATATCTTGCTTTAGTCCCACGTTTATTTATTTATCTTTGTTAATACATAAATTTATATATAGGCCTCTGCTGTATATTCAATAATATATGATATGATTCTCTTTATAACCTTTCTCTTAACATGGTATCAAAGCATAGGTTTTGAATCCTCTTAAAATAATTTTTTTTCTTGTTATGGATATATATTTATCTTATATATGAGATATAGATATATATGGTTGTTAGATATAGTTTAGATTATATATATCTTGTTTAGTCCCACATTGGTTATTTATCTTTGGTGTCTATGTTACTAGCCTATATATAGGCCTCTGCTGTATATTCAATAATATATGATATGATTCTCTTTATAACCTTTCTCTTAACAGTGTCCTCATCCTAATACACCATGAAAAGTGGCTCGGATCCCTAGGGCCGCTACCCTGACACCCCACCAAGGGAATAGCCATCATCCCTTGGGTATGGTTGGACGGTAAGGGGTGATGATGAATAAATGTGATGATGTGATAGGGACCAAACCTCGAGGTGATTTGGTTAGGAGGCCAACGACAAAAAGGGGGGATCTTGGGCAAGGAGATATAAGCATTCAAGCACTTTTCTACAAAACTAGTGGTCGCCCTTCTTCTCAAGCGATCCATTCATTGACTTGGGCGTTGAAGCTACACCGGGGCACGAGGCCCTCCCCCTTTTTCTTGCTTGTTTCATGCTCTTTCAAGTGATGGGCGTACTAAGGAGCCTCCTACCCTCAACCGGAGTCTTTCCATCGCCAATAGCCCCCTGACAACGGTTTAGCCCTCAACCAGCAACCAACCTCACAGGAATTCATCTCATCCATTGATCTTGATTGGTGTTGATCTCCATGAGAAACTGATCATTGCGTCAACAATATATATGTAAGAAAGTTTTTCTCTTAGATTTAGCATGTGATCTTCAGAGCGTTGTTGCCTAGAGGATCAAAATCTGCAACCAATTCAAACTGAAGATTACTTCAACTTCTTGAATGTAACATACTTTGTAATTTTTTAAAGGGTTAATTTTTTTTACCCACCTCAACAATACCACTTTTTCACTCTGGCACCTTGTTTGTGTCTAAAAAATAATAAATAAATAAAATAAAATAAAATAAAATAATAATAAAATGCAAATCTCGAGGCAACCTCACCCGAGAGCAGATCTCGAGGCGACCTGAGGAAAATGCAAATCCCGGGATGCCCAAATACAAATCCTGAGGCATCATGAGGATACACATCCCGAGGTAAAAAAATCTAATTAATTAAATTTTAAATTTAATTAAAATCTCGTCTTATCGTCACAATATGGTTACGGAAAGTGGGGATTTTACGGGGCTTTGGGATTTTACGGGGCTTCTGTTCGTGGAAAAAGGTTTTTTTTTATAAATAGGGGAAAAGAGAAAACGATAAGGGAAGAAAAAAAAGACAGAAAGAGAAAGGAAGAAATCTCCGCGAGCCCCTCAGCCCAAAGGCTACGCAAGGCTACGCCTCGCCAAGCATGGCTGTCACAAGACGCTCAAGGCCGCCTCAAAGACGCTACAAGGCCGCTTCTGCCGCTATGCTCAGACACCTCGCCCTCCACAGGCGTGGCGCTCGAAGCGCCGCTCTGGCTACAAGGCTATGCGACGCCTCGCCCCGGCCATAGCGCTCGAAGGCCGCTTCTGGGCCAAGGCCAACCCAAAGACCTGCCACTCGTCTGCACGCAAGCGATGCCGCCGCAACAACTTTTCGCGTGCGTGGGCGTCGCCGCCAGCCTACCACCGCCTTTGAAGCCCTCTAAAGCTCTGCAGCCAAAAGAGATCCCATCCTCTCGATGCACGCGCTTTGCTTCGACGAAATGCCACTGAAGATTGCTACTCCAAGCTACTATTGATGTTGTCCATCGCCGCGCCACCGCTCCGACTTCACGCCCGTCAAGGCTTGCCGCCATGACCATAGACGTCTCCAACTACCACCGCCAAGAGAAGAAGTCCCCCCAGCCTGCTCCTGCAGCCACACCTCACTTGGTTGCTATTTCTGAAGGTTGTTGTCGCCCCACACTTGGTTGCTGATCGCCGACCTTGGTTGCTGAATGGATGCTGAAGGTGGCTGTCGCCCCACACTTGGTTGCTGATTCCATGAACCATAGTTGCTGATTTGATGAAGACATGGTTGCTGATCGATGAAGACATGGTGCTGATTCGATGCAGACATGGTTGCTGATTGAAGCCTGGTTGCAGATTGAAGACAGATTGAAGACCTGGTTGCTGATTGAAGAAATGGTTGCAAACGAAGACCTGGTTGCTGATTCTTGGTTGCAAACGAAGACATGGCTGCTGACATGGTTGCTGACTCCTGGTTGCGGATTCAAAGAAGCCCTGGTTGCAAATTAAAGCCCTGGTTGCTGATCAAGAATATGGTTGCTGATCAAGAATTTGGTTGCTGATCAAGAACTGGGTTGCTGTTCAAGAATTTGGTTGCTGATCGAAGAAACTTGGTTGCCGACTCTCAATGGATGTTGAACTCAAGACCTGGTTGTGGAATGGATGGTGAATGGATGACTTGGTTGTTGCTCCAAGATCCCGGTTGCTAACTGATAAAGACTCAGTGTTGCTGCTGTTATGGAAACCGGGTTGCTGATGGGTCACTGAAGCTAGAGGCTGAAGATGAAGTCGTTGCGATGTTGATTTGTTTTTTTGTATGAACTGATGAATGTGTGGGTGCTTGTATAAGAAACTAAAGCCCCAAAATACAGAGGAAACTCTGTCAAATTTTTTAATGAAAAGAAGCTGCCATGGCTGCAAAAACATGAGGTTGTGCTATAATGCCATTCTGTTTTGCTGCCATCTTGGTAGCATAGAATTACAATTAAAATTCATAGAGCATCCAAAGAAAATTCAGAAGTTGCACATAGACAATAGGAGATGACATAATTTTGTGTACATCTATCAGCACCTACTGTAGCTGTATTGGAGAAAGAAAGAAGGCTGTTGTTGCTAATTGCTTCTTTGCTATTCAACGTATCATTGCATTGCTTGTGTTCTTTGCCTTGCCACAAAGGGAGATGGCTGCTGCTTCTAGTTTCCTGCTGTTGTTCAATGAAGCAGCCACTGTTGCTGAAAATTGCTAAAAAAAATGGCTGCTGAAAATTTCTGAAAATTGCTGAAAACTGCTATAGATTGTTGCAAAAATTGCTGCTGGAGCTGTTTCTGATTTGTTGCCGCTGAAGCTGCTGTTTGCTGAGCTTCCATTGTTCAAAATAGATAATTTTCACCAGAAAACTCTGATCGAGGTTAGGTTTGAGGTATTGGAAACTAGACTTCTAGATCTTTCCAACCATGTATGATACAACTCCTATCGACAGCCCAGTTGGTACAGTTTTTGATAGAGAAGAAAGCCGACTTTTTGCAGTTTTGCTAGCTCGACCACTCTTCGCTCAAGCATCAATAACGTTTGCTAGGAAACTCTGATCGGGACCAAATTTGCGGTGTTGGAAACTAGACTTCCAGGGCTTTCTAATCATGGATGGCACTATGCCTATTAATAGCCCAGTTGGTACAGTTTTCAATGGAAAGAAAGACAAATTCTTGCAGAACTGTCAACTCGACCACCCTTCATTCAAATAGCGATAACTTTTGATAGGAAACTCTGATTGAAGCAAAATTTGCGGCATTGGAAACTAGACTTCTAGAGCTTTCCAATCATGTGTAGTGCGTTTCTTACCAATGGCCAAGTGTATAGCAGATTTCAATGGAAGGAGAGATTAGTTCATGCGATTCAACTAGTTCGACACCCCTTTGTTCAGGCACTGATAATCATTGCTAGAAAACTCCGATCGAGATGAAACTCATGGTATCGGAAACTAGACATCTGGAGTTTTCTACTCATATACAGTGCGGCCCATATCGATAGCCCATATGGTACAATTTTCAGTCATAAGGCGGGGCAGACTGCTAAAGACTCACGAGCTATTAGCGACCATGACGCTACGGCACTACAACAGGAATTTAAAGGGCGGCGGGAGGCATACAAGGCGGTGGCGTCACTTAAATAAATAAATAAATAATATATATATATATATATATATATATATATATATATATATGTATATATATATACATATATATATATATATATATATATACATATATATATATATATATATATATATATATATATATGTAATGAAATTTATGTGATGCAAATAAATGAAGTACTTTTGTTGCCTCTACTTGTTCTTTTGCCCTTAATCGGAGGTTCCCACGACTTTGTCTGGGGTAATTAATAATAGAGGCTTGCCTCTATTAGGAATGGAAGAACCCACGTAATACAAATATGATATTTGTGCTTCGATATATCGTTTGGTGTCTTCATGATGCCAGGCGGGTATTTTCGATCCCATACACCTCAACTTTTTTAAGAATCTGAGAGACCCCCAACTTTTTTTTAGTTGCAAAAAGGCACTTCCGTTAGCATGTGCATGACGGCAGTGAGATTAAATAGCTAATCTTGTCATTAACTTCAAACTAATTGTCATTAACTTCAAACTTATCATTTTTTGGATTGATCTTCCCCTAATTAACTCCAATGGCTATCGCAACAGGTTCAGCGCCACCATGCATGGTGTCTCCGACGCTCACTTCAGCCCCCAAACACTGCGGCTCCCCTCTCAACCCTCTCCCCGGCCCAACCCCTCAAACCTCCCGCCTCATAACTCGCAATGAATACATGCTGAAGAAACTGAAGATCTATGAGGGTGTCAGACAGCTTTTTGTCATGCATACTGCCATCAATACGAAGGCTCTCTAGCTTTTTAGAAACCATCCATATTTCTATTTCAAAGAAAACTCCTCCTCCATTAAAGACCACCTCGCCAAGAAGATAACCAAAAACCAATGGCCATAACTCCATCCTCCTTCCTCCCATGCCTTCTTCTTCTCATCCTATTCATGATCTCCATCACCATTTCAGCTTCTGATCACTGGAACATACTCAACTTCATCCAACCCAACAACAAGAAAGACATTACTGCCTTCAACCTCAAGAACTACTGTGAGAGCTGGAGAATGAATGTTGAGCTTCATAACATCCGAGACTTCGACACCGTCCCCACCGAGTGCAAGTGTTGACTTCATTGTCAAATACATGACTTCCTCTCAGTACAAAGCTGACATGCAGCACGCTGCCGAGGAGACCTTATTCTTTCTCACCAAGACCTTCAACCAGAACATTGATGGCTTTGACGCCTGGGTTTTTGATCTTGATGACACTCCCCTTTCCACTATACCTTACTTCAAGAATCACCTGCAGTTCGGGTATATATGTTCTTTTATATATATATATCATAAGCTCATCAGCTGATATATATGTGTTTGGTTTTCATTATATATATATATGTAGTGTCGATGATGGTTGTAGGGGATCAATGAGGGTGAACAAGTCTTCACTGGAGAGATTGATGGAGGAAGGTAGAGCTCCAACAGTTGATCACATGGTTGGACTTTATAATTATGAGATCAAAGGAAGAGGGTTGAAGATTTTCATTGTCTCTTCTCGTGGAGAGCGTCTCAGACTGTGAATAATCTTATCAAGGTTGGATACCATGGATAGACATAACTCATTCTAAAGTATATACCGCTTCTCTTGTTCAGCTGTATGTTGTCGCAAAGAACTTTTAAATATTAAAAGGTATGCGCCACCACATGCATGCCTTGAATCGACAGAGAACTTCCGAGACGGACTCATCTCCGTCTCCAACGTGAGTGCGAGTGCGAGTGCAACACAAGCCATGCCCAAGGTGGAGTACGGCTTATAGAGCCTCTTCAAAACTCCAGCCTCGCGCGTCTCCAGCCTAGCCAACGTTGTAGGGTTTTGTGTGAGTTAGTTAGTGGCCATCAGTCGAAAAAAAATGATTAGTTTTTAAGATAATGAAAAAATTACTATTAGTTTGAAGTTAATGACAAGATTAGCTATTTAATCTCACTGCCGTCATGCACATGCTAACGGAAGTGTCTTTTTGCAACTTAAAAAAAGTTGGGGGTCTCTCAGATTCTTAAAAAAGTTGAGGTGCCAGAGTGAAAAAGTGGTATTGTTGAGGTGGGTAAAAAAAATTAACCCTTTTTTAAATGACCGGCTTCTCATTTTCTCATTGTATCTCATCTTTGCTTCGTTCCTTGCTTGTAGATAGTTAGCATCAAGATTGGAATCCCATAATGGCAATTAATTTTGAGAAATATTGGTGAAACTCCACAATCTTGGTAATCAACAGCACTACTTTTTCCTTGATCCAGATTATCATGCAAAGCCTGAAGAGTCACACATTCATTCACAGAACAAGATGCCTCTAGAGCATTTTCAGTGTTGGAATCAGCAATTGAGAAATTCTTCTCCATGTTCATACCATCCAATTGAGAACTTGGAACATTAAGCATGCCGATGCATAATGCAGACAACATTGCTCATCCTATGCCATCCTTCTTTCAGTCAGCTGCTTCAAACCCTTCATTGTCATCACAATTTGGTCAAACCCTGCCATGTTTCTAGCCCTTAGTGAGATAGCCATCAACTTGAATGTTCCTGTAATGAGGTGATAGCAACCAGCTGCCCTCTCTTTGACTTTAAGAGCTCAGCTACCTCCATGGCAATGGTGGTAAAACTTGTTCAAAGAGTTGCTCACTATGGTGCTTGTTTGATCCATCTGTTTCTCCAAGCTCATGAACTCTTCTTCAACCAAAAAAAATGTATGGACAAGGGCAAGTTTCAAGCCTTGAACATCCATCATGTTTGTTTTCTGATTCTTTCGAGCATTTCATGGAACATGTACACAGCACTATTAATAATTCCAATTTTCAGAGAACTAAATATTGGAGCTATTTTGGAATATAATAAGGTCTACTTCCCATAATAACTATGCCTTCCCATAAGATTTTTCAAGGGAGAAAGCACAAAATTAATGGCAATATACAACCACATTCAAGAAAAGTTGCGGCTATCACTGTAGTTTGTGCCATCCTTTTCATTAAGTTTGATTGCCTCCCACTTTGCTTTCTTCCTTACTTTCACCGCTTCTACAGACCTGGTCCGGCCCTTGCATCAAATGTATGATGAAAGACTTTCACAGCTTCTACCGCATTGCACATAGCATAGTATTCCATGAAATCAAGCTCTTGTTAGGTATTCCATCGAACATCTAAAGGGCATTTTACATAACTAAGTATTTTAAATAGCTTTAGAATGTTTTCTCAATAAAAATTTACAATGCTTTGATAACTAAATTCTTTATCATCCAATAACATTTGCAACCACAGCATCATACATTCCATCTTTAGGTAGCACATAACACATATCCTTTTTTTTATTTTGTTAAATGTGTGGACAAGCCCGGTAGAAGCCATTTTGCAAGCATGGTGACGCAAAGCGGGATAGTGATTATCCCGTTAGCGAAACCTAGGATTGCAAAAGAAGATAAACGGAGAACCAAGAAAAAAAAGAGGAAATTATATGACATTCTGAATAATATTATTAAAATCAAAGTCTGATCAGAAACTAGTCCACAAGTCGAACTAATAGCCTAGAATCTTCAGAATCACATATTTTCGGTAACTTGTCAAAAATGACAAAAAACTGAAATTATTCAAATTAAAAATTCAAATCAAACTAAACAAGCAGCCAAAATCCTAGATCAAATCAAAATCAAATCATGCCTCAATTTGATAGATGAATTATTACCAAAAATAGAAAGAAAAAAAAAACCAAAAACCAAAGATTTGGGGGGTGGGGGGGTGTAAGGATTGAACGAAGGACCTGAGCAATAAAAAGAAGGAGAAGAAGAAGCACACACACAGAAAAACAAGATTTACGTGGTTCGGTCCAAGAATGACCTACGTCCGTAGCGCATGATAGAGTTTCTTATTCTTGCCTCACAAAAAAATTAGGGTTTTACAAAATACAGGGATATTTATAGAGTCAGGAAAACATGGCCTAAAATCCCACATGGGCCTGGGCCTAAAATAAAAATTTTCGCGCGCCCTCGCGCCCTCGGACTCCCGCAAGCGACATAGTCAAGGTCGTCAAGGCATCCATCAGACTCCACATGCTCAACAGGGGGGGGGGGGGGACAGTGGATTTTGGAGGGGAAAACGACGTCGGTGGACCCCACATATGCATCGTGATGAGCTTTCTGAATTGGGGTTGAATGTGCGATTCTGGCACCTGTAGTCAAACTTATGGCCAAAACACCGAACCTCACCCAAAATTGCCCCAATCAGGGAATCGACTTGATCACTTCCCGCCTTTACGTCGATCCACTAACTTGTGATATGCTAAAGCCTGCGTCATGCAGTCAGATAGCTCGGGTTCTCCTACATCACATGGTTTGAACCCTCAATCTCTCCTTATGAGAGGGAATCATGAGTTAACCAACTTTTCTTGTGAAAGTTGAATGTTGGTGCGTAACACATATCCTTAGACTTGTGGAAACATGAACTCCATCCCATAATGAATATCAAAACTTAAATAGCTCCAATGCAACCATCCAATTTGTAAATGCAACAGGAACGCTTTGAATGTCTTGTATGTACAACAACTTTCTTCATCTTCTCAATAGTTGCATAGTTGCTGATTTTTCCTTGATGTCAACAGCAACATTAACAACACCTTCTTCATCATCTTCGTCATCTTGTTGTTCTTCTTCCCATAATTTCTGCAAGAGCCTTCATCTTTAGCAATGACAATAGCTGAATCCTTTGGCATTTTCTCTATATTTTTTCATATACAACAACATTTTCTATTCATATTTCAGCAACTTCAGTAGCATTCTCTCTTCATTTTTAAGCGGCTTCAACATTTTCTCTTCATCTTTAGTGACTTCATCGTGCTTATGACTCCCAAATATACTTCATCTTCTTAGCAGCTTCATCATCACCGTCACAAGCTTATGACTCCATCTTCTCAGCAACTTCATCATCACTACTAATTATGACTCCTAAATATACTTCATCTTGTTGGGAGTTGCGGAAGCGTGTGATGGAGTAGGTGCAGGGGAGAAGTAAAGAGAAAGAGTAATACAGTAGAGAAAAGCACACAAAAGATTTTACGTGGAAAACCCTACAAATCGAGGGAAAAACCACGGGCACCGGCAAGCAAGAAATTCCACTAAAATGTAGAGAGAATAATACAAAATCTCAAGTTGATGCCCTAACTTGAGATAAACCTTTACAAGAAGTTAGCAAGATCTAATAACAAAGGAGGCACACAAATCTGAGAACATAAACTGGGACAACAAACTCTTTGTAAAAAACTACAAAGCTTCAATTGCCTTCTTCTTCAAGGAGAAAATATCTCTCTTCCACTTCTTCTTCTTCTTCTTCAGGAATCACAGCTATCTCTCTTGAGCTTCACTCTCTCTCTAAAAGTCTCAAAAATTGTGTCTCTCTACACAACTGGATGCTTTTTACCTTTTCAGTTCTACCATCCTGGCGTATTTTCCAAGACACCTTTTTCTTTGACTTGAGTAACACTCAACAGTCATTTCCTTGCTTGCCTTACTTTTATCATCCCAAGGTACTTCACCTTGGGATCAACACCATGACAGCTCAACACATCTTGCTTGAGCACATCTACATCTTGATCTGCATATCTTGCTATCCACATCGGATCTGCATATCTGCACTCCATATCGGATCAGCATATCAAACATCACATCGGATCATGATCTGCACATCTGTACATCCATATCGGATCAGCATATTAGACATCCATATCGGATCTGCACATCAGCCCATCCATATCGGATCTGCACATCAGCCCATCCATATCGGATCTGCACATCTTGTCTTGGACATCAACCCAACACATCTTCTCAGTAGCTTCATCATCACTGTCACCTACTTATGACTTCCAAATATACTTCATCTTCTCAACAACTTCATCATCACTATCACATGCTTAAAAAAATGCAAACCGTGGTTACAAAAGTTCTCACTTTGCAGAGGAGTCAGGGAAAGTTTCGGACCACTTGGAGTCTATCAATGCACATCCCACTCGCATTTTTTGTAAGAGATTGTTTCCATGGCTAAAACCAGTGACCTCTAGGTCATACGACAATAAATTTACCGTTGTACCAAGGTTCCCTTTCATCACTATCACTTGCTTATGACTCCCAAATATACTCCATCTTCTCAGCAGCTTGATCACATATTATGATCTTTTTGTTCTCGGGGTCCTGAAGGTTGTTCTCCTTGATGTAAGCCTAGATTTGCTTGAGGGCCTAGGTTCTCGGAATCTCCTTGACACCCGGCTATGCTTAAAGCTCGAGAGAGATGGGGTGAGGTTTCATGATGCCCTGGGGCCCTTAGTGGGGTCGAAATCCTCTGGGGGAGCAAGGAGATATGCTTTCAGGCAACTGTTAGGTCAATGGGAGCAAAGGCCGAGTAGCAGGCGGCTGAAATCGAGGCCGACATTGAAGTAGAAGAGAGAACAAGGGTTAATGTGGATTGGGTTTGGGGGATCCATACTTAATATAATATAATATAACATATAAGAGCACCACCTTCTCTTGTTTCTTCTCTGCTCGCGGAATGCCTTCTTGGACGATCTCTTGGCTTTCTTCTGTTTTTTTTTTTTTTTTTTTTTTTTTTTTTTTCCTCCAAGATTCTCCTCTTGAGGTTGCTTCTTTTTTTAAGTTCTTTTCTTTTTTCTTCTTGGACCGTAACCTCGCGATAGACTGGGTCACAACGATGGATAATATCATGTATTTATTTTATTTTATTTGTTTATTTATTATATATAAATTTTTTTATTCGTTTTATTATATATATGTTTATTTTTAATTTAAATTTTTAATTTATTTATTTTCCTTTATATATTTTTTATTTTATTATATATATTTTTTATTTTTTATTACTATTTTCTTATTTTTTATGTCACTTTATATATATATATAAGGATGAGGCCGCAACCGCAAGTGTGGCGGCCTCATCCTAACACTATTTTTATATATCAAATATATATAAAATATATATTATATTTTTTTATAATGTATTTAGATATAGTTTGATTTATCGTAAATAATATATAGATATGCATATATTTTTTTAAATTATCTTATCTTCAAAATACATGTATATATGAAGATATAAATTTAAAAATTATATATACATATCTATATATTTTTTAAAATATATAGATAAATCAAACTATATCTAAATACAATATAAAAAATATAATATATATCTTTTATATATATATATATATAATCTATAATATAAAATATTTACAATCGTAAGTTACTTGAACACATCCGACCTTATATATATATATATATATATTACTCTTGTATAGGCCAATCTAACATTGTTCGTCAAGTCAGCTTCCCATTTTGGCCCCCAGTATATTTAAAGGATTTGGCAATCGTAAGGATGGGAAGATCATTGAAAAATAAGCTAGCATGTTCTTTTTCATACAATTTGGTGAACGTTTGGTCCTCCCACTTAATGGTTGAAATTCTGAACCGTTAAAATTTTCTTAAAATAAGAACCGTTAAATGGGAGGACCAAACGGTCACCAAAGTATATGAAAATGGACATCCTAGCTTATTTTTCAATGATCTTCCCATCCGTCTGATTAAAATCCTTAAAAAGCTTCAAAGCATCTAAATAGGCGATTAAATCTGTGATAATACACTGACGGGACAAAAGAAAGACACATGCATGTATGTGTGTATATATATATATATATATATATATATATATATATATAAATAAAAATTTCAATTTTTGTTGGGATTAGGGTATATGTATTTTTTTTTATTATATAAACAACCTGACTAGACGAGGCACTTCAAAAATATAGAGGATAATTAACAGAGAAATAGTGTGAGTAACATACCTCACTCGCTTTTTAGTCAGTTGAGGAGCGATCTTATGTTGGAGTCGAGGTAGCTCTCCTCGAATCGGGCCCGGGGTTGCGTCAACCCGATGCTGCTATCTGAAAGGGAACTTTTCTCCCCCTTTGAGTACATACTCTCTATTCTTGAGCACGTGTGGTAGTTTCCCTCTTAGTCTCGTGCAATCGCACTTTGGAATTCCTTGACTGCTAAGGAGATTGTGGAATTCGTCGTTCCTGCTCCTGGAGGACTCTAGCAAGCACCTCTAGCTACTTATGGAGCATCTAGATCTTGAGATCCTATGGATCCTCCTCCAAGATGGTAGTCTGCTTTGGAGGGGTATTCCCGATGTCGAGGATCGCATCCCTTCTAGTGATTTCTCCCTCGATGGGAGGAGGGACTGGATTTATCTTGCCTCTCGCCATCACAGCGATCGACACAGCTTCTTGATCGAATTTCCCACATACGGTACCAACTGTTGATGCATGGAATCAACTCTTCTTCAACAGGAAACAAGAATGACGATTAGCCTTTAGTGATGGCTTCAATGAAAAGAACTCCCTCTACTGTCAAAGTCTGGCAATAAATGCATTCATGGGTCTATCCACAAGCTCTCTGATGATCAAGTCAGCCAGATGGGATCACGAAGAGGAAGAGAGATGTTGAAGGTTTCTCCCAAAGGGAATTTAGAAGAGAAATTGGGTCAACAAATGAGTGGATAATGAGCTAGGAGTGCCAGAGAGAGAGAGAGCAAGAGATCTCTAAGAGAGTTGAAGCTTGTGGGATGGCTCCAGTTCAGGGAAGAAGCTAGATCCCAGAAGAGGTCCCATCTTTCCCCTCATTCGCCCCTTTTAAAACTTCCCAGGTGGTTAGGATAGTTGGAGTTAACTTGGTTTGCCAAGCAAGCAAGTGTTGCCGTTGCTTAGGCGTAAAATAGAAATCTGACTGGCCATCTTGGATGGATTCTTTTGGCACCTTGGAGAAGCTTGCCCAAAGTTCCCCTATGGGTTTCTGGAAGCTTGGTTCACCGTTATTCAGTTATAGGTTAAGTTAGGGATATCTCAAGATCTTGATAGCTAGGATCATGCCATCACGTGTGCAGTGAGATTTTTCCTACAACAATATATAACTTCAAAATTTTAATCAAAGAGTATATAAGTTATTTTCAAAAATATATTTATTAATTTTATTATCTTAATTAGTCACTGTTCTTGCTCAAGGTTGGGGAATTGAAGCTATTAAAAGAAGACTGCGAAACATAGGACCTCATTGTGAATCTGGACCGTTCATTCAATTCTGCCAGCATCACGGCCAGTCCGATATATAGCCAAGGCCTATTCAGGTGAAGCACGCATATATACACCACTTTCCAGGTGAAAGCACACACATTCCATGATTGTTCTCAATTTAATTCTAACGATGAACCATAATAATAATAATAATAATAATGCATAGAGTCACGTACGTAGAAGTAGAGAGTACTCTTAGGAGCAAAAGTAAGCGGCGTTGCATTTACTGGATGGCTTCTTTTCATGAAGAACATAAACGCCGTAAATAATGGTTGGCTGTTCAATTCTTTCTATATAAAGTTATAACAAACAGCTACTTCTTGCATGCATGGTAGGAAAGAAGAGTCCCAGAAGAGCCATGGGGAACAGAGTTTGGATCCTCTTATGGCTGTCAGTATGGGCGTTGCGCTGCTCTAAAATGAGCATGGGTTTGGAGGAGGAGAAGATGAAGGTTGGAGTGATGAAAACGAATGAGCCAGAGATGTTCTCCAACTCGGGATCGGATTGGAGCAGTGGAGGGGGACGGGGGCGGTCGTTTAGTTTTGGGAAGGGTGGGGGTGTTGGTTATGGTTTTCATTCAGGTGTTGTTGGTTCTGGCGGCGGAGGAGACAATGGTTCCGGGAGGTTGAGGGACTGCGTTGGTAAAGGTGGTAGTACTGGTGCTGGTGTTCTTCGTGGTGGTGGTGGTGGTGGTGGTGGTGGTGCAGGAGCTGGTGGTGGTGTTGGTGCCGGCCGTGGTGCTGGTGGTGGTGGCTTTGGTGGTGGTGCTGCTGCTGGTGGTATCGGCGGCGGCATTGGTGGTGGTGCTGGTGGTGGCGTTGGTGGTGGCGTTGGCGGTGGTGTTGGCGGTGGCATTGGCGGTGGCGTTGGCGGTGGTGCTGGCGGTGGCGTTGGTGCTGGTGCTGGTGGTGGCGTTGGCGGTGGTATTGGTGGTGGCGTTGGCGGTGGTGTTGGCGGTGGCGTTGGTGGTGGTGTTGGTGGTGGTGCTGGTGGTGGTGTTGGCGGTGGTATTGGCGGTGGCATTGGCGGTGGTGTTGGTGGTGGTGGTGGTGGTGTTGGTATAGGAGTTGGTGCAAGAGCTGGTGGTGGCCTAGGAATTGGAGGTGGTACTGGAGCTGGCGTTGGTGTTGGTGCTGGAGTCAAAATTGGTGGAGGCGGTGGTGGTGGAGCTGGAGGTGGTTTTGGTGGTGGTGCTGGTGGTGGAGGTGTCATTGGTGGTGGTGGTGGTGGTGGTGGTGGTGGTGCTGGGGGTGGTGGAGTGGTTATTGGCGGTGGTGGCGGCGCGGGTGGTGGTGCTGGGGGTGGTGGAGTGGTTATTGGTGGTGGCGGCGGCGGTGGCGGCGGTGCTGGGGGTGGTTTTGGTGGTGGCGTTGGCGGTGGAATTGGTGGTAGTGCAAGTGGAGGTTTTAGTGGCGGCAGCGGTGGTGGACTTGGTAATGGTGCAGGTGGAGGTGGCGCTGGTGGTGGCGGTGTCGGTGTCGGTGGAGGGAACGGCATTGGCAGCACCGGAGGGGACAGAGAGCTGGGCATGAGTAAGGGTGGTGGACATAAGAGAATTGGAGGAAAGAATCAGTATCATGGAGGAAAGAAGGATCACAAGGGGAAGAAGAGCATTAATGGTGATGGAATAGGAAAAGGTGGTGATCATGCTCCTGAAATACCTGATCATGAGCTTAAGAACTAAAACATATATATATATATATATATATATATATATATATATATATATATATCATGCTGTCTTCTATTTCTACTTAAAATAAGTCCACCACATGATAAACGTACTGCATGTGTGATCGTATTCTTTGCTGCTTCATTTCATTTGTTTATCAAGTTTTTTCTACTGGTTATCACTGTTACATTGTATTATCATATCATATATGTGGTGGCTCTTATATATGTATGATGTATATTTCATGTGTCAATTCTATTTCATGGTTTATGACGGATGATATGTTGTTGATCTAAAAAAAAAAACATAATGACCATGGATGAATTAGAAAGTCTATTATCTAGACCTAATTTGTTCAATTAACATAGGAAACATTATAAATATAATATCATAAATGACAAGTTGGAAGAGTTATTAATTTGCCTTGTATTCTTAAGATATCTTTCGCTTTATTTTCAACAACCAATTCAGTAGCAGTATTATATATAGAGAGAGAGAGAGACGGGCCGCGTGCGGCCGGCCTGACTGTAACACCAGTCTATATATATATATATATATTAAAAGAATGGATATCAAAACTACATTCATTTATTGGATATCAAAACTAATATTATAGGTCAATGAAAAAGCAGCAAGGCCCACGGGCCATCATGTACCACTTGGATTGGATCGACGGTCCAACACAGCTCATACAGGCCTGGAATGCTAAGTTGGGCCTGAAACACACTCAGCCAAATAGGGGGCCCTTTACAATACAAGTTATATTTTTAACCCTTCTTGCAATAATCTAATAAAAGACTCTCATCGATCCTCACTTATTTTTAAACACATTGAAGATTAACAAATTGATAATATATATATATATATATATATATATATATATATATATATATATATATATAATTAATGTTTTTTTACCTTGGACCAATCCTCTAATTGGTCGAACCTAGATGGTGTCTGATAGCTCTCTAAACTAATCGATATTTTGTGATCAAAATATGAATGCTTAGGTTTGATTGGTTGTGTTCTCTCACTAAGTTCAAACCCTTTAGTTGAGAATAATCATAGGTGCACATCACAGGAGGATTTTATTCCTCCATTGTTTAGACGAACCCATTTAACAATTCAATTGCTTATAGTGTTTAATAATCACTTGCTCTCCTAATTATAGTTTATAGACCATTGGATTATGTATATTAAGGGCATTGGACCTTAGGTCTACCCACCAAACTGAAGTGGTAGCCCATCTCATCAAATGCCTTGTTTTAGGCCAACATAATAACAATAATAATAATAATAATTTATTTAGATAATTCACTATTGGTCCTAGAATAGTGCCCTAATTGCCTTGGGGTCTTGTGGGTATTTGTTTATTATTTAGTGTTGTGTGTGTGTTTGACTTTAAGGTCCCTGAAAATAGTGACAAGGACCTATAGATAATTTTCCCTAATTTATTTGTGTGCTTCTCAAAAACTATTCTAATTACTTATATATCCCTGAAAAATCATAATTGTAGCTATACTACTAAGTTTTTCATTTGATTTTATATATACTGTTGCCATTGAAATTTATAATTGGTTGTCAACCCAAAGGCTTCAACTTTGGTTAAATGTAAACCATGAAGGAAATACCTCTTATAGAAATTTCAATTATTTTAAATTTCATATTTTTTAAATATATATTTATAAATTTATAGTTGTTGTATATTTATTAATGATAACAAGCGACCCAACACTTGATCTTAACCCAAGATTATATGCAAAATGAAATGAGCAATCTATGAGCATACCTCTACAATGGTGCATACCCTACCAAGGGATAAATGTCTAGGATGGAATCTCTTTTGTTGGAGTTTTGTATAGAAATAGAGAGAAGGATAGTCCCACATCTAAAGATTGAGAGAAAGTTGGATAGTTTATAAGTGTTTTTTTTTAATTATTTTAATTGGTGAAAAGGTGTGTCTATACAACACAACCTTTCAGAAGAGCACAACTTCTCAGAAGGACACATCCCTTCTCCAAGCATTGCATCTTTCTGCAAAAGGTGTTTAACTTCCTATAAAACCAGAAGCAAAGTATCAGTTTGATATCATCATCTTATCTTGTCCTTTTCAATCTTTCCAATCCTTCAAACAATTCTGCAATTTCTAAGAGGAAATCCACCAAGTAAATTCGGGACCATGAAGCCAGAGTCTAGGTTCTTGGCTGATTGTTGAATCACGGTGGCGGCTCAGCGAACTACAATGAGTAGGCCGAATTTCTGCTATAGGACATAGCATCAATGCTAGCCTCAATCTCAAATCAAGTCAGTTCTACTGTTTACTTGTTTTCAAAATATATAAGTATTTGTTTTATTTAGTATTATTATATACAAATTCCTGATTGTTTTCTAACATCTTTGACCCTGGCAACAATCTCAAGTTTATGTTTGGAAAAAAATCGAAGATGCTTCCACAATAAACAATGTGTTTCTTAGAAATTAATTCGAGATATTGATTTCATAATCCTTTATTGGTTTGATGCAGCTCACGTCACCAAACGCCTGAAGTTGGTCGCGATGGAGTCCATACTCAAGAGGAGCCTAACCTTCACAAGGGAAGGGAAGCCTCAACATTCACCCAGGGAGGACTTCGAAAACCCTCCTCACGAGAGAGGAATAACTGCTATATAATCTGCATTATGTAATAGGGTTTAGGTGGTCCCAAAGGGAGGACTTTACTTCTACTCTGTATAAATAGTAATCTTTACGTATCAATAAATGTGGTTAATACACTTTATTAAAAAATGTGAAGTGGGGGAGCAAAATTAGGAGGCCCTGTGAAGTACGCCCAAAGAAATTGCATGAACATTGAGACACTAATTAAATGGAACTTGGGTATAAGCATTGTCCTTTTGGATTAAATTATCAACTTTGATTCCATAACCATCCAATCGAATCACATTGAATTGAAGACTCATCTCTATATGTTTCTTTTCTCAACTTTATTTCAGCATTGTTCTTGTTATCATCTTTTAATACTATGTATTCCAAAGATTAGGTAATTTCTTGTTATGAAAAACAAGCTCAAAAGAGTTCATTAACATAAATATTGAATAATTAAAATTGAAGAGACTCTTAAAACTTTTTTTATTAACAATAATGTTAATTATCGGATGCTTAATTTAAGAAAATAAAAATATAATGTTATTAAAAATAAATAAATCAATCAATCAATGAAACGTTTGTGAGAAACAAGAGAGGTCAAGTACCATGTCATACGGAAAATGAATAGAATGGCAAAACTATATAAAACTAGGACCAATGAAGCTATGATCCATCTCAAAAGAAGGGATCAAGTACATCATCAACCTATATTTATTTATAATCTCTAATAAAGTTTTATTTTTTTTAAAAAAAAATATTTAATATAATTTATAATACCACTGTTCAGTGTGCTCAAGCTCACCTACTTCTTTGAAATCAAAGCTATGCAAATAAATAATATAAATAGGTGACAAAAACTATTATTTAAAGTAAGCATATGATGGAATTTTTCGTTATTTGTGACAAAGGGGGGAGCAACAAGCCTGCTTCAATAATTACACCCCAAAAAGTAATTTTACAAAAAAGCAAATAAAAACATTTAATTATTCAAAATTAATCAGTAAATTATATTCTCTTGTTTCAATGCAAGAGGCATACTCCTAACATCATCAATCTCCGCCGTCCATAAAAAAAGCTTGTTTGATGCAACTACGTCATTTATATCCTATATAAATATATCAATTATTTTTTATATCAAGATATAAACCAATACTTTCTTTTTATTTCTTACGAGGGTATAATAATGATATCCATAGTTAAAAACATATTTTGATATGAAAATTTGTTTAACTTCAAAATAAATTTATTTACTAAATATTTATAAAATAATAAATAAATAAACATTAATATTAACAGTCTTAAATATAAAATATATGAGTATATAATGAAATTGTACATAATAAATATATATTTTTTAGTAAAATAGATAAATCATATTTATTTATTGATAGTTGAGACTAGAGAGAGGATACATAGATTAGGGTCTTCTAACATTTTCTCTAGAGCCCCTTACTAAGCTCAGGAATTATAATAAATAATTGAAATTTTCAAAATATTATATTTAATAATTTAGTTTGTATGTATGTGGACTAATATTAATATTTAAAAATATTAATTATTTATTTTTTCTCAATTTATTTTTTCTTTTTTCAAACAATCAATGGTGTTTGGCAATGGAGTAACCCACTTGGGGTTAGGAATAACACGGTTCCCGTTGAAAGGGTTTTCCTTCAGAAATTTTAATTAAGATTTAAAAATATAATAATGGGTCGCCAATCAATGCATGGAAGACACATAGCTATATATATTATTATTAATGTCTTTAGTTTAAGGTTTTTCTCTAAAAAATTCAAGATTTTTCAAAAATTAACTCTAAACCCAATATTGGAAATCCCTCAACCAATACATGGAAGACACATGAGAAACAAGTAAAATATTTCCAAGTAATAGGAATTTAATTTGAGTAATATAAAAATACTTTAATTCAATTGAAAATAATTAGATAATGAACTATTGGCCCCTGACACTGTTTGCTTTTTCCCTTGGGGTCCTTGGGGGAGGGGGGTGTGTAGGGGGTGTAAAGTAAATAGAGTTTTGGGTGGGGTTTGGTTAAAGGGGAAATAGTACCAAATAGTGCCAGAGACTAATAAATAATTACCTCTTGAATTATATCGGTTGTAGTTAATATGGATTCTATATATCAAAAGAATGGAAGTCTAGCTGGAGGTGTAGATAGGGTAGGGAAGTAAAAAAAAAATTCATAGACTGTTGGACTAAACATACTGAAGTAGCATAGGAGCAGAAGATGTCATAGGTATTGCTCAACTTAAGAAGATGGGGGCAATCATTTGCAAGCGGAATTAATTAGATGGGCTTATTCTTCAAAACCACAAGCAAAGAGGAGGAATGAAAGATGAAAAATGCAGATGTTTAACTAAAAAACACTCTCACTGAACAGAAGAGCAAGATAGAAGGGATGAGAAAGCTTATTGAGTGAAAAAGAATGATGACATGACTTGATGAGAGATCTCCCTCATTAAACACTTAAAAGGTAAAGATGAAATTTTTCAAAAAATCTTCACAACTCTCTTATATGAGGGCTGATGGAGAAGATTGTAAAAAATGAGGGAATGATAAAAAATAATAAAAGTTAGATATAAATATGTGGCGACTGAGAAATAGTTTCCCAACTTTTTAAACTACAAGTGTAATTTCATGATTTTATAAATAAAAAATGCATAACATGGAAAAATAAGAAATAAAAGAAAAAGATTTGTGGGAATTTTTTATGAAATCGAAAGTATTAAGGTTGTTTTTGCAATTAGTTCATCTTTAGGTTTACAGGCTTCCAAGCAGCAGAGCGCGGTGGGTGGGCGCCACGTGGTGGCCTTGCACGTGCGATGGGCCCGGGCTGCCCGTCACTCCAATGGGGTACCATAGGGACCATCTCTGCCGTCCGATGTGTCGACACCTTGCACAAGACTGACTTATCCGCCCTCCGATTGCCTCGAGATCAGCATTTGGGGCAAGACAGGACTCCCGGTGCCTGCCCAAGCGAAATCATGAAGAAGCCGAATCCCGGGAAACGACAGAAAAGGACTATGAAAGGAAAACAAAAGGGAAAGACGAGGTCACGTGCCATTTAACGACGAACGTTACTACCCGTGACGGCGTTAGCTTCGTATGGGTTTGTACAGCAGACGGAGCGGTTTTGACCGTTAAAAGGACGGTTAAAACCCCTCTGTTAGAAGTCGTATAAATCGTGGCCGTTGCTTAGGCAAACTCGGCGAGTTGGTCGTCGGAGTTAATAGCATTAATTTAACACTATTATAGTATTATGCAATCATATTTATAGAAAAATGAAAATATTTTCATAAAAATAAAAATAAAAATAACTCACAACCTATATTAAAAAAAACTTCAAACTAAATAAATCATTAATTAATACTTAATATAAATTATTTTTAATATCTTTTACATAAATAAAAATAAAAAATATATATAATTTCTTGAATGTACGAGTTGTTTAAGAGTTTGTATTTTCTTAAAGATTTGATTCCTCCTTCAAGTTTCAAGAAATGAAAATTATTTTCTTAATAAATATAATAAATATAAGGAATCACACAAAACTACAACAATCTCGAATTCTTCGAAAAAACAGATTCACCTTAGAAAAACAAGATTAAGAGCATGATGAAATCTAATCTCTAAATAAATCAAAACGATATACTAGATAAAATCGAGAGACTCGAAGGTGTAAAGTTGGACGGAAATCACCTTGGATTCAGCCATCAGGGAGAAAGATAAAAGTTATCGGAGAAAAAAAGCAATTGGCCTCCAATAGCCAGAAAGAGAAAGAGAAAGGATCGAAGGGAAATAGGGAATGAAATGGGGGCATTATCGGGTTTGGAGTTTGCTCATTGAATCTGCAACCATTATTATGAGGAGGGATCCGAAACTAACTATATCGGATAAACACGTTGTTTACCAAATGCCCATGAGAGCCATGAAGATTTTCATAACTATATCCTAACATTCATGTGAACTTTGTAATTATGCAGATAAACCCGTAAACTTCTTATATTCTCATATTCAAGATTTTTATCTATTATAAAAAAAATAGTAAATTTTCTGGGGACAAATATAGATATATATATATATATATATATATATATATATATTGATAGGGTTGAGATTGTCAAGGAGTCGCCCAAACAATCAACTACATGGGGACATCACAACAGACCTCCCAAAACCCCTCACCACCCAAGGTGCCGAGCTCCTCCCTACTAAGGTGCCGAGCTCCTTTATACTAAAGTGCCGAGCTCCTCCTTACTAAGGTGCCGAGCTCCTCCCACCTCGGAAAATACCCCAAATGCCAAGCTCCTCCCCGAGTAGGGATGTCAATGGGCCCCGGCCCCGACGGGGAACCCGATTCCCCTTGGCAGAGGCAGGAGGCTTTGGGAGGCCGATTTTCGAGGGTTGGTAGGGGCGGGGCCAAGATCTGATTCTCGTGGGGGTGGAGGGGGCCGTAGAATACCCTCCAGCCCGGCCCGACAAAATATTTAATTTAAAAAATAATAATATATAAATATAGTATATTTTATATTATTATTTAAATAAAAAATTATTATAAATATAATAATAATTTTCATAATTATAAACACTAAACTCTAATTAATCAATTAAGTATTAATCAATTAATAAGTTAGGGCCACTTGATTCTACTTTGTATTAAAGAAAGTATATATAAGTAAAGAAATAAATTTGGGGACGGGTAATCCCCACGGGGACGGGGATGGGGAAAAAATTTTCCCCATACCCGAGGTCGGGGCCGGGGTCGGGGATGGGGGTGGAAAATCGGAGCCGGGGCCGGGGAATGAATCCCCCGGTGAATCCTCGCCCCGTTGACATCCCTATCCCCGAGCACCTCATCACCCTTCGCCAGAGCAAGCTGCCCCCAGTGCAACCCCTCCTCCTGCAGCCTCTCACGTGAGAGTCTCTTCCAGAATCTTCTAGAAGCTCAGTCAGTTAGTCAGTTGGGAAATGGTTTATACTGATTACAAGTTAGTTAGGCCAGATTTACCTTATAGGACTGGAATATAGAAGCATCTAGAAGGATCTTTGAAATTTGGACTATTTGGTAGGAGTGCTAAAATTTGGCATCCACGTGCTCAAATTGAGTGGCTTGCTCCCCAAGCCTCACCCCAGCCTCCAGACCCTATAAATGCCCCCTTCCCCCAGTTCAGCAGCAACAAATTGAAGTGCTGGCGAAGCTCTGCTCCGCTGGAGAGTTGAGCTCCCATCATCTTCTCCTTCTTCTTCTCCTTTTCCATTTTCTTTCCCTAGAGCTCATCAATGGAGCTCTACTTTGTAGATCTGAAGGAGAGCTAGTGGATTTCGCCTCCATGAGAGGGGCTCGTGGTTTTTCCCTATTTTTGGGGTTTTCCACGTTAACTTTTGGGTGTTTTGTGTTTTTTGGAGCTCTTCTCCTTGATTTTTTTATTCTTCTTCTTCCCTCTCAAATACAAATTCAAGTGTTGGTCGAAATTGGGGTTTGATCCGAATTTTGAACTAACATATATATATATATATATATATATATATATATATATATATATATATATTATAACAAGAAATTGCCTCCGTTCTCTAACACATGGCTCCGCCACTGGAAGGAGGTGAGGTTATGGCAATGGTGAGGAAACGACAGCATCGTCGGAGGGTCTGGGGAATGGCGACAAAGCCAACTCCCAACAGTCGGAACCCCCATGATCCACTATGAAGGCAAGGATCCCCAGCAAGAGGGGTTCTCCTACTACCCGAAGTTCTCGCGAAGGGGAAGAGGGCCGACCAAAGAAGTTCATCAATGCGGCCCTCATGACTCTATACAAACCTTCTAGATGGTCAGAGGAACCTTGTTCCTTAAGCAAGGCCCACTAACCAGGGAAGGAAGTCAAGAACTCAAAGAACTAACAGAGAAAATGATAATAACCCAAGGAGATATAGAGGGCAGATGTACTTGGCTCCTAGGGCCAGGGGTCAGACACACTTTAGAATCATTTTACGACTTAATAATTGATGGAGGAACTCAATGCCCAATCCAAAAGGGCTTATGGAAACTATCATGTCCTAAAAAGATTAAATTGTTTACTTGGCTCGCCTGGGATAACAAACTACTCACTTTGGACAACTTGACAAAGAAACACTGGAAGGGCACACGAACGACGTGTTCTTTATGCAATGAAGTAACAAAAATAACACAACATATACTCATTAACTGCATTAAAACTCGGAAAATCTGGGAACACTACTACCCAAAGTTTGGTATGAAAACTACCCTCCTAGACAATACTAGATCTCCAAGGAGGTAATCATATAGGTAAAAAGCTTTAAAAAAAAAAAAACTCAAATAGGGTGGAATCTTGCTGTGATGGATATCACCTGGAGATCTAGAACTTGGCTCGAAATGGACCAAAGATGCTTTTATGGAAAACAACATGTTTTTACCTAAATAATTAACAGAGGGATGAACTTTCTAATGTTATTATAGCCCATGCCTCCAAGAAGCCAAAGCTAGTGTCGATGAAACCCATCATCAAAAGGAGCTTCACCTTCATGAACAAGGGGTCGTCACTAAACGAGGATGAAGAGGATGACTTTGAAGATCTCATCACACAAAAGCAGCAATAAAGGATAAAATGCTAGTTTCTACATTTTATAGGGGTCTTAAGGAATATTTTGTAAGCCCCAACCCCAACTACATCGATGTAACTCTTTATTTCAATAATAAACGAATGTAGTTTTCAATTTTTATATTAATAAATTAAATAAATAGTAATGTGTCTTAAATGCAAGTTCAAAACTCAAACACTGAAGGTTCGACATCAAATGAGGGCGAGGAAGAAGATGCGGATTATTTCGATGACCCAACCTAGGCTAAAAAGCAGTAATGGTGCTTCAAAATGGGAACCAGATCGAGCAGATGACTTACTATTTGATGTAAACCTCATCTAGGAGGATGTACTATTCCTTTTGATAAATAAATGAATGTGATTTATATATTTTAATAAAAAAATTAAAAAATAACCCGAACACTGAATAAATGTTGATTTATGTTTGATGTTTAAACAAAATACAATAAAAATAAAGAGAAGAAAAAGTAAAAAACTAATTAATTAAAATTTAAATTATAGTCTCAGAAATTGAGAGAAAGAAAGATTAGGGTTACTAATTTTATATGTTAAATTTGATGAGCTAAAAAATATGTTTTAGATGCAAACTTTCTAATGGAAGAGTGGACAAAGAGGTCAAAGGTTTGGGATATGTTGGTGGGAAAGGAAGAAAGAAAAGAATAAGTTTATTTTTAATCTAAATTTTAATCCTGTTAAAGCAACTTTAAATATTTTGGTGATCTGTGGCAAATATTTAAACCAATTTAAACTCATTTTCCAAACAAATACCATGCTGCTAGCTGTCTAATGCATTTTTATTAATTAACCAACTAAGCATCAATTAGTTTTTTATTAAAATACAATAAAACCACTGTGAAAGACTCAAATACCCTCACTACTAAATCCAACAACCCATATCTATATTTTGTAAACCTAATTCAAAAGTAATTTATCATCAAAATTTTTGTTTAACCCATTAATTAAAGGTTTAAAAACTATATTTTATAAACCCATTTAGGTTTTGTAGATCATAATCAATTTTTATAAGGTGGATAGCTCATTTTCTCTCAAAAAAGAAGAAGTTGGGAGTTCAAACCAAACCGGAGTCCAGTAGCTTATTTATTTTTATCAATTTTTCTTAGAGATGGTACTTGATTCATCTATTTATTAATGTATTCAGGCAAAGATTTGATTCTAACCATTTTTTTTATTCACGCCAATATTTGATTCCATCCAAAGGTTTGAAAACTATATTTTATAAACCCGTTTAAATTTTATAGATTGTAATCAATTTTTATAAAGTGTATAGCTCATTTTCTCTAGTAAAAAGAAGTTGAGAGTTCAAATCACGCAACAGTCTAATAGCTTGTCCACATTTATCAATTTTTTTTAAAGATTGTACCTGATTCATCTATTTATTCATGTATTCACGCCAAGATTTGATTCCATCCAATTTTTCTCTTTTTTTTGTCATTTTAATGATGGATGAGGGACCAAGCATTCCATTCAAAGTTCTTTACCACCTTTAAGAACTATAATTTGTAAACCCATTTAATATTTTTAGATCATAACTAATTTTTATAAGGAAGTTAGATAGTCTATTCCTTCTCACAAGAAGAGTTTGAGAGTAGACTGCAGTCTAGTAGTTTGTCTATATTTATCAATTAGTATGTTTTTTAGATCATACCTAATTCATCTAACTATTTATTCATGTATTCACACCAAGATTTGGTTCCATCCAATTTTTATTTTATTCATTTTAATGATGGATGAGGGGGGACCAAGCAATTTTGCATTGGGAGTTCTTTACCACCTTTTCTCTTTATCATGCAAAGTTTCACAATAGCTTGTCTTAATTATTAGTACAATTTCATCATCACATTCCTCCATTTTCAGTAATTTCACACTCTATGTTCAATTTAACTTTTTATCACTCTGAATGTTTCTAAGAACGTTCAATTCAAAGTGTCAAACATAAGGACAGATCTCATAATCCAAGTAGGGCCTGCAAATTTCCCCAAATAGTACAATTGGGTAATCGGATCTTGTAATTTGGTCTCTCTTCATGGATTTGAGTTATATTTCAATCTCACACTATTATTATCATGTCTCCTTTGAAACCCTAATTAATCCTTTTTTTTTTCTAATAATGGGTTCACGTCTTCCAAAGCCTTCCCCATTTATTTTAAAGTTCTTAATTATGATATAATATCATACAATTATTATATATATTTATGTAATAATACATCTCAAAACAAAAACAACCAACTTAAAGCATCTCCTAACTTTTTACTCTTTTTTCTTTTTTTTTTTTTGAATAAGTGGGAAAACCACATAATATATTAATAATGATATAAAAGTTCATTACATTGACTCTCAACTAAATTCAAACAGTGTCACATTCTTAATTGAGTTGTTGATGCTTCACGTTCTCTCTTAGTGCGGACTTCGTCCTCGGCTTACATTAAGCCCTTGTGGTTCGAGTTGGGATGGTATCTGTGAACTTCAAGCTTTTCTTCAAGAGCCTTTGTACCGCCTCCAGTTTTGGCTTTTTGGATAATGGTGCTGCACCCAACCAAGATAATATGAGGAAAGAAATATCACGAATAATTTTTAAGAAAACGCGTTGTTTATCTATAAAACATCGCATATTTTTTCACCAGATATGCTCCAAGTGATTGCCATCACCGTGAGGTCCGATCCCCTTTGTAGGGTTTTGTCCACCCTAATGGAGGTGCCCCTGCGGCCCCATAATTGTTGGAGTGAGTTTGGTCCACCATTAATGTTGAAGAGGGTGCCGACGTATGCCCATATAGCGGTCGTGTAATTGCAGTACAAGAACAAATGTGTTACAAATTCATCTTCCACTTCGCATAGATAGCACATTGTGCGTTTCCTTCACCACTTACTTTTGTGGAGGTTATCCAAAGTGAGGATTTTGTCCTCTTTTGCCAACCAGAAAAATAGTTTTGTTTTAAGAGGGCACGGTTGTTTCCAGAAATTCTTGCTCAAGTCACTTCTGGCTCCACCATCTACTTGAAATGTATAGATAGATTTGACTATAAATATTTTGGTTGGTGTGAGCTTCCATTCCCTTAAATCATGTGTATTGTTATCCTTCTAGTGCTCACAGAGGACCCTTACGAGTGACCCACCCAGAGCTTTCTGATTACATTAGGGGTCCTAGTTTGATCGATGGTTTACCTATCCTAGATGTCTCCTTAGCTTCTTACTTGAGGTGAGGGATTTTTAAGGATAAGAGATTCCATGCCTAGAGATATATTTCTTTGGCCTATGAGAACCCTCCCACCAATTGTCCTTCTAGAAGTTTATAGAATCTCCTCGTCTTGGTTTGACAATTGTGTTTATGAGAGTCGCCGATTTTTCTTTACATAGGCCCTTCCAAATGGGTGGCCTTGCTCCCAAGCTGAGGGGCTTATGGGCATCTATAAGCTTTGCCTCCACGAATATATGTTGTTATGGGTAGAATATTCAACCTTTGAGATGCTGACATGTGGCCTACTAGGATGATAATAAGCGGATTATGAAAAGTTTTGGAAAGCCAATCACATGAGGGATTTGGGGGCGAATTCTGGGGTGATGGTGTGGAACCGGGAGAGAAAAATGGGATCTTCTGATCAACTTGAAATTTCTTCTTAAAAAGGTCTCTATGAAAAGGGGCATCTCATGATGAAGAGGAAAAGGCTCCTCCAACCCGAGGAAAAAGCTGGCCACCTCCCCTTCCAAGCCCTTTGCTCCCCAGAAAGCTTTCATGCCCTCTCCGACGGGTTCCGCCGACGAGCATCTCTCTCCGGCCACCACCACCAAGATGTTCAAAGCCCCCATTCTCATCCACGTTCATCTTTATTGCATGGAGATCATTAATAGTTGTACAATTTATTTGTAAATAATTATCGATAGTTTGTTTGTCTTTGGTTAAACAAAAGGGGAAATTTCACAAATCTACCACATGGTTTGCCACAATATCAACCGTTAATATTTGATGACGTGACATAAAAAAATTCAGATAAAATTAAAAAAAAGAAAAACTTATAAAAACCCAGAAAATTGCTTAAATTTCAAAATAAACAAATAAAATAAAATATTTAAACCCTAAAAATTAGAAAAACTTCTATAAAAAAAATCTGTATTTCATGAAATTAAAAAAAATAAAATAAACTTAGAAATTTCCCAAAAACAACCACACAAAACTTTTTTAAAAAACAAAACAAATCTGAAAAATTCATAAAAAGTGTAGAAAATCCAGAAAAACCCACAAAATCCCCTAAAAAACGAAAAAAAAACCTAGAAAAAATTGTAAAATATCCAGAAAATTCACAAAAAAAAAATCTCAGATTTTGCTAAAAATTCCAGAACATTTTATAAATTTCCAAGAAAACCCACAAAAAATCCCAAAATATAAAAAAAAAGTCTAATTTATTTATTTATTTTTTGATATTTTGGGATTTTTGGGAAATTTATGAAACAAAATCTGAGATTTTTTGGATTTTTTTTATAAAATTTCTGGATATTTTACAATTTTTTGGTTTTTAGGGATTTGTGGATATTTTGGGATTTTTTGCACTTTACAAATTTTGTTTTTTATAAAGTTTTTACAAATTTTTTTATGTCACATGTGAAATATTACTTGAGTTGAAGCGTTTTGACACCTTTTTTCTCACGGATGAAACTTCTGATATGTACTAAAAATTAATACAAATTAAACCACAAGCCGCGAATCGTTATAGAGGCCAACCATAAGGTAGTTTAGTGAAATTTCCCCTAAACTAAATTAATACCCTTGTGTATAATAAACTTAAGTGGGCCTATCTTTTTCCAGACCCACACATGTGGGAGCTTTGTAGCACCGGTTTGCCCTTTTAATACCCCTACAATTATATATTTTATTAAATGATTTTTTATTTGAAATATTTTTAATCAAGGTAAAAATATAATAGAGAAAATTGCTAATATACCTAAAAAATGATTATTTTAAAGGTTAATAATCATATTAACTTTTTACGTAAATACTTTTTTAACAAGGGCAAACCACAGGTGGAGCAGAGCGGGGATGACTTTGAAGATGAGCCACAAGGGCAAACCACACGGGAGTAGTACCTTATAATTCGGGATCCCCGGGTGGGGATCGAAGGAACTCAAACATGAGCAACAACATGTACCATATTTACACAATGATAAATGAATGTGGTTTTATCCACTTTAATAAAAAAAAATTACGTAAATATTTCAAGACACATGAAATGACCTAAATTAACCATTAACCACTATAAACCAATTATTAACTTCCATTAGAAGAACTAATCTTTATATTGAACCTAAATACTCCCCAAACAATATGGCACCACAAATTAATTGCCAAAATACTCGATTTCTATGTTAAAATATTATTTAAGTTAATTGGCAATTAAAACTAATAAAAATGGTGACTCCTACATCATATCAATGTGAAACAACATGAAAATCATTTCCCACATCCTCATTGATACAAATTCATTTGCCAATCAATAAAATTCAATAAAAGCTATATCACTCTTTTAAATAATATCTTTTTGATCATGAATAAATACAAATAATTACAACACATCTCACAAGTTACCTGTCTGCCATATATAAAGTAGGCAAAACTTTTCTAATAAATTTATATATACTTACCACTAAATATAAACTATATTGTAAATATCTAAAAAGTAAACATATTTTAGTGCATTCTACTTTTATAATAAAAAAAGCACAACTTACATTTATACTTTATAAATAAATAAATAAATCAATCAATAAATATATATATAGGAAATTTTTATTTTAAAAATGAAAAAAAAACAGAATGTAAAGTTTAGGCTCTGAATTTAATTTATGAAATATAAATTACGGAAAAATATAGAAAAAAAAACAATTAATAAAAAAGAAGGCACTTATTTTGTGGAGCCCTCCTTTGGTAATTTTCGGCGATTAAATCAGGTAGCGTAGATGGCCGCACTAAACCACTGAGGAGAATTAGGTAGTGTTCGAGGTCCACGAGGTCAAACTTTGTCCTTTTCTGGACTTCCTGTCCGAATTAAAAGAGAGAGAAGGGGCCTTCTTTTCTTTTCCTTTCTGGCCCCAAAGATGCCAGCGGTGATTGCTTTCTGTGGGGCCCTCCACACACACCTCTCTCTCACCCAGCGGCCCCACCGCCTTCCTAAATCTGACATCTCCGCCCGTCCATCTAAGCTCCTCTTTCCCCATCTAGTGCCCTTTCCAGTAGCGGCCAGTCCGCGTCCCACTCCCAGCGGGGAACAGATTGAGCGGTTCACGATTGGCCGATGCTTTCGAGATGGGGCCTTGATTTGGCCTTTGATAAATGTTTCTTTGTTTCCTAATTGCTTTCCCTTTTTTGCCCCTTTCTCAACAGAAATACTTTTCACCCCATACACTGAATATTCTTCATTCTTACCACTTATATCATATGTTATTTATATATATATATATATATATATATATATATATATATATATCCCTATTTCACCTGTTTTTTCTTTACTTTAAATATAAATTTTAGGAAAAATTACCGTACAATCCCCAAAAAGTTCATTTTCCCGGCAAACCTCTCTGACATTCCAACTTCCCGGTAGGCCCCTCGTTTTTGAAATTCTCCTTTGCAGGTTCCTCTTGCCAGTAAACTTAATGGATTTTTGAAAAATACCAATTTTACTCTTGTTGCTTTAGCGGGAGAACTCCTGCCTACTGATATCGTAATTCCAGTGAGGTTGGGTTTTGTTTTGGGATTTATGTTATTTTTGATATTCGATTATTAAAATAATTACATAGACCATTTGAAAAATCTTATCATATCTTTTATTCTATATTTTATCAGTAAAGTTAGTTTGTGGGTTGTAACTACGCTTTTGATTTAATTGGAATAATAAGAAGCATTTACAAGTTTTCTACTCTTTATTTTCTTCTTTATTTTGCAACATAGAAATATGGAAAAGGACTAGTTCATGTAGTAATTGGGAAGTAAACACTTATAAAAAAAATAAACACAGACCACCAAAAAAATACACGCTTACCCCCAAAATATAAATGCATAGCAAAAAAAATACACGTTTACCCCAAAAAAATAAACACATATCCCAAAAAAGTACACTCTTACCAAACATAAACTCTCATAGAAAAAACATTAGAATCAGGAGAAATGAGACGTTAATTTCTACCTTAGTTCATACACTCTAAACCCCCAATACACATAACAAATTTAAAGTTTCAAATCCCTGTGGCTTATGAAGACCATTGAAAACAAAAATCAAAAGTTTTATTGATAAACCATTTCCAGAAACTAAAAGGCCTCAAATAGACCCCTTAAACAAGAAAAATGTATATCAATTTACCCAAAAATATCCACAAAGTGTGTATTTTCTTTTGGGAGAAGCTCATCTTGAAGATGATCATTGAACGCTTCAGATAGATGGTCTTTTCGGTGATTGACGGAGACAGGACACTGTGAAGATGGAGAGAAAAGCAATGGAAACTAGCGATTTTTCCTAAGTTGGAGAGAAGAAAAGTGTGTATTTTCCTTTGGGAGAAGCTCGTCTTGAAGATGATCATTGAATGCTTCAAATAGATGATCTTTCCGTGGCTGACGGAGACCGGATGTTGTGAAGATGGAGAAAAAAATAATGGAAACTAGGGATTTTTTGAAGTTGGGGAGAAGAGCAACGATGTGATGTGGATTTGGCTTTTCCATTGATGGACATTTAAGTAATTTCCATGGCTTTGGGTTAATTTCGAAACTGATGTGACATTTGGTAAAAAAGGAGGGACTTTTCAAGAATATGAAAATATCATCGACTTTTTGAGGAGTTGAAAAGTTTTCAAAGGTTTTTTTGAAACTTTCCTCTAAATTTTATAACTTGTAAATTTTTTGATAAATAGTAGCTATTATTGTGCATGAAATTTTTTTTATATATATTTTTATCACATTTGTTTGTATAGAACTGCAAAATATTATATTTATATAAATATATAGGATAATTAATTCAAGGTCCCTGGCACTGTTTGTTTTATCTCATGGGGTCCTTGGGTGGTGTTGGGTGGGGTGTAGCAAATAATGGGAGGGTTTGGTCCCTCGCAAATAATGTTAGGGACCAATAATTCGTTTCTTTGAAAATATATACATTTTTGGGTAATTTTTATAACTTTCATGTTACATGTGACTGTGTGATTAGAGAAAATAAATCTAGTTGACTTTTTAAATATTAATATTTTATAAATATATATCATAATTATTTTTTTTAAGATATATAATTAGTTTTTTTATATATTAGAATGAGTTAAAAATGTTGAAGAATTAAAAGGAATTTGGTGGTTCTCAATCCAACTCTTTTCCTCAACAGACAGACAATCTCATGAAAGTAAGTCTCAATCAGAAACTTTTGAATGGAATCCATAGTTTTTCTAAAAAAAGAAAAATAAATTTAAAAGTATATACTTGTATAATTATACAACAAGTATATACTTGCAAGTATATACTTGTAATATTTTGTTTTTTTCTGACAGTCATGAATAGGAGGAGTATTTCAGAAGCCACACTGCTGCTCTGATTTTGAGGCAAACAGCCAAAAAAAAAAGGAGAGAGAGAGAGAGAGAGAGAGAGAGAGAGTGTTAAGCAAGATTCATACATAGAGCTTTGTCAAACCTATTTGATGAGAGAGTGAAGCATTGGGAGATAGAGGAGAGTGGGGAGGGAGGAGAAGCAGAGAGGGCTGAGGAAAAGGAAAAGGTGGCTCCTTTTTCCTGGTTTCACTGATGCCAGGCTTCCTTTTCATGGATTTTCATGGACTCTTGTCACCTTAGTCCTTGGATTTGGTCCCTCAAGTCATATGCTCTTGCTATCTTTTGCTGCATTTTTTTTTTCCTGGATGCTTGATAATACCTTGGGCTTTTTGTGTGTTGTGGTGAAGGATCACCAGGTCTTGTTCTTTCCTTCCATTTTTGTGTGTTTTTTGAAGCTTGATGGTTTCTTGTTGGCATTTTTTGATCATTTGGGTTTCTTTGATCATAATGCCTGTGGGGAAGAAGAATCCTCTTTGATTTAGAAATCCAATCTCTCATTTTCTTTTGCCTCTAATTGTTTTATGTACATTGGCATAACAAGATTGTTACTTTTCCACTGATTTTAAGAAATTATTCAGGATCTTAGAAAAAATGGTATTTTTGTTTTGAAAACTCTATGATTGGCATCTCATTGTTCATCAGTTGATCATCTGAATGGTTTCATGATCCTTTTCCCCTTTGTATTTTTTTCTTTTGCAGGAAGAAGTCTGGGTTTTCACTGAGGAGGAAATGAGGAGAGACATGGTGGGGAAGAGGAGTTCCTCATTCTTCAGTGTTCCTGGCCTCTTTGTGGGATATAGCACCAAGGGCCAATCTGATTGTGATTCAGCCAAGAGCCCAACCTCCCCTCTGGATTACAAGCTCTTTTCCAGTCTTAGGTCCTCTAGATCATCTAACCTGGATGTCCACCAACCCAAGAGCTGGGACTGCTCCAAGGTGGGTCTTGGCCTTGTGGATTCTCTCAGTGATGATTGTGGGATCTCCTCAGGAGGAGTTCTGAGAACAGGAACATTGTGTTTGGATCACAGATGAGGATCAACATCCCAAACCCCATGAAGGATAGCTCAGCATTGGATGATGCACCCAAATCCTTGCCTAAAGGCTATGGCATTCCATCTCTGACTGAATTTAAGCCTGTGGAACTTGGAAAGATTTGTTCTTGTTCATTGGTCAGGGAGGCATGAATTTTGGCAATAATGTTTCGGGTTCCCTACCGATAAATTTTGGTTCTTCTTCTCATGGACTCATTGGTTCTCTCTCTGCTAGTGAGATTGAGTTGTCTGAAGACTACACCTGCATTATATCCCATGGTCCTAATCCTAAGACCACCCACATTTTTTGGGGATTGTATTCTGGAGAGCCACCCTTTTCTGTCACCAAGACACATGAATAAGGATTTGGGAGTTGGAGGGAAGGACTTCCTGTGTGGTTAAGTGTTCCGAGGATTTGCCACCCCACTCCCCTGATGATTTTTTGAGCTATTGTTTCTCTTGCAGGAAGAAATTGGAGGGGAAAGACATCTACATTTACAGGTTTGTTGTGTTTGCTCTGTTGCATCTTTTTACCAGATAATTTGGTTCATAACTGTCTAAATGTTCATCGGTGAATCTGTTTGTATTTGTAGCCTGTTCTATGAAGTTTGTATCATAATTCTCATGTTTGTTTAAGCATCAGTGAATTTTTATCAACAACTAAGCCTTAATCAGTGAATTTTTATCATTGTGGTATAGGAATCAAACACACTCTTATAATTGTGATTCATCGTGGCTTTGTATTAAGTTTTGTTGCTCACAAGACCTTGTAGCTACTCTAATATGTGGATTGTTTGAATTTGAGAATGTTTGTGTTTAGCATGGGAGACTTTTTATCATTATAAGTAGTGTTGCTCACTAGACCTTGTTACTGTGTTTCTTCTGCTTCCTTGTAATGGATCGTTTGAATGCCAGGAAATTTTTTGTGTTTGAGCATCAGAGGCTTTATATTATTTGTAATTGCTTTTCCGTCGGTTGTGCATTGCAGGGGTGAGAAAGCGTTCTGTAGCTGTGATTGCCGTGAACAAGAGATTTTGATCGAAGAGGAAATGGAGAAGCCTGCAACTGATTCATATGATTCTCTAAGTTCATCATTCCATGATGAGATATTCCCGGGCGGAATGATAACAACATAGCATGAAGTATCATGCGGCTACAACTAATCAACCGGTGATTGCTGAACTCTTAGAGGTAAACAAACTTGATCATCCGTTTATGAAGCGCTGTTGGTGTGCATCTTCCTTAAGCGGCCATGGATGATCGTTGTGTACATTCATCTGTTTGCTGATTATATTTCAGCGATCACACTTGGTTTGATTGGGTTGTGGCTGGTGATCAATTACCAAATTCATCTATTTTTGCAGAGCTTTGGATTAAAAACTTTCATTTTGTCTATGATTTTTGACCAGAAAAAAGGGGTGTTAGCCATATTAAGGGCTCCCCATTTTTCTTCCTTTTTCATCATCATCATCATCAATGTCCTGAACTTCATGAGTTCATGAATGAATGAGTCATTTCAATACCAATGTGTTGTGCTCCATTTTACATGATATTGAATGACAAACCTTGAGCTCCTCTTAATGTTTTGTCATTGATATCTCCATTACAGAAACTAATGGAAAGAGAGATGGCCTAGAATTAACATGATGTCTTCTTGTTCCTGTGGACCTTGTTTCTCTACTTGGTTAAATAGATGTAATGTGATTAATTGCCATTGTTGTTGCTCAACTTCTCATAAAAACAAACCAAGTTGGAAATAAATGTGTGAAGATGGGTTGGGTGGCTTCTATATATCACTCTCAATCTTGGAAAATGATCAAATTGGATGACTCTGATGTGGGTCCATTTGCCTTTATTTTGATAGCTCCCCATTGATATTAATTTCCACTATTTTGTTGCTTGTGAGTTGTGAGCTATGATTCTGTTCATATAATTTTAAGAAAATAAAAAAGGGTCCAATTTTGAATTTTGTATGGTGAGTGAAATAACATCCAACACATCTCATCCTCTAGAATTGATGAATCAAGAAATTTGAATTATTATGAGAAATTTGTATTCTGTATAATAAATAAAATTGCTATTTATGTGTATATCTATCTTAGAAAGTAATTATATGTGTATATACCCCATGATCAATTTGTCATTTTTAGGAGTTTATATGTAAATTTTTTTTAAAAAAATTATTATTCAAAAAAATAAAAAATTGAATTAAAATGGGCCACCCTGACAATT
Source organism: Dioscorea zingiberensis (assembly GCA_026586065.1). Lineage (NCBI taxonomy): Eukaryota > Viridiplantae > Streptophyta > Magnoliopsida > Dioscoreales > Dioscoreaceae > Dioscorea > Dioscorea zingiberensis. Next base: position 21,837,869 of record CM048820.1, read on the forward strand.
TAATATTTTTTTTCCCTGATTTGACATTGAACATTGGTGTTGATCACAAATGACAAGGATCACTATATGATAACTTTTAGCTTTTGCTTGGATTATTATTACTAAGCCAAATAGAAGGGTCAGTAGTTCTTGTGAGTCTTTGTTACCTTCTCACTTTGGTAAATCCACTGGGATAATTCAAGATCATATGAGACTAAACTTCTTCGTTATTAATTAGATGGATCTTGGGATTAATCTAATTGGCAGTAACATAGTGAGATAGTGAGTTTATATTATATTATCAATTGAAGACCCTTGTGTGCTTGGTGATTTGCATTATATTATGCTTCTAATTGTCATGATTTCTTCAACTCAAGCTATGTTCTACCCACATATTACAGTAGACTTTTGATGGTTGTGTTTGGATTGTGGGGAAATATAGGAAAGTAAAACGATAAAAAATACGTTTCTTTTCATTTTGTCTATCGACACACAACAGTTTTTCTTCTTGTGTTTTTCCAAAAGATAATCAGAGTTTTTTCCATGTTAAATGTTAAATTTAATAAGTATTATTCAAGTCACATCCAAAATAAATAAAAAAAATCTAAAATATGGTCCAATAATTAAGTATAATGTATGTCCCTAATAAATGCTCTTTCTCTTGGTAATTCTATCTTTCAAGTAGATGAAAAGAAAAAGTCAATAAAAATGTCAACGTCCATTGTAACTAAGAAACTTAAGAGAGAATTTTTATATTCATAACCTTGTAGCTTATTCAAACACCAAATAATTGAATCAATAGATTATCTGACAACTAAAAGATTCAATGTTGGTCCACCTGAAAAATTATGATGTCTGTAGCTATCCTAACATTGACAGGCATATCAAATAATAATATTCTTCTTTATCTTTTTGTATTAATACTACGAAAAGAAGACGAATGAATGCAGGAGCTGGTAGCCGACCATCTTCGCAAACAAAAGTGCAGAAAACATACAGGTATCCGAGGGAAATACATGAACCAAATAATTTCGTATTAATTCCCAATCATATGCTATATTTATCCACACAAAACTTTGAAAGCTAATTGCATCATTCTACAGTGTAAAGAAAAATTACATTTCAGTTCACTAAAAATACAAGAGCTATAGCATAATAAGCGGAAGAGTTCAGTTTCTAAATGACTGAAGTTGTTTTTCCCTGCCATTTGTGGTCCCGATAGACTGACTTCCTCTTCCTTTTTTTTGGTTTTGATGCGGCGCACGAGACCAAAAAGCCACAACTATAAAAATGTATGATATTGTTAAGCGAAGCCTCACCTAAACCGAGAGAGCCGGCCCTTTGGATTCTTGAAGAGGCGGACTTTGAGGACAAGCATATTGGCAACCCCATGGAGTATAGACACCCCATCACTGTACCCTTTGCCGGAATCGAACAAGATCCTCGCGGCACCACGAAGACCACACCTATGTCACCTCCCGTATTCAACTAGGAACCTCTGCCACAACCAGCGAGAGCGGGAGGGATCACGTACACACTCCTTCCATGCTCGGGGAAAGTCACGGGTAGTATATATACTTGGTCGGGGATGGTATACTTAGTCTTGACTTCGCATGAGAGTTTGTATGCCTATGGAAAACGTGTATGCGTCGTAGAATATGATTAGAGTATGAATCTCTTAGGTCATGTAAACCTATATATATAGGGAGAACATGACAATTAAAGAATTACAAATGAGCTCTTTAAACATGGGATGATTCTCTTGTGCAAGTATAAAAAAATTTAAAGAAATAGTAAAATAAGTTGGAGCAATAGCTTGCCTTAATGGTCTTGTATCCTACTAGTTGAAAGTCTTTGAAAGTTGATGCTTTGTAGGTTCAATGCTTTGCTAAACCTATTCGCTTAGCATGCATCTATCCATAGGGCATACAATATTCCGTGGAAACCAAATTACTTATAACATTATGCGGCAAAGCGTATAGACTAACTATAACAAGTAGCAGCGTGAGGGAGGCTGTATTAGTATTACGCATGTTATCCTTGGTTCACTGTGAACATGTAACAGAAGTCCAACTAGGGACGGTTTTTATTTGCAATCAATAAGCGTGGTTTATCCACTTTCATAAAAAAGAAAAAAAAGATTAGCTGGTGAGATCTGAAATCGTGTCTCTATCTTGTGGTAGTGACAGAGGCCGTGGAAGTGGTGGAGGGTGTGCTTGCAGGTTTTTCAATCTGACGAGTATTATAGGAGTTGCAGTTGAGACATTTCTGGGCAACTATGTAGGAATTGGACATCTGAGTTCACACCGCAGTCATTGCACAGAATGTGGACCTACAGGTTGCATAGAAAGATAGACATGAGTAAATTTGACCAGGAAGAAAGGATAGAGAACTTCAGCCAGAACAAGAAAAAGATAAAGAAAAGAAGGGTACATAAATAGTGTTATAATATGAAGTGGTGCAGAAACTGATACAGCTGGGAGAATTATTGCTGGAAAATCATCAGAGTTTCTCCATTAGCTTAAAAGTCTAATGTAATCAATTGAATTGTATGATTAAATGTTCAGGCTGAAGAAGAGTCTCTTTGGGAAATCATTACTTGTATAAATCGCATTCATAGATAAACATAAAATAAATCACATGTTATTTTTGTCATTTGTTTTTATATGTCAGTAATGGCTTTCGGATCACTTTCTGAAAATAATCTAGTGCAATCATAATTGCCAGGAAAGGACAACAGAGAGAAATAGAAGATTATGTTGGAATTTCTTGTAAGAACAGCCCAAGGTATTGTAGTGGGTCCTTACCAAACTTATGGTCTCTTATTGTTGGGCATTGTTGCGGGTTCTCTTATAAACCTTGAAGCCATGTTCAACAGATTTTTGATACATTTATTCTGATTCTAAAAGTTTCAAAAGTGCAAGAACCTCTCTAGCACATTTCAAAAATAAAAAAAATAAAAAAAATACAAATTGAATAAGAAAAAATGACTTAATTCAACTAGCGTACAATTTACTTGTTCTAGACATAATTCAAAACCTAAGTATGATTTAATTTCATTTCATACATGATGAGGAGATACTAACCTGTAAATTTTGATATGACTTGGGCATCAGTGTGGCTATGATGAGGAGATACTAACCTTTAAGTTATGATATGACTCGGGCATCGGTGTGGCTGCTATCTCAATATCAGCTTTTCCCAGACTTCGACATATCACACACAGACTTGCAGCAGATGGGGCAAGCATACCTGGACATTTTAGTATTCAATTGACATGCCACAAAATTTAGCGACAACTTCACTATGTAAACAACTAAAAGTACTTACTGTAAGTGTTGCTGCATTTCCTTCAAACAATTTACATGAATTGTGTGCCCACATGGCAAGACACTCCACATCATTTGTTGATTCAAACAGATACTGAAAATTAGTACCATTTATTTAGAAAGGAACCAAAACTAAAATGAGGGGCAGAAATCTTGCAGTCAATATCGCCAACCAAGACAAGAAAAGAGATCTCACCTCAAAACATACAGGACAATCATGATGGAGTGCCCCTTCAGCGCAAGGATGGCTCTTCTTTAAGATATTGGAATAACAGCAGCCTTCCATTTGCAAAAAAAGTAAATATCATATTGCCAAACATGCAAAAAAAGAAGGTAAATTCCCGATATCTGCTTTAACTAATCATGAACAAATGCTAGCAAAAACCCATCTGGTCCAATTAGAATTAACTGCAAAATTGATTCTAATTAGGTTGCATGGAGCGGGCCATGGGATAAATATACAAAATATGCACTAGTTCCCTTAATCTTATTTAAAGGGGGATTTCAGTCAAATCTTCTCAAAATAAATGAGGGCTATCCAATGAATATTTACTCTATTCTTGTAGAAACAAAAAATTAAAAACTAAAAGGCAATGCATTATCATCCAACTTCTGAACAAGTTTGGTTAGATACATTGTTAGCACTGAACAGTTTCACAACTTAATTCCATCAAAGCTGAAGTATAAAAAGAACCCATGGCTAAACAAGGAAAAAAATATCATGCTCAAGAATTTAGTGGAAGATTAGAAACATTACCACAGCGAGAGCAATAGAAAGAAATTTTCCACGGCCACCAGTCCTATTGAAATCCAATATCATGGATAATAAGATAATAAGAAGAATAAATATCCTTTAATTTAACAAAACAGCAAGTCACAAATCAATCATATATATTATTAAAAAGGAAGAAGAAAAGAGCTAATAACTAAACCTGCAGATTCCACAGCCCTTGCAGTGGTATTGTTTCTTTGAAGTCTGAAAGATAAAAAAGGCCATGTTAGCTACGCAGTTACAGCAAGATTAGTATATCATTCCAAATTGTCTGGGGCATAAATGAAGGTGGAAACTTGACAGGTAGATTCAATGGTTTACAGTTTGATACTCACATGCGTCATCGAAGAACTTGCATGTGTCACAGAAGTATCTCCCCATGCATACACACCACAATTGATGCACACTTGCTGGATCTGTGTGGGAACACAAGCACAACAGAAGGAAATATGAGCAGCAGGACCAGGAATGCATACAACCGAGGAACAAGATATGAATTGAAAACAAATACATTGTAAAGCCCTCTTTATGTCACTTTCATGACAGTGAGTAAAATATTGAATTATGACAAATTCTGCCATCAATTAGAGATTTCATGTCTAGGGCCACTTGAAACGTTGAAGTACTGTTCCATTGCAACTTTTGGATAAATAGCAATCATTACTAGCCCAGAGAAAGATGATGTTGATTATCATTATTTGCACACTCAGTAGGTGGAATGGCCTTTCTTGTTGTGCAAAGTCAAAATCGCTCAAACATCATGGTAGTAGACAACAATTCAAATACAAATCAATGGGGGAAAATGTCCATTTAAAAGAAAGGAAACTGTAAGCCTGGACACCAGAAATGGGCAAAGAGACTCACGGTTGTTCAGTGTCACACAGTGTACATATGACCTGATGTAATAATCAGAAGTTCAGAAGAAGAGCCTTCATCCAATACTGTTAGCATGCCATTAGAAAAAGAAATTAAAAAGAGAGAGAGGGCCACCTTTTGCACTTCATGCCGAGGAAGGTCATGTCTATGCCTGCTCTCAACATCAATGGAATTCTGTACAAGCAATTTGGTAGGTAATTTAGCTTTAAATTTTTGAAGTTCTAATGAAACAAAAATAAAATAGCACACAGCATATACTTAATTAATTATCAGACAATGAAACTACATTTAGTAATTATCATTACACGAACAAGTTAATGAAACAAAAAGAGAAAAGGTAAAGTTTGAAGTATTATATTCTTGTTTGAACAATTCGTCAGATATATGAGCAATAGATGAATTTACAAGAAATCTTTACAAGAAATCTGAAGAGCAAACAAACACAAATTATCTAAGTGACTCTGAGTGTGTAGATAAAAGAAAGAAAAGTGATCTGCCTAAGTTTGTTGTAGTTTCATTTATTTGTCCTCTCCTAGTTTCTAAGACAAATGAAATTTATTTTAGATCAACTGCTGAGTCAAGAATCAAATTTGAATTTCATGCACATACTTTAAGCAACATATCAACTCCAATCAGCAAAATATAGAGTTAGTTCTTCATGGAACATTTCTTAGAGACCCGTTGTCTTACCTTTGCCTCATTATGACAATGTACGGCAATCAAATATTTCATTGCAGCAAGGGGCTTTCCGAATCCGGCACCCTCGGACGATAATGTTGACACCTGAGCATAACAAGAAATGCAAGTCAGTGGAGAAGTAACTAGATTGAAGGTAAAGGAAGCATGACATACCCATATTGTGTGACTCCTCTTTCTAATATTTCATTTAAACTGAAGTTCACATCAATTCCCTGATTATTTGGATTCAGCTGATAGCATGACTCAGAAGCCTGCATTTTCAATGCTGTGCTCAAAAATTGCCTTGTGACTTCACAGACTCTTCACAAATAAGAGACCCAGAGTGATACACTGGGTCCCCATTCTCTTCCAATATTGGTAGCCCTAAGGCAACAAAAATTGATACACCTGCAAACAGATGGTAGTTAACCAGATGGTTTTGTATTCAAGAAAGCATTTAGTCATCCGATAAGCCAGGAAAACATATAGTTGATTTCTTCTATACTGCCGTAGACCAATTCAAGTCAGCAAGCACAAAACCCAAGTAATGCTGAATGGCTCCAATCAGCATATCTCCAATAGATGGATTTGACAGAAAAGGACAGTAAACTCCATGCTTGACTAACACTACGCTGCAGTGATGGCCTTTAATCTCCAGTCAGGTATCCACCAATTTAAGATCATTCGATCATCAATAGCAATATGATGACCAAAATGAACAAAATTTTGCACCAGCAACAACTTCATCTCAATTCTGGTAAGAGCAACACACCAGAACATCAAATACCAAAAAAAGGAAAAAATGTTTTGAATAAAATGAAAAAGATTTGGTGAAGCATATTTCCATGACTCCCTTGTCTTAGTGACAAAATTTGTGGGTCAAACTACCTACCAGAATATTATGACATATCTCTCCAATCTTTATGATTGGCTTCCAATAAACAAATCTGTGGTTTTGTTCCAATTTGGACATAGGATTTACTAATAAATGTCTGGTGTTTAGCTATCACTGATTCCTAGTGATATGGCCATGATACATGTGTGTGCTCCTTCACACTTTTACCTTAATCAATTGATCTAAAGGAGCATGTCAGCAAAGTGGAACTATCTATGCATAAGAAAACAATACTTTGTACTGGATACGGATGAATAATCCAAGCATTTCTTTTTTTCCCCAGTCAATCCATCAAATGAGGTCAAAATTACAGAAGGAATCAAACTTGCTTATATTAATTTCAATTTTCAACAATAAAGAGAACAACAAAAAAAAAACTCAGGACTTTAAACCAAATTTATTAGTTAACCCTCCCTACAGGGAAAAAGAAACTCCCTTGCCTTCCTACATTCCACTCATTGCTGCCTACTTTTGGATCCCAGAAACAAGTTGAAACTCTAAAACAGTTAACAACTGATAATACAACATCTAATTCCTAACAATATTGTTAATCAATATCTTTAGGAGTTGCACATCAAACTTGATAGTTTCTTTGCATTGCATAAACATGAGAAATTAACAAAATAATTACTAAGGTTTTATTAAAAAAGGAATAAAATACACCAAAAGTATGCATGTGATTAACTTAACAAGCAAATAAGAACAGGTCTCACACTTGATTCCAGTTCAAACAAATGATCATAAAATAAACTCACTAGATAAACATCCAATACCAATAGCAACATAAATGTAATAATGGAAAACAATTTACACATTACACTGGAACAAATTTATTTATTTTTCTAAGGAATACTATAGATATTTCTAGCAGATTAATTGTAGAATTTTTCGTTCTGCAAGATTTTTACTCTAGACAGATCAATTTTTAACACTTGATTGAATAAAACAGATCAATTTTTAACACTTGACAGAACTCTGTAATCCAACAAACAAATTGTCCTCTCACATAACTTTAGAAAATTCATAGAAACACCAAAAGATACAACATCATATCGAACCACATCTTATAGAAACCAATGAATATTTCGCCCATAACTCTCCAAATCATAGAACTAGCAAACAACCAAACAAAAAAGCGGATTCAGGGGAGCTGCAACAAAATCACTCATGGCCTATAAATTTTTAAAGCTAAATTTGGTGAAAAGAAAATGGGAAAAAGTGAAAAAACAATACCAAAGTTGGGATTAAAACAACAAAGTTTCCATGAAGAAACGAACTTCGTCTCTCAGAGATCGTCGTCCCAAAACGGGCGAATCAAGGATCCGTCTCTCTTTCTCCTTCAATCGATCTGAGATCCGATAGAGATGGCGAGATGGAGAGATGGCGATTGCACTGGGGTGCTGGGTTATTTGGTCTTGATGCTTATTGCTTCGATATTAGAAGGGGCCATTATTCTCAGAATTACACCGTGGCCCAGCTGGTTCAAGTGATAATTTCAAAATATAAAGGGGTATGTATGGAAATTCGGGAGAAAGCCCGCCACTGCCGGAGGAAAAAAGAAAAATCTTTTATTGTCGGAAAATATCTTTTGATAGTTGTCTGTGAGACTGTGATGAGGCCAGGCCTTTTTCAATGGGCTGGGCTTTTTTTATTTTTTTTACTTTTTTTGTTTATAAAAAATATCTGTAAATCATTCATGTATCAACATAAGTGTATATATATATATATTTATAAAGGTAACAAACTCCCCCACATGAAAAGTCATTGACCTGTCTAGGCATGAAGCTTAGTTGCTAAGTACACCTAACCCCTCATCTTGTGCGTGTGAGGGCCCGATCTCGGGATCCGCCGGAGAACAGCATCCCATCAAATGCTACCTTGAGGCCGAATCTAGAAATGAAAGTAGTTGGTGTATCAACCTGAAGTATTGGATTATTTTTTTATTTGACCTAATAATGACTTAATAATAGTTAATCCTGATTTTGTTTAAGTAAATATGAATCAATTCTAATAAATCCAATCAAATTAAATATTTTATTTGGAATATGGGTTAGCTGCGATCTCTAACACGGGACAAAAAAAGGAAATAAAGATATAAACAATATCAATACCTAGAAGAAGGAAAACACAAGGAATTTCTCTGAACAAAAATTTTATCATGATTCAATTCAAAAGTGAATAACAAGATTGCTTACCATCCTATTTATAGTCAAGGAAACCTTAATCCTATCAAAAAAAAATAATTAATCAACAAAATTGTAAAGAAGAAACTAATTAGATTTAAAATAGTGCCGTTGGTTCTGATCTGATTGTTATTTAATTTTGAGTTAGACTACTAATTTATACAATTTTAAATTAATTTTACGGCATTGGATTTCTACATAATTTTGCCCTTCAGGTAATCCAAGTGCATAAACTTATATGATATGTATGTGTTTTATATCGGTCACCCTTTTTTGGAAAGAACTTGACCTTTAGTTAAGTTCAAGATAAAGTAGTTCATCAACTTGATAGACAAACAAATCGGTCACATGAAAAGTTTTTAAAATCCCAATAGTCTCCAGCAAATACACCACATATGCATTATCATTAATTTTGTATCACAATACACTACAAGAAAAAATGTATTTAGCGGTGGTTTATAAGTCATTTAGCGGGGGTTTAAATCACCACAAAATCATTTTGGTGTCGGTTTACAAACTGCTGCAAATATCGGCATTGCGACGCATTTTGTGGTAGTTTTGAGTAATCACTGGTACAATCGCCACGAAATGCAGTGGCGGTAACAAAACCACAGTGAAATATTTTTTTATTATTTTAAAAATAATTTTTTAGTATTTTAATTAATAAAAAATTCTTACTTTATTATTTTTTAAATAAATTTCCTTTTTTAAAAAAAACCTCACGGCGGTTCAAAATCCGCCGCAAGATGGAGAGGACTGATTTTTTATATATAAATATTTATTTTTTTTACAATAATCCAAATATTCAACCCCATTCATTTCAAATATAAAAATAATAAAAAATTTATTGATAATTCATGCATATTTAAAACAAAGTTATATTTACAAATTTGTTCACACACATCTCTAAAACAAGAACATATAAGGAAATAAATGCATTACTCTTGTTCTCAAACAATGTTTACAAAAAATTCAACAAGAAAATGTTTTACAAACATTGCTTACAAACATTAAACAAAGTAAGCTTCCGTTTAGCCGCCATGACTGACGTACTTGACTTACATAATTTGGTAAGGAAAATGAATCAAAGTAAGCTTGGATAGCCAATACATGCTTAAATATACTAGGTTACAAAAAATAATCACACTTCACTATATAAAGCAAAAGAATGAGTAACAGATCAAAGGCTTACGCCCATTTGCTTCATGAGATCTTATAAAAATTTAGATTTGAATCTTAAAGGCATCTATCTATCTAAAAGCACAAAATACAAGTTCACAACCATAACTAATCCATTTAAATAATTTCATAGACTTGAAGAGGGCACAGGAATTCTACCGAGAAGAGCGGTGAAGGAGGAGGGACTCCTGCAGGGGGAAGCACATCTTGACCTAAGATGGAGTGACCTTTGCGAGGCGGGACGGGATAGACTTTAAATCGTTGTATCTCTATTTATTACGATACGCTCATCAATGTAAAACTTAATTAACTATCAATAAATTGTGGTTTTATCCACTTTATCAAAAAAGATAAGCCCGAGGATATAATGTGGGTTTGTCACCAATTTATGATTCACACATACCTCATAAATTTCCTTACATTTACACAAACACAAAGCATGCAAAGTTGTTGTAAAACCACCGACACTACAAAAAAAGGTATTTATCGGAACTAAGTCATAAGTTAGTCTTCACAAATAATGAAAATGATAAGTATAACGATTAGCATCTTGAAGAGATGATAGGGTGCTACTATTTGAATCACTTTTTGCATGATCCATAATTGTTTAAATAAAAATGCATATACTTCCATTTGGATAATCAACTAGGAAATCATACTTGGTATGAGTGATTGGATTATTCGCGCCTATACATCTATAGGATCGGCTTCAATATTTCTGATGGCTTTCTCTTAGATCTTGCACACACACGCGACATGCATTAACGGATGATCGATCATTATATTTGCATGAGGAAACATGCATGTTAGAATTAATAACATCCACATTACTACCTAGTTTACTAAATTAGATCGGAACAAGCGTGAAAAGATTTCTCCTTGTCACATAAGATTATTGAAGAAGATCGATCATCACATTTAAGACCAACAAGGTCCGGCATTGCTTTGTCCTTGAGGTTGGGTAAACATGTTTAGAATATCATTCATGCATGTTATAGATCCTTGTCACATAAAAATAAAAACTACATGCATGTGGGCTAGCTTGTCATAAAGAAAGCAAATATTTTACAAACCTTCATTTGCTTTGTACTTGAGGTTGGGTAGCATATATATACTTTAGGGCTTCTTAGGGTGCAATAACAAATCGGGGAGCTAGCTCGGAAATCAAGTTCTCTCTCTTTGGTAGGGAGCTAGCTTTCGGGACGGAGCAATATTAGGAAGATCTGGAGATCTCCATGGAGATCGTTGAGAGGGGACCTAGGAGCGAAATAGAAAAGTTTTAGGGTTGGGATTTTTGAGGAGAGGGAATAAATTAAGACCTAGGTTCTTGAAAAAAGAAGAGATAGGAGGAGTGGCGGATTATAAGTAAATTACCCTTGAATTGCTTTCATTTGGCGGTGATAGTGAAAACCGCCGCCAAAGGGCCGACATTTAAGCGGCGATTTTCACTAAAACCGCCACTAAATGAAATAAATTAAGCGGCGGTTTAACTATAAGCTGCCCAGCATGGTACCGCCGCTAAGACTAACAATAGTGGCAATTTTACAAAACCGCCAGCTAATTGACGGCCTTAAAATGCTTGATTTCTTGTAGTGATACACGTATGTCTTTACTAAATTAGCCAAATAAATTATATATCTTGAAAGTATATAATTCAAAGAGAAAGTGTACACATGCATATTAGATAATATACTACACATACAATGTTTTGGGCACATTGTTTCTTAGGAGAGCCATATCCATACCCACATTATTGTTGAGTTTAAAACTTGAGATTTATATACAAACATAGAATATCCAGCTTCATGGAAATTAACTTCCAATAAGTTCTAAACAGTTCTTCATCCTTGAACCCTAAACATCCAACATAAAAAAGGGCTTTTAAGAATTACAATTTGATAAACATCTCTATTAGTTTACTCTCTTGTAGAACTTATAGAAAATTACCAAGACTTATGAGCTGCATTGAAATTAATTGTTTTGAACTCAATATCCAACAAGATGACAATCCTAAGACATGAGAGTATAGCTAGACATAACTTGAAGATCATGGCATTTGAAGATGCTCCAACAAACATGCCCGGTTTAGCTAAATAAATTGTTTGACAATTGAACATATCATTTAGTGATTGATTTTGGTTTTAAAGAAAAAGCGATCTCCACCATGAATAGACTCCCCAAAGCTATATCAAAGTGAAATTAGATCAATTTCTAACAATTTTTCATAAATTAAAACCGAGAAAAGTAGATAGGAAATGGGTCAAATTAACTTGAGGTCCCACTTTGTTTCAATTGAAAAAAGGTAATAGAGAAAACTTGCCTTTGCTTCAAACAATCCTCCCAATACTAGAAAAGTACTTGAGGAGAAGCCATGTAGTTTGTTTCGGGTAAATCCTTACAAGGAATGTTGCAATAAGGCTTTTCAACTTCCGGTCGGGAAGTAACCTAAGGATTGGAAAATGAAAGAGATGCAGGATTAAGAACAAATGCATGCTTTTTATATTAAAACAAAAACAACAACAACAACAACTTGGCCAGTTCTACAGTAGAAACAACAGTAACATTTAATCAAGGGGTGTTTCTCAAAGGACAACAATTACAATGAAAGCCATCGCACTTCGCCCAGATTAAAAAATGCTATAGATTTAAAGCGAGAATCATAGTAAGCTCAATGTAAATGCAGGAACATTAACTAAAGCGTATAGCGGAAAAACCTTACGTAATGCCAAGGGAGATATAAATTGCACAATGAAGCTGCATCAACTTGATGACAAGTTCATAGAACCCAAAACCAATGAAAAAAGATATACAGAGACCTCAATAAGAACAACTCTCTTAGAGCTTTAAATCCGGTAAATACATATTGTTTCCCAACCTTTGATGTTACCATTCTTTGCATTAGAGGGAAATTCCAATTGATTACTCAACAAAGGAAAAAAAATATAGCTATGAGATATTTACAAGGGTTGGAAAATATCAAATTCATCCTTGATAGATAATGAAAGAACACATATGGTTTCTTTAATATCAAGGAGGCCCAAATTTGGAGTGAACCTAAAGAAGAGTTGTGGAAGCATAAAAAGGTGCATCATCTTCATAGCGATAGTGATATAATTAGGAAAAATTATCAAGAAGTCCACGACCTTTGTTTTGACATTGTTGCGGGGACCCAAAACCACCCAAAATAGTTCTGATAAACACCCCCACCAAGGACCCTTAGGGAAAAAGTAAGCGATGGGGGAGTTACAATTATCAATATAAATAAGAGACCAACATTGAAATGCAATTTTTGAAATCTGTAACATGTTTATAATTTTATTTTTTTAATTTTTAGTAGTATCAAAATCAACAACAAACTGACAAAGAATGAACTATTAATGGCTAATCTCCATCTCACACCCAGTATCTGTCATGGACAACAGCTTGGTCTCAGCCTTTGGCCATTAAAATAAAACAATCACAAAAGTATAACCATTTCCCTATTCCATATACTATTCAGAGAAAAGCACATAAAAATTGGATTAAAGCCATTTTTGATCCTCGATTACTTTTATGAGATGTTCATTTTCATCCTTGTACTTTAAAATCTTGATATGGTCCCTTTACTTTGGGGTTTTGTTCAAGAGCGTCCTTAGAGTCTTGATGTGGCAACTTAGGTGGCATCTGGAATATGGTTAATTTTTTATTCAAGGTGACTGCACTACGTCGGCATGCAGCATCATCGTTTAAAAATTTAGTTTATTTGAAATCCATTTTGTCATGCGATATCAAGCATGCCCACGTCATCTAACCTTGCCACGTAAAAGCCAGCCCGCGTCGGGGAATCGCGGCCACGTATGTCTTACTTGGCGCGTCGGCGTATGGGCGTATTCAAACAAAAATCCCAAAATCAGGGAGTTGTATGAAGAATTTATATAGTATATGGATGGAAAGGAACATGGTCAAAGTACGGGGAGGACCAAAAATTGGGAGTTTATCCATAAAATATAGGGGAAGCCAACACCTTTGATGTAAAAAAAGACATCCTAAAAAGTTCATAACAAATATCATTCACAAATCCCGAGGAGAAAGAAATCAATAGAAAATGCTTACATAAGAGTGCATCCAAGCGACCTTATATTTGCAATAGGAATTATCTTCCACCACAAGACAAGTGAAGGCCGGAAACTTTATCATTTGAGAGTCCTTGTCGTCACATGATGCAGCTTCGAGAAGCCTCGTACCTCTTTGTTCCTCCTTAACATGTCATAATCCTTACATCTTTGCTCCATCAACACAGAACAAAAGTAAAATCACTACTAGAGAACAAACACTCAAACTTGCAATTAAAAATCCAAAGGAATGAATAAGCAAAAAGGGAGTGTTAGAAAACACCATTATCATCACTTAAGATCAACAATCCAAGCGAAAAGTTCAAGCTTAAAAACAAAAGAACCCAACGTCATCTTCTCCATCTACGCCGTCGTCCTGCGACCTTTGGCTCCAACTTGAAACCCTAGGTTGCGTCCCAAGACCACTTCCATCTTCTTGACTTGGCGATCTTGGGTTCGAGGGCGAAGATGGAGATCAAGATGAAGAGTAGAACTTCGCCGATCTTGATGGAATCGCTAGGTGAGGAGAGTCGTGAGGGCCGGAATGAAGAGTGAAAGTGTCGAGTGTTTGAGATCGATCGAGAGAGAGAGAAAGAAGAGAGGGAAGGGAGAAGGAGACTAGGGGTGGGATATTGGGATTGTGCTTAAAGAGATGAATGAAACTCGAATTTAAAATGAAGCTGACCTTTAAAAAATTTGAAATTTGTTTGTGAGAGGACATCCCTCGCTAGCTTCATCGAGAAATCCCTCTTCGTCTTCTCGGGGAAAGAAAATAGCGGTGGTTCTTAGGAAACTACCTCTAGCGCATACAATTAGCGGCAGTTTTTCCTAAAACCGCCGCTAACTACATGCAATTAAACCTGCTAATGGAGATTACGGCATTTGAGTAGGCGGAGTTTTTAGATAAAACTACGCTAAATGCTTTCTCCCTGAAATAATTTGTTCCTAGTGTAGTGATATGAGGTTATTGTCTTTGAAACACCATGTAGGAAAATCTCCAAGGAAAATAGCCTTGTGATATGAGATACATTTGTATCTTTGCGACAAGGAAAGAAATATACTATCTTAGAAAATCTGTCAACTACCACAAAAAACGGACTTAGCTCCTCATTTGATATGGGGTAGTCCCAACACAAAATTAATTAAAAAATCCTCCTAAATGCCATTCGGAACCGATAGAGGAATATAAACCAATATTTTGAGAATGTAGTTTAAAATTTTGAAAGATGTAACATTTGTTCACAAAATTTCTAACATCTCATTTTAGTTGAGGCCAAAAAAATCGCTCCTTAACGCTGCTTATCATCCTGTAAAGCCCAAAGTGACTACTTAACTTGGCGGCCTTACATATAAATGGTGAATTAATTTCTCTTGTAAGGAGGTGCTTGGACACACAAATGATTTCCTCAAAGTAAGAATCCTTCATTGATGTGAAAATCCTCTATGAACCGTTGTACTTACACACATTTTGGAAGGCGGAACCTCACGAAAATCTTCATCTCTGTGTAGAGCTATTTCCAAACAATCAAAACCACTATCTTTTGGTGAGTGTGGTGAGTAATACTAAGCGGCTGACTTAGTGAGTCAGTGACTTGATTCATAGTCCCATTCTTATACTTGATCACATATGGAATTTTTTTGCAGAACTTAAGACTACCTCCCTGCGTACATGTTATCCATGTACCTCTAGCTATTAAAGAGGAATTTCAAAATTTGGATGTGTAGTGTATAACACAAACTCATGTTGAACTAGGTAATGTTCCCACGGCTTTAATGCACGAATCAACGCATAAAATTCTTGATGGTTATGTATTCTTTTTTTGAAGGTATTGTTCAATTTCTCTCTCCCTTTGAAGGAAGACAATTGGCTACTTCTTCTACTTGACAAAATAAGGTACCAATGCACCAACCCCAATGTCACTTAAATTCCCAAACCCACGAGGGTAATTTGTTCCAAGTGCTAAGCAAATTTGCTACTATACCCGATAGATGGTTTTAGCATTATTACCACGACATCATATTCATCCAATAAGTTATGAGGAGGAGGGGTGGAAATGTTTTTAAAAGATAAAAAGGAGAATTATTGTTTAGGGAAAATTTGGAAGAAGCCCGACCATCATACAATTGATAATAAAACTTAAGAATTATCTTAATTATATAAGAGATTTAAAAAAAAGGAAATAGGAAAAGTTGGGCTGCTTGAAAAGTCTCCATGCAATCTTTGGTTGAGAATTTGATCACTTAAACTTAAGAAGAATTAAAAGAAATTGATATTATTGGAAGCCTTGAAGAGATGAAGTTGAATAGTTGATTGCTTGATTCTTGAGAAATTAGAATGTAAGAGGAATTGAGGAAGAAATTGTGTTATTGGTGTGAGGAAAATTAGGAAAGAGAATCAGGAGGAAGGGAGGGGAGATTATTTATAGATTTT